>MNCL01000106.1:0-643652 GCA_001932985.1 Proctacanthus coquilletti | reverse complement strand
GACCAGAACACAATCAAGGTTACGAATATTACTTGCCAGAAGATGAAGATGAAGAGCATGAGCATCCTCGACCAGAACACAATCAAGGTTATGAATATTACTTGCCAAAAGATGAAGAGCATGATTATCCTCGACCAGAACACAATCAAGGTTATGAAAATTACTTGCCAGAAGATGAAGAGCATGAGTATCCTCGGTCAGAACACAATCAAGAGGATGAGTATGGAATGGCTGAAAGGTATTCGTTTCCCTTGATAGAAGAGAATCAAAAGCTTGAGTCTCCTCGGCCAGAACAGAATCAAGAGGAGGATCTAGCCTGTCTAGAAGAGGATCAACGCTCATCATCTTCGACAGGACAGAATCAAGAGGAGGAGAATCAACAAAAACAACCTTCGCCTGCCAGAGTTATATACAAAAGAGGAGAAATATTTATTCGGCTTTTAAAAAGGCAAGGCTAAATAAGTACAAAAACCAACACGCACTTCAAAAAACCGATAAAATATCACAAGAGCTACGAACCGTGCACTAAATTACTAATTTAAAAGTCAATATTTAATATTATAAATCTTATAAGAGCTTGATGAATTGAAATAAAATTGTTCAAAAAAATCTTCTAGAATATTTTCATCTCTACCTACAATTTTTTTTTACAAGTTATTAAAAAAATAAATAAAAAATAAATATATTTTGCAACTATATTCCTTTTTAAATGTTTTCCTATAACAGGCCTAGTAATTCTAAATTAATATTTAGCAGTAGGAAGAAAAGTCTAAAGAACTTGAATTAGGAGGTCTATAAAAATCTGATGAATGAGAATGAGTAAGCAATAACAACTGGGAGTCTAAGTTATTAGCCAAACATAATTTTGTCTCCTAATTGACGAGAATACGAAGAATGGCTTTAGTTAGCATAGCAACCAACTTATCGTTAATCGTCGTTCCAAAAACGACCAAGTAAAAGAATTAAGTCTAGCTTATATCAAGAAATCTGTAGAAAAATCAGTTGTGGAATTTGACGTCAATGCCTGATAAGTTGAAACAATAAAAATCTTTGTATAGACAGCTGCTCTACCAAAATTAGCAAAATAGAATGACTTAGAGTAAAAGTGTGGCAGAGAATTGATCCTTCAATTAATTATCTCAGTATAAGCAAGACTGTATGCAGAATTCGAATAAAATGTAATAAACTTCGGATCATCAAAGTTTTGTGTATACTTTCGTTAGTTACTCTTATTTAAAATAGTTTATATAATAATTTGAGCAATATTCGAAATGAAAGAGTCATTCCCATTTAAGTCCAAATGGTCCTATTTTTTTTATAAAATATAAGAGAATAGGCAATAATTTTGAAACACTGAGGTTTTGAATATATCGATGTTCTACTTCCATATTTATACCATATTTTTCGAAAGTGATCGATGTATTTTGAATTGTTAAATATATAATAAATAACCTTAACTTAAAAAACGTGTAACTAAATAAAATAACTCACAGAAAATACGTAAAATTACGTTTTCATCCGAAAGGGCTATTGAAATGAAATTAAAATTTGTGTAAATCATGTTCTAGGCGTCTAGTCTAGTATTTGGACATTGATCACCATCTACTTGCGTGGGACGGTGTCCAGTGGCAACTGATTATATTATAGATGCATTTTCTACACATTTCCCTGCATTTTCAACACCACCAATAGATTTTATTTTTAGATCAGATAAATCGTGACGTGGGGATGTGAGAAAAGCTCATAATATAATTTAAGTTGATTGGTCTGAAGAAATGTAACAAACTGGGAATAAAATTTCTTGGTCGTTTATTTTTTATGCGAAGATGGATATCATGTACCTGTCTGTATTCCGCTTTCGTGTATCACATCTGCCCAGTCCCTCAAAAATAAAAGCTATTCTAAGCAATATACAGGATCCGAAATCTCCTAGCGGGTAAACTTTTAAGAAATTTTCCTTGACAGATATAAATCTATTTTCAAGGCATTCTAAACACCTTCTTCAACATAAGAAGGAATAGAGAAAACACGACGAAGATAAAAAAACAATTTCCGGCCTGATGGCTAAGAATGTAGGACGTGAAAAAATTGAAACATGCAAATATCTGTTGTCCTAAACTTGCGCCTAAGGGACTTCCTGCGTATTTTTCAATGCCCGGGGCTACTTGATGAGGACCTGAACATAGCTAAGATGACATAATTGAGAAGCACGGAATTAATATTTATGGAGACGGGATGTAATTGGAAAATCCTTCGCCACTGATTATCTGTTTATTGTCGCCGAGGACGAGACATCGCAGGATGAGAACATTTTCAACGGCATATAAAAAAAATAAGAAATACGCATGCAAAAGAATCGTCGGAGGGCGAGGAAATGATGCAAAACTAAAGGATTACTGCTTTGCAATATCTTTTTGATATATGGTCCCTGGGGACTCGTTCATTTCTCATGAATTCCTCACGCAAGAGTTATGCGTGCCCATAAACAAATACAAGACCGTATGTCCGAAAGCCATTCACGGAATCCCTCAACCGAAATATTTAAGAGGCCGCCATTTATTTTTGGTATAGTGTGTATTTTTGGCACTGTCGTTTTATTTTCGGATCTGGAATTTTCCCCCCAACTAAATTAACTCGAATTTTGGAAGAAAAAGAAGGGAAAAAACATCAGGGGGGAGAGAACTTGATTTAGAATGCCACAAAGTGCGATCCTTGAAAAATGTATTGAGTTTTTTAAAACAATGAAATATACGCCTAAACTACTTTCTACGCGAATTGCGATCGTTCAAGCGATTTTTATTTCTATTCATTTTAATGAGATCAAACTAAAGTCAAATTTATTAAAACCCGTAATTTAATAAAATTTTAAGAATATAAATGCATTCTCGTTATAATTAAGAAATTTACGAAGTCAGTAGTTCCTTTTACGCGTATTCTTTAGAAACGTATCTATCGCGTAATTTTTTAAGTTTTCAAGTTTAGGTCTATTGAAATTTGTCTACGACTATGTTTTGATTTCTTATATAAGCTTAGATGTGCAGTACAAAAATTTAATCACTATTAAGCTGCTAAACTCAAAAAAAAAAGTATGTTTCATTATATTCGATATTGTTCTCACACCTTTTGTATGTTTTGTAAATATGCTAAATTAGATCGTAGAGAGTTGAATTTTCCCTTTTACAGACTTCACGCAAAAATTTATAAGACAAAAATATTAAAATATTAAAATAAAGAGAAGACTTCTTTTTACGATTAGTAATTGAGAGATTTAAGATTAAGTGTAAGGGAAGGACTTCCTTTGGAAAGTTGATGTATTGAATTATAATTTTATTATTTTTCTGTCTTATAGAAAAAAAATATATAAAAAAGAAGATATAAGTTTTTTATTAAAAAATGATCGTTTTTTATTTTACTTATACTACTTTTTATCGTTTATTGCTATGTTTGTAGATTTCTACTACGGTAGATATAGCCAAAAATTTTTTTGTCTTTTTACAAATCTTGGCAATTTGCTATTAACGTTATTATTATTTCTAAATTATTTATCCTTTTATCATTCTATGAGTCTTTCTGACTCCTTAAAATCAGCTTTGGATACACATTCTGGATATACTCCTGAATACCCTGTTAGAGATTATGTACACAGTCAAAGATTGTGGGAAATTACCACTGACTCTACAACACTCACGACTAAAGCCGTCGCCTCAATGGGAATAGTTACGAAACGATAAAACTGGGGCTGCTGGCGAAGTTTGCTTTTTTACCTGCTCGTTTCGGAAAGCTGATGTTTCTATTCAGTTTTGCTCAGGATAATTAATTGTTTTGTGATGACAGACTGACGGATTCCAGGGCGTAATGCGGAATAATGAATACTGATTGTATTCAGCAGTGAATCCAGGGCTTCAGTAATTAACGGAAATTTCCAATCTTAGTATCTATGAGAGCAGTCCACTGGCATCATTAGACACTAGGGTCAGAAAACTTTCTACAGGCTTCCAACCTGCTTGGCATCCAAGGAACGTGGCCTCCTCCCAGCTAGAGGTCACATAATCATGAAACTGATGTTAACAGCAAATGCGTCTATCTAATAAATCGTTTTATGGCACTTTTGGAACACTTCTGTGCAAAGCACATGTATCTAATTTCATAGATGTATGTAGTTTAGAATTTAAGCCATACAACAGGAATGTTACAGTTTCTTTTCTTTATATCGTGATCTTAAAGCTCTACTCCAAAGACGATCACTGGAATTGCGCCTTTTGGGCCACAAAAACACAGTGTTCATGTTTACTAAGAAACATTTCAGCCACGTGACGCGCGTAAATGGAAAGTTACATGGTAATTAATGAAATTTTAATTTATAATTAGGGTGCACTCCTGCTGGAGGCCGTTGATATATGGTCGCAGTTTTAATTAACTTTTCAAATTAGATCTGGACCTGGATTCGGACGTCGACGATGGGGACGTGTGTACGTTGCGTTACGAGTATATGAGCGCCGACTGCAAAAAGTCCTACGAGAAATTCATTTTTAATTTATCCTCTCGCGTGGAAGCAATTACAGCTCTGAGGCAATTTGGAGCATTGCCTACATCTAGAAATAGATCACGCGTGTAACCAAAATCTAAATGTTCAGCCTCTACGGATTGTGGAACAAAAGAATGTCTGGTACTTTCATTGTATCGCTTTTGATTAAATCTACTCTGGATGTGCTTGTGACATACGCAATTATTAACTTGCCAGGATATGGACACGAAATCATGGATGACCCTCTATTTTATAAATCGGGATGCCATTTCAATTCAGATGTCCTAACATTGCTAGTGATGCCTATTCGTCCGTGTTTACATTCTATTATTATGTGTCTAATATCGGGTGGATAATACGACGAAACCTAATTTTTATGTAATTATTATTTATTTATTCTTTTCACCATTAGCATATTTATTAAACAATTAGTTTTTTTTTTTATTTTCTTAGGAAAAAAAGATAATTATAAAAAGTGACTTAATCGCCTTTTGGGAAATAGGAAAAATCTGAATGATTTTTTTGAAAGAACTGTGAAATGTGATACTCTAGTTACTTAATTTCTTTAAGCTATGAAATTAAGCTATCATATTTAAAGGAATTAATTATAATCAAATTCTTAAGACTGTTTTAAGCTAAAAAGCAAAATACCCGTAGATTAGTACCCAATTTTCATACCGATCAAAAGTTCTAGCAACATTTTTTGTTCTCGCGACAATCAAAAATGAAGTCATGAATAAGGTTAAATAGAACAACATTTAAACAGGAAATATAGCACCAATGTCGATGGTAGATTGTGCAAACCTCACCAAAAAGGAGGTAAACCCGAACAGATCTTTGCCTATTCGCTCGTTTTCTGGAATTACCGCATCCATCCTACGTAGTTTGAAGCAAACACACAACTTCTGAAGGGAAACTTGCATTAAGGGGAGATTTATTTACTTATCCACTTTGTGGAAGCCCATAAAAGTTGTTGGAGTTCATTTCGCCGTAGTGTAAAGCCACGCGAACTTTTTGGTCCAAATAAAACTCTCAAAATCTGACTGGATACCTCCAACATGTAATGCATTTTTAAGGTTCCATAGTCGTCGCAATAACCTCGGGGTAGGATACAATTAATTAATGTAATTGAAAATGAACTCCTTTCAGAGTAACTTTCAAACAATTTTAGAGAACAAGACGTAGACAAAGGGATAAAAATTGGCCTAGAAACGGACGCTTTTTGTGTTCATTTACAACTCTCGACACGATTTCAAAGGAAACATTCCCTGAGTGGGCACAGTAAAATGGTTAGCATCTTTCAACGGGTCATTTGTGATCCCCTTCCCCCCTAAGAGGGTCAAACGGGGTAAGGCATAAATTTGATTTGTTCGCAAAATGAAAAGAAATAAGTAAATGGCAAGTCCACGGTGACACTGCGGCATCACTGCCTTCTGGATGCAAAGCTGGAACGACATTAAAGGGACTCGTTCCATAGACATGCCATAGACTGCCGATGGTTTGTTCCAAGCACAAAAGCTTCCTGGTTAGCAAATCGGGACTTTCAGATTTTGCTACGGACTTTTAAGGGTCTCGGATCGGGGAAGTCTGTGGAGCTCCACACGGTACTCCAGTCTAGAGCGCATATTCCCGATTTTAGGAGTAAAGCAACAGAACTTGCCTCTTTTAGCACGCGGTCTTCTACACGTTCTTTCTTCGAGAGCACCTCGCAAACGTCTTGGCCGGGAATATTTCTAGCGAAAGAAGAAATTTATGATGCGGACCAAGACCGGAAAAATCGCACTTAGAAAGCAGCAAGTATGCAAAATTCCTCAAGAGGGTACCCAAGAAGTGCCTTGTCACGACGGCACCCAAAGCTTAAATTATAGGACGTGGCGATAGCGAACAGTATCGAAAGTGGGCCAGGTAGACCGAGACGAGACTTCCTAGTTTAAGATGGAGCCCACTCCTTTCTCATTTGCGAAGAAATTTATGCTTTTTAATTTTTTTCGTGTTCCTCCTAGCCTCCACTATAAAACCGTAACATGGCAATAAAATCCTGTGACTGTATGCCAGAGTTACCGTCTCCTCACCGATCGAAAGAACAATATTTGTTTTTGTCTTTTATGCTACTTGTTTATGGACCTATTTTCTACGGAGAAATCTTAAAATTATGTGAGACGATATCTACATTTTTTTACAAGGTTCTACTGTAGCTTATTTACTTCTTTTGGTATATATTAAATTCTTCCTACATTGTAAAAGAGGGGCTATATAAAAAAGTATCATTAATTTCCTTGCTTTTTATAGCTTAAGAGCATGGTGAATTCGGACTATTTGTCAACAGTATCAAAAAAACTTATACCCATGTATTTCATTATTACTGAGCATTTCGTAATGAAGATATTTAGACATAAACCACTGATTAAATTTGGGTAATGAAGATTCTAGTCTATATTGATTTCTTTATTAATATAAATGGAAATAAAATAAAGTCAACAAGTTCGAATTATACTCGCGCTCTGAACTCCCATACGCTAAATTGTAAAAAGTGGGAATCACTTAAGTTACGATTTCCGAAGATCTAGCATTTGGATTCATGTAATTTTAAATTATTTTATTTATTTTTATTTAATCAATTCAGATTTGGGAAAGCCGAATAATTTGTTTTTGTTTCTAGTTTTGAAAATTTTTAAATACATTCCACCAAAAAATGCAAAATTTAAATTATTCATTTAGTTTTTTAAAACGGCAACCCCGGTGTACACGTGCTAAAAAAAACATTTTTCCTACAAAAATAACGAAAAAGGAAAAATCTTTAATCAGAAGTGATGTTGTAACTTTGCTCCTTTTTATATTTTGCCACTTTGCTAACCGGCGAGGACTCGTCGGCTCGATCTCCCCACATGACACATCCGATTACACCCAAATGACTTTATACACTGCTTCTTTTCTGAGGTACAATACTACATAAATATAGAGCTAGGCAGGTGCACAGGATGAGTAGCCAGTTACAACCCATTTAAATAGGAAGCGTCTGAGCACTCACATTTCCAGCCACATACCTCTGTATGTACAACCTGTAGTTTGTGCACCTTAGGGGGAACAGCATAGTTCTTAAAGACGCCCTTTGTTAGAGGCGCTCGGTTGGCCCCTGCTTACCAAGGCAGCCTGTATCCACTTGAGTAATATCTGCGAACTCACTTCCTTCGTACTTTTCCAGGGCTAAGTGTTTTTCGTTTACGAATACACCAACAGGAAATTATTCGGGCGAGTGATAATGCGAGGATGGCTTCGAAGATGTCTCTACAGGAGTCTTTCCCTCTAAATGTATTCATTTTTTTCTTTTTTCCTCCTTGCTCTCTTCTTTTTACTTCAGGTTGACGACATTTCGCACCACTGTATTTATTTTCCCATTTGCATGTAGAAGATTTCGTCCGGAAAAGCTTCCATCATACAGGAGAATGTATTCCAACAACAAAAATCCTAGTCTCCTCGATCTGTAGTATATATGCCTTTCCTTTGTAACGTTCCCTAGAACTGGTGATGAGTGTGCCCCGCAAACACAATTATCGAGAGGGGAACTTCTCAAACACTCCAGGAATGATAGAAAAAGATTTGTTTCCGCGAAAACTCCATACTCAAACTTTACACCAAACAATCTTCTGTGGCTTCACATTAGGGGGCACAAAAAACTTTTTAATGTATGATACCCACGTGAACGCAAAATGAAATTCTTTGTGAAAGTCCTTCAGAAAAGAAAAGACTTTCACACCAGCTAAAACATTATGCATATTTTATAGAATAGTAAATTATTTAACACGTTCGCTACCGTAGCTTGAAAAGAAAAGCCCATGGAAATTTTTTTTATGATATGACTTTAATATTTGTAACACTGAACTGCTAAACTCAAATGCTTCTCATGGACTAAAAAAATGTAATTATCTCCAGACCAAGAATATTTTGCATTTATTTTATTGTTTTATTACCTATTAAATCTGTTTCTGCGAAAAAATAGTGCAACACCCTACCAACCGACAAAGTAGACACGCCGCGACGCCGGGCTCAAATACAAGAAATGCTGATACGTCGGATCTATGCGACGCTGGTAGCGAACGTGTTAATATTACACTGCCCTTATTTAAAAAATAACATTTTCCGAAAAATTCGAGAAGAAATCGCGTTTGTAAATTTTAAACTTCTACTAGTTATACAAAACGGCAAAGGAAAAATCATGAAAGAAATCATAGTTTTAGAAATTTTTAGGCATATCAAAGCAGATCCATCTTGCATTCCCTAACAAAACATTTTCATCTATGTGGGCTAGGTAAGTTAATACTTAAACGCATCAAAATAACAAAATCCTGAGGAAAATTCAACTTATCACTATCAATCCAATATCAAAAAAAATTCTGTGAATCTCAATAAATTCGGTATATTAAAAATAAACGAAAGCAGAGGAGTACACCTGAGGGCATTTATAGCTCACAATGGCTTGCTGATTTATTTTCTACCAATTGAAAGTCTTTTCTTCCGATGCCCATTTTATAGCTTCACTCTATTATAACCCTTTCACGTATCAAGTGCGTGAGTTGAAAATTCCATTCGCAAGGGTATACATCTACGCACATGAAATTTAAACATACATTGTAATTCTCGTAGGAGGTCTCGCAAATAACTTAAGGGCATTACAAACAAAAGCCCTTACAAAATTCCCATATAAGCGACGAAGTGGTACACGGGCGTCTGTAAATTGCTGGGTTGCTAGCCAGACAAAGCTGAGGTGGTGAATCAGTTCAATATAAAACAATCTCCAGTTTTGTACAAACAGCCCTTGTTAGACAAAAGGATTTCTATACATATCTGATACAAGAAATAGAATTCCTCCGACTTAAAACAACATGTTCACCTCGCCGAAACTGTGAACTGCCGAAACCCTAAAATGTTTCTTTACTTTGACATAGTGGATCAAAGTGAAGCAACTGGTTTTAAAGATAACAAATCCTTATCAAATTCGAAGATTTTAGTGTGTCTACAGGAACAGACTGTCAATATCAATGTCCTGACTGTCTTGATATATTTCTTTTGTTACACTTTTTGAATTGACAATGAATCAATGTCTAAATTAAATAAATTACAACCAAATGAGGTGTATTGTCGCATAAAACTAGTCCCTAGTACCTTATAGTATTTTAAAAATTATTTTAACCTACACAAACCTATTGAATTTCAATTTTGCTCGAAGAACACGGCAATAAAATTCCTCACAACTAAAACATAACGTAGATCTATTCAATAAGTTTCCCCTAAACTAAACAGACTTATTTAAAGGAGCGCCATTCTTTAACTTATACACGCATGTACTCGTTCCTGTCTTAAAAGTATAATTAGCTGTTTATAATGCTTAGTAATTAAATTGCATTAACTAAACGTAAACGTCTAAAAGCTGTTCATGAATTCTCTTTAAAAGTATTTGTTCAGAACTATCTACGACCTATGCCAGGATAATCATCCTTTAGCCGGAATCTACAGTCAGGGAGATAGGTAAATATTTCCTTACCCGCACATACCTGAAAATTTGATTAGACCCGAAAATTCCGGATTTTGCTTATAAATCTTATCGAGTTAGTTCTCTTGTAAATTTCAAATTCAGAGAATGCATATAAAGGTCAACAGTATGGCGTGTTACCTGCAACAATTCTCAACGTAATCTTCTCTAACCACTAAGCCGGTCAAAAGTTGAGAACCAGCTTAGTAGTCGAAGGATATTAAAACCCTCCTGCTTCGTATTATATGATATGAACGTGCATTTGGCCAAAGAAGGAGCAATCAACTCCTCTGGTCTCCTGAGCTAGGTCGGATGTAAATAGGTATTTACGAAAAAATCGATAAGAACCACTTAACTATCTCGCCATCACGTATGATGCTGGCTGAAAGTACAGTCACATGATCCGCTGCTGCATATATGCCACTTTCTAGGCAGACGCTACTTGCGGCAAAATCTGGCACGCTATCTTGTCACTGACACAGGTCCAACTTGTAGCACCGATGAGTATGAAGCCTGAAAGGAAGATGAAGTGAAAAAACTGAATGACTTTAAGGATTTCCGTAACTCTGGACTCTAGACTATCTGTGGACGTTTGTTCCGATTTTGATCTCATCCAGCTTTGTGGACTTTCACATCTGCGGTTTGCAATTCTGTTTCAAAATTCATTTATCAAAGCGTCCTGGTGCGTACCTCAATGTCGACAGATCTGGTGTTTCGATTTTCCTACATGGACACAAAAAACAAAAAAAAAAGAAATTGAAATAGTGCCTGGCCTAAAGCCCTCTTTGTCCATTTATGAAAGATAAATGCGTCTATCAAAAGCCGGTAACCGATTGAATTCTCAAAAGTTATAGAAACTCGATCCAACATTTTGCCTGCCGGATGCTCATATATCGTCATATGAACGGAAACATATCGAAAAATTGGCTTAATATACGAGAAAAGAGAACACAGATCAAAAAGTACGGAAAAGGGATTTTAGATAGAAATTTAAAATTTTGCTCTTTGAACTTTTCCGAACGGAGAACTATTCCAGGAAAAATCTCAAAAAGCATATTGAGTTTAGGCCATTTACAAGTGTATTGGCATTTTTAATTTGATCTGGTATAATTGATTAAACACTGTGGTCTGATTTGTTTGATCTACCAGTTCAAATTAGACACACACAGTTCAAAAATGAGGAGTAATATAAAAACATGTACTACTATTTTTGAACTTAATTTTAAGTAAATATAAAAAAATTTCCTCTGTTATGCAGTGAGTGCTAAAATAAATATAATTAAGGTGAATTTTTGTTCTAAATGCATATAAATATAATGTGTAAAAAAATCGTCAAGGAATGTTGTAGTGCATTTACGAACGAAAGAAATTTACACACCGAATATTTTCTCCCGCCCGTAGTCGATCTAAACGAGGGCAGACACCAAAAATTAAAAAAACCAAAAATTGCGTGTAAAATCAGCATTCGTGCTGCTAGATATTATTTTAGAAAATATGCAAACGCTCCAGAATTAAAGAAACAACTATTTCTTTTTCTCATTTTAAAAGTTTTTGGTTCTCAGTTTTGCTACGTCCGAGCATTCTCCAAGTACCAGCATAAAATTCAATAGAAAAACTCACAAAGTAAATCTGAAGTTCTAATGCTCTCAAGCAAAACTAGTAAGTTGTTAATACAAAAACTTTTTACATACGTAAGTAGCTTAAAGGAGAAGTTTTATACATAAGCCTATTAATTAATTAATTAATTGATCCCTGCAAAGTAGCAATGGAAACTTGTCACCGAAAACTTTCAAATATTCCATATGCTTTCACGTAAATTATAAATCTTGTTTCTCGAACAGACTTGCTACCAAATGTAAAATATTTACTTATGCACATAAGGAGCGACTTTACTGCCACTATTCCACTGCGCTTAGATCCCCTTGTCCAGACCATGAAGTCTTGGATGTGCTCGGCAAAAACACCCACTTTACTCCATAATTCATCGGACGACTTGAGGCAAACGTTGAGAAATTAAGTGAGTCGCCACGGCCTTCTCCCTGATCACCCCTTCGTCAGTGATAAATGAGCAATCGAGCTGGCATTAAATTGCAATCAATTTACGACTTTTCATTTTTTATTCCCGTAAATGCGTAAGCAAATTTTCCTCTGACACGGTCAAAGTGGGTCACGAATGTAAACGCGATCAGAAATGGATTTTTAATTGCAAAAATTGCAACAAAAAAGAAAAAAATTTCACTTACCGGAATTATTAATTAAAAGTAAACGGTGAGATGTTTGAAAACTATTAAATCATAAGCAATTTTACATATGCTGCTGAAATCTAGCATTTATTTCCACACATTTTTCATGATCCAGTCAGCAGAAACTTGTTGAATACCTGCAATGCGTAACATTAAAAAAAAAAACAGGTGTTTTTATGGCGAAACAACTTTTCGAGGTTGAAATATTGTCGCGAAAGTGTCCTTTAAATTTTTTTTTCCTTTTCTACCTTCGAAAGTGAGGCATTAGGTAATCAAAAGTCAAAAAGCGCCGCGGATCATGAAAGTAGGGCATTTCACAAAGTTTCAAGTACAAGTTAAGCCCAACTTTTACTGAACTCCTAGAATTGAAGGTACGAAACTGCTAACACTCCTTACGTGATTTTGAGATGTTTAAAAAAAAAACAAAAAATAAATAGAAGGGAGAGAAAAAAGTTCTCCATTGTTCGAATTGCAATTAGCTCGAATTCCCTCGAAAGTTACGTCCTAGCCTCAGGAACAAATTAAATGAGAGAAGTTCCCAAGTTTTACCACACGCGAAAATCACAGGTGCTATACCGCTCGAGGTAGCCCGAAATGCTTCAAGTTAAAAAGAGTTTAACACGGCGACATTCAAGGTATCTTTAATTTTTTATTTCACCTCAAAACTTGTGTGTAATTCAGACAATGACACTGAAAAGTATAATACATGAAATATTTGCTGCTACCATCACAGTCCAGGTCACACAATTCTTTTCCACTAGTCGAACTTCATTAAAGTTACAATACAATTTCTGTGTTCTGAACCAACTATCGATTCACAACATAACTTGGAAACTTTTAGCTGTTTCTGTGATAAAATTTTACTACGAAAATTCGAAATGTGAGTTTAAATAATTTGCATTACGAATATTCGTATACTTGCATGACGGTACATTAAATAATAAGAGGAGAATAGGGAGTTCTGGGATTCGAAAATCGAGTTATATTAAAATAAGGTTCGTAGTACCAAGTGAAAATAACGAGAAAAGGCCCAATTAAAATCGAAAATATTTCTGTTTTGCATTAATAAGAATTTTGTAACAAAGTACACTATAAATTCCTCAGAAGTCCTGCTTTCTTTCCTTTGAATCAAAATTTAAAATCAATTAATAAGAAAAGGTAAACTTCACCCAAATATTTAAAAAAAAAAAATTTAATAGTAAAAGTCTTCAAAAATCTTGTAAAATCGAATACTTCCATACTTATCAATATTTGACGATGCATAAATGCTTGAAATTAATAATTTATAGCCTCGCGTTATCGTCCAAAAATATTTATCCTATAAATTTGTAAGAAATCTTTTACATTTCTTCTTACATATCCTTTCCCTTCTGGCAAAGTACAAACCTTTCACTCGTAAACGTTTGAAACTATTTCGCATGAAATAATTATAAAAACAAGTTCAAATCTGCTTTCATCATAAAAGGAAAGTCTATTCAACTTAGAAAATTGTTTGTATTTCTTTCTAAGCTTCTGTGATATAATTTAAAACAAAAAAAGAGGAATAAAAATTCTTGCATGAAAACAAGGCAAATATGAGAGCCATGCACAAGGCCATGACAGTAAAGACGTTGTACAAACGATAAATTTTCCCCTGAAAACTTCTGTAGTGACCCAGAAATAGTAGAGTACTGAAAAGGAGAGGACATATGTAACATACACGGCACCCATATAAAAGTCCTCCTATAAGACAATGAAAACTTGTTTGTTGTTACACTTCCGGCTCTCAAGAAGTTTACATTTATGCAAGGATATAGCAAAGCCATTCAAGAAGACACCACTGCGGGGAGACTACACATTACACTTAGTATATCAAGTTGAAAACAGACAGAGTAGCTTTTGTCGCGTAAAATTATCCTACGAAAATACGCCATATATACTCGAATATCCTTAGCGAAAACAGTTAAGGAATGAAATCAAGTCAAGATGAAAAAACAGCGTCAAAAGCCTACGGCATGATTACCTAAATTACCTTAAAAAATGTGTCAAGAAATTTCGAACTAAATTTCAAACAGCATTAGTGGTATAGAGAGCATAGTGTTGACAATTAAGTTCTATTATAGTCATTTTTAAGTTTTTGTTAAAAAGCATACTTCCGTTGAAATTCCTTTGAAATAATTAATTTGTCAATTAAAACTATTACTTACAATTGTCAATTATCAATATCGGGTCCACTATTAGAAAAATATAATTAATTGGAATAAGGACTACACTTCTAATCAATTCTCCATACTCTCTTTGAATTCCTCATATAATGAAATGCTGCTACTAAAACCCGAAATAAAAGTTGCTCATAGTTTCAAATCAGGCCAATGTTAATGTAATCAGTTCTCATTAAAAAATCAACAAAAGTGAAAAGAAAATATTCGCATTAAACAACGAAAAACCAATTCTAAAGTTACTAATTCAAATTGATTTTAAATGGAATATTCTGGTGAAAAGTAAAACGAAAATTCTATTACCGTGTCCGACAACGTGTTGTTATCCAATGATTTAATTTATTTAATAGCCAGTGATTTACCCAAAGTCCTAACTAAAGCTCAACTGAAAGTTCTCAGTCAATCGCTTCATGAAATTACTTTAGCACAAGGCCCAAGCGGATTTTCTAATTTTAGCTGGAGCTTATTCAGGAAAATGTACAATAGAATTCCTACTGCAATTTCTAAAGTAAGTTTTAATTGAATTTTCTACGAAAAGTTATTTTTGTTGGCTGTTGTTTATACGCTAAATTCAAGTGAAATCATACTGCTCTTTTCAAACACAAGAAATGATAATGATGTTAACAAATCCATTATTACGAAAGTTTAATTCAATAAAAATTTCAAGTTAAGGTTGCACCTTTTAGATAGAATTATTAGAAGTTATTATGAAAGGGCAAGATAGCACCAAAGCCAGAGTAGTTAGCCTTTCTTACAGAAGAAGGTAAACACAACCTTTTAGTAAAAAGTAATTAACATACGATGCCTATCGCGTAAAAGGAGGTTTACATTTTTTTACTCTATACTCCTATAAATAATTGATTTCGTTTTTATCTTAAAAATGACAGAATGTCAGCAAAATAAATTTTAATTTCCTGATAATAATAATATAAATCGATTTTAAGCGATAGTAAAAAAAGAGCTGAACTGTTGAGTTGATTGCTCCCCCATCTTTTGGTTAGAGAAATTGCTTCAAACTCCTAATTTAATAGGTTGATAAAGGCAGAGTTTGAACATAAATTGGAAAATTCTCATTACCTTCTCTCAGAGGAGTTACACATTTTACGACTCTTCTGTCCTTGTGTAATAAAATTAATGATGGGCATAAAAGGGAAACGGCGTTATTATTACCAGGAAGTGAAATATTCTCCTAATCTACTTTTGCCCCACGACCGTTTCAACAACATCCGAACGAATTCCGCAATAAGTTTTGGCTCCGGGCCAATCTTATTAAAATTAAACTACAATAAAGAGAACTTTCGACGTAATTGTAATTAGCCCACCGAAAGCAATGATGTGCCAAAGAATTTTCTTAATAGCTAAAACACTTCCCTATAGAAAGACGTAGATAGCGCGTAGTAAGGGTTAGTAGTGGCAGATAAATTGTGTTTTATTTTCTTAATCACAAAAGGTGAATATCAGTACAATTTTCTCAAACTGATTACCAAAGGAGTACTATTTTAATAATTAACGACTGATAACTTCCCAATGTGCATCTGTAAAAAACGATAACATACACCCTTTCATTTTTAAACAGTAGCACAAGATTAAAAATTGTCAACCATAAATCAATTTTACTCAAAATTATTTAACCTCCGTTCATAAAACATCATTAATGCTGCTATCCATAAAATACAGGATCGTGAAAAGACTTCAATTTCATTATTACCCTGCCACATGCATGCTTATTGGAAATATACAAGAAATTACCGTCCTTGGTACAAATTATAAGGATAATTGACTATCAGATAATTAACAAATATAATATTAACTGGCTTATGTTAAATACCAAAGGTAATTACAGCCAGAAAGTACTAATTTGCTTCTTCATGGTAATTCCATTAATTAACAATATAATACAATTACTCTGTAGCACTAAATAAGAATAATCATATATCTCTCTTTTTTTATTAATTCGCGACGTGTTAGTACTAGTACGTTTTTTATTACTATTCATCCTTTGTGACATCGAAATGCTTCTTATACTTCTAATGGGCTTAAAAATTGAAATCAACTCAGTCCAATACGAGATCACTAGGTTTATTTAAATTGGCTTAACTTGGGTACATTTCACTCTTTTTGAATTAGCCAAAAATAAATATTAATTTTGTTTAATTATTTAATTCGTAAGTATCATTGAACTACAAACATGTTTTCATGTTTCATTACAAATTCGAAGATAATGAGCTTATATATGAGCTTATTCGAAAGATTATACGCATAGTAACAACAAATTTTTTTTTTAAATAAAAAACTAGCAAAAGACAAATCTTAAATTCAACAAAAGTATGATAAATCAAATCCGAGCCGTGAAAAAAGGAGCATTCTAAGAAAGTCGTGTAAATTTCCCTAAATTCGTATTATTGAATTTCATTATTTTGACCCATGCTCATGAATACTATAGAAATCACAATGCTGTGATATCATATTAAATTACAGGGACATTTTATTGAAATTTAACACTATAAAGAGTGGACTGCGTTTTAGATTTCATTTAAGCAATAATGGAAACTGGAAACTAAAAACAAATATTTTAGTATAGGTACACCTATTTAGATTTATTGGCTATAAATAATTTATTGGTCCAAATATTCGTAGTGAGAAAAAATACGATTTATTTGCAATCAAGTTTCAAACATTTATGTGTTCAAAACACAATTAGTAGCAAAATATTGTCTATCACTTCATTGGCACTTCATTTGTTAACATCCCAGTTCAATAAAACTGTTCAACTTTCGTTTTTAATCAATAGACATAAAGTGGCAATTATCTTCTAAACTATCGATAACAGTACTATAAAATCTAACTAAATTTTTAGTATAGATTACTTAACACTGGTTAATTTATTGACACTAGACTATGAATAGCTTGTTGTTTAACCATTTTAATTAATATAATTGCCTAACATTGCAATTTCCAAATCAATAATTATATTGCAAATGTTGGCTGGAATACTTCGCGTGCCGAAAACCGAAAACATTTCCTCCACCTAAAATGGGCGAATATGTGCATAACCTAATTTTCCTAACAAATTAGTGGTTTCTACTTCCATTGAATTCAGTCGCAATTTCGTCTCTACGGAAGTGAAGCTCATTCAGAATTTGGCTTCAAAACTAATTAGTTCTGCAAACATTAGCCGCCAAATCAAGAAATGTTACACAAATATGACGACTTGAACAGGAAATATCACCTGTGTGATATTAAAGGTGGGTTCTCATACTCGTCAGAAATCTTCAACGTCAAATTCATGAAATTTTCATTATGCCAGGTCGTTGTCTCCTTCGATGGGAATATGAAGACAAATCAAGTGTAGTGGAGCATCAGGACAGGTCACATCTTTTAAACGAAATGGCTCCACTCTCGGAGAGCAGTGCAGATACTTCAGAGTAAATGTATATAGTATTATTGGTTGTTTGAGACACTGATTCTCCATACTGACAGCAATATTTAAAAAGGTATGGTACTGCGGGGCATCGGAACAATTATGTGGATTTGTTTTCTTTCCAGTAATTGCCTCATATCCCGCTGAAGATGTGTGGGAACCTTCTTATCAATATTTCAGATTCCAAATTATTATCAAAATGTCGTCATAAATAAATAAATTTTTAAAAGAGCAACTTTGTCGAAAATACTTTCAAAGTCAACTTTTGTTTTATTTTTGTTTTCTTTTTACCTTTACCATCTTTCTTTAATTAAAGAAAGTGATTTTAGTTTTACCAAAACTATTTTATTTAATTTTTAAGTTCAAAAAAAAAATATGTGTGTACTCTACTTCCAACAAAATGGTTTTAATTTTAAAGCTGAAGAACAAAATTCGCAATTTAAATTCAATACTTAATAATTCTTAAACACACTGTTCCTTTATATGTTTAATTATTCAACCATTTCTCGTAGAAAGCCCGTAAAGCGTTTTTAAATTTTGATACTATTGAAAAAAAATAGTTTATTAAAATCGAAGGCGAATTTAAGTTAATTTCACCATAGATTTATGCATTTTAGTCCCAGTGTAAAATGTCATAGAGTGTAAAATTATCATATACAAACCCGAGTGCATTTTAATACGAGCAAACATACATTTTTTTTTCAATGTAAATTTAAATTAAAAACAAACCTATGTAATAGTTTTTAAGTGATGATGATTTTCCGTCCGCCGATGTTAGTGTTTCTATTTTCCGAATAACATGCTTAGTTAATTTAATCGTTAGCCGTGGTACCACTGCATAAAATGCCACAAAATTACCCGAAACCCAGAACAGTCCCTTTTAGTCCGTACACCTTTGGCATGCATGACTGCCGCCAGAATTTATGAATATTTATCGCTCTTCTAATTGAAACGAAATTAATCTGCAGAAAGCTGAAAAATGTTTGTGCTCACTCGCAAGGAAAAAAGTCCTCGCCTGCAAAGTTTGAAGCGGGCGACCGAAGTTTATCCTGGCTCGGCACTCGTCGTTGTTGCTAGGCCCTAGTAAGCAAGCAAGCGGCACGGAATTCTACATAGCATTAGCCGACTTCCTCCGGCGGGCTGAACATCTCCAAAGCCAACTTCACACTGTTGATTACTTCATGAACTGGGAAATTAATGCTGTAGATCGGAGTCTTTAATTATTTCTGATTATTTAATTACACCTTCACATGATTGAGTGCTGTTTGCGATGCTAGTGACATTTATGTGTTTCCTGATATTTATTATTTAATATTATTGTGCACCTATCCGGGCTGTAAATCTCCTTCTTAAAGTAAAAGAACATAATGGAAGTAAGAAATAGGATATATTGGTTTTTGTAAGCCTTACTAACGACATTGTGAAAAAAAAATTATTATTTTATTTAAAGGGGATCACAGACGAAAGCGAAGAAATCTGTTTTCTAAAATTATTCCTTTTTGATAATACAACGTTTAAACTACACCTGTCTTCAATTCTTTTTTCCACCTTAAAACCCACCTTCTTTAAAAAAATAGATAAAATATTAAGGATCTGTTTTCCTTTGGAGAAAGTGCTGAAAATTTGCACAGGCTCTTAACATCAAAATTTGAAATCACTAGAGTCGCATATTAAACCGTAAAAAGTGCAAAGACCTCGTCATTTAAGTTAAAATAAGTCCAATTAAGAAATTTATTTAAAGGCTAAGAATATTTTGACTTGCACCTCATCTCACCCCACAGTCGGCATGCATCGTTTATTACTCTACTATTTTATAGTTTAAATCCACAGATAGCTGAATTTCCTGCCAAAGGAAGTAACTTCCGTCCACATTAGAATCAGAAGGCAACCAGAACGAGATTTAGTTGCAAAAGGAGGTTAGGAATCGTCGTCGGTTTGGATTTGGTTCGTTTTGGAGGCAGGGCCCCTCCCCTCCATCCAAAAACTTTGCTCTAAAGTGAAATTAAACTAAAGTTGCCCCAAATTGCATTAAAAGCCTCCGAGCTTAAGAGAAATTAATTATTCGGCGACTCGTTAAAGCTGCAACCCACCTCCCCCACCCCCCTCCCTATCCGGCCCAGAAATGCATGAAATTTGAACTTTTGCACCCCCGCCGACGGAGCGCGCTCCCGCACACAATCGCCACCGCACAAATGGTGGTATTTTTGCAAAAGTTTCACCATTAAAAGATTAAATGATTGTGTGGCATCTAGAATTCTTGGAGAATATACATTGTGGCATATCTGGGAACAAACATGAAGAGTCACGGTGGGGCAAAGGCCCCCAAGTGAATATAGGTATTGAAAGGGATGACTTATTTGCTCATAATGAGGGAAACTCGAAACTGTTCCCCGGGACCGGGCATGGCGCTCCAGCATTAGGACCGGGCCCAAATGGAATTTAACACAGAAGCGTTTCCTTTTGGATAATCTTGGATAAACAGATCCTAAACAAGTCCCAAAAGGTCAAAGTAATTCCTTTTTTTTACACTGACCTCTATGCATTCATACTTTTAACACTGTTAAAGGGCCTAATCCGTTCCGATCCCTTTCACAACTTCTCCAAACCCAACGAAGGAGCACGGTAAGATTTTAAATGTGGTGACTAGTCGTTTTCTCGATGAAGGACTTTTCGTTTTATTTTTGTACCTTCGATGACGATGTAAATATCCCTAAAAGTTTCACATCCAGACCAATTTTGAGTTTTATTGAATATTAGCGAATTATGCAAGTTACATTTTCATGACTATGAGTTTGAATCCGAGTAGGACGGTGTGCTAAGTTTCGTGAAATGATATACTACACTCATTGTTGGTACATTAGACCTATTGGAGAAATTACTACACACACGTTTCGTTTTCAAATCTTAAGAAGTATTTTGCTACAGGGAATGAAATTTCTTCAAAATACTTTACAATTTTGGATTTTAGTTCTCAAAATGAAAACTATATCCGAATATTTTTTAAATATGGATTATTTTAAAAAATTCTAATAAAATTCCATTGATATTTTTGAAAAGTACAAAGAAATTGTCTATTTCATATGAGTACACGTTTTCAACAATTAGAAAAGCCACATTTTGTTCGCAATGTACACCTTCTGGACTTTTCACTACATGCACCCATCAAAAAGGCATAACTTAATTCAAAACCATCGGCATGCACCGCCAAATACGTTCAAAGCACTTCCCAAAAATAATAGATTGTTTTTCGCTTCAGTGAATTGCTTTCGCGTAAATTTATTGGATTAATACAAAAACTGTGATAAGGAAGAAATCATCAGCTCCAGTTCTACGAGTTAACACAGACAGCGTTGCCCCCCTCGAGTCCCGGAAAATTTCATGTAGAGAACGAAATTGTAGAGAGTCGCTGATTTGGTTCCAGAGTTAAATTCTTCGGAAAAATAGGACAGTGCCACGGCATGGCAGTGAATAGAAAATCGATGACTAAAGGAACCCTAGCGTTCCAATCACGGCCGTGTCGCACGTTATCTGTTTGTTTTTGGTGCCCGCTAAGCCACTGTTCGGAGTAAACAATTTCCCAAACCCAATGAAAAGTTAAGCCAGAGGACTGGCACACGTTATACCATCACCAGCCATCGGGTGACAGATTTCAGTAGATGGACAAAGAGGTTTGAGTGGTTCGACTGGGCGTTGTATAGCGTGATGGCTAAACGGTTTTCGCATTTCTTTCGCCTCACAAAAGAAGACGAAAAATAGTCTTAACGAGAGAAATCATAAACCACAAATGGTGGGCCAGGAGCCGTACACTGTTGGGCAAACAAATTCGATGAATGAATAGGTCCCGCCCCCGTCCCATCGTCCACATAGTGCTTGTTGCCCACTTGCCTCCAAATAAAGTTAATACGGAAGCGCCTGCAAGTGCGGTTACGTAGAGGCTGTGGTAGAAAGGCTCTCCATGGAGGTCTCCCAATGGGATGGGAAAAAGCAAACATCGCCATAGAGGCTCGACTAGGCTGTTGTTTTGCATGGAGTCCGAGTTCGAAAGGGGTCTATGGACCGGGGGCGGAGGCGGCCGAGGAGTGATTGCTAAATGAAGTGAAAATTGATAAAAAACAAAACTTCATGCTCGAATAGTGAGCACATTTTCACTTGTTTCGTTCAATGCAAAACAAGGAAAATTTCCCTCCAATGGATTCCAACTTATCGGGCGATTTTACCGGCCGAGATGCTCTCAAAAAGCTCTTTTTCTCTGCTGAGTGTTTTGTTTGGAAAAAAAAAATGTTCACGGTTGATTAAAGGCCTATGTTTATCTGGAGGGGCATTTAATTAAACTTAGTCCTTGAGCCTACTACCGCCTGCAGGTTTTTGGCCAAAAAACATGCTGCTGCATTGCATTCTTCATGCATTCTTGAATCTTTTGTGAAACGGCCGACGCCAGGTGAGCTTCGATTCGTGTTTAGCCAACCAAAATTGAAAATGAATTTTAAATTTGCCTTTTGGGGCCCTGCTGTTCTGCACGAACCCGAAAAGCATTCCCGGCATTTTTCTCTATAGATGAAAAAACAAAAATGGTACAGTTCACTCGTCGATGCACTGAACGATGCTTTTGCCTATTTTCGAAATTCGTCAATAGAGAAAAAATCAGTGCTGGCTTATTGGTTCATTGTCACCATATCCTTTGATTTCACTATTTTTTCTAACAAAAAAGAGGATGATCTTTTAAACTTGATTTGATGTCAAATAACAGGCTTCAATATTTTTTCTTTCTGATTTCGTAAAGTTAGTCTGAGGTTTAGTTTTCAATAGATTCCAAGCTTACAGTTTATTTTAACTTAATTGAATGAAAACATATAATTTATACCCATAAAAAAATTATTTAAATTCTAAACAATAAAAGCTGATGCAGTATTGCAAAGAATTTAAATTCAAATACCTCCGATTTCTGCAAGATATTAGAATTAAGCTTTAATATAACCGTAGCAGCTTAGCTCTACTCTCTCTTTTTCTAAGATAAAGATAACTTATAAAGTACAGAATAGAAAATACTCCAGACATGTGAAATATGCTATTAAATTCACACAAAGTCATGCTTTAATTCCTTACATTTCCCCAAGACTAAATTTTTTAATTGCACTTAGGATCTTTTTTGATAGCATACAAGACCCTTTTTAATAGTATAAAAAATTTATAAAAAGAAAAAATCAAATATTCTATTTAAATTTATAAATGTCAATTAATTATTCTTTCTCTTTGCTTCTATATTTCCTGAAATTATTTACTTTCATCCAATTTCAATTTTTTTCCTGTTTGTAATTATACCTTTAAATTTTATCGTGTTATTCACTTCAACGACTATGGAAATGAGATATTTTCATATTTAACGTAAATTCTTGGGAAAAAACAAGGTGTAATAAGATCTTAAAATGTTTTTTATTAACTTAAAATTAACTTAAAATGAATGCTTTTAAGTGTTAATTTAATTATCACCAAAAATTCTTGGTGCAGACTTAATAAGAAGACTTTCAACGTTAATTAAAATGAGATATTTTTTAATTTGTATTTCTTCTTAAAACCAAATAAACACGATATAAAAGTAGAAATAGATAAATCTATAGATCTAGAAATCTTTTTAACAACGAAGTTCTGAGAAATGATTGTAAAAGTTTTAAATATTTCTAAAGGGCTAAAGAGTTTCAAACAGTTGAGTTCTGCGAGTGACCAAAAATTCAATAATGGTGCTTGGTGCAAATTTTGATATTAACAAATATATCTCGCGTAACGGTGGCAGTGATAAGCCAACATGCTTATTCGCGGAAATAATTATATGTGATTTTTAATAAATGTAGTCAAAAGTCAATTCTAAATTTGTCTATTCTATCAACATTTCCTTTCTACAATAATCTAAACCGTTTTTTGCACGCTAAATTCTGAAAAGTACGCGAAATTAAATGAAGTCAAAATTAAAAATTATGTCATTTAGGAAATTCTAAATAAATAAAAATATTTTTGCTTCATTAATATTAATTTTTTTAAAAAATCTAAGAATTTTCTACAAACATCGAATTTTTTCCCTAGCTTAAATTTAGGATTGACCACGTTAAAATGAATAAAAATCTTGATATCCTGTAAAAAATGATTTTTCATGTCCTAATGCATGTAAAAAAATTTTCCCACACGCACGCTCAAGTGCGTACACCAGTTTCAAAACGCACACGGCTCATGAACAAGTGTGCTTCCCAAGAAATATCGCACATCGCACACGAGTGTACGTTTCCGAATTCTGGTTTTAATTAAACGGCGAGTGATGAAATATGAAAATTATGATTTCTTTTCAATTTTTCATTTTGTCTTAATTAAAAGTTGGATGGGTAGAGTATCGGGTGATGTCCTCCTCTCAAAACCGATTCCACCAGGAGGCAAATGCATACGAAAAGCTTATGCTTAATTCCAGGTTTTGAATTTAGCGGACTCAATTAATGGAAAATGGATTTGGAATTGGGTTTAAGGGCGTATTGTTAAAACGGAAAACAAAGTCTTACGGACATTTATACTTAATTAGTATAGGAAGACGTTGTAACATAGCAAAGCTTAAGGTTAAAAAAATAAATTCTACAAATAATTACACTTTGATAAAAGAACATGAGATATGTTTTTTTTATTTTAAATATTTGTTAAAGTATTTCAACAAAACAATGTAACAATAAAACCTTATATACCTTGAAGTGGTTTGAAGTGGTTTTAGTGTGCGTTTTAAATTATGATAAAATTATTTAAATTTTCCATTAAAAGCAAAGTTTAAATATGTACTAACATTAAAGTTTGAGTGTCATCTACGGAAAGATTCTTCCTAAAATAGCCCGCGGTATGCGCCAGGCGCTGAAATTTACCATTTTCCCAGAGATGCTTAATTGCAAAGAATCATGGCTGAACCTCATGCTAAGTGTATTAATTAAGAAACTAAATAACCTCCTTATAATAAGAGGAAATTACTTAAATTTAGTAAATTGCTTTGCCGCCCGGAGGGCGTAACCTAAAGATCAATAGCTAAAGCGAACCAACCGGTCCATTCGTCATCTCTGACAAGGGAGATATCCTAATTAATTTTTACTCTTAAAGATATCACCCCAAGGATACTTCAAAGTCATTAATTTGTCTTACCTTATTCACTTCATCGTTACTTCAAAAAAAAAAAAAAGGAAAAAAACGAAAATCGAGAGAAAAAATTAACGATTCCCAGCCTACCGCTGGGGATATTGCTTAAATGTAAAATTTTATAAACACAAAAATTATTTAAGGTGACGGACGCAGGCCTCACGATGTTCTTTCGCAAAATTTTATTCGAATTAATTTTCTAAAACTCCTCGTAGCTTGCGTTGCCCATTCTCCCAATTTAGTGACATCATAAAATAACAGACAGCTTGGTGAGCTGAATGTAAACAGTGCTATTACTGGAAAATGATAACCTAGGAGGCTCGGTGGCACCACAAAAGGCACAAGGTATCCGCAGGTATAACCATTCACTCAGCAAGGCCTGGCAACTTGAAGATTTTCCTTCTTATTCCGAATTTAATTTGGCCTAAGGAGACAGTTCTCGAGTTTTCGTACACCTTAATTACTTGAGTTTTACCCCCCGCTGAGCAGGTTTATTTGATCATTAAGGGGTATTTATTTACTGAAATCCACTGAAAATGAGCCTGCAAACCTTTCTTCCATTTTTCTGTGATTAGTTTGGAAACTTTTAGGAAGATTGATATCTCGATAGTAAAACTTAGCATTTGATAACTAATTCTTACATTGTGCATATTAATTTTACGAAAAGGCTGTAGCCCAGTGCTCACGAACATTTACTTTTTAGTATATTTGTATATATATATATATAAATCAAAAAAACCTATGCCCTTCGAAAGATATTCCTTTTTCCTTCGAAATGCCTTTTTTACATATTTAATTCATAATATCCCTCTTTTCAAATATTTGCATCTTTTTAAAAGGTGTTCGAAGAATTTTACAAATTCAGGTCAGAAAGAACCTTGTAAATTAATAAAAGACGCCGAAATTGTTACCAATCATAAAATAGAATGTTAAAAAATGAACTATTTCTTCTACTGTTTGATTCCTAATAAAAAAAACACTTATACCTTTAGAAATTGTTCTTTATAGTTTAAAAGCCTAAAAAAATAGGAGAATTAATTCGGGACAAGGTTTTAAAACCATTTACTTATAAAGAGTCTTTTTTATAAATTGTGATTTTATTTACATTGAATAAAACATATTAAAATATTTTCCCCTTAATATTGTTATGCTATAATCTCTTTAAATTAACATAATTTTCATTATTTGAATTTAAACATTTGATTATTAAAACTCACAAGTGATTTCTCGTAAGTCGGCAGTTTGCTTCGGAGAAAATATCGAAACGAACGTTTTCAGAAATTTTTTGACCAATCCGGCCTTAATTGAGTTTTAAATAAGGGAATAATCCTTCTTAATTCGTATATTATATTAAAAATATTTGTTAAAAGGTTGTAAATGTTATTTGAGTTTAATTAAAATTTATTTCTCTTAAAGTATGAATTCTTCAATGTTTACTACTATTCTTAAAATACTGTAAAATACTAATAAAAGATGTTCTATTTAAGGAATCAAGAAAAGAAAATCAATTGCAATTTTTCACGTCCCACCTAAAATTTTTAAATTGATTTTTCGTTTTGCTAGACATTTTCCAATTTATATAAAACGTTCAATAAAATTTAGATAAAATTTCAAACAGTTTGAAAAGGATAAAAAAATGACAGCAATTTTATGCGACAAGATATGAAAAATAAATTCCAGAGATAGTGTTAGCAGTTTATTCCTGGAAATATTAACACCCGACAAGAACACGAAAAAGTATGTATCACACAGAAAAGCGCGATGCAATTTTTTGTTAAACCACCATCGTTTTTGTTGTTGCATCTTCGTTTGAAACAACACTTTTTTCAAACTTATTTTTGTATTTTTCTCTTCTTTTGCGACAGACTCGCCCAATATTTCTGGAGCAACTCTGGGTATGGGAAAAGTAAAGCTCTCAGATACACCTTAGAAGCAATTACAGGTAAAAGATAGCGTAGGAGAGCAAGCACCGCAGAACCGGCATAAAACGATAATAAATTCGATCCAAAGGACATTCCTCTTTGCAACAAGGTTTAATTAATCATGACTTGATCAGGTTCTTGCCGTACATTGGCTTTACTCACCAACCCAAAAAAAAAAAAAGAATAGAAGACAAAATAAATCAGAAAGTTTATACGGGGCCTTTTTATACATAAAACTGATAGCCTTTTGCTGGCGGTTATCTCCTACGTGCAACAGAATTTCTCAACTTCTTACGTGCTTCAAGGCGAAGTCTGTTTCCAGCGAAGATATATTGAATTTCCTACGTGATGCAAAGCAATTTATTTCGAGTGAAATAGATAAATTCCTCGAAGTCCACTGCAGGTAGCTTGTGCACAGGGACCACCAGAAAGTTTAACTAAAGTTCTGAGTAAACTATTCCAATTTGAATGGCCCTTTCACGTTTTTCGAGCACTTTAGTATCCAATTGAAATTGATATTAAAAAGTAGTAAGTCACAAAAGTCTATTTCTGTATACATTGAAGTAAAAAATATATCAACTCACCACCAAGGGATTACATTTAGAACGAAAACCTTAAAAGAGTCTACTCATTTTGGTAAACCAAAAGAATACATATTGGAACAATAGCCTTAAGTGAAACTTAACAGACTTAAGAAGGTTGTAACTGATCTAATGTTCTAAATCACCAACCAAACTAAATACAGACTGGACTAAAACAAATTTCTTTTTCAGAAACATTAAATATATTTAAAACTAGCAAGTCTATACGTCCAGAAACAATAAAAACTAACAAAGCCCCCTGACGTGATCTCTAGTTTAAAATCTAAGAAATTTTCTCAGAGGTAAAATATTCGGAAAAAAATCATATAAATATAAGTAATATTCTCCTTCTACATGTTAAGAATTTTTGTTTAAATATTTTCGAGTGAAAAAGAGTAATTTGTCTAAAAATACATTTTAAGTTTTTTTCTGGATAATAATTTAATTTTTTTGAAATTAGATATGTGTTAGTAAAGCATTAATAAAAAAAAAGAAACCTAATTTTCCCCACTGTATTTTTAGAAATACAAAATCAGTTTTGACACTATTGTGTCCTTTTGCCAGGCTCCAAACAGTTGAGTTAATTAAAAGTCCACAAAAACACAATGGAGTCGGAAATGGACCTCGACAAAGTCCTTAAATCACCAACCCAAACCTTATCCCGAGCATAATATGCATCCGTTCCATCCAGTCCATCCAGTCCATCCCACTGGAACCGAAATGACAAGGCATTCGCAACAAAATGCATTTTCAGCGCAACGGAACCACCGGCGTCGATTTTGCTTTATTGTGCCTTCCATCGTTTACTCCAAAAGTGCACAATAGGCGATTTTTGATGAATCGTGGGAGAATGGCATCCCTTCGCCAACATAGAGCCCTTCATTCGATACAATACACAGCGCCGGCGGCAACACTACAGGAACAATGTGGGGCGAAGGAGTAGGTAAACCGAAGATTCCATTAAGAAATATGCCAAAACAATCATTCCGATGCCTGCGATGGAACCTCTGGTGACGGGTGCCGCCACCTGAGATGACCTACTGTGGCTCTGATCTTGGCTGGCATAATTTTCCTGCTTTATTGACTGCTGAATTTTCCCACAAAATTATTGTTGACTCTGTGGTACAGAATCTCGTTTCGTTGTATGCGATATCTCAAAATCCCGCATGGGATCCATTGTTCGTAGAAATTATACTTTTAAAAAAAATGCCATTCTTTCATGGTGATAGAAATCGAATCCAAAGTTTGTTGACTCTTGTTGAACCTTTTCAAAGAGAAATTTTCATAGGATGACCGTGCTTCAAAGACGGTTTTTGTTTGCTGGAGTACTTGAGAGAGTACAATAGACCAACTAAGTAACATAAACTTGTATTTATACTTAGAAATAAAAGTGTAGTGTTAGTTTCAGCCTACGGCAGTAAGCTCTTATTAAAATTACAAATTTGCAAGCTGGAATCAATATTTTATAATCCACCTTTTGACAGAAAAATACTAAAAACTGAAAGAGTTAGTTTGTACTTCTAAAACTATAAACAGCTTTTCCTGGAAAGAGAAACCTCACTTGTGTTAAATAGCATTCGTTATATTTTCTACGTAACATTAATACTAAATACCGAGGTTCATATTTTGTGTTCATTAAAAGACCGCACCTTTGATTGAGATATTCCAACAACTTTCTATCTCGTCAACAAACGGTGCCGTGTATGGTATACCCGTGTTTTTCATTAATTAGCAGAAGCTGTACGAGATTTATCAGTAGAGTAAAGTGAATTCCTCCGAGAAAGTAATAATTCCAGTGAAATCCGAATTTTAATTGGTTACCGTGCACAATGTAAAGTGTGTTTTTGAATAAATGCTAAAATATGGAACCTCTGTAGCCAGGCAAAGATGATTTCCATAAATCCTGCAGGGGCGGCATACTTCTACGCACAGGCCTCTTCATACATATTTCCGTAGAGAAAGTCTACTAAACATGTGCC
This sequence comes from Proctacanthus coquilletti, assembly GCA_001932985.1. NCBI lineage: Eukaryota > Metazoa > Arthropoda > Insecta > Diptera > Asilidae > Proctacanthus > Proctacanthus coquilletti. Next base: position 614,104 of record MNCL01000106.1, on the reverse strand, counting down.
TGCTGTTTAACAGCCAGGCAATTAAATATTCGTGCTATTTCGCGAGGATTAATAGAGATTTAGACTAGGCACCTGGCGAAAATGCTGAGCCTCTCTAGTGCCCCCGCCGCCCTGTAGCCAAACCGAGCAAAGCCCCCTTTCATGTCAGGAATTAATGCGAAATGTAAAATAAAATGAATAACGGACGTGAATGAAAATATTTGGTGAAATTTATTCATTATTACAGTAGCCGGGAAAATTCTCCAAAAATACGCCACACGAAGGCTAGCCTAGACGACTAGGTGTGCTCTAGTGGCAGATCGATGTCCCTTGCGGACCACTCCCGCACGAAAGTCCCGAGTTCAAAATCCACTACTCTCACCGGTGGTGGCCCGGCCATCCCGGTGGAAATGAATTGCAGTCCTCTGGATGATATTATTCATTATATTTAATGGCCCGTGAACATAAAACTGATTTTTCACGGACGCTATGAAAATAAAATTGCAAAATGCACCAGCAGGCGATTTCATGTGTGAGTAGTTTTTCAACGTGCCCCCCACCCCTGCAAAAAGATTGCACTGCCCTTCGAGTTTATTATCCGATGTCCATCACGTTTTCACGTCTCCCGGTGATGGGCGCGTTTATTTGATTCATGAAATCAACGTGATACTGGTCCCGAGGACGAAATGTATAATTGTTCTTTCAACTCTCTAGGTTCCCGAAGAACATACCTTCATACCCCCTTTTTGCAAAATGGACTACTTTATTACGCTTTAATTCGAAAGGAATAGCATAAATGCCCCCCGTTGGGGAGGTGTGTTCCAACTTGTTGCAACCTCCTCATTTTTCACAGTTCCATACAATCCAGAAAGACTTGGTCACTCAACGAAACTTACACATAAATTATTTTAGTGGACAGGAAAAAGGATGGATCCATGAGAGTATATTTATTTTTTTTTTTTTTAACTGGCGTTTACTTTTTGGAACCCATTTAACAAGTGCTTTCAATCAAAAGGGTATATATCATCCGCGTGGTCAACAACAGTAGCGTTCTGGGGGACCCAATGACTTTTACATCAAATTAAACGATTTTCCCGAATTTTTTGTTGACTCATTTTATATTTCATTGATTTATGTAAATGTGGTGACGTACTACCAGCCTAGTCTTACTCCACATGAGACAAACTGAAAACAGATGAAACTCAAATATATTTCAATTTTATTCAGGCACTTGAAACTGATAGCTCTACTATAGTACGTATTTATTACAGAAATAAAAATTGAAAGGTTTTATGTGATTCCCAGATGGCACAAATTCTGAGAAATATTTTAATTTCGGTTCTAGGATTTATCTCTTCTGTCGAATTTTAGGAATTTTAAAAAGCAAAAGCATACGACAAAGATTTATATTTTTCCAACGAAATTAATCACCTTTAAAATTCCACGACTCAGAACGATATCAAATATAAATGATTTTTTTAAAGTAGGTACTCATGATTAATTTATTAAATGTGTGTGCAAATTTAAAGCACTAAATTCAAGAATTTTAAAATTATAATATGCTTAATAAGACACAAAAATTTAAATTCTTTTAAGTGAAAATGTTGAATTGTTTTTAAATGTTCGCAAGTGCTGTGTATGCAAATTTTCTTTTATATGAATTTTTAAAACAAAAAATAACCTTCTTCTTGAATATCAAGAAATTTCAGCATTTTAGTGATAAAGGTTTTTAATTGTAATTAAAATTTGGTCTGAAAGAGGTGACCAAATGTAATATTTAAAAAAAGGTAATCAGTTTTTTTCAAAGTATTATTTTCTAATTTTCCTCTTTATTTAAGAACAAATTTGAAAATCATCAATGATTAAAATCAACAATTTGTTGTCCACTGACACTTTTTATATTATGTAACGTAAAATATAATTAAGTAACTAAATTTTAAACTCCTTAAAGCCACCAGATTCATAACCATTTCCAGATATACTCAACTTTTGTTATATAACTTTATTTAAAAAAAAACATGTTTTTTTTTTTTTTTGACAAACACTTTAAATATTTCAGTGTTCTTCTCAAAGATATTTCAGAATAGCCAACAACTAAACAAAAAGCTTTGGATGATTTATATCGTGCCAGCCAGCGCGTTGTCAGGTTATGAAAAAGGTTTTCATTTCTTGAATAGGGTCGTTGGGTAAAATTGTGAATATAATCGCAATGGACGCATCAGAAAATTTTTGCAGTTTCATGGAAACGGGGGAGCCGGAGCCAGTTATCTCCTAGCTTAATAAATTTGCGTCTTATAGAATTAAAAGCTTCCTTAAGTGGAACGCTATCTCCTCACCCTTTTTAGAGTCTGAAGGAGACTTAGTAAGCAAATATTCTCTTCTTCCGAAGGTTTTCTGCACGGTTGGCAAATTAAAGCAATCTCGCTGAAAGCCCAAAAAACCTCCCGGCAAAATCGATTGTGAATCAGTAGCAATACCTACAGGCAAAAAGCACACTATACCCGTCTAGGCCGTCTGTGACAATGGTCCCGATCGGTCCAGAGGATTTAATTAAAAATGTCATGCACCAGTTAAGATGTGACAGTTTATTAGATAGTGTCAAAGACCATTTCTGTAACTGATTCATTGCCAGAACAGAGTCACTGCTCCGGATGCTCTGGGAACTGGGTGGCCAACGTAGACACTGTCTATGTCTCGGATGCGAAGACAGTCAGTCGACTGACTCGTCCCAGTCAAAATGACATCAATTTCAAATTAGCCAGACGACGTTGTCCACTTTGGCTGTAAGTTGTCCAAAGAATTTCTTATAATATCTTTTTTTTTTTTGTGAGCACTGCAAGAAGTCTATAACAATGACCTCAAGATCGAGGTCATTTAAGATTTTAATACAAGTTGACATGACAAAGTTTGCCTTAAGAAATCAGAGAAAATAATCTTAAAGAATTCGTTTAATGTTTTAGGATTTATGTATGCTTTAATAAAAAAATGTTATTGTTAAATTTGATGAAAAGTTTTCCAGAAGTTTACTCAAATAATTGCGTTTCTTTCTCAATATCATGAGCTGTATGTTGCGAAAAACGGATGAGAAAAATATGAAAATTTAATCAACTGCTTCTTAAGGAATAAGTCTATACACACGAAAATAGACAGACTGATAGAAGTTTCATTCTGTATTATCTAGAGATATAGTAGAAATTTTGAACATATCCATATAAAAATAAATAAACTCGACAAAAACTTTTTTTTCGAAAAATTCCTGTCAACACAAAAGTCGTTTTATTTTGGAGTTTATTATAAAGACAAACAAAAAGTGTGTCTGCGTCTCGAATAGCCCTTATCTTCATTGGCTGACATTCGAAAATGGCATCAATTTCAAATTACTCCGACAATACTGTCCACTTTGACTGTAAGTTTTCCAGCACAGAACATCTTGCGATATTCTTTTAGCAACCAGAGTGTGGCGGGCATATCGCTCCCAGCATCTCTGCCCTCTAAGATGTTAATGTGAGTTGACATGGTAAAGTTGGACTTAAGAAATCAGAAAAGGCGTCCAGCTTTCAGCGGGTAGGAAACGGCGGAGATTGTGCACGAAAGAGCTGTTTAAAATTGCAAAGCCCTCAAGGTGGATGACATACAGGCATAAACATTCTCAGAATTGATGGGATTCTCTTAAAGGCTGTAACGTACCCAGAAGCACTCAGCAAGAAAACTTCCTTGTCTGTAGAGTTTTCTGTCTCAGGGAGCTGTGCTACTGCCGCTTCTTCACTGTCAGAAGAAATAGCACCATAACAGCGGGCGCGGGTGTCTGCGCCAGAAAAAACATCCGTTCGTGTGCCTCTTAAGTTGTTTTCTTTTAAAACACTTTTCTATTTGCGCAATATTTTTATTGTACCTTTTTACTGGAGGGGGAGGCTGGATACACTTTGCAGAGGTGCTATCTTATGCTTGGTCATCACTATCCTCAGCCTCCTTCTCTCGGATTATTTCTGTCAACTTTGTGCCATTTTTAATTGGCTTTTACGCCGACTGTGTCTGCGAAAAATTCTGACCCGAAAACTAACATATGCTGAGTCAATGACCCCCATCCCCCACCCCCCGTTAGCCAACCATAAACCACCACCCACCGCCCAGCCAGATCATCTTTCGTGGGAAATTTTCGTCTTTGACGGAGGAGCCCAAGGAGATAAAAAGTTTGTGCTGCATCTTTGCGGTAAATCGTAATTGCTCGAAAGGGCTCCTTCTCTGTCGTCTCCTTAGTCTTCTGCAGATATGTGTGCAGGCCTGTGTCAGTGCCGGAAAACTCATTAGCCTCATTCTGTCTTTATGGAAGAACTAAAGAGCCCCAGCCTCCTTAAGGAATCTTCCGAGAAGGAACAGGAGCCGCCGCTATTTGTTCCATAAGCGGAGCAAGTGTCTTTATTGGGGATAAGTGGCTCTCGTTTAAGTGTATTAACAGCAGTCATAAGTTGCCCGTTTGCTGTTCAGATGTCGCTCGCCACACATAATCCCCCTTCCACCCGAGGCCCCCCGAGGTGCGCAATATAATTGATTTATGCTGTCTTCGTAGATTGCCCCCTTTTGTAGCTTTCCCTAGGTTCTGGATACTTGCCTACCCGAACCGCTGTATCCCCCCCCCCCCCAAAGCCACACAGCATCCACCATCCGTATCTTTGGACCATTGGTACATTGTTAACCGAGCAACATACAGCAACATACAAGAGACTGCTGTGCTAGGCAATTAAGATAACAAATCTCCCGATTTTCATCAAATCTTGTCGTCTCACCCTCTCCATTACGTGGAGGCCAGTGGGAAAACACGACTATTTACGAGTTCTGCCATCCCCCGCTCCTGGAAAGTTTTTCATTTTTCCTTCAATAATATCTTCTATTCTCTGCCTCTCCCCGGTGGGAAGTGGTGGAGTGTTAGGGTTAAAAGGACCTAAATTATATTCCCGGCGGAGTATACAGGAACATTCCATGTTTTCACTTTATCCCGGACTCCGGCACACTGAGAGGGTGAACCGTCGGGGGAACAAGATAGGACGGTACCGGTCTCCCGGCTATGGAGGCGAAATTTCCGAGCATACTTTTATCATCTTTAGCTCTTTTGACGACTTCAAGTGTTATTGAAAATGTTGCTAAGCAGTTCTACTCAGAAAAGGTTTAGGGCCGGGGGTAGTCCCTTTCCCGGTTTTGCATAGAGATAGTATTAAGATGGGAATGGGGAGGTTTTGCGGATACCGACGAATATTTGGACAAAGCCTCAACAATTGCGTAATACCTTTCAAATGCTTTCTTCATCTTGAACTGTTGGTAATTTTCCAATTACGCCAGAATTGATCTCACAAATATACCCAAGGTATACAGTCTTAAAGACACAATCATTTTCAGAAATTTAATAATAGACACAGGCTTATGTCTCTAAAGCGATGGAACGTTCGATTTATATAATGCTTGAAGAGAGTACCTTTTACGTAAAGAGGTTTCTTGAATCTTTAACAATAATCAACTCGAATCTATACCAACCATTATAGAAAATATCAATCAATATTATTCAATTGTCTCTTGGTTCACAAGACGTATCCATGCACAAATTTTCGTAGTGATAGCACAATTAGCTCGTGTGCACTGTAGATACTAGATCAAATTGATTAAGATTGCCAATTTTAGCGTTTCAAGAAAATGTACTTGAAGTGGTATGAATCATTATAATTAATATTTGTTTTCCTTTATATTTTAGTTAATATTAACTTATTCTTATAGAATTAAATGCTGAATTACTTGTTTCTTTATGAAAATTATATCTTTTATTAGACTTATATATTTCAGGTCCGTAATTTAGAAGGGATAATTTGTGAAAGGAAACTGTACGTCCATTGTCCAAATATTTGAGATAGTCCATGTATTTGACAGAAAGTCATAGTAATTGTAATCCTCTTGAAAGCCATCCATAATAAGTGATGAGCTCTATGTGTCTATTGTTGGAAACCTTGAATTTCAGCGAGATAATGCGCGAATTGTGATAGCTAAGCCGTCAGATAGCGGTATGGTGGGACAACTGGGCATAAATAAAAATCAGTCCATTGAAATGCGCAATAAAGACGTTGGATTTATTGGCGCACATCTTCCTTCTTCCTGGGACACAGTAATGAACGAATAACGTCCTTAAAAGGCAGGCATATCATAAATTTCAATCTGGTTGGAAATCCGGACCAAAATCCTTCCTGACATCTTCAAATGTGTCGACCGAAAGTATTTTCATCTTGACAAATGGAATCTTGTCTTAAGCATCTTTGTGTCAGCTACTTCTGCTCATCGTCGTTGGCGGGCAAACGGGCGGTCGGAGGAGCGACACATAGCGCCTATAGATAGACCCAAACTGCTAAGGCTAAGGCACAGGCCATAGGAGCACCCGCTCCGCACATAGCCGCACTATTAACATAATTGATCTACATAAATCCACGCAATAAACCCCCGCAGGATAAGGGTAACAGACCAGCGAAATTGTATCATTGGGGGTTTAGGGAGGTATGGTGGATCATTGCCCATTGAATTACTGCGAAGTCAGATATTTGCTTCCTTCTTTGGGGAAACCGAGCGAGTTTGGGATCCAGACCCATCATCACCACAGCTGGCACGCTAATCCCTGAAACCTGCGAAACTCAAAAGTCCTCTCTGTACCCCGAAAATCAACGCATTTTAATGCGATGTTAATGCTCTGGCGATAAAAACTTTTCAGCTATTATTCCCCTAGAGACGCTTAACCTCAACCAGGGTGCTCCTAGGGGATAGCTATCAAATAAACAGCCCACAGGTTTGTGCTCCTTGAATTGCTGACGTAATTGGTGACGACGATGCCCAGAGTGTGGTATGAAACACAGACTAGGAATGAGAACTAAATCTAGAATCCAAATCTAGCGAACGTGTTTAGGTTTAGGGCGAAACGTGCTCATTGCGTTTTTCTGCGGGTTCGAAGACCACAGGTGTTGCTATCTGGCCATCACTAACCCCTATGAAAAAAGATCTGCCATCAGCAAGAATGTTGCTATTACCCAAAGCACGTGTTGGTCTCATTTCAATTAGGAAACGATAAATGAGTCCTTCCTAGGCAAATACGGCAGCGCGCAGAAAACCCACTTTCCCACTTTCCGACAGCAGTAGCAGCAGCACCAGCGAAAAACCTGGATACCTTCTCCCTCAGCAAAAATCCACAAAATCCACACGATAGACGTGGACATCGATAGAGCCACGTAGAAATGGTAGACGGAGCCCCCGACTACTCGGCAACCGAATAGCATTTGATTGCTTTTGAAAATTGAATTTAGGCTGGCCCCAGTGATCAAATGCACTGTGGGGAAACATAAGGGCCGAGAACTGAAGCTTATATTCGGGGCGCGATATTGCCATAGTGCTCCCATCCCCTGCCCTTATCCCATCCGAACTATGAATTGGAGATTCCCCACGGGAATTTCGGAAAAACTGAAAAGAAATCAATTCAAAGCACCGAGCGAATTTGCCGAATCGCCACCAAAAGTGATTTTTAATTGGGGGCTAGTTTTCTCATAGATTGCAGCTTAATTCCCTGCCCATGGGAATATTCATTTCGGTCGAGGCCTCAATAGTCAATACGGGCCATTCAATACGTGGTCCATAGGAAAAACTTTGATTTATGTTGTTGTTAGAGAGTTTGAGGTAATTAAATATAGGCGGCCTGTTCAGGAACATATGTCGAATGAAAAATGCAGCAATAAACACCTTTGTATGAGCGGTATCTGCAGCCATTTGGAGGTCGCTAACCCCGGCGAACACTAACCCAATAATTAATTTTGCTAGTCAACAAGGATTTTTCGAAATCCTCAAATGAAAAATGACTTCGTACAGAGTTCCCAAGAAAAATTGATTTAATGATGATGATCTCCATATTTCTTATTTTTTTACAGTGAGTTTAAAATTATTCTGCAATCACTATCACGTCACTTAAATAAAACCCAAAATGTAAATTATACACTAATTAAGAATTTCAAAAGAAGATTTGAAAAACTATTGCAAAAAATACTTTTTAAATATAAACTCAATATCAATCTTTAAGAGAGGGTATAAACCGGACCGGAGAAATTTTAATATTTCCTTCTCGTAAAAACTCATTTTGATTTTAAGAATAAGAAGATAAGAAAGAAGTAGAATCTTAAATTTTTTGGGGTCATGTTGTACTCTAAGGGTTGAACCTTAATAAATCAAATAAATGTACACTTTTTTACAAGTTATTATAGAAAACCTAAGTAAACCAATAAAAATAAAATAAGTTCACATTCTTTCAGTCAATTTTGAAAGTATTGCCTTAATCTTCAAGGCCAGGATCACCGCTTCCTGAAAAAAGAATACAACGAGTTAAACATGTTAAAATGATAGTTAAGAGAATCAAAGTTGGATATTAAATATAAGGTATCAAAATATGCTATTAATAAAAGCCAAAGCAAATATGTTTGAAACTTTTGCCTTTTCTGTACTTTACAAAGTCATGTCAAAATTACTAGATGGATTTTGTTCGCTTTTTGACAAGTTAGAATTAACGTGGCAAGGGTTCGCACTGGGGTTATATGTTACATCAAATTCTGGAGCCTGGTCGTTTATCTCCATTAAAAATTCAAAAGGGTTGTTAGAGATATAAAAAGCCCAAAAAGTAAGTAAAAAAAGTTTTACTTTGAGCGACGTTCTGACGTACACTTTGCTGCCCTTTAAATCTTTCACAGTGGAATAGGTATCCCTTTGATATAGTATATTTTAACAGAATATAAATACGATTCTTGAAAAATAAAATAATATATCACCAACTCCTGTCTTTTAATGCTTTAATAATAAACTCTAGTCCTTTAAACCTTTTTGAATGCCTGTGTACGTTTGCCCTTTGAAAATGACAAAAAAAAGGCCGGAAATGTTTCACCGTGAAGTGTAAATAAAAAAATTGTTTGATATCCTTCGAAGAAAGGAAGGCAAAAAAGCGAAGTCATAGAGCGTAGCATTTTCCCCGTTGAGGGTGCTGCATTATATCATGACGAGCCATCACAAGTCCTCGCCCGCATAATTAATCAACTCCTGGTCTACGTTCCCGAAAAAAGGAGGAAAAGAAGAAAAAAAATACGTAAATTCGTAGGTTCTTGGCTACATGCCTTATCAAGGAGTCCTTTCGGAACCTTCTCGTTTTCGTCCTTTTGAAAACGTGCCCTACTAAAAAGTGAAAACTTGCTGCAATCTCGCAAACTTGCCGAGAACTTTTTGGATATAGGAGCAGAAGCAAAATAAGCATAATATGATATAAGAAAAGCGCACTAGGGAAACACAAGGCACACAATTACTGAATATCTCGAGATGCCTAAGTCGGGAAGGGATCCAGGCTCCTAGATCCTAGATGTCGTCTGAATACCCTTACCCAGTCTCAGTATTATGGGCAAACTGAAATGATTGAGGGCGGCTCCATTGACTGCTGTCGGATGCTCATATTTAAGTGTCATTAATTTCGTCTTCTTAAAACTACTATTCCTGTGGGAATAGGACGCAGGAGTAGGAGGAACAGTTGTGCCATCCTAAATCCTGTCAAGGAACAGAGGAATTCCTTATCCGCGCTAATGGAGCCCGCCCCCTGGACCCGGGATCGGGCGCTACTTAACTTCCGGCCAGAAGTGCTCAAGGAAAAGAAGCATTCCCGATTCTCGACGGGTTCCTTCGGGAGCACCCTGCACTAATTTCGGAAATATGAAGACAGCGAAAAATCGAAAAAGCTTTTAACTTTAAGTGACTCCGAGCTCACGTTAGTTATATAAATAAGACGGGAAGATGGCTGGGGAGGTTCTCCTGGTGCAGGCACAACATTGAGGTTGATGGGGTGGAAGATTTTAATTCTCGTGGGAGCTGGGTGAATCCCCAAGGAAGAAGCGGGTCCTGAATGATAGGGGCCAGAATTGAGGTACCGGGGCCATATCTCGATGACAAACATTTAATAAATGGGATGTGGTGATAAATTATTTACCCGAATCTCTGTTTAATGTCAGCCATTACTAGGCTTTTCGGAAAAGTCCCCGCCGCCGCAAATAGAACGTATAAGAGAGAGAAAACCATTATTTTGACAATGGCAATTTGTGAAGGCGTTTCTTTTGTGTGCGCCACTGCCAACTCTCGAGGGCTATACCGGGCCGAGTCGGGGATGACCCGGCATAGCACAAGAAAAGGCAAATCCTTATCTTTCATATGTCCTGGTATTTTCGTAATGAAAGTAAGCTTACGGGATGATTTAACGGGTGCCATCAAGAGTGGCAGAGGTAACCTTTTTTTTTCAAAGAAGCCTACCACCCTGGGTGATTCTCTATTTTCTCACCGTAGACAAAGGCCATAGGGCTCGAACCTTAGAAGAAAACTTGCCCCAGTCCCACTATAGCCCTACACCTACGCCTTTCTTTGAAGGAGTCGTATAATATGTGAAATTTCCTGTGACAGAGAGTAATTGAGCATCCGAAGTTTAAGGAGGAAGTCAAAGTTCACTTTCGGCAAACGATGAATTCAAGGGGTTACCTGACAAGGTAAGATATTACGAGAGGCTGGGACAACCACGCTGTGCCGCTTGTTTAAGGAGGTTACCTTCTTCGAGTATGTGTTAACTTATCCCTATTTTAGACAGAACCATTCTAGAGTTAATGGCGGCTCAAAGTTTTCTGGAGATGTACAAAACTTAATGAATTGCTCAGGGGGATCGACGGAATTAAAATTCTTTGACCGACATCTTCCTTAAGGGTGTGGCCCGACTCTATTCGAAGAAGTCTTTTTAATTTTGACGTGGAATTGAACGCATTAATTTATATTCAGTAATGAAATTGATGACGATTGTAGACAGGATTTGTGTGAGTTTTCATTAAAACCGATTACTTGCATTTTTTACCCACACAAGATATGCAAACATTGTAAACAATATTTGAACGATTGATGGGAATTAAACAAAAAATCATGATAACCGTTCGATAAACTTTGTTATTACAAAATGAACCTTGAGTTTTATAAATCTTCTTAAATCAAAATTCCTAGTCATGACCATGTAACAACTGAATATTACCTAAGGAAGTTAAATTGGCCGCCGCTGACGTCATTTTTTCATATTTCCCACGAGAGGCAAGTAGTTCAACTTCCCTTCTGTAACTTGGGTAGTCATGTTCAAGCCACAATTGCACTCTCGATTTGTTTTTGTTATAAGGTATGGGTAGATGAGAACTCTGGTACTTGAAAGATAACAAGAACGACGTCAAGAGTATTCTTTAGCTAGAGTCACCTAAATACCAGTTCTCTCTTATTTTATATCACTACGTGCACTAAGCCATGCTATAAAAAGAGTTCAGTTGCGGATTCCTTAACTAACTTTTCTTTGCTTATTTTTCTGAATAAAAAACTCTAGACTTTTACTTAGTTCGCTTAGTTTCTTAAAAAGGAAAAATTAAGATTGTTTAGATTTTAACTTTTCATACGTTCAGGAAAATGAATAAAATTAGATTTGTGAAATAGAAAGAAAGAGGTAACCTTCTTAAACATGTCTGGTAACTTGTAGAGGACAAGAATACGATTCGTGTTCTAATATTACAAATACGAAAGACTGGATATGGAACAAATAACAATGCAATTACCTGGAGCTAGAAGAAGTCCATATCGCCCATAATAACGCTATGCATTAGGCACTAACATTAGCAGTGAATCAATCCTTCAATCTTCTTTGTGCCAAATAAAAAGCAAATAAATAAATCAGAAGAAGGAAGGGGTTTTCACTTGAGACTTATAATCTTTTTCAATATCCTGCCATCTATCGATACCATCGGGGAGTTCTGCTAACGTACCGTAGTAAGGCGGATGATTACGCGGACGAGAAGGAGCCAAGATTGTCCATAAGGCTTCAGCAAAGGGAATTCGATTCCTGCACTCCGACACATATTTCCTTCAAACTCTAATAAATGGGAGGCATTAAATTTTATGACGGCACACTAGGTCCGATCCCCCTCCAGAGCTGGTAGGAACGATAACAAAGGATAAAGTTTGGGAATGTGGCACATATCAGCAGCGCAGCGGCATTAATATAGAATTTCACGGCTCGGTAACTGCACATGACTATCAATTAATTACCGTCATAATTACAGAGCTTACAACAATTAGTTTTGGTAAAATGATGAAATACGAGGGCGACTATTCCGTGTAATTATCTTGAAGAAGTTGTACCATTTATGTACAACGATGTCTCCCATATTCCATAAGAGACGAGGATTATGGAATATGGAATTGGCTCCCTATTCCTCGGAGGCTATCAGAAAACTTCGGATGGTTAAGAACCACAATTGTGGCACACGTTCACACTGAGCCATTTCATTTTCATCTATAGAAGGTAAAAGTACGGTAGCCTTAAAAGTTGTTCAGGTTTTAATTAAATAAACGTTCGTTACGCCTTGGCGCTAGTAAAAGTGAGCTCTTGAGCTCAATTGAAATCGATCGAAATGCACTTTTGCAGTTCGAAAACTTTTCCAATTTTCGGGAGGTCTAGATGTCTATAATAAAAGACCGTTAGAAGGCCACTAAGTACCCGAAAATTTCACAGAATTGCTTTTCGTGATCCCATTGCAAGTCCAATAGCCCTACTGAATGCAAGGTTACAACATATACATAAATTTTTCACTAAAAAATTATCGTCTAGACAGTCTAGAAAAGATCATTCTGAGTACTTTTTAACTAATCTTAACTCTAAACATAAAAACAAAAATCCCACTTTATAATAACTAAATTTGGGAAGAAAGTCTTTTAAGAATTACTTCCCGCCGCAATAATTAAAGGAAAAAAACATTTTTTTTTGGCTAACGAAAATTAATGTGTGCAAATTTTGAGCTCGACACCTTTTGTCCATTCGAAGGTGTGCAAAAATAAATCCAAGAGTAATTCAGAATTGTCCCATTTACCGCCAGCCGGATCCATCTTCCGAATGAAAAAGTGTAATCTTAAAACATTCAAGATGGCCCAGCCAAAGACCGAGCAGAGTACGAACAAGAAAAACGTAAGGCGCAGCAGACCTTGCAGTAATTACATTTGCACTCCCAGATAACATCTCGGCCTGTGGTGGTCATCCTGGTCGCAGCGACGCCGTTCGTCCTGGCAATCCATAGCGGACGGACATTCTTTCCAATTAAGAATCGGGCTAAGGTGCTTTGTGTGTTCATAAACCAAAAGCAAAAAGGAACCTTCATTAAGTGTTTTTCCTCGCCCGGAGCAAGCAGCTCATGGAGAAGCCTCCGTGGTCTGGTCCTCGAAGGACCAAGAAAGGCCCCGCTTGATTGTTATTGATGGTCGTTGTTACGTCCCACCACCAGCCGGCGGTAGTGCGGCATTGCCGGTCATTACCATTCCTAATGGAAATTTTAAAAGCAAATAAATTGCAGAAAATTCACTGGCAAAGCGTCAGAAATTATTCTGTACATTCGAGGAAGATTGCGAGGAGACCTCCTCGGGAGCTCGCCTTTTATTAGCGACCTCCACCCCATAATTCTTATAGTTCTTGGTCGTTTTATTCACTTTGCTCTCCTCGCCACAGTCAAAGCAATTTATTTACATACTCCCAGACTTGTGAACCCTTCTGACGGTGTCGATTCATTTTTACAAAATGCCCTTCAGCCTCAGCCTTCAGGCAACATTCTTTTTGTCACCTAGGCAATTGACCTTTATTTATTTGAAATTCAAAGTCAAGGAGCGGGCATCATTATTCCGATTATTATACGCGAGTTTAAGGATCAAATCTAGTTTCCACCAGATTCTTCTAGCCAGAACAGACCATAAAAGCTGTGTGGACCAGAGAAGTCATAAGTCTACTTACACTATCAGAATAAAATTATCAACATTTCTATTCTCCATAGACAAATCTAAAAAATATAACATAAATCTTTACCTTGTAAACAATTTTCCAATTCAGAAAATTGATCAAATAAAGACGTCATCCAAAAAACAACAAACCCATCATAAAATGTTGCTACCAGTTTTGTATTATACACATACTATTATTACGTAAACAGAGCAACAAGTACGGAACTGCTTCAACACTTAGTCGTTTTATCGTGTAGTCAGACACTTTTTTAATTAATTTTGTGATGAAGTGTAAAAGCTGTCGTAAAAATTCAACTACAACTCTCTGACTGTTTTTCGCTATTTCTAAGAATTCTTAAACGATTTTTAAAATCATTTTGTAGTTTTAATTGTTGTGTTAGAGACAATAATCTACCGTAATCACTTTTTTTTCAAGCAGTTTTTAGTATTATAAAAGAAAAAATACTATAAATGTGTACTCTTTAAAAACAATACTCTTCATGTTCATAAAAGGTCACTTTAATCAGTATAAACATATATAAACATTTTTTTCTATTTTTCTCAAAAGTTTGACCCTAAAAATCCAATTCCAAAGCGATTGAACTTACTTTTCAATTAAAAAGCATTTTTCACTTATTTTATAGCGATTAAACTTTTATAATTCTGCAAGTTGAAAAGGTAACAGAATTTATAGCACGGTCTAATCCGATCAGCGAGTGTACCGAGGCAAAAATAACTTTAACTGGACAAGGACGGAGCGAAGCTTTAATTAGTTTGTTAATGTTAATGCCCTGTAATTTTGGACATCATTCCGCGGACAACTTTGGACTGCAACCGTAAAACATTTCGTAATATCCGTGCGCCACTATTGAACGTCCCCCGATCCCGGGAATTTTAATGAAAGCTGCAAAAAATAAGCAGCAACAGAGCAGTACCAGAAGTCCTGGAACAAACGGGCAGGAATAAGACAGGAGGACGCGTTGTAGAAAGAATAAATTAATTATTGCCCACCGTGTAATTCGTGTACTTAAATGCGCCTGTTGGAATTTCAATAAAACTCGCGCCCTCCTGAACAACAATTACTTTTGCGGCCACTGGGGAACCTGCGGGAGCCTTGCGCCCGGGAAGGGCTGAGACTGATAAATGATTAAATTAATTCAACGTTTGCTACCTTCAAGCTTGAGGGAGTTTAAAATTATAAGGAACACGCGAACTCCTCGAGGCGTTTCGGTTGGTGGCTTCTTCAGTTCAAGGAGTTCTCTTTGCGCCGCTGATCCTGTTGAAGTGACAACACGGTAACGACGACGGCGGGTGGTATTTTCTTTAGGATTTCCAGGTCCTGGAGCATGATATGTGCTCGTTTGCATACACCAGTGGCAATTTTTTTCTCCACCTGTACGCCAAGTATTATTACAGCAAAACATTTAAATTTGTTTAAGTAGCGATTGTCACCTGCAATTGCTCGCTGAATTTGGAATTGATTCAAAAACTTTTCTTTGCGGTTTGGAAGACATTCAAGGACTTAAATAATTAGGAGGAAAATGTGGCAAAGCACTCAACAAAGGCTTTTCTACAATATTAAGCTTTTTAACAGCAAGCGCTTAATTTAACATCAAAAGGGTATACTCAATTTAACGTTTCTTTTCAAAAATTAAAAAGTATTTATAGAAAATATGCGTCACTTCTTTGAGCTTTAAAATATACTTAAATACTCCAAAAAACTGACTAAATTTAACGTTATTATAAACACATAGGAAAAGTATTTAAATAATAGAGATAAATACTTTTACTTTCTTTGAAAAACATTTAGAAATAAAACCTTGTTTATCTGTTCCACAAATTTAAAAGTATTTAAAGGTATTAGCCCAATAAAACCAAAATGAAGAAATAGGCAAATGGTTCACATTGAGCAAAAAATACTTTGTAATTATTCTTCGTTAACATTTTTATTAAAAGCACGTTGTAAAACAGTAACAGTCAAAAGGGAGTGTCTTAAAAGTACGACTTTATTACTCTAAATTACACTAATTATCCCTAACAGCTAGGTAAATGGCAGTTATTGTTTTGGCAGTTAATTCTATACTCTTTACCACCACCGCCGCCGTCGCCTTAGCCGTAGTTCCCGCCTAGTTTCTCAACTGCCCAAGAAATCGAGTGAATCCATAACTCCTTGCATGTAAACACACTTTACAAATAACAATTACAAACTAATCATTACCTAAGCATTAACTACAGTACAAGATTTTTCTCCTTCCATTTCCTTAGCAAGCTACCTTTTTGTATACAGGGCAAATCCTCGCTCATTTTATTGAGATCATCAAAGGGACTTGCAGTGTTTCGCACTGTCCTTATAGAATTACTACTATTATTAAAAGCTGTTCTGTTACTAAAACAGTTCGAACCCAAAGAGCGGCAAGATGGGGCCGGACTTACTGTTAAAGGCAGGTGCTTTTGACTGAAATCCAAATGGGTGCTGAAAGATTTTTCACTTTGCAGCTGAGGCAGGAGTGCCACGGAATTCTCTATAGGGGCCCTAACGCTAAACCTATCAAAGTGGCCATCGTACTGACTAGAACAGTGCTCTTCAGGACAATGGCTATTCTCCCTGGAGAACATTTGCTCTCCATTTTGGAGAGACTGAGAACTGCCCTGCGACTCGAACCCTGATGATTGAGACGAAGCTCTGGACACGTTGTCTTTAGGGCTAGCAGTTTCAAGGAAGTAATTTTTCTGCCCAAATTTACTCGGACTGTTGAAATAGCCACCCGATACCCAAGAGGGTTGAACAACAAACGCTTGTGCACCCAAACGTGATGGTGACAGTAAACTACGTCGACCAAATGAATTATTCGACGAAAACGATACTGGTGAGCTAGGTGGATGGCTCGCGAAACTTTTCGCTTGGCTATGAACAAAGGAATCCGCCGCCATGGCGTAAGAATTATTAACTCCTTGAATCGATAGGTCTGCATTGAGGGTTTGATTGAATGGTGCACAAGTGGCAAAAGATGCCTGCGACGCTGTGGAGAATGCCTGGCTCCATTCGCTGCGGCATGATTGCATTGTTGAATTCAGAAAAGAACTACTCAAGGAACGATTCAAGCTGTTTTGAAGCGTTGGCTCTTCGGACATGTACTGTCTGAAGGAGGCGGACGGCACTGGAGAATTCAAATTAAAACTAGAACTAAATTCTGAGTTATGTTTTCGTGGACTTAAAACGCGAGGTGTACCAATACTCTTCCCAGAGAAAGACTTAACACTGTTGCCGCTGCTATTGAACGAATTGCTTTTGGAACTGTTGTTAAGCAGAGTGGAACTTAAGCTACTTTCTTTTTCCCTGGTGTCGTCGCTCAAATAATCTTCTGCATAAATCCGATGGAAGCTGCTTGCTGTTGAATCGAGCAGGATCTTGTCGGAACTTTTAAATGACGGAAATGCAAGGACGATTGTTGCAACTGATGTTAAAACCTGAAATTTTATTAAAAACTCTTTACTATCCAGTTTGGCTGACAACAATCAATTAATTAACAATTAAAACATCTACTCACCTTGAGAATTTCCGTCCCGTACATCTGCGCCGACGAGCTATTGGCGACACCAGCGTAAATGCTCCACACAGTTAACAGAAGAGCGCTCTTCCCAAGTTTAAATCCGTCCAGGACATTGTTAACAAAGGCCAACAAGATACTACCATAGGACACACTCCAAGAATTAATCACAAACAGTGTTGGAAGCGGCTTCCCCAAGGGCATTCCCAGTGTATAGCAACCCAATATGACCAAGGTCCTCGCATAGAGATAGCTCCTCTCAATCAATTCTAGTCCGCAGATGTATCGAATGTATCCAGAAAGAACCCTTCCGAGAGCAACAAGATGGGATAGCACCACAAAAGCGGCCTGGCTTAAGAAATCCTTGCCCATCTGGTCTCGTTTAACGTTCAATTCACTCAAGGTGATAACGAAGTTGACCAGACCCAAGACCAGCAGGCAGAAAGCACTCCACTGCTTCAGGTTCCTCCGTCTGGAGTACTTTACCAGTCTGATTTGGGGGATTTTCAGGACGTTGATCTTTTCGAAGGCAAATGCCGCCAATTTCGATCCGAGTATCATTTTCTTTTTCTCCCGCAGGACCTTTGAAACATGGCGTTCGCAACTCACACACAATCGGTACTTCTGCTCAAGACTGGTCCTGAAAATTTAGACTCTAAAGTAAGTGCTTACAAGCTGCGATGGAAAGGAAGCAGTAGTTCATTTTTGAAACCGGCTTAAGCTATTACCGGTACTCCCACAAAACCCACCTGTACTTCTCTAACTCCTTTTCGAAAGTTCTTTCGCTCCTGGGCTCAAACTGGGCCAGTTTTTCGACTTTGATCCGCTGGTGTTCATTGCACGTCTCGCACAGGCCATTTCCATTGCCGCCAGGAAAGCACCCGTCCGCCGTGCTAGCGGCCGCGAATCTCAGACCAGAGTAGCTCACCTGGCCGGGGATCTCCCGATTGTAGTCACCGTCCTGGGTGAACCCGTTGTACTGCTCGCAACTGGGACAGTCCCAGTGATTGCGTAAATCGTACGGCACTCTCGCGTTCTGATTACAGAACCAACAGTTCACCACAACTTTAAATTTAGACCTGCGGAAGAGGCGCAATTTTGAGTGGAATTTGGCGCGGCGGTATCGTCTAGTCTCACCTGATTTTTGCGTACAGCTTGTAGAGTAGCAAGAAGGTGACAAACCCGATCGCCAGCGCCGGGATATTCGGTCCCACAGCAGACCGCACCAGAGCCATCCTGAGTTCTCCAAGTCCAGCCAGCCTGAGTCCCAGTCCAAAATAACCGATCCAAATCAATTTTTCAACTAAAACCGAACTAAACGCGCCGTTTTTCTTACCACCAACCGCACGAAACCGCCTCTGCCGCCGGCCCTGCCCGCCTTTCTAAAAGCGACACACCACTAGAATACCGCTATTTTACTCTACGCTATTCTTCTTCTTACTACCACTCGCAGGCATTTCGTTATTTCGAAACATGTATGAAATTAAAGGTTACATCCGTTATTTTACCGTTGTTTGCAATTTCAAGCGTGCTAATATTCCAAATTAGTATTAATGTAAATTATATGGAATACAGAACTTCAATCATTTAATTATATTTTACTTATTTAATATTTAAATGGTTCTAAAAATTAAAACACAATTGTTAATAAACTTTTAATGAACATGGTATTCCATCAACCAACTGACAGTTCTTTTGACAAACACGTGTTGGCAAGCAACGCTGCTTTCGTGGTTTGGGTCAGGTTTCGTTGGCCTTTTTCAACAATTTTTTACGGTTTAGTACAAAATTGTAAAGAAAAATAAGTAAGCAAAAATGCAGCACGATGATGTGAGTATTTAATTTGATATAAGAATAAAACTTCGTTGATATTCATCCAGCTGTCTTTTAGGTTGTGTGGAGCATCATCAACAAATCATTTTGCTCTCATAAAGTGAAGTAAGTTCAAAGCCATTTTACGTTAAAATAATAAAATCGTTGTTCGTAAAGTGTTGTAATACGTGTAATTTAGTATAATGTCTAAATTGAATCAATATTTAAATAATTAATAAAATTATTTTCAATATTCTAGAACAGACACTAGAACATTTTGCCGGCATGAATACAATTTAACAGGCCTTTGTAGTCGGCGGATGTGTCCGCTAGCAAATAGTCAGTATGCCACTGTAAGGGAAGAAAAAGGTATAATCTATCTTTTCATGAAGACCGCTGAAAGATCCCACTTCCCGAACAAACTGTGGGAAAGGGTAAAACTCTCACGGAACTTTGAGAAGGCCATCGAGCAGATCAACGAGAACTTGGTCTTCTGGCCGAAGTATATGATCTCCAAATGCAAGCAGAGATTCCTCAAGATCACACAGTACCTTATACGCATGCGAAAGCTGAAACTGAGAAGGCAAAAGTTGCTGGTGCCGTTGTCCACTAAGATCGAGAGGAGGGAAGCTAGAAGAGAGCAGAAGGCCTTGATCGCGGCCAAGATAGACAATGCAATTGAGAAACAATTGCTGGAACGTTTGAAGCAGGGCACTTACAAGGATATCCACAACTTCCCAGTGACTGCATTCAACAAAGCTCTGGAGGCTGAAGAAGTCGAAGAGGAAGCTGAGACAGAGGCTGAAGAAGAGAAGGAGGAGGAAGAGGAGGTCGAAGTCGAAAAGGAAATGGAAGTTGAACCTGAGGTTCAAAGAGAATTGGAACAGGACGAGGAATACGTGGAAGCTCCATCAGAAAGTGAAGATGAGGAAGAGGTTTATGACATCGAAAGCGATTCAGGACTCAAGGAAAACATCGAAGTTGATAGCGACTTTGAATCATCTGAGGAGTCCGATATTGAGGTTTGTTTCATTCTTTTATTTTTTTTAAAAATGGATTCTGTAATTTTTTGAAATCAGGACGCTGGTGCTTTCGTGAAATCTCTGAAAAGCACAAAGAATTCACGGAAAGGAGACAAGAGCAAATCGAGTACGTTCAAAAAGAAAACGAAGAAGCCAAGAGTGGAGATCGAGTATGAAATGGAAACCGAACGAGAGGCAGCGCGATAACAACTGTGTAAGGAGATGTTGTACTTCGCAATTCCCGTTTTACGTTAAATATAGGCAATTGAAACAAAATTACTGGGTTTTATTAACTTTATTTAATACAAGCAAGGTTTATTCTATTGCGTACTGGCCCGTAGTATTGCTGTTAATTTTGTGTTTATAAGCCATGTTTATTCTAAAATTCAAAATTACTTCAATAAACAGAAACCAATTATAGTTTAATATCTCCTCTACTATTAGCAATTAAAATATCAACTTCTATTAGCTCTTACCGTACAAATACGTAATTATAAATCTAGAATTATCTCCCATAAACAAATAAATAGTTGAGCACTGTGTAACCCGTAATAATAGTACTTCGCATTTCAAACAGAGTCAGAGATAATTAAATTTGCTCATAAACGGCAACAAGTTTCATTGTGCAGTAAAATTCTTAAGACAGAGCTGATCGCGGTATCGTAAGACTAACTTCGAAGTAGAAAAAAAAACTTCTATTTTATGAACGTTAGTGCTTGCATTGGTTTTCTAGTATTTCGTGTATGCTTGAACGGAAAAAATTTGCCAGAGATATGTCGAATATACACTTACAGAATTTCGTAGGTACTGTAGAAGTATATAACATTTAAAGACATCTGGATTTAATTCCTAGCTCTTGACTTCTCTCGTTCTTCTTTATGGTTTTACTCTTTTTGTTTTTATTTTTTATTCTCTTATTCAAAATAGAAAGTAGCATACGAAATTATCTTCGTATGGGTTTCATATCTTAAGAATAAAATACAGAACCCTCACAAGCCGACGATACGAAACCCTCGGCACACGAGTACCATTTTCTTTGCCCTTTTTTTCTTTCCAGATTTTATTTTATCCGCTAAAAGTAGTATATCAAACTCACCGCCTAAAATCCCTTCAATAATTTTCATATAATAAAGTGAAATTATTTCTGAATTATTTCTATAGGAATTGTATTTAAATACATTCGTAATAGTGCGTTACTAAACGAATGAAAATTCTAAAACAATAACAAA
Organism: Proctacanthus coquilletti; assembly: GCA_001932985.1. Classification (NCBI taxonomy): domain Eukaryota; kingdom Metazoa; phylum Arthropoda; class Insecta; order Diptera; family Asilidae; genus Proctacanthus; species Proctacanthus coquilletti. Next base: position 592,648 of record MNCL01000106.1, on the reverse strand, counting down.
ATCTTCAAAAAACAAAAATAATTACTCAATTCAAAAACAAAAGCAGTTAAAACTAATAACTAAAAAAATTACCAGGACGTTAATGAGGCACAGTTAACTCACTGAATCTTTTGTATTTATAGATGGGATTTTTCCAAACGAAACAGTATTATATAACACCCAGTGCCGTAGCTAAGAATAACACTGCTCTTATTTTAACGATGGTAAATTTGATCACATTCATAAAATTACAAAAGGTAGTTTTGTTCGACTTCTAAACACGGAAGCAGGTAGAGTTGCATCGGATGAATCACGCCGTGGTTATCAATCGTCTATTTACGTACGAATTAGTCTTTCTGTTGTTGTTTTCACCTGCAAGAGCTTTTGTCTGGACATGCCTTTTAATTGCATTCTCAGCTTCACCCGAGATCTTTCCATAAGTTGCTTTTGCTTACGCAGTTTTAAGATGTTAGCTGCAACTCAGTTTATTTTTCTGATGAAGCAAGAATAGTATGCTACCTGTAAACGAGACATTAACAAAATGGAAAAGCTCTTGGAATGTTTATCATAAATGCTTCCCATTAAAAGAAACCTGTTTGATTTTAATCCAAAAGCAAACCTATGATGTTCTAGTCCTATACCAAATAAAGAAATATTGAAAGTAATTAATTGTTCACACCTGTTATCAAAAGCGATGTGCTCTTAGTCGCTCCTTTCGGCCTGAAGAAAGTTTTCTTTAAGCATAATTGTCTGAATAAATCTACCAAAAAGAGAACTATTCATTGCACCATCGACAGGTATGGAGTAACATCTCAAAAAAAATTTGGTAATCGACCTAAGCACAGCTGCTGTGGATTCTGAAAGCCGACAGCGCAAAAAGGCAACAAGATTTCGCTAGAGGCTAAGTCTAGAGGCTAGAGGCCTCTAGCTACCGACCGTTGGAGTTGGGAGTCTCATTCATTCCGTCACCGGGCTGGTTACTGATGTTACTTAAGGCATTTTTCTAATCTCCCCGTTCTTGCATTGTCCACGTTCACGTCGCGAGCCGGCTCATGGAGTCACGACACCTTTTTTTGCTCACAGTGTACTTGTGTTGCATGGTCACTAAAAAAATTCGCTAATTAATTGCAAGTGAGAAATAATAATATTATTATTGTACTCCAGTGAATTCTGTACTTGCAATTCTTCTTCCGGAAGTTCAGTAAAATTAACAAAGGTGTGTTTCTTGCCTTTTTTTTTCTTATGAGTAAGAATATCCACATTATCAGGAACTCCCTACTGCAGACGAAGTGGCATAGTCTTGATTTTATTATATTCTTCTTAGTGTGAATGTTTACTAACTAATATTAAAAATAAAAAACGATCTGGTGATAACATCGAATGTGAAAGTGTTTCGATAAGTAAATTGTTCTTAGAACGCGTTCGTCACCGTAAAAGGTGTATCTAAAGAACCCGAGAGATTCTTAGAAGCACGGTGCATCTGAACTGGAGATACACAGACCATGTACCCGGAAAAGCGACACTCGAGCGATATCTTGATGAGCCAAAAGTGGCGATGGAGCGGCAGTTGGAAAAATTTCTGGCCACCTAAGCGGAAGGGCTCCTATGATGTTTCGGTATGTAAACTTTCGTAAATAATAGTATATTGCATTTTTATGGATCAAACAAATGATGCAACGTTAGTATTTTTCCATAGTAACAATAGTACGACAAATCTTTTCAATAATAAGAATAATAAATGAAATATTAGTGAATGTCAGGAGAATGAATGAAAAGTCGTTATTTCGATAGCACGAAGGTCGTGAATTACGTCTCAAAAAAAATTTATATATGTAATTAATTATCTTTAAAAATTACAGTTTTTGCATACATTTTAAATTTATATATAACAAATGAATTTGATTTGGGAAATTGGAAATTTTCCAATAAAGACTTTATTGATTTTTTTCAATTTTTATAAAAATTAAGACGACCTACGAGTATAATTTCAAATGCCTCATTGTTTTTAAAAATAAGATCTAGAAATTAAACGTTTATTTTTTTAAATTTATAATTTTGTTTATAATTTAAAATATAAATAAGATGAAACAGATTTTATAATAGAACAATAATACTATTACTATTATTAGGTTTATTTTACAATTTTTATAAATGGAATTCCGTAGTTTAGCATCGTTAATTCAGAATAAAAATCTTAAATGCCATGCCCCTTATAAATTACAGCTAATTTTGGACAAGTTGCCGATAATGAAAAATCGCAATGAAAGAAATAAAATTAAAAAGCTATAAAAAGCATTTAGTCTTGAATACTGTGCCACGAAACAGGGCCCAGTACGCGCTGAAGAGCAAGGAGTTAAATATTATACTCGTCCATTGCTAGACTTTCAAAAAGTGGACACTTAAGGTCTCAAAATGCCTCTAGACATATTCCGTCGGTGTCGATGGCGTCACCACAATTATTCACAGATTTCAGCTTTACCTACTTATACAAATTTACAATTTTGCTTTGTATGTCAATTTTAAATATCTACAATTATTTATTTTAATTGAAAAATCTTCTGTAGAACGACCGTCAATTTTCTGGCGAGTCATGCATAAAAAAGGAAAAATAACCAGAGTTCTTTCGTCAATGCAAATTATCGAGAATATTTGAATTCGGGTTAAAGAAGTTAAGGAATTCTGAATAGTAAATAATAGTGGCTTGGTGTTGTTATTTTTTGTATTCGTAGCTGACCGCCCCGTGCCGGAGAGAAGAACCCAGTCCGGTACTACAGAGGCGGCAGCATAACAGACGTGCTACTATTAGCATATCGCGTAATCGAAGCGCTAAACCCATAACGAACGCATGTCGTCACACTCAGCATCACAGCACGACCTTCACAGCACACTTGACCAGTACCGTCTAAATGAAATCTCCGCGGTGTAAAAATGTTAATGAGAGTCACGGGAAATTCTTTCGCCATTTACTCGTACTAGAAAAAGTCGTAAGTACAAGGGCACCTACAGGAGGTGTAAGGTGTAATATCACCTGTGCAAAAAAAAAAAAAACTAAGGTGCAAACGGCACGTGACGAAAGAACACTGCTACTAAAACAATCAGGAGACGTAATACGACGGATTAATTTAATTTAACAATTCACCTGCTAACTTTACTACACGAAAAATTAACATTCGCGCAAATTAATATTAATGACTACTTATTTTTAGTATCCGATTTTTAAGTGCTTCAGTAATGTGGATAATTTTATTTTCTGTTAATACTGCGTTTAAATTTAATCTTTGATAATTAGTAAGACTTATTTATTTTCTTGGAACTAGAAACACCAGTTTATTAGTCCGTAGTAGTAGTATAATTTTCCATAGTATTGCCTAGCGTTCTAATAAAAATGTAAAGGTCTATATCAACTTGATATGGGAACTTAAAATTAAATTAAATACACTAATATTAAGCAATTTTTTGATAAAAGTGGAGATAGAGCTTAATTTGTTCTAGCATTAGAAATCCGGAAAGTGTTATCAAAGATGCAGGCTGTAGTGTAGATGGGAGGTGGGCCAAGAAATTTTAGTAACTTCAAAATTTTTTATTTCTATATTCCCATTTTCGTTACCATTATCACCATACCTATTAAAAGTTAAAACTAAAAAGAGATGTTAGAGACATCATGTCACCACCGAGATTTTGAATGGTGTCGTGTTAAAAATATTTTTAACTTTTAGTTTTTGATACTTGCAACTTTTATATTTTGATATTAAACTGTAAAAGATCAAACTCTCTTTTTTAATATTAATTAATTATTCTCTTATATTTTAAAGTACTTATTAAAAAGTACGTAAATGTGATGATCGTATCTTTTTCTGGACTTTAATCACTCCACAGGTGTTACGCAAAAAAACACAGCGCAGTATTAGCATAGTAAAACAAACACTAAAAGCTTCATCCTGATTGATGGCTCGTTCAATTTCAAATAATTATAATAAATAACGCTCGATTGAACGGCAACAGGGGAGGACATTTTATTTTATGTATTTGCAATATGCAATTTTTGACTCAGGGACAGCATAAGCGAGTATCTACGTTTTAAGATAAGCGCTTTTGCGTCCGCAGGAAAGTTGTAGGTAGTCATCTGCGAAGGTTAGCATGTTGCAATTCTCATTTGTTTAAGACCGGGTTTCTTTAAGGCTTCGTGCACAGTACGCGGCTGCTTTTTCCCATCAAGACCTATTCTTTCTTACCGCTTCAGCTTGTTATGTTTTCGCGCCGATCAAGACGAACCAAAAACAAGGTAGAATTAAGAAAAAAACAGGTTGACTTGAGACAGTTCATCTGCTAACAGTTAACATGAGGAAATGAGTAAAAAAAATTGTAACAGGTTTCCGGCTGATCAGAAATTATCGTTAGAAATTTCAAGTTCAAGCGAAACTTGGATCGAAATCGTTTACCTTAAGTTTTTCATAACACCGCTCTTATAAAAGAGAATTTTCGTAAAACCCAAAGGGCGGAAATGATAGCGGAAAAATCCACGGCAACATAATTACATTAATTTTTCTATAAACACGTTATTCAAGATCCGTTCCCAGAATTAGAAACACTACAAAATTGATTGATTGAGTTGGAAATTAGCATAGCTATTTTTAAAAACATTATTGAAGTTTTTTTCTGAAGCAAACAAAAACAAACGCGTTCTTTTTAAAAAACGGAAAGGTTTTTGTTGCAAGTCCGGGGTCTACTTTGGACTCGAGCAATTTTATTTTTTTTCCGTTTTGATTAAAAATAGTATAAACTAAATAAATCAGCCCTGGAATTTTATTCCTTTTCATTTTTCCAGTTTTGTAAACTGTTGCTATTTAACGTTTCAGATTTGGTGGCCGTCTTGCAAATAAATGAAATAATATGTTCATTTATTTTTATAAGGACGTATAGCAATCTTTAGCTTTATTAGTTTTAATTCTAATTTTAGGAAAATATTTACAAATGTTTGATCTTATAGTCAATATAAGAAAAATTTAATCCCAGTTTAAACAAAAAAACTGACCAAAAAGCATTTAAAAATCCCTTCTCATTTACACCGGAAGAATTGCTACGGGTTGCTATTGTAATACTTGAATAAGAAAGTAGAACCTCCTTGAGGTCTACAAATAAAGAAAAGTCCCACCCTGTCTCGTCAAAGAAACTGTAACAAGAAAGTCTAGTGGTAAATCCCAAACACCAGAAGAGGGTTAATGAAATTCCTCGTCATTTTTAAACCCAAGAAAAGGGATGAAGGGGTCATTAGCAAAACTCATTTTTCACGGGTGTTTCGCATACAACACAATTTTATTCCTTAAAATATACTTTACATCGACTGAACAACTCCAGGGCTCCCCGCCTGCAGTGAAATCAAACCAAGTTCAAGATCAGGATGAGAGGAAAATTCTTAAAACAAATTATTGCTTATTCTAGCGCGCAAAACAAAAATAAGGACGATTTAGAGGAAAGTGTTTCTTCGACTTTTATCCGACGGGCCGGTGGGATCGCTCAATCCGTGCTGCCCGCCGCCTGTCTGAGCAGAACGTAGATCTTTTCCTTGATCCATTCCTTGTTGTAGGGCGCGTAGGTGTTTGTCGATTTCTGGTACACCAGGCAGCTGATGTCCGCTAGCTGGTCAACAAAGTCAAAGAGCTGACTGATGTCGTACGTGATGGTCGGAGTGTTGGGGTTCCGCCGTTTCAAGTGCTCCTCGTAGATCTTGCAGACGCCCTCCATGCACTCGTTGACACTTTCGTAATCGCTGTAAGTACGAGTTTCTGGCCGGATACCGGGCTGAACTAGGAGAATTGTATGAGACATTTTTGCTGCCGTCGATACTAATCAAGCTTAAGGCCTTTGTTTACGTCCCTGGAAAGAACGGTATTGTGAGGTTAGGGAGAACCCAACGACTTCGTTCTCTAAAATGTGCAGGCATTTTGCTAAATGGATTTAAATACTTACGGAAATTTTCTATAAGCGGTGTATTACAAAATTGGATGCTTTTATACGAAATCTACGTGCTCGGGAATACAAAAAACCTTCTGGAATCTCTAACTCGGCTTAAACTGCAATTGGCTGTCGGCTAATGGCTTCTCAGATGTCAAATGGTGTCAGTTAGAGCAAGCTCCCGCAATTGGAAATAACTTCACACGTTTTGTATTAATAGAATTACTAACTGATATCTCGCGGAGATATTAATTACTTTAATCTTACGTTTGTCAATTTAAAAAGCAATTTGCGTAATCTGAAGTATTTCAATTATTTGTATTTAAGTCATTTGTATAAGAAAGCTTCTAGTTAATAGCTCCATTCTATTTTTGACCAGATGTCACTCCAATCGCCAGGTGAAATGTCAAATTACCTGACAGCTGTCAGGACATTTGTTTATGTTTACGTTTCCGCCCGCAGCGTCGAGTTTTGTGTTTTTCCGATAAATTTTAGCCTTGACATTGATCAGCTCTTTATTTTCTCGGTCAGGTTAAATCACGACATTAATTTAAATTCGTCTACCTGACCCGACGTATTTTACTTGCGCGCTAATTTGCAAACCTGTCCGAATCACCCACGTGCCTATCCCGGTTCCTAGAATTTCAGAAGGCTGTTGGCCCCATGCTCCCGACGGCCGCAACCGAGCGATTGTGCAACATCAGCAAAAGTACGGGGTTGCGTCATTTGTTTTTATTTACATGGCTTATAAGTGGCTTTTCTTATCTACTAATTGCTACTTCGCTTTCGCTCTTTCAGATGCCCCTTGATAATGGGTCACTGCGGTGTGTCCTGCATGCCCCGTTCCGCGACCTCAGGAGCACAGACCGGGTGGCCTCATCCGACACCGTCTTCTACGGTGATGACGACGACGTCACCGTCACACCACTCCAGTACAGGCGCGTCTCCAGCCCCAATGAGTAAGTTTTCCCACAGGTTTCCCTAATTGTGCTCTCATAGATAAGGCGATTAGAGTCCCAATCGGCTGCTGTTTCAAACTTCACCCACTTGCTGATCCACGCGGGCGGAGCTTTCACACATTCACCCACACCACCACATGGTGCCGATAAGACGCTCCCGCTGCCTTCATGAATGAAAACAGAGAAAAGTCGTGTTGATCTTGGCGTAAAGAGTCACTTCATTGAGATTTCCTTTATCATCGCTTTTAATTGCCCCGCGCACTCTTCGGCACAAAAAGCGAGTGATATAAAAAGGCAAAAAAACAGCGATACTCAATGTTAAGACAGCGAGGCGGCCGGGGCTCCATTGATGGTGGCAGTGGAGCATGCGAGGTATTTCCCTGAAGCTGGCTCGTGTAATCAGCTCCGACGGAGTCGTTAAGCAATTGCTTTCGTCGATTTATTTTTAGAATTTAATATATCAAGTGCTCTGACCCAACAGTTGGCTTTTTTATTTTCTGTTTTGCTAATTTTGCGCCTTTTTGCGTACACATTAGTAGATTTTTCCTTTTCATCGCAAGTGCAATGGGAGAAAATTACGCTTTTAGAGAATTCCCCTGGTGTGATGCCCTTAACAAGGACTTGGATGTCAACTTACTTTTCGAATGAGATTCGGATTCTTACTGCTCCAACAAAATGATCGAAATACAATTGGAATTTTAAAAGTACAAAGAACAGAGGTTCTATAAAAATAAATATCGGGGAAAAAAGAGAACTGCGAAGAATAAAAACAAAGGAGAAAAATTAAAGTAATACAAGAGAAAACAAAAGTAAATTGAAAATAACTAAAAATAAAATAAAAGAAAAACGTGCGAGCGTAACTCGAGCGCTAGTGGTACAATTTTTAGGTTTTAGAGAATTCGTAAGTCAGTCATCTTATGCTTTATTTAATTACAAGTAAAATACACTACAAATATTTAAAATATAAAGCCCAACAGAAAGAGATAATTTAAACTAAAGAAAAAAAGCATTATTTAACTATTTAAGCACTTTATTCTCTAATTTTGAACAAAACCAAACTTTTTAATTCTCCTTGGATTAAATCTTAAAAACATTCTTTGGTTCCCAATCTTGGAGGCCCATGTCAGCTCATTTTTTCCAGAAAATGAATATTTAGTTATGTAAAATTTTAACGAACCGAAGTAATAAAAAATACTGCTCGAACGCACGTAAAAAATAGTGTCGCAATAAAACGGATTACGACCTGAAAATCAGTCCATTTTTAAGACAAAAAATATAACTTTACCTTAAAATCCCACAAAAATATCGATTAGAAATTAAAAAAAAAGAATACAATAAAACAAATTATTGAATTGAACTAAAGCAACCTGTTTGCGATAGAACAGCTCCTAGTGGGTCATTGAGGGTGAATGGTCATTACGGCTTTGATTACAGGGATTAATAATCCTTTATGAAAATTTTCCACACCACTGCTGTCTAAATTGCTGGATTTAGAGGGATAACAAAGGCTTAGGTATTTAATTTCGCAAACCGTACAGGACTTTTACCCTTTCGGGCTTAACGTCCATTTCCGGAGTTCAATATCGACACAAAATTCATGAAATGGGTCACAGGACTACGTGCAGGCATATTGGCTATGTCCTCACGTACTAAATCTCCACCTAGTTGTGAACTTATATACCACTATAGTGCAGTGGCCATACTCCCACCTCCTTCGCAGACGGCGCCTACAACCCCACCAAAATGAAATCCAAATAAATCCTTAATGCACGCTGTAACTTTTGCGGTTGTTAAGTTTTATGACCAGGTGACCTGGACTCATCAGAAACCCGATTCTGGAAGGGAAGCACACTCGAAACGGTAATTTTAGTCTTTATCTCTAATTCCAACGGCAAAGAGGTTTACACTCAATAGGGAGAAACCCCCGCCCCTCCCCCCACATAGTCATAAAACAAATTTACAATCCTCGTACTTATCTCTTGTCACGGTCGTTAATTTCAGGACTCTGTTGCAGCGCGGGCGGAAGACGAAAAAGACAACCTTTTTAAAAAAATTTTAAAGACCTATTCCTGCCCGGGGGCTGGGCGCTCTTTGGGGCCGACCTGAATGAAAAAAGCAACCGGAAAATGGAACTTGGCACAATTTCCAGAGCAATTTTGTAGGTGATAATTGGAGTTTTATTGCCGCCGTTATAGCGTCGAGAAATGTGAGGTGCTATCAATTATCACCTGCTTCGCGCTTAGATGGGAGCAATTGTTGCAGTTCTGTTCTGGACATTGCCCTGCCTGTAAATTTTCTGTTCAGGCGATCAATTGTCTGTTCAATTCTGCTGTTCAAACCAGACTAAGGGCAATTGGGATGGAAAAGACTATTGAAGCAACATATGATCGCAGAAAAATAGCCCTAGGTTTTTCTTGCTATCTACAACTTGAACATGTGGAGTTTCCACAACGAGGTGGAAATAAACTTTATTTAAAATGGAGTTATGGGCGTTTTATGGAAAACACTTTGTATACCCGTTGTTGGCAACATTTAATAATGTTTTCCTGAAAAAGCACAAAGACAGAATTTTTATGGTAGCACTTTAGTAAATGAAAGAATTTAAAATGGACTTGTTTAAAAAAAAAATATTGTAAACAGTAAAGCTAGCCAAATGGGAGTATCCATGCAAACTGCAGGACAAATGAACTGCTACTGCGGCTTGATCAAGTTCAACCGGCCTTTTAAAATAAATGCGAGTAGCACCCTACCCAAGGAATGCTCTCCAGTTGGCTGCTGCCAGGAACTTTATATGTAATGAGCTGACCTTCTCACTTTGGGAGAGTTAATTAAGCTTTTAGCTCTAAGATGCCAGAGCTGGCTAGATCTCTCAGTTCTCGGAAGATACAGAGAGTGACGTCAGCGGCAATCAACTAAACTTTGCCATCTTGGCCATCTATTACTTTTGGTAATTCAGACCTAATAGTTCTAGAGTAAAAATTGTTAACGGCTTGAATTTACAAAGTGAATTTTAGAAAATACCTTCATACTTTTTAAATATATGATTTGATTAATTATTTATGCTTTTTATTTTTATCAAAATGTGTTTTAAAGAATGCTTTTTATAAATAAACCTTTTGTGTGATGGGCACAAAAAACCCATACGTTGTCTGAAAATAAAGCCATAAAAGATCTAAGAACAGACAGTTAGATAGGGACTATTGTATCTGGCTGTGCGTTGCGTCGACAAGAGCTCGCGACGCACTTGTGCACGTACACACCGTCGTCCGGAAATAAGCCACGAGACTAGTAGAAATCCAATTTCGTTCGTAAATTGACTAATCAGCATAAAAACGTGCGAACGCAGACTGTTCCTGCTTGTAGGTTAAGGTTGTCGCTTCCACCACTCCTGACCTACGCTTCTGCGACGGAAGTGCGACGCTTCCGGAAGCGTCGCTAATAAATTTCCACCCCGTGAACTTGTGTCGACACTTTTGCCATTCAATGCTAAAGTTTATCATTGAACGGTATAAGATTAATAAGATTTCCTTTGATTGTAGTATACTTCCTATTTATAACAGAGCCCGGACAAGGGTGCACACTGCTCCCTAATGTGCCGGGCCAGAAAAGGTGGGTCAGGTGAGGTAGGTGCAAGAAATCGCCCTGTTTGTTCGGATTTATAGAAAATGCGAAGACTGTAAAAGAAGACCGCACCTGGTCACAAACAAATTCTATTGGAGGCCACCGCTAATCGAATTTACCTGGAAGAACCCCTAGAAATGCGTCTAACGAAATGCTAGGTGGTCGTTCTTGACGACATTCCTGATGGCTCACTAGCTCCGTGGCAATATATCTTGTCGGTCCTCGGCTAATGTGGCGTCTACCTTAAGAACAAGAATTCGATCATTCCGTGCTGGTTCGGACGGCGGGTGCTCTGTGCTACTTGACCTATATTGCATTTTCCAAGAACACTGTGGAGGCTGTGTGAACTAGTTTGTGATTTCAAAATTTTGCTGATAATACTAAAAAGTTTCCAGGAGGCGAAGAACAGGTGCAATTTATATGAAAATGCCTGAAAATGAGAATCAAAATAGTAATCAAGAGGATGCGGAGGAGGATTTAGATATTGTTGAAGAGGAGTGAGTTTTCATTCGGTTATATATTTTGCATTGCACGTAGATTTAAACATATATGTAGAAATTAAAAGAAAAAAATACTGCTTTATCTTAAATATGGGACATATTTCAAGATACTACACTACACACAATTATTCTAATTTAGAGCATAGATTTTTGTATCTAGTATTTCTAGGCTTATAGGAAAAATACCAAAAATTATGTTTAAAAAATTTCGATATTAGCAAAAGCTTTATAAATTTTGTTCGAAGTTATATTAAATTTGAAAGATTTTCTTATGATTGAACTACTATAAAAAAAATCATAGTGATTTTAATATTATTATTATTTTTAAAAAAATATTTTAGACGTAATCGCTAAAATTTGAGAATGCGTTAACTAATTTTTGAATGTAACCTAAGTAATAAATAAAAACGTATGAAAATGCGATCATTTGCTACATTTATATTTTGTTTTTATCACGTAGTTAGGTTTTTTGATGTTTTTAATTTAATTTTTTATTCATTATTTCACAAAGGGAAGACAAAATCTTTTGCTGCAACAGGGAACAACATGAAAAATACCTCAAATTGAGTGATATGTGAGTTGTTAGGCAAATTCTCCGGTGACAGAGGGTGATGGTACATTAAATCCCTTTTACGCCATTGGTTCCAAAGGGATAAACAGGCCATTGTTTCCTTCCCATTAAGTTCTTAGACCGTTGAGAGTGTGATGTTTTTACTAGATTTGGACACTAACCAGACCTAATCCTCGTTAATTTTTTATAAAGGCGAACGAGGTTGACTTCTCCTTGCAAAAGGCTAAGTAACAGAACAGGAATAGCAAAAATCGAGAATAGAAAAAACGAAAAATAAAAATAAATAAATAAAAATAAACTAGGGATTACTGGTCTAGATAAATGTGCGTACTGTTGAACATTGGTACAGGAGCAAAGATGATAAATAAGATTACCGCTGGACATATTTAGACGCGCGGTAATTTGTCGCATGTGTCCTCGGCCTTAGCATTCACAGCTATTCTGAGACTTCATGCTCGATGGGTTTTCTTTGTGAGAACAACCCCATAATCCTGAGATTAGGAAGCAAAGTGAATAAAGTGGGAAAGTGGACAAATCCACTTAAGGTTGTAGCAACTTATTTATGGTTCAGATAAATAACAGCTACAAAAAGGAAAGGACAGATAAACTACCCTGAGTACCCTTACCCACAGTGTCTACAGCTTTTTCGACTGCAACATGTACGAACTTTCTGATCCGGCGAACCGTATCCTCTTGTCCAACTTTATAAACTTTGTTGAAAAACGAGGTTATTCACATGTGGCTACAACAACCCTCTAACTTCCTATACTTTAACAGAGAGGAAGAAATTAATTTTTATGGTCACTATCAGAAACATTGCTATAGAGTTTTATGAATTTCAAAATTTATAGAGATTCCCTATTTGCAAAGGAATTTGAAATGAATGGCTGCATTTGATCCACTTCGTCTTTGGTAGATACGTTTGGTTAAATAGACCTCAGAATCAGTGTGCCCATCCAATAGGATGAACTTAAGAAAATAAGAACCTTATCTATTGCTGAATGGAGCCGCATTAGAATAGTTTCCATGGAAATATGAGGAGAAATTCGAATTATGGAGGGACAGATTCCAAGTCGGCAATAGGGTCTCTGTGATTTCAACTGGAATTAAGGAAGCTTCTTTTTCTCCCTTTTGTGTGGAGTTTCACAAACGATTGTCTGTCTGATCATTAACTTGAGTGTAAAAGTGGACTTTCTCGTAAATGTTACGAATTCAGCCATTCATTAGATTTTTTCGAAGGATTCTACGTCTTGGTAATTTCATAGAATTGGGGCAGCTATATGAAGATTTTCGAATATATATTTAAAACTTTGTGGATAAATGTAACGACTATAAAAGGAAGGTTGTGATATATCTTTGAATAGCAAATAGGGACTCGTTATTCTACGCATGAATTGTAAAAGCAATGTAGAAAAAGCATGCAGTTCTAGACACCATGCCACGAATAGTCAAGATGAGAGAAATCGCCATTATGATGATCCTAAGTAGATGAGCTTTGAAATGGTTTGCTTGTACTGTTTATGCTTTTTTACTTCGTCCTTTTTATGTGCAACAAGTCTATAATTTAAATAAGACCTTTTCTGATATTCATTTTTATGCCAATGGAAAGTACAGATGCATTGTTGACTTTTTGTTGTTACTATGTAAGATAATCTATAATTATCTGCGAAGTAGATATTCTTTCGCTTTATTTTCTACTCTGTTTTTAACAGCTGTCTAATTAGCAACACTTAGTCTCAGTTCTCACGTACCAAACGAAATGAATAATAGTCCTATTAATCAGGAACCCCAATCAGTTCACCCCCTTGCGAGCCCTCAGTTGGTCATCAAAGTCCCTTGATTGATACTTCCACCATGAAAAATATAAATAATAGCAGTGATGAGTTTTCGCCGTGCCAAAGCGACATAAATTCTAATTAAAAGCAGCAAACGTTCAAATGAAATTAATTCGTGTAATTTTCTCTTTTGTTTCAGGCCCACTGAGTAAGTACCTAGTTAAGAGACTGAGTAATCCGAGACACTATGCCGAAGGAGTAGCAATGGAGCGTACAGACCCCTCATTAATATAAACAACCATAAGGTGCCGACCACAGTGCACCGAATCCCGGAGGAGGGTTATTTACAACACACCAGACGTGTTTGAGGACATTTTTGGCCACTATTCTTCCTGCATGGCATAAATATTCAAATTAATTAATTATGGAAACGGAAAAATAGAATTGGATGTCTGATTGGGAAAAATTTCTACCCCAATCGATATAATCTTTAGTTCGCCGAAGTGACGGAAGGGAGAGCTTCTGAATATTCCGGTCCAAATTATGCTTTAATTAAGAAAGCTTTCAGGTGAGGCTTATTCGAGATGAATTATGGCCGACACTCCTTCACGGGGAAGGAATCGGATTTGCCTCCTTAACCTCCAGCCCCTATGCAGACTTGCGCGCAGGCCATCATTCGTTCCTGAGACGCTTTTCGATTCCCCTGCATAATTCATGTCAAGTTAGTCCTGATAAACTCTGGATCAGAAAGATGTATCTAGATATATGCGAGTATATGTGCCTTCGATGTAGATCTCGTAGCAAGAGATATTATTGGGATATTGACCTGCTTAAAACAGATACAAACATAAATCAGGTTAAATAAATTAAGCAAGCTGCTTAAATTAGAATTCCTTAGAAGTGTCTAATATTTTTTTTGCACAATTAAAGTCCGTCTTTTTTGCAATATTTCGAAATCTTTGAGGAGGAACAAATTCAAAAAATCAAATAATTAATTTAGCTTTTTAAATTCCTTATAATTCAAAATATTTTCGTCTGCTAATTGTAAAATTAGAAATATTTAAATTAAGTGGATTCTTGAAGCATAACAACTATTGGAATTTTTTACACTAGTTATTATGAATTTTTTACTTAGTTATTAACGGAAACCTAATGCTTCCTTATATGGAGCAATCTAGAATTTTATCTCCAAAACAATTCGCTTCAAGATATATGTCTTAAAAAAATTCCCTTACAGGCGTAAACCAAAATTATTATTACATTCATATTTTAACTAAAAAGTTACCAGGGTATCATTTTCTAGATTAGACCCTTCTCTAATAAGAGGAACAGGATTTCGAAAATATTCTTACGAATTTTTTAGTTAAAAAATACTTACATATATTCACTAGCTCATTAACCTCCATTTCATTAAAGCACTGATCCAAATAAGTTGCAAGTGCCTACAATGCGGTTCCGTATTTTAAATTCTAATAGAAGAAATTCATCGGGGCGGAAAATATATAGCAATGCTTTGCGAACCATTTGTAAAACATCAAATGATTTCAATTTTGTGACGCAGGACCATCAATAAAGAGCACCCTTCAAGGATAAGGCTACTTCCTTCCCATGGATCTTACAGGTGGCACGATATAACGCAGTGCCTAAGATATATGTGCCTGCATACCATGAAAAGTGTCAGACGCTGAGCCCTGTACGTCGTACGTATCCTCGTAATACTTCTCGTTCATTAATTTCCTTTGTTGTGCGCCGCAAAACCACCGACACCACCGCCGGCTTCTCGTAATCATAAGTCTGTACCACTTGTAACCAGCTTCTTGGTTTGACTTCGGAGCTCCTTGGGACTCCACCAGGCTGTCTTCTTCGTTCTCCCCACGTCTTCCTGTGGTGGAACTGGAGGGAACTTTTAAACAAAGTGAGGTTTTAGGTGAGTAACTGTAAAAAGTGAATGGAGTATGCAGGGCTTAATGCCGAGATTTACGACGGCAACTTGCCTCAATGGAGCGTTCAACTCAAGGACATAAATTTGGCGGAAAATGTGTAAAAGGGAAGTTCCTTCTAAAATGATTTCATCTACGAAGGTGCTGTTCGATAGTTTCAAGGGGTCCCGAATGCCTACCGCAATATTTCGTGCAATTGGGGCAAATAATTAATTTAGTTCTGTTATCGCCTTAAATTAGCTGCTAGTAACTTTTCTGACGGAGCATTACGACACTCTCGGAAAATAAGGGCTATTTTTAGAATACGGTGGTGGTCCTAAATTTAAAGCTTGGCAAAATAAGCTAAAATCCTTAACTGGGCTATATTTACTTCTTGTCGTTCAAAAATAAAATTTCTGTAAGACTTTTTGGCGGAGACGAAAGAAAATTATTAAACATAAAGAATAAACAGCGATATTATGACCATAGCAATTTATAGAATAAGGAGGTAATATTCATTTTTTGCTATGTCTTCCTTTACTTCGAAAAGTATAAAGCCTAAAATACGATAAAATTTCGAATAATAAGAGTATTTAGAAATTTTAAAGGAAAATGTAACGATTAAAGGACTTTTAATCCGCCAAATAATTTAATATAATGAAAAAGAAAGTCGTTCTGGCTTTTACTGATTTTTTCTGTATAACATTTAAGACAATTAAGGTAAGAATAACAAAGAAAGTGGCGTATCACCAAAGACTTACATCGTGTGCGGGATTCTGAATGTTTGAGTACATCCCAAATTCGTTTTGAACAACATTTTTATTTCCACTTCTAATTTTGGTTTGGATTAATCCACGTATTGTTTTGTATAGCTTGATACTGAAATAATCAAAAAATGAAATAGCTCTTAGAAAGCAAAATGTTTACTATCGAATGATGAAAACGCTTAACAAAAATAAATAGTTTCAATTACTTTGGGTCTATAATGCGGAAAATGTTCAAACAGTTTAGAAACTAAAGTATTAATAGTTATCAATTTTCTAGGTTCTATACTTCCCAGTAGTTTTATTTATTGATGGATTCAGATTCCTGATAAGTTTTGACGCATTTTATAATTAAATTGTGGGGGCCCACTTGTTGATTTTCTATTTCGAATGTTTTAGCATCATTAAGCCTTTAATATTTTCAAATTTTAATTTCGTCTGATGAAAGTAGATGTTAATTAAATCCTATTAATAGTAATTTATAATAATTGCGGTTTGATAGTACTCCGGTTTGTGGATATGCTTGATGATCTTTTGCATTTCAAATTTTTTTGTTCCTTAAAAATTAATTAAAACTGATTTAAACCTAGGATGATGCATAATAATTCCAGTACACAATATAACAGACTTTAATATAGTCGGAATTAAATTAACTCATTTTCCTATAGAACACCAATTAAACATGGGAAAGATTAGAAAATTATTCCATGCGTAAAAAGAGGCAATTCAAATTTTAATTACGTTCAAAGTATAACTAGCACTAATTATTATTGCCCCTTGACCTTCAGTTGTCGAGTGTCTTAATACCTGTGGACATTGCCATTATCTACTTAAGAAACTCTAAAGAGTCTAGTCGGGAAGGTGGTACCTACGAAAAGCTCTCGATATCTTGCGAAGATTTTCTTCCAGATGCTGAAGAAGCATTTTAAGTATTTCTCGTATAGAGATTATTCAAGGCAACGAAGAATTTCATTAGCAGAAAATCTGCGGTAAGACGAGACTTAAATAAAATAAAATAAACTTAATAAAATTTTAATATTTACGACTTGATCTCTTTCTGGCAAAAAAAAAAGAAAAATTATGTAATTTATTTGTAGAATTATATCGTGAATTTAATGTCCTTTTAAGTTCTATGATTACTGCAATTTAAAAAGATTTCAAATGTTTTATTTCTTTTTTATTGTGACTAAATTTCATATACGTAGATTTGCATAATTTAAATAAATGCTTTGATACCTTATTTATCAGAATCAAACCTGTCGTTTTGTGTTTTAAGGTAACAAACGAACTATGATATGGACTTTCTTGTATCTTCTCATAAAGATCTTGTGCTAGTGGTTATAATTTAATTTTTATCATAAAAACAGTTTGATGTAATTTTTTTAATAGAATTTTATTCAATGTTCTGTTTTTATAACTAAATTAAGAAGAAAGTTAAATAAGCTCTTTATGAATTATATTAGACTATTCGGTAATATCGCAGTGTTGAAACCAACTCAGGGAAGTTCCCCCTGATTCACAATCCCTTAGACGTTGTAGTTCCCGTAGAGAGAAAACAGACGTAATCACCCGCTGTAATAATCGATTAACGTTTTCTACCCTACAGGGTGGCTAAAGGTTTTCGTGGTATGGATGAGAGGGGTGTCTTACATTGCGGCATAAACTGGTTGATTGAATAATTGGAATTATGCGGCCATTTCATCCGCAACCAAGTGCGCCACAAATAGCAGAAGGCAAATATATAGACGCGTTTTTAGTCGGGAGCTGGACGTAGTCTCTTAAAATGTCCAACTAAATAATAGCACTCGACTTGAATAGAAGCAGACAACCATGTTGAAAGCTAAAGTTAGAAGCTCTAAAACGACCTACGACTGCGGGACTTTTGTCTGCCACATTCATTTTAGAAATCTACTCAAAGTCATTATTATTTCAGGCGTTCTAGTCTCACTATCCGTCTGCGCTGTTTTCATGGATCTGTTGTTTTCGACACGACAATTAACTTGATTAAGTTGAAAGTTATGAGATTTAGGCCGGTCGAATGAATTCCCCTAACAATATTTATTCTGTTATAGAACTATATTTTAGGAAACGACATTTTTCATGTACTTCTGGAAATTTAGTTTGCTCCAATATCAGAGCATAGTCTTGAATAAATTATAAATGATAGAGCTAGCTTCATATAGAAGTAGCCTTTAATTTTCTTAGACATAATAGAATTCGTATATTATGATGAATATAAATGATGTGGAACTATACATGCATATACGTAGAAATTTTATTTTTCGTTTTTATGTATAAATGAAATATATAGGGTTTGAAATAAAAATAAGGTCGTTTGACCGCTTGGCCGTCACATTTGTGCATACAAATATGAAATGAATTAGAAAAATTTATTCAAATTCGTGAAGTTGTTATTACGTGAATTTGTCACAAACAAGTAAAGCAATATACTCACATTTATAACATTTTAATATAGATTTAATGGAACAATAATTCCATACATGCTTTTATTCTTTAGTATATATTTTTTGTTGGCCTTCTAGCTTTTTTAAATGAGCATCGTGTACACAGCATTATCTGTTTAAATTATGTTGAATTATTTGGCGCCACTGACCTTTTGTTTTTTAATGATGAAATAAAATTTTTTTGAATGAAAAATTTCATTGAATTTGTGCTTGAATTCAATCTGAGCACAGTTCATTACGGAAAAGCCCATCCTTTTGGTATTCAGAAAAATTTGAATTACGAAAACAGTCTTCAGATTTACCTAAGAAAGATTTCTATGCCACAAAAGAGGAAAGTTGAAATGATCTAACCCAGAAATGTCTGTCAGTGTGGTGGTGAACGACCGAATAATTGCGTTAACGAGTTGGAAATTTACATGCTCACTACTTTTGCATTGGTCTGCATTTGCGCTCATTTGCATAGCACTTTTCAGTTCGTTCGCTTGAGGTCCATTGAGTGCGGTCCGGGCTTGGTTGATTCCAGAAAATAAGTTTGTTTTGGTTGGCCGATTATTTCATTTGGTGTTCACCAGTTTTGTGGTAGAATTATTATCTAAAATGTACGCAAATGGGATTTATGATTTTATGGAACACGAGGAAGTTACTAATGAAAATATATTTTTAAATGTTGAACTTTGCAGCTTTAGAAATTGATTGCTTGCTTGGTATATAACACTTTTGAGTGAACGAAAAGTTGAGTTTTAAGAAATTTCTACGTTGAATGTTGTAGATTTTTGTCTTTGTTTGGTTGTTTTTTTCAAAATCCTGCATATAAAATTTGTTATCCTTTACTGCTTCACTCAAAGCACTCTATTAAACCTGTTTTATGCTGCACAATTTTTTTCAAAATTTGAATTATTTCGATTTCCATTTCAATTCTGTTTGAATTCGTATCGCTTTGTTATGCTTTCTACGCATAATTATGCAATAGCAACATTTCGATTATGTAAACCTATTACATGGGAAATTGATCCTATGGAATCCTTGGAATTACCCGTGCTAATAGAAAAGGCATGTGGACTATCCCATGTCCTAGTGATGGTCGATTGCTCGATATTTAATTGTTTACCCAATAACTAATTTTCCTGATTCCTTGCGATTTATGTGTTTACCTTCATATAGATGTGAGAAAATATGCTCTGGGTCCTCGACAATATGTTGTGGCGTCCCAACGACGTAGGCTTATTTACTTTCGCATTTACGTTCGAATATCTTGTTTTCTTCGGTTATTTTCAAAATTCTCGAGAAATCCTCCTTCGTGGCATGGCCCTTCACTAAATAAAATCAATTAATAATCGATTTTTAACGCAATCATTTGTGGAACTTTGATTTTTTGCATGCTTTTATCTGTTGAATCATTTGGTCAATACTTTCTTAAAGTATCGAAAGTATGTGTATTTAATGTCGAATCAATTTTATAAAAATAAAACAACTAAATTCTGGTTCATACTTATGAAAATAATTTTAATTTAGTCATATTAAATCGAAACTATGATCGATATCGGTTTTGGATTTTGTGGGTGGAAGTATAAAATCTTTGTAAAATGTTATTTCATTAAAAACATCAACTTTCTAAATGAAAATGTGTTTTTCTAAGAAAATTCATTTTTCAAACTCACAAAAATCTTCTAATTGGTAAAATTTAATAAACCAGGTTTATACCTTAGATTTTAGATTAGGCATTTTATTTATTTATTTTATTCAAAAGTACAACAGCAGTGCTGTTCAGGAAAAATGTTAAAATATTTGGTTAGGAGAATTATACCTTATTGGTTGCTTTATTTTTCTCATCAACTTATTCTTATCGGTCTTTATTTCTGGGCCTATCTGATCTGACTACGTCCAACCAAGGTTTTTCCTTGTCTTACTCCACTCGGTACACTTTTTCCACAAAAAAAAAGCATCCCAGTCCGTATCGCAACAATTTTCAGCCTATATTTACGCTAATTCAATTCCGTGGATGGACTCTCCATCAACGGAACGTTCCCTGTCTTTTCTAATTTATGCGAAGTGGAAAATGTTATTGAACCCTAGGGCCATTCATACGTTACGGCCAGGCTGTACATACACCATATATCCGAAAACTGTTCAACCCCTATTCACACACGCGGGTTAGCTATTCCGGGAATCTTCCATATTCCTGTGCCACCGATGTCGGTCATCAAAAGCTTTTTTACACCGGCTGCCAGCCCCGACCGCAGCGCAAATGCTAAAAGTAGAAGTTCATTCTCCTCGGCTTGATAGTCACTTCTGCTGGACGCAGGATGGCGAGATTGACCGGAGCCCTTCAAGCCTATAAACATTGTCTCACGTGTCTGTCCGTTTGTTTATATTTCCACACGGCTGTTCGATTCGACATCGTAAGTCGTCTGGGAATCCCCAAAAGGACCTCCGGTAACCTCCTAAGTCTCCGGTCTACTAGACGGAGTCTTTCTGGAGCTTCCCTTTTATATACAGAGAGCGCATTTGGCGGCACAGGAGCTTTCCGCTTCGAGATCCCTTCGGCAGAGTATGCCACTATCCAGGGGTGGTTTTCGGGACCCAGAGTGGATAGAAACCACCACAGCTGCTGCTACTGCTGCCAACCTGAAAGTGTCTAAAGCTCTAGGCCTCGTCGTCTGATGCCAGTCTGGGACTGTTCGCCGTTTTTAAGTTCAGTTTACGCTTTCCTCTCGTCGAGTTTTGTTGCTCTTTGGCCTATGGTTTAGGAGGTGTATCAATGATCATGCCGATTGCCCAAACAGTGGATGGAGCCCCAGTGATCCTATCTGGTTCAGTTGAAAGATTCCTGGAATTTGCATAGTTCGGATAATCCGAATTAGGGGATTCCCCGATTGAAGAAAAAATGCTTCTTCCCGGGTTTTATAGTGCAACTGTTGTGTCGTCATTTGTGCTATCATTTAAAGGGTAAAGCCGGGCAGTTTCACTGTGGGAGGATGTGCTCCTTTAAAAAATGAATTTCCTTGTGAAATGTAACCGACAGGAGTGCTCGTGTGGTCAGTTCGGTGTGTTTTGTGAATAATTGGAAATAAAATTATAATAAAGTGTTTTCGTGTATCTTTACTCTGGTGTGCAGCTTGGAAGAAAAAACTGAGTCCCACGTGTAGGTGATTACTTAAATTAAGAACACAGCCCCCAGATTTGCACCTCTCTTACTTGTTGCATTCTGTGAACTTCAAGCGTCGACTATTCGCCAAGGCAACGAAATATTTTCCTTTTAATTAATTTTATTTAATTTATTCTATGACGAATACCTTTTTACCTTTCAAGTAGTTGTGTGTTAGTACTTTTTCCTAAATATCAAAAATAAAATTCTGGCTACTTATGAAGTACTTTGGATGACATAAAATTTTAATCATCATAAAATTGAAATTTGATTTATTTATACATTTGTATTCGAAAATTTTAATAAATTTTATTATGTTTCGTTAATAAAATAACAGTTATTTTTCTATTTAAATAAATTAACATTAAATTTAATATGGCATACCAACCCAACTTTTTTAAGAAGACATATTCTTACGTTTAATATTAAAAAATTAAAATTATTAAAATAAATTAAAAATCACATCATAGGAGTGCCTTGAAAGGTTGAAGATTTTTTTTAAACAGAACTAAGTTTTTATACCTTTATCTGTTCGAATTAGTATTTAATTATAACAAAGTTAAGGCTTTTAACTTTTCAAAAATATCGAAGCCCTAAACACTAAAACTCTCTTACTGCCGATAGTTATCTTGAAAGTCAGCTATAACATGCGTTGCACTTTATTTTCTGTCTGTTTGGCTGCTACTATAACTCTGAAACCACTGAGAGAATTTTTGTTTGGTAATTTATAGGTGTAGTAATAGTTTTTTTGTTTCTTGTAGTAGACTTTAATATTAATTTTCAAAATTGTAAAATATTCAACAAATTTAAAATAGCTGTAGAATTTTATTTAATTAGTTTTGACACCATACTACGTTAAAAAATATGAAAATAGTGATAGTGAATGTGAATTCGAATAAAACAGAAATACAAAAATACATCTAAAAATAAATAAACACTCTTTAATAAGTGTGTACATTTTTTCGGACTATCTTTAGTTTACATTTGTTGTTATTATTACTTGTAAAGCTAATTATTACTAATTAGTACTTATTAATTATGGGTCTAATGTATTCTGAATTTTTAAATTGCATCAAGTTTATTTGTTCGCTTCAATTCGATTATGCCTTAGATTCATCCTCAGGGATCACATACTGCAAGAGTGATGAAGAAAATAGAAATGCCCATGTAGGGCGTAACGAGATTATTATTAGCCTCTTTGAGGCACAGTATCCAAACATTAAATAAACGTTTTGTCTACCATAGCTAAACCATAGAAGCCCGGCCGGATCCCGGGAGCTCCCGGGCTACCCGGGGAACCTCCTCCTTCGATATTTTAATCTGGGAATGCTTGAAATTGAAATGTTTCCGCTTGAGAAGGCATAGCGAGCAAGCTGAGTCTGTCTGTTTATTGTGCATTCTTCACGGTGTTTGTGAAACGTGCCTCCTTCGGAAAGCCTTGGAAATAATATTTCCCGTAATCATAGGGGCCGGTGGCTGTTCTTGCAGGTTGTCTACAATAAACGTCTGTTTGTAGCCAATCATTTTTCCTCCAACCGTAGTACCCAAATTAAATTTGTAAGAAAGTTTTGCCACGATTTCTTTTTTTGCCTTTCTGCTGACAATAACACCAAAATTATTACCCCTTCGAGGGTTCCTAATGACTCGACGTGTTTTGGATTTGGACAGAAGCTTACCAGAGTTTATTTTGGTCAAAACGAAGCAATTACAGCTGGCTCTTAAAACCGTCCTGGTTTCCAGGAAGCCCATTCCCACACGAAAATCCAGTTCCATACTTGAAGTAAGGTTTTCGAGACGAGCTTTAAACCTGCTACCAGTTGATATTTGTGAATTTATGGCTCCTGGTAACCAAGACTGAGTTGTTTATTTACTTTAACCGCAATGTTTATGTAGAATCGATGTTGAAGATAAGCAAACTGGTCGGTTCATCCACAATCCACTTCTGCTCGACCTTCCGCATCAAAAAAGATATTGTATTTCGTTTCGACGAGCATCTCCTTCATTGAACCTAGAATGGGAATTCTAGCGTCCTTTCTGGGTAAAGTGGTCCCGAGGCTATGCAGTGGTACGGGGTCGCCTCTTCGGGAAACCTTTATTGTTAAAGGTCCACTTACCATTTGGCGAAATTAAATTATTGGATAAATTTCAGTTCGCGGAATAAACAATTGTTAAAATTACTAGTTGTAATTAAAGCTAGCTAGAAAATGGACATTTCTGCCATCTTTTAAATTAAACTTGTCCAACATTGAAATTCTGCAGCATATTTATAATTAATGTTACTTAAATGGGCAAACGAAATATGTTTTATTCAAATTTGAGGAAAAAACCCCTAAATTCTTTAAATTATTCTGTTTCTAAAAGAGTTTTTGGCCAATGCTCCAGGAAGACGACGTAGTTACAAACAAGTAAAAGTCAATTATAAACTTTTTTTGTAATAGTTTGTGAAAAATACTCAGAATTCATTGATCCTAATACCGAGAAAATAGAATTAAACATTCACACAGTATTAGTTTTGCAATTATTTTAAAAATGAAAATTATTTCTATACTTTTTTTACATTTCGAATTTTTTTGAAATTGTACTAATTAAATTATTAATTCAATAGTATTTTAATTTCGAAGTCTTTGATACGATTAATTTATAGGGATATGTCTATTATTTTTCAGTCTATTGTCGAAAAAATAGAACAAGATGGGTATGCAAATTCAAAATTGGAAATGCTGGAATCTCTTTTACTTAACGCATTTAATATATTTTTCCATGAATAGCCTTCTAGATGGATCCTTATACCGCGTTCTTTTTTTCTCGTCTTGAAAAATAACATCCATTTTGATGTTATTTTTATTTCTTTTTCACCTTCGAAAATATATATAAGCAGGTAGACCCTTTTTAACGGCTTCCGGCAAGCCGACCACTACGCTACATTTTCTCAATTAAATTCATGTTCGTGGTTTGAAAAAGAATTAGTTTTAAACAGGCGGATCCTTTTTAGTAGACACGTAGGCGACAGACGACGGGCCCTTCTACTCTGGGCGAGGGAAGGGATACAGAACAAAAAACTCGTCTGGAATAAATAATCAGGTGCACGAGCAAGATTTTAGGATAAGGCAAAAACAGTGGGAACGAGATAAGCTTAATAAAATATTCTCCTAAGAATCCAGCGTTATTTCAACAACAGAATTTTGTTTTCGTGTACTTAGGGATTTTTGCCTCTTTCCAAGTAACAAGACCATTTGCCTAAGACCGCCAATGGAATATATTTTCCTTATGATTATCCTTGAAAGTTTTGAAAATAACCGTCATCATTGCCCCTGTCTTGCAGCTATTGAAGCTTGTAATAAATAAAATCCTCAAAAAGTAAATCCTTCAAAATTTTTCAATTATCCCATTTTTTTATACATTGTATATATTCTGATCGGATTATATAAAGAAATATTTCTAGAAGTAAAATAAGTTCGCAACTGAATAATATCACCTTTAGCTGATACACGAAAGTCTCGATAATCCGAAAAGTTATATGATTTGGTCAGCGAGAGCTGGAGGACACACCAGAACTTGGACGGTCTCGGAAAGAGCTTGCATGCAGAAGGAAGTTTTTACGTTTTATCTGAAAAGAAATTTTTCTTGATGTCGGATAATGGTACTTTGGTATAGTACAGCAGTTCGATGTACTTCAGTTTCGATCAACGATAGACAGTTTCACTTTTCGTTCTGCAAAAATTGCAAACACTGAAAGATTCAATTTGTTGGATTTTTGTTTTTGTCTAAGTCGATAAGCTATTCCGAAAATCCTGAAAATGATATATATATTATATAAATCATACCCTCCGCCTCCTCCCCTCGGGATGATGGACATAGATCTGGAGGACAAAGTTTCTTCTTTCATATAGAGGGGACTCTACAACTGAATGAAAGAAACTTTTCATTTTTTTCCGGCAAAAAGATGCTAATGGACTTGGACTTGTTGAATTTTACGTAAATTGAGGGCTTGGAAATAAACATGAACTTTTTTGAACTCCAGGACACAGTCTGGACCTACTTACGTATACCGTGTTAGGCTGCTAATGGTGTAATCGCATTTGTGGTACTGAAAGAAAGAAAATTTCTTTTTTTTTACTTTTCTTCAGTTTTAAATAAGACCGGATTCGTGAGTAAATTTCAAATAGGATTTTAAAAAGTTCTGTATTGTATGTTTATACAAATTTATTTTCAGCTGACCTAGTGATTAAATCAACAGAAAGTATACTTTGGTTTTCACTTATTTTGTTTTCAAGATAACTTTTCCAGACCATATAAGTTTTCTTGTTTGTGTAAATGATAAGATTTTTTTTTATATTCAGATATCTCAAATAAAAAAATATTTTATTTCTCCGCAATATCGCATTGTATATTTGTAAAAATGAAACGTTTAATATTGTCATCATACTGTAGTAATAGTCTCTACTATAGTACGTGTAGTATAAAAGTAAAGGAGTAAAACGTTAAAAGATGCTTTTTCCGTGAGACGATCTTTGAATCATTATATCGAAATGTAAAAAAATTGTCTATAGAATTTCAGATTTCTAAGCATTCATTTCTAAGAATACCTTTAATCAGTAATACTAAAATTCAATTATGCAGATATGATAATGAATTCCACTAATTTTATACCGTCTTTAGAAAAGTGATAAGGTTCATTATAAAAAACAAAATTCTTTTCCTTTTCTTTAAATATACAAAGCACCTTTTAAAGTCGCAAAAGTAATTTTATTAGGGTGATCATTGTGCTGACTGTTGAAATAGGAACGATATCGAAATAGAATTCTCTCGAGGCAACGGAAAAGCGAGATTATTGCGCCCCTAACCTTTCCACGTACAATTACAGAAGACCTTTTCCCTTTGAAAAGCTTCAAAGGCAGTAGACCCGTGCACAAAAATAAATGAGTGGAGTCCGATTACCGAAGAAAAGAAGGCGGAAGAAGGCCGAAAAATTTTCTTTTTTTTTGGGGATGATGTCAACAAAAATGATGGCAGAGGAGTGAAAACTTGAGTATAAAACACATTTTGTGTCCATTTAGGCAGCATTCAAAGGATTTTTTTTCCTCTTTGTGAATTTAAGCAAATTTTCTTTCACTTGGAGTTATAGAGCTGATTGTATGGACAATTTCTTTGCAGTTGAATTGTTCAAACTTTAAAGCCCCCTGTGTTACCTGGAGCAAAGCAGGAAAAGTACCTGATGTTAAAAGAGGTTTTTAGCTTTTCATGTAATGAAGTTGTGCATGAGATCTCCCAGGAAGGATATCAGGTACCTGATGACATTTTACTCTGTGTCTGATACGAAAAAAGCCATTATTCCTTGTAAAAAATAATCGCAGGCGCTCTCGTTGCGGTCTGTGAGGTAAACAAATGCATAAGACTTTCCTCTTGTGGAAATCCATTTCTACTTTATCTCATGAAAAATCCCTCCGTCTGCAATGAAATTTCCAGAAGGCACGTACCTGCAACTATCAAATTTATTTCCTTCCCTATTCCGTAGAAGTCCTTTTTAACTCTTCAACTCTCTGTTTGTTGAACTGTCCTTCATGAGTCAGCTTTATCTCGGAAAAAGAATGGGCGAATGCCCAAATGGGTGTACTTCATTTTCCTTGTTAATTTACCTTTTCTCCCTTTGTGTATTTATCTTTTATTGTACAACAACAATACAAACTCATATACCATACCTACGTTATCCCACTTCTGATATCCGCCCAGGATATTTGTTACTCCCGCATTTTACCATCACCACGATATGCTTGTTGACGGAATTCTCCTTGTTGTTTATCGTCCTATTTAAGTCGTGCTGATTGGTAAAAGTTTCAGGTGCGTGGTACTTTTCTGCACCTGGGATTTGAGCACCACATAAAGCTTTCCACGTAGATAATTCAGTAACGTCACAAGCTAATGTACGTTACGTAGACCACGTATGATCGTCATCACGTATGCATATCCGCATATACACGCGAGGGAACTGACAGGAGACTTTTAAATCATCCCGGAATTTGCATATGCTGCCGACAACCCTGGCTTTAATGTGTGGCTAATTAAATTATGCAAAAACTTGCGAAATTTATGGAATTATTTATTTCCGGTGTGTGTACTCTTCGGCTGAATTCGATTACATGTATCACATTGTTAGAGACGTGGAGATTAGAGCAGAGCTCTTTAGTATAAATATATATTTTCCTATTCGGGATCAGTCCGGCTTAGTGGTCAATTTTAGCATTAGTATCACATGATCCCGGTGTATTTAATCACAAAAAAACCTAAAGTCCTTCAATAAAATACTGGAATCACTGAAAATGACGGGTATAATTGGCTAATTTTGTGGATTAATTTATAAAATAAATCCACAATTCGATTTAAGTACTCAAAACGTTAAATTATGACTTACAATATGCCAAATATCCTTTTGTGTGTGAAAATAGTTAAACAATTATAGTGCCATACAGTCAAATCCCTGTTATAGAACACCTCATATAAAGCAGTCATAAAAAAAACTTATATTGGAAAACTACCCATACGTTCCATAGTACTCTAAAATCTCACATAGTTCAATAAGTTGAAACAAGAATTTATGAAAATATAAATGCCAATAATTTCTTCCAAAACCTGAAAAGAATTGTTATGAAATATGCTTTCGATTTGCTTTTTGATTTTATTAAAAAGGAAAACTTCTGTCGCGTTCGCGTATTTAAAGGGCGAAACCATGAATTTTCATGCACTGTGCATTGAAAATTTACCCGACTGTATATGGACAACTTGAAAGTTATTATTGCAATCTAAAAATCACAATATTTTGTTCACCCCGAGACGAAGAAACTTATTTTTCCAATTGTTCTGTTTTGAAGATACGAAAATGCATAGACTCAAAATATTCTATCCCAAAATCGCCTATATGTATTTCTAGTAAATCCAACTATCCATTTCTCTCAATGGAGTACAAGTACTTTGGATGTACTTCTTTATAATAATACAACGTCTGCACAGACATTGCTACATTGATATTAATTACATGTCAAAGTTTATTTATACCATAGTCTTATTAAAATACTTTACGTGCAGTTCGCGTGATATACCTGCTCCTCCTTCCACAAACATGTTCTGACACACTCCCTGATACGTATCATATTCATGGAGATACCTTAAGGCTTTAAAATAGCATGAATCCCACAGACGTGCTCTTTCTACGAACAATTTCGAAGGGACTATCGCGAAACCTTATCTCATAAGCGTATTTTCGTTCTACCTGTATTCAAATGTGATATTTGAAACGTAGTGTTGGCTTTGTGTTTGGAACAATTTAATTTTGGTTAGTTAAGTACACAGACTACAACGTGGATAATGCTTTCGATCGCTAAACCTTTATAGAATACTAACGAACAACACCCACAAAAATGTCGGCTTAATAGCTTTGAGTCAATGCATCGGGGAATTTTGCTGTAAAAACTCCACACTAGAGTTTATAACAGACGACAGATGGGAACGTATTTTGGCGTAGGTACCTAGTTGCGTTTCAGGGCTAGGTATATTTATTTACACTATACCGAGTATTGGCGCTAAAAAAGCTTGCCATTTGTTCGTATATTCTTTTGTATACAGAATAATTGCTAATTTACTCTGTGGACAAGGATAATTGAGGAAGTTCAATTTCTCTGTAGGGAATTCCTTGTTTTTTGCTATAAGAAAGCAAATAGATTGGCTGAAGATTTATTGTAATCGTTTTTGTGAAAATCTCAACGTGCACATATAGTCCAGATAAAGTGTGGAACTCTTTATTAGCTGCGAGCAGTCAGTTTGCTAAGGCTCTTAAAGCCGTGCTCTATCTTAAACAGCAGAGGTTGGAAAATGAAAAGACAAAGAACTGAAGAGCTGGGAAAAAAACCTTCGGGCTAAGAATATCTTAATTCCCTGAAATCCGCTGTAATCCTAAACTTTCTCTGTTTAAGAGGACAAGGACCTTTTTGGAATTAAGCTTAGCAATTGATTAAGCTCAAAAAATGAAGCACATTATATTAGAAGTCCCTTTTTTATTTTAGTAGATTTAATTACGCGGCATCATGGCGAGCATTATGGAAAACCCTCGCGTATAGAACAAAAATGTTCGCTATATTAATCACTAATTTTCTTATGAGTGGTTTTGAGCTGCGACACAACCTTCTAATAATACCACTACTTCTCCAGATCAGTAAAATAAAAGTAAAATTGAATATCTTCTACTTGATTTGCTTTCAGCAGTTACCTTTTCAGATATGAATCCTGTAGAAAATAAATAGGACTGCTGCTGCGGGCTGGGAATATCGATTTTTTTTTTGTCGAAAAGGGCCAAGAGGTCTCTCCCACTTATGGTCAGAGACAAATAGTTGTGGATAAGATTCTGATGTGGTCTCTTCCGCAATTTCACAGTACATTGCATTCCAAAAAGCGTGATTAGTCGCCCCCTATGCTGTCCAATTTTGGAAAATGTAATTTTCCTCAAAGACATTTATTTTCGGCCTTCTTAACCAACATCTGAAATGTTTTTTTCTTTTCAAAAAAATTGGAACACTGTGGTTTTTTTTTCGCTATACACTTTTGTGGATTTTGAACGTCGTTTTGGTTATTACAATTTTTCTGCTCGATTTCCCGTACATCAAAGATGGAATGCTTACAAATCCATCACGGTAGATTTATAATGAAAAATTACATAGAAAAGAAATTCTATACGTGGTGAAATAGGCGTCATTTCTTTTACGATTATTTTTTGAAGAGAAGTTTAATATTGTAGACAGTCATTTGATGAATAAAACCAGTCAACAATATTCTTAAGTACCTTACCGTAATGATGAAAAAAATGTATAAAATTTTAAAATGAAGACGAACATATGATTCTTTCAACATTCAACGACGAAATTTTAAATTCTTGCACTCAGAATATAATTTTTTAAAGCTTGACTAGTAAGAACTAAGATTTTGAATACGCTTAAAAGACAGTAAATACCTTTGACGTCTTCTTACATCAGAAATCTAAGTCCTACAGTCTTTAAGAATTTTAACACAAGATTATGTTCTACATGCGCAAAAAAAGAAACGGTCAAATTCTAGACATAATTAAAATTCCAATTTATCATTTTTTATTCTGTAAATGTGCATATTTTGGTCTAACAGCAATAATTTCTGGTTTAAAAGGTTAAGTAAAGTAGGAGTCCTTTAGCTTTGAAAACGGCATTCATCTACTTTCCTATAAAACATATTTGAAAATTGCACTTTATATTAAAATATAAGGTATACGATTATTTGTTTTTATTACCTCACATTATTTTATGAGATTTAAAGAATTTTGTTTTTCATTTTTGTTGCCTCTAGACAAATAATTTAACTTTACAGAAAATTTTTGAGCTTCTCGCTAGCCAGGCAAAGCTTCGAGGAAGAGAGGTGCATCGTCTGAAAACATTTTGTATTTAATAAACCTTCCAAAGAATGTGCTTAGTTGCCGCCCACAACAAAAGCGCTCTAGTTAAAATTTTACCTTCTCCTGACCCTTTGTACTTTTTTCCAGGTACATTGCAGTGTTCGAGAAGTGCATGGAATATTAAGCTCTATTGAGCGCGTCGGAAAGGTCAAAAAAAAAAAAAAGAAAAGAGGCTAAGGAAAGTGAGTTTTTAAATTAATTAATAAAACCGGTGCCGTGACGGTAACGCCACCCAGGAAAATATTTACAAAAGTTTGAAAGTAAACAAGAACTCCTGTTGCATATAAATTTCACACTTGATCCAACTCCTGGAACGAGGTGGTAGAGGATTGAGAGTGTGGTGCGGTGCTGCCGGAGTGTGTATGAATCTGCGAGTAGGGGTCTAACCACCCTGTGAAATTTGTTTGTCGACCAACCAGAACGAGGACCAATGCCATGTGAAGAGGCAATTTCACCCAGAGTGGAATGTTTACAAGGAAGCCCTTGCTGAAGGTATAGCCTAGCTATGTCTGAATTTTGTGCATGCATAAAACACCACAATTAGCAAGGGTGTGTCACAGGTTGAGGGTAAAATGTGCTTTTGCTTCAAAATTTAAGAGGTTCCCCCAGGCACCCTTAGTGCTTTCCTTGATTAAAACTGTTTTTTCTCTGCTTTCCGGGATGGTATGGGACCGAGGCATTGTAGAGGGTTCACGATGTGGTCGGTAATTATTAACGACATCTTGGGGCTTTTGAACTGACCAATTTTAGCTAATCTCGATGAACTCGTATAGAGCCCACCGCAAATGTTGAAAAGGTTTTCTAATTTCGCAAAACCAAGAACACGAACAGTGTTTCTAATTTCGCAAAACGAAAAGAACGTATTTTTTTATAGTTATTTATTTATTCTTCAAAGTTTATAAAGAAGTTAATTAATTTTTTCCCCAAATCCAAAAGTTAGTGTTAATTATAAGCAAAATAATAATGGCCTCGAGATATTTACAATGTGTAGGTAAAAAAAAATCTCGATTAAAAATGAGTACCTATAATTATTTAGGTTGCGATTTTGCATAGAATTTTTAAAAATTTGAGATTTCTTTTTGCCTACACTTTCCTTGATTTATGAAAACCTTTATGCACACTAATTATATATAATTTAATATTACTGAGACTATATCTCAAAATCTGATTTTTAAATTTTGTATAGTAAAATACAGAAGTGCTTACTCTAATTAAAATAATAAAAATAAAAAACATAAATTTTCTGTCGTTCCCCCCATTTACAAGAAAACAGTTTCTAATTGAATACTACACGTATAAATAATAGAACAGAAAACAATTTTTTTGATATCATCCTTGAATCTTTTTACCTTAACTCTAAGAAAAAATATTTTCCCAAACATTCGATGCGATATTAAAAAAAAGGAAAAGAAAAATTTAAAAGGTAGAGGATTAATTTGGTATTAAAAATTGAACTATAGTTTTTTCTTAGTCGTCTTCTAGAGGAGGTCTTGGTATTATAAAAGTGTATTGAATTAAAAAAGGCAACCTATAACGAATTTTAGGCCCAGACAGAGTCCCACATACCTGTATCCCATTTGCAAGGTTAGGTTTTCCTCAACCATTGTTTTTTTAGCTATTTTTTTTAATAAAAAGCGGAAATTACGGATACAACACGAAACCTTTCTGGAACACTTCAAAATTTTCATTCCGCGGCTTCCGTTGGTACATGAAAATTGACTGAAAATTGCCGGCAGAGAACCTTTCAGGTTAAGAAAAAATGGGGGAAAAAATAGCAGTCAGTTTTCACTAACTTTTGAAGGTTGTGAAAAAAAACAGGTTAACGAGAAGGCAAGGATGATTTCGAGATTCATGCCTATGGCGAGGATTTTAAATGGAAATCCTTATAGCTCAGCAGGTTTTCTATATATGTATATGCAGATAATTCAAACGATCGATAACCCAGACGAGCTCGAGCCTAGCAAAGCCTGTTGAGATGGATGCCCGTCAATTTCTTGCTTCCTAGTCCTGCTGGCATTGTTTTTCTAAGCGTACATTTTATAAAAGTCATCAAAAAGTCTTTCATTTTCATATAGTCTGAATTATTCGAAAGGAGTACATCAACGAGCGCGAGTTTTATTTTTACCATGCTAATTCATGAACATGTTTTAGGTAAGAAATATGGTACACATTTTAACTAGACTTTTAAATCTATGCCCTATTTTTTTTAAGAAAAGGTGACGCAATATTATTACAATTCGAAGCATATGTTGTTTAATACATACCAAAGAAATATCGTTGCTCTCATCTGGCAACTTGAATATCTCAACAATTCTCCATATCTCTTCGAAAAAATTCATCTTAGATATGCCCACGTGAACCCATTGAGTGAAATGAAGGGAATAAATTCGAACTGGAATTTGCATTTCCCTACAAAGCGTGTCAGTTCCGGCAGTTTCATGCATCATAACAATCTCCTTTATTTACGTTTTTATTTTCAGAAGGTATTGCGATTTTTTTCATTATTGATCCTCTTGAAAAATGTGAACAGATAAATAATGTAACATTTTTCAAAAAGCAATAGCCAAATCGTAAAAAATTTTCTGGTTAAAATAACCAGACAAATAAAGACAGTCCAGAAGTAAAGAAAAAAGTAAACAATTCCGTATAAAATAAATATTTTATCCAATATTACTTTTTAAGCACATCTAGCCTTACATTCTTATAACAACCAACGTCTTTCCTGCCATTTTCCCTTTAAAAAGTTTGCTATTTCTCGAAAGTTTATAATATTTTTTTCTTGTATGCTAAAATTACCATTATCATAAACTTTTCTCGCCATAAGTGTGATTATTTTACGAGATTTTGTATTCGTACAGTACATAAAATGTATCGACCCAAGCGTACATTTTTCCTATGCCACACAAGAAAATGCTATAACGAGAACAGAGGAACCTCCGTTGAGTGATTTAATATATTATGATCCACAAGACTTGTTTTGGTCGACTAACTGAAGGTATAAAGTAAGTAGAGTAGCGAAGCAGAGTGGCACAGATTTTTTCTTTATGTTAGAAGCTATTTTTAAGATGAACCTATATGTACGTTTCCTTTTTCATTCTATAGCTTTTTATATTATATCTTCATTAGTACATACTTTCATGCAATTATAACCTGTTTAAAAGGACAGCTTTTTTTATTTACAAGTGCACAAAGGTACGAACAAAACTTTGCATCAACGTTATGGTGGTTAATAGACGGCTTATTAAGATGGGTTTAATTTTTAATGCCAACACTTCTAATGACTTGTTTTCCTTACAGTCTTAATTACCACATACGCGTAATTATTTAAAAAGAAGTGTATTTAATGTAAATTTTATATAAATTTCCTATATAATCTAGAGTACTAGTTTTCTGCAAATAAAATCTAGACAAGGGATGGACAGCATCATGTTTAAATAGAATGTTGTTAAAATTAATAATTTGTAGCATGCTTCCTTTGTCGTTCCAACAACGAAGTATAGTTAATTATTCAATATAGGGTTATGCCACGTCATTCTGCTGACACTCAGTTCAAAAGCTAAGGGCGCTAAAAATAAATCATGTTCACCAACCCTAATTTCCTGGTATCGATCATATTTTGAAAGAAGGAAAAAAAGAGAGACGACTGAAGAACAACTCGTCCCCAGCACATTTTCCGAGGTGTAACAGTTTTCAAACTTCTCGGTAGCTAATTAAAAATCATGGTTATAGCGATGTCAGCAGAACAAGACACCTATCGTTTCAAACTTCCGAGTGCAAGTATTTTCACTAGAATGAGTGCAATGAAACGTATTGTGATTTTAATTTGCAAGTGAGCATTTCTCTTGCTAGAACGAATGGCTCTAGCGCACCATGCGAACAAGTTTGTAAAAATTTCTTCTGCTGTAAAGTGTTAATTTACAAGTGTAATAAGGCTTAAAAAATTGTTGCATAAAATTTGAATTCTTTTCGAGCATTTCCCTCCTCTAATTGAATTTTTGTTTAAGCTGCTCCTCATTTTCTGTAGTTTTATAGTAAGATATGCATAATAAAATGTTATTAAAATTAATGAAAAGCAATATCAGAATGCTTTAAAATTCTCTCTGTAAGGGGTGAAAAGAGGTAAAGGTAAATTTTAGTCCAAATCAGGTATATCATTTCTACTTTATTTTATATCACTATAAGTAGTAAGTGATAAATAAAAACACGAGGACAAATTAAGGAAATTATGGAATCGAAGGATGAACAGTGACAGTATCAATAAGCTAATTAAAAGACCTGAATAATGAATTCGGGTCACAGGAGGATATGTTGAAAGGGGGAAATAAAACCATGTAGATTCCGAGTGCCACGTACCCCCATATGCATATTAAATTGTATCCTAAAGTTATTGGACCTTGCTTAAATTTTTTTTTTGTATAGTAGCGGAAATCCTAACGAATATGTGGAACGAAAATTAGAAACAGAGTAGATAGGGTTTTTTCGAATTAGGTCTAGTATTAAGTTGTTTGCTGAATCCCTACTAGCAAGCATTAATCGCTGTAATTACTTTGCATTGCATCACAGATAAATATTGTGATTTATTTTGTCCTACCGTAAACCCACCTATGCCGCATTTAAAGAAGACTTTTTCAAACGCATTAATAATTAAACGCTTCGAATTTATTCCCGTAGATATGGAATCCTATGGAACGACTTCGTTATGCAAATATAAGTCGATGGCTTTTACTCTTGGTGGCTTGCAGTCGACAAAGCCTAAAAAATTTACACTACAAGGAAATTGTCCTGTGCTCCTAGAAGCGCAAATATTACACAATTGTGTGACTGTTTCGAGTTGAACTGAACCTTTGAGGGAGCACAGGAGCGCGCTGGGACATTTTTGTATTAATAAAGAGGGAAAGTGGTTCTCCGTGACGGTGATAATGGCTGCAAGGGGAAAACCACACTTTCCAAGCTGTTACATTTCCTTCTTCCTATGGGGGTTTTCCGAGAAGGTTTCTAGAAGGAAATAATATAAACATAAATATAATATGTATATAAATTCCAACGCGTTCGTGTTCGTCCATGCTCTTTGCGTTTTTCATTTAGCTCGGCTGGTTGTGCTCCAGCGGTGCCGTCACCATTATAACTAAATTATGAGCTCCGCCTGTGAGCTAAAAGGGCTTTCAGAACTGCTTATTTGAATATATATGCTATGATTTTTCCCTTCGTGGTGGAACGTGTAAAAAGCATCGTTTTAAACGGTTTTATTCATATCTTGGCAAATAAAAGTGCCCGTTCTGAGTCATAGTGTAATTACCAAGAGCAAACTGGCCTAGTTCATATCATCGAATAAAAACAAGAAAGAACAAGTCGAATGAAACATAACAATTGACAATTTTCTGCTTCTAAGGATGATAGTAAACATTTTATTTATTTTACCACCTGAAAATCTGAAATATTTTTCACGAACGTTGAGGGTGTAATTTTACTGCATAGGAAAATCACTAAAACATTTCAGCTCTGCGATTTACGAGTATAAACAAAAGGGACTTAATTGTTTTCTCTTCTGCAGAAGTTGGTGAACTGAATGGCAAAAGTTTTGTTTATTTACTTTGAATTACGACACTTTTCTGTTTAAATGCATACCTGGTGGTAAAACTTTAATGTTCCAAATTAGTAATTCAGAAAATAGTTGAGAAATAAATTCTAATGTAAAAGGTGAAAATATCGCAAATATTTTCACTTTGATAATAATACTTTTAGTTTAAAATCTCATAGTAAGTTCAACGTTATTCATTATTAAATTTCACATAAATATCCTAATAAAATAATAATTTATTTAATTAATATAATTTTAATCTAATTTATGATAAAGAACAGGATATGACTTTTTACAGATAGCTTATAAATCACATAAAATATGATCTTTCTATTTCTTTGTTGTTATATCATTTTAAAATTATTGGACCACTTTTAACGTAAGTTTTATTGTAAGATAAATCACGGATTAACTAAAATATAAGTAATAGATCATTGTTTATTTAATTTGTTTTTATGGACAAGGTCGCGAGCAGAAAGATTCTCAAATATGGGCAGTAGTAAGACTTTTAAAACACATCATATGTGTTATTAAAGTAAAGGTAATATATAAATAATTTCATAGTATAAATATTCTATGAATGTGCACATTATAATTACCTCTGACCTGAAAAGCCACGAAAATAGTAATATTTTAAGAGAAATATATCGGAATAGTGCAAGAATAGATTTTATCATCCACAAAAATTTATATTTTAATTTACTCAAATTTATAACTTATTGACCCTATAATGGACGTTCTATTGTTTGGTGCTGTACTCAGTAACAATTTCAACAAATGCAACAATTTATCTTGATTAAATTGTGAGTTTATTAAACTGTTTCACATCGCGCCTTCTTCTGATCGTATCTAAAGTCTTGAGTGCATGTCTATTTTTCGATCCGGGCCGGAGGAATCCTTGTGTCGGAACGGCAGGGGCAAAACTCAAGTTTCTATCTTTAGGCAGTAAAGTACATTGCGAGGAGCGAAAATAGTGCCATTCAATTTGAAATTCTATTTCTGCAATTTTGCACAGATGTAATAAAATTTAACAGCTTTGTTTTGCCCGTCGTGGTTTCGTGTTTACACCGCAGAATTGTGTGAGCCGACAACTGCTAGACATATGGGAACTCCTCTGTGATACGAGTGTACGTGATGGTACAGGCTAAACTCCAGATTTTCCAAGGCCTCCAAAGGAGTCCCAGCGGGTAGATTGTTTTTGATTATCACGGTCAAAAACTCTGGACTATTTTTAGAATATCTTAATCGGGTTATAATGTGTGAATTGACGTAAATATTTAATTTATCAGTTCCTGGACTGAGGCGAAATTAGAAAGCGATTTATTTTGCCACGTTCGCGAATATTAAGAACAACCTTAAAATAATCGGCGACCTCCATTTTTACGAGTATCCTTATTGTAAAATTATAGGAGCGCTCGATAACATAAAAAAGCCTAGTTTGATGGACACTTTGGCGGATAATAGCCTTTCGTGTAATTCAAACACTCAGTCGAAATGGCTGTTAAGTCAAACTCGCCTGCAGCTGGCATAAAAAACAAGCCGCGATTTCTTTTCACTGGCGAATTTGCTTCACGAAATGGGTTTTCATTAAGTGGTCTAAAAGTGCTTAGTGAACAGAAAGGATTTCTTTAATGAATTCTAATGAGATACCATTAAGCCTTTAATTACCGCTGTAAACTGGTACAAGCGACTTCAATTTGATTTCATTATCTCTTATCCAGTGGAGCACCCTTCGCGAAGAGGATGAGCCTTCTTTTCTACTTTGTTAGCCAATTACTTAATTAGGTCTTTTCAGCTTCTTTTCGGTTAAATAAATGCTGTTCTTTCCTTACCTTAATTTGCTGACATGTTGCGACAAATGCCTCTAAGCCGGATTATAAAACTGGATAAGAAGCTACCTTGAAACTTTTTTGAATTTTTAAACTAAACTTGGTAATTTGAGAAAGTTTTTTATTGAACTTGCAGCATATGCTCGATGCACTTCATAAACTTTTTAATATTCATGGAGTTAGCCACCGTGAAAATTTCGACCTTTTATAAGGTATACATGCATTGCTTATAAAGGGTACACCACGTTTTAGCTTTATATTGTTTTAAAAAAGTTAAAGTTCATATGTTTTAAATAATGTTTTCAAAGTATTGTGTTATGAATCAAAAATCAACAAGGGAAAATAGCATTTTTACAAACAAAAATGGATTATGTACAATTGAAGAATTTAGCGCAAAACAAAAAATATATATAAAAAATAACAATTAAATTAAGTAGAAGTGAAATTGTAATCCTGCTCAAATCCGAGTTTCTCGTTTTTATTTGTTTAGAGTTTTATACACACAAGATAATGTCTATTATGTTTTTTTTTTTATTTCAGGAGCCATTTGCGTTCAAAATATAGAAAAAAAATCGGCTTAATGTTTACTCAAACTTTATTGGTTACCATTTTGAAAATTATTTATTTATATTTATTTATAAAAATTGTTTGTTTTGAGATGAGAAATTACCTGAAAAACTACGGTTCTGTTTGTGTTCAAGCAAAGAACAGGTAAAGCCAAGTTTTTTTCCAAAATAAAATATTTGGTATCGTTTGAAAGGAAGAAACAAGTACTTACTCACAAAAGTGAACACCTAAATAGAGAAAAGACGTTCATATCGAAGCAATAATAAAAACAAAATCTGCTCAAAAATAAAAACAGGCTATGGCACAGTATTGTATGCAAAAACAGTCTAACTTAAACTGTACTCTTCATATATTTCAACAACTACTATTTTATTTAAATTAAAATAAAAAATCTTTGGTAATTGAATATTTTTGTTTGGAAATTCGGAGTGTATGTAACAAATCAGAATTGTGTCTGGCTCCTACGTTCGTGCTTTTGAACTGTGTTATTTTAATATTTGGTAATGTAAACAAGATGTCATTCAATTGAATGCTAACTTGTGTATAAACTCAGTGTATCTTGCATAATTGGGATGTATGTTCTGATCTTCCTGTAACTTCTCAGTGAACATTGAACGTATTTAAAATGAAGCAGAAAATTTGATGGAACGACTGACATTGACTTACTGATTTCGGGTAAAAATTTCCATGTAATATCATCCTCTTCTATAGGTACATTATTGAATTTTACTTTCATGCAACCGACATTAAATTCCTTTTCAATTACTCTGAAAGCGCGTTGCCACAGGACCAGACCAACAAATAAACAAGCGAAACCTAAAAAAAAAAAGGAAACGAATCCAACCAAAAACAACACCGTGAATAATATTCGATCGTACGCAGAGTATCTACGTGCGTTTGCGATAAAGGAGATTTCCGGAATTAGATTCACCCGGAATTTCGGTAATAAAGCTAATTCCAGTCTCGGAATATGCTGATTTCGAACGTTATCGTTTTCATTCATTTTTATGAAAGAAATAGCTCCGGGGCGCCCGAATTGACAAGTCTTCGGGGTGAAATTACCTCGAAATTGCGTATGCTTTGAGAACATGATTCTTGCGTTATATTTTTCCATCCCATCTAAGTGCCTCTTACCTTCCGATCTTATGGGAGAAATGAATCAATGTACCTAACTTTCTTTTTTCTTATTGTTATAAATATAATTCAAGTCATGTGGTAGCGGTGGAACCATAAATTACCTTTATAATTTCTTTAATGTGCATAAAATCTCCCAAATAAAATGAAATCAAATTAAATTACTGGAGTATGTGACCGTCAGATGGTGCTACTACCAAAATGAATAGCACTAAACTGAACAGCATCAAAGCATAAAAATTTATCTTATTCCCGACCATTATAAGTGCGTTAAAGTTGTTATGCGAGTATAACCAGGTAATCTTCGTCCTTTGCGAAAGCAAACTTTGGAAGAGCCTCCTGTAAACACCTCAATAAGCTTGCAAGATTACAAAGTAGCGTTTGAGGTATCTACCTGGTCGAGAGATGGGTGAAAGGGCGCATCATTTTCCCCCTTTACCACCTTTAACACGAAGTTTACATTTTCAGCTCTGGCGAAGTTGTCTTCATATCAATGAAGGCAGATTACGTCGTAAAAACATTTGGAAACAATGTAAACGACGGGTTTACTCAACCTTTAATCCACTCTTCTTGATTTGTAGGGACGTGGAGAGTGTCGACGGAAAGCAATAGAGGTAATGATTAAAGGTGGAGGTGTTTTGGTGTTACAGCAAAAGCCTGTTCATAAAATAAATAACTTTACGTATGTAAGACGACTTGCTACTTTACATTGCGATGTTCCCTTTATGAGGAAGTTTGGGTAAAAAAAAAAACGGGATCCTGAAATTTCTTCAACTTTTCCGGTGACTTTTATGTTACGTGTTTTATTAAAACACCATAAAGGACACTAGCGCTTCCTTATGGGTTATGTAGAATTTTACGACACCTAAATAAATTATGTAAAAGATATCCTTCATTTTTATATCCTGTTTCCTCTACGAATAGTGAACGAGAAAAGTATGTAATGGCGATTGATTAGAAATAGTTATAAAAAGCGGATGATATTCAAACAAAAACTGGCTTAACCCTCCGTCGACATCGTAAATTAGCATTGATCCAAAGAATTTATAGAATCATATTTTCGTATCTCTCTCCGCGTTTTTCTTTTATCTGAAAAATAAATATAACAATAATAGCTCCATAACTAAATATAAATGCAGACAAATGGCTTATATTATCGTAAAAATTGTTGGGTCTGCTGTGACAACGTTTCTAGCCATGTGAGTTTTGCTTACGCAACAGGCAATGGCTTTTTAACTACTCTTCAAAGTTTATGAATGGAAATAGAATGATGTTTATGTATAAAAAATGAGAAATTAAATTTCTTAAAATATTTCGATTCACCCCCTTCGAATTTTAATCAACAATAAGTAGCATTATCTTCAATTGTACTTAAAAACTTTAACGCGCTAAAAAGTAAGATATCATTAAAAATTAATTAGCACGCTGATTTTAGTTTGTCGCGAATTCGTATCAAAAGTTTAAACAAGTTAAACATTCAGAATTTCTTAAACCTGATTTACTTAAGACTCTTTAATTAAATATTCTCATTTTAAATTCAGAAAAAATGCCTACTTTAATTAATTATTTGATGAAGAAAAACCAAGAGTGTTATCGTATTATAAGTTTCATTTTTCGTTTTAATTTTGTTAAGTACCAATTGAAAATCGAACTTTAGTGAATAATGATCCTTAATGATTGAAAATTAAAAGAATTATATATTTTTACACGAGTATGGAATTTATAAAATTAAATTAAAAGTATATACTTGTACGTTCTTGAAAATAATAAACAAAATAAATTTAGAGATTTTAAAAATCGCGGCAAGTTAATAATTTAAAAAAAAATAAAAATATTGCCGTTGTTTGATTTCATGTCCTTGGTTTTAAGAATTTTATTTTCAAATTTGGAATGCTCTTCACTTAATGCAAAATTTTGCAAAGACGTATAATAAGATATTTGAAAAATAGAAGTAGGAGAAAATATTTAGGTATAACAGCTTTAGCCAAAATTAATTTTAGCTGTCCAATTTGTAATATTATTAAACAGAAGTGGGATTAAGTGTGGATAATCCAATTATCCCAATATTGGATAAAATCATAATTGATAGTCAGTAAGTATAAAGCTAAACACAACAAATTTAATATTTATTTTATCTAGTAAAGATAATTAAGTTATAAGGGATACCAATGGCCAGATCTGCCACAATTTCGAGAACCGTGCTACCGAGCCAAGATATCAAATAGCTGCGAGCCGTGTCATTTGAAATGCGATCCTTGACGAATAAAGGTCGTGCATTTAAATACATCTATACAATCTCAATTCGGAATAATTGCACATATGGTTTCACAGTACTTCAGATACGTTAAATGTTATAACATTGAATACCCGCACCACGATGTATGCAAATTTTGAATTTGGCGAGCAGGTCTAATCACGCAATAGCCAAAGTTGTGCCTCTCTTTAATAATGTAATTTGATTATAAGGAATTCGAAATGTTATGCAAACAGAATTCTGTAAAATTCGATATTTCATTGGACGGCTCCAGAGGAAACGAAAATTGGCGAAATTGAGTA
The DNA here is from genome assembly GCA_001932985.1 of Proctacanthus coquilletti. Taxonomy (NCBI): domain Eukaryota; kingdom Metazoa; phylum Arthropoda; class Insecta; order Diptera; family Asilidae; genus Proctacanthus; species Proctacanthus coquilletti. The sequence goes on along the minus strand of MNCL01000106.1, from coordinate 549,868 downwards.
AAAATTTAATGCTTGAATTGATCTGAGATTCATTTTTCTGCCTTTGAATGAATTATCCACAAAACATGCTCCCGTTGGTTTCGCGCTTTGTCCAATGCGGGATTGAGATCCTCTGTGGACCACTAGAGTTCAGTCTACACTGCTGGTGGACCCTTATTGAAATAAAGTTTAAATGACTAAATTGGAAAATTTGATTGTTGCCGGGGTCATTTGAACGATTCACAAATTAATTAAAAGTTTTTATTGGTCCGCTGTTTGGTCTAAATTAGACGAATTTCATTTTAATTATTCATTATAGTGCTTTAAGAACATTGATTAGGTCGAATAAAGTGAAACTTGAACTTCTTGGTTTATAGCCAAATTTGTAATTGTTCTGCAGTGATTCCAAATTTCAGTACTATTCTGTTCAATAAAGATAAAGTGTGTAATATCTTCTCGTGCATTTTCTAATATTTCCTTTGGCAACTTCTCCATTCCGGGGCTTTTTTTTCCATAGACAAAACAATTATACTTTTGATTATAATATTATAAACAAAAACAGCAAAACAACAATTATTATGGTTTCAAATCTCAAAAAGTACAAGAACATCTGAATGTCAAAGATAATTTTCTCTATTGTTTATCGGGATTATCAAATTCGAATGGTATGTTTTTGGTTTGTGGGTCTTGTAGTACATTCGAACTTATACAACAATTTTTATAATATTCACGATGATAGAAAATCTGATAAAAGTGTCAAAATGATAGCATATCTGTTAATCTTCTGATTTTTGAAAAATAAAATTATAAAATTATATTCATCAAAATCAGTATCAAAAATTTGTAAAGATAATTTCAGTTTGATTTCAAGTTTTTAGTTCAAGTTTGGAAGAAATGATTTTTAAATTGGTGTGGACTGTAGCTCCATTATCTACGTATATTTTAGGTTTTATATAAAATATTATTCTTAGCCTACAAATCAAAAACTCACAAATTTTTCTCCTCATAGAAGTGTATAAAACCAGAATAGGGTAAAAGGAAACGCAACACATAATTTAAGCATCCTCAATTTTCGCCTCTTTTGGTAAACGGGTGATCCCAAGACGGAAAAAATCCTATTCAACTTATGTTGATAAATTGGTGGCCAATTTGAATTATTTCCTCCAAATGAAAAGGTATGAAAGGAAAACTTCAGGGACGTTCATTCCCCTGGAAGGGCAGGGCCAAGAACAAAAATCAGATTGCGTGACTTGATTTTGAATTCCCAATTCTTCTTTTGAAAGTCATCCTGAGCCACTTAACCGGTCTTCGTAGTTTGCGACTGCCCCTCCTTAGCACCTTATGCAAAAGAAACACAGGCATGGGAGGCAACTTCCGACGGTCAGTAGCTAAAAGTGATTTTGTGGTAGGTTCGCACCTGTTGGTCCTAATGGCCCTCTCATTTGTTTGATGGATAGACAAATTAGGAATTCTGTTACTTACATATGCTTGTAAATTTGTAGATATACGAATATATGTAAAACTCTTAACAACCATCAAAAAGTTAGCTCTGAGTTTGCTGATTAAGGCAAAAATAAATTATACTCTTAACATTGTACTGTTTACACTGTGGACTTAATTAAAATTTGCAAATTCACAGTGATTGCAGTAGTTAATCCCTCTAGGGATCACATGCTGTCAGCTGAGATTGTCTCCGAGGTGTTCCTATCCATCTTCCATGAGACAACTTTCAACTTTAGCCGCACTAATTGAATCATGTTAATCAATTTAACATTCCTCCGTAAGTGCAGACTTTATGAAATTTCATGTCATTAGTGGTGCGGGTAATTTCGCAAGTAAACCCGGATGATTTCCCCAAAGACTGTTGAACTGAGCCGGAGATTTGGTGAGGAGTCGAAAGTTCATGAAACCTTTTATCACTTGCACCAGAAGGGTCCCTTGGTGGAACATTGTGTTTGTTTTGTTTTTTTCAAGTTTTTGCACGTGCAACCATCCAGGTATATTTCAACTACTACCGGCAGGAAGAGATAACAGCAAAGATGCACTATTGAGAGAATTCTTGCAGACATACTCCTGCATTTTACGAAGTTATTCGATTTTCAAAGTTGCACGTAAAGTTTGTGATGTGAGAAAATTTGCATGTATATTACAGGGTGCAATAAATTTTGATAAACTCACCTCGGTTCGTGCATCGCAGAGTGTTCTTAATTCCTCAAGTCACTAATATGATCCAGTATGTTTTTTAATAAGCCCATATGAAAATTAATGAATTTAAAAGCAGAGTAAATCATGTAGAAGCTTAAACAGGTAGTAACGTCCTTTTTATCACGAATCTTCTACATTTTTATAGAAAATAAAATGAATGCTATAACGATAAGTTGCCTCAATTTTGCTGTATCATATAGAGTTGCACAGGTTTGGTCAGTTTATAGATTATTAATGGCTCTAGATAATTTCGTTTGCGCGATTGATCTCTGGAAATTACTATTTCTATTGTATTATATTATTATATTCTATTATTATTTCTGTTATCTAGCTTTGACCACACTTTTAGTTCGATACACACGCTTTTTAGTGCAAATTTTTTCTATATTATCAAAAACATTGTAATTGTATTACTAAAAAAAATATATTTAAGTTACAATACTTAATTCAGAGAAAATGTAAAGTGTTAAACAATGAAACGATGAAAGGAAAGCGTATACACTTAATTTTAAACTTAAAACACAAAGCTAAGAAATGCATATAAACATAAATCAAAGAAGTGTACTTAACACTATTACAAAACTTGCAACATTTTACTTGAAACTCTTGATGAAACTAATCAAATAAATTGATCCATTTAATTCTCTTTTTTCTTATTAATTACGTCTTCTTTATTATGCAAATAATTCACGACAAAAACGTCGCAAATAAATTAAAATTTCAACAATGTTAATTTATCCATATCTACTTTCTTAAATTTTCCTCCAATAAGAATATTTACCTAAAAAATATTGAATTAAGATATGTAATAAGATGCTTCTCCCTCTTTTTTGGAAGAACACATTTCGGATAAAGAAAAAACATTCCACCCCTCTTTAAAAAAATATTTTTGAAACGACTACAATTACAATATTTGTCATTTCTAGTAAAATATGCTATCTTTTTTGCGAGTTTCGCTATTCTCCACCTTTTATCCCTCCTATCAGATAAAATGTTTTCTCTTGTCGCATTGTTTTCTATAGGAGCGTAAACTTAGCAGGGGATACCATCCCGTCGGGGATTTTCAATTATATTTTAATGTGAAAGATAGCGCAGATACCATTTTGGGGATTCAGGATTCCTTGCTGTTCGCAAACATAATTTTAATTATTTCTGCTGGTTTGAATAATAGGTCTTATCGGATACGAAAATAGGGTAAGTTATCTGCGAAAGTGCTGGCATAATGGAACCCATGCAATTTGCCATCGTATCAGAATATACCACCACAGCTAAATGTAAAATATGTAGGTTCTTGAAAATTAATTAGACCAAAGAGCACTTGTCTATCTTAAAATTAAATGTGTAAGGGATGAAAGATTTTGTTTGATCAACAACTTTATACTTTGTTTTCTCTTAGACATCCAAATAAAATATATAGTTATGTATTAAGCTGACCTGTGAGTCGCCTGGCAGCTAGAGCGTCTTAAGTTCCAGTCCAGTAGTTAACTAAAGTACCAAAAAATAAAAAAAAAAGTGGGAAGACGATTAGAAAACACTTCGAAGACTAAGTTCAAAATATTTATTAAAGTTCACTCTTAACTTTCTTTAAAAATATTCAGAAATATAAAGTTATAACAAAAAGTATATAAAAATAATGACTGCGCATTTTCCCCTCATAAGATATAAACTTTTTGATTTCTTGCGAGAAACATAAAGCAAAAGAAAAAAAAGTCTTAAATTTCTCATTGTGATTTCACACAATCACTACTTCAATATGAAATTCAGACGAAAATCGTTCCTGAGCTCATATTTCACCTGAAGGTGTCAATCGGAGCATTCAATGGGGTTCAGGTGCTTTCCGAAGTGGTGCGGCTTCATTAGTAGCCACATCTCTGTCATAGTCGTCGTCGTTGTCATCGTTGTCACAGTTTGGGCAAATAAACCCGTAAATACCAAACCTGAACGAAAAAGTTCGATTAGGACGAAGACGGCTACAGAAATAAACCTGAGAGGTAAGAAACGGAAAAGAAAGCTATAACCGGGAGCACAATGATTACTCCTTGGTATGGCCACTGGAATGGATGAATTTCAGGAATTTTGTCGACGTCATTATTGGAATTCCGAAGAGTTTTATTTTTACACGTTCGAGCTGCCCATCTTTCTTCACGGCATTTTTCAAGATAAGACGTAAATTGTCTTTTCTTGTGAAGAAGCACATTATCTATGAAACGTCAGAAGGTTCGTGATAGAATGCCTTGGGCATTCGAAACGGCTACGAAGAATTACGGCTGCTCGTAGTAGTACGCTACGGAAGATATTATTCATGAAAAAACTGCCTCTTTAAGTAGAAGAATGCTATGAAATTAACCAGGTGAAGAGCAAGTACAAGACGATCTTGTCAACTCATCTCTAGGAGCGACCCTACACTAATTAGCTATTCCATCATATAAGATGGTGACGAGACCATTCTCCAGCTTCCGTGCCTATGCATGTCTTAAAGACAGTCCCGAAATACTTCAAGATGTAATTAAGCAGGTACCTTTGGAAGCACAGTTCCACCTGTAGCAAGCGGGAGAACGTCTCAATCCTTTCATCCTAGTTGCTTATTTGGAGGGGTGTACACAAAATAATTGTAATCTGAACACCTGAAGGAGACTAGTCCTCAGGTGAGGCATATCTCCGTCCATTTAAATATTTACATCTTCGCGAGATTTCATTTCGGCCTGGCATGCTCCCTCCTTAAGTCGCTATCATGACGCCTGAATAATTCCCTATGTGCCCCACATACTGTCATTCCAAGATGTCTTTTGCGTCTTAAATTCTTCGTCGGCGTCTTAAAGACGGTGCCGAGGGGCACAAGAGGAGACGATCCTTCTACAGGAAAGGCTTATGCAAACATTTCGTCCTTTTCGGCTTTGTTGAAAGGTTCTCCTTTGGCTAACAAGGGGTTTTTGCGAAAGCGTGGGCAGATGGCTCGATATAATCCTAGCAAATCGGTGTCTAATAGGACAATACTTGGATATTTCTTTTCGGGTCTTGTGAAATTGGCCAGGGAAGCCTATGCTTATCATTGTGGAATAAAATGTACGCTCAATTTATCATTGGTTTTGCGTTAATTGAATTTTCTGATAATATCACTACTAATTTTCTTGAATGAAAAGATGAACTAAAGATAAGTTCTTTTTCGAAATCGTGCTGGGTACAAGTTCTGGAAATCGAATGTAAAGAATCAAAATTTTGGCACAAAACAAAGTTTCTCTCTTGTCGTTCGATTAAAAGACATGTGTGTAAACATAGCGAATATGTCTACATACATTAAATTTCCATTTATTCTAGGAAAGAGTTTTCTAGTTTGGTCTAATTTTGTATATTTAGTTTGTCCCATGTGGCTTTCGAACGCCATACCTATACTAAGTAAAATTTTCAAGGTTTCCAGCTAGGAAATTAAAGTAGTGCATGACTGGGTGCACTTTATGGCTTTACCTTTTTCCTAAATAAGATTGGTAATCTTGGATGAAAAGAAGGACATTCGGCTTTTACGATGAGAAAAAGCTAGAAGGACCACTGATACCCCAAAGGGTTAGTAACTTTTGTGACGTTGCCCAAATTTGGCCATCGTCATAAAAATTGAACAGCATACACTTTTAAGGGATTTCGAAAAGTATAAACTTAAACGAAGTGGAAATAGAAACGAACAAAAAACCCAATGCAATAAGCTTAGTAAAATTGGATTTTTCGGGTATTTTGCATTAGAACGTCCTATAGCTTCTTCTTTGGACTTTAGTTATTGAAACATTTTCATAAATTCAGTAAAATTGAACTATCTTATGTTGTATTTATTTTCATGCCTAAGAGTTGGAAAGGCTACTTAAACTCGGGAAACATGAATAAAAAAAATAGTTCATAGTTATACGCGGTACATAAAATACACTTAAAAAATTATAAAATTCATTATGCTCCTCAGAATTATTCGTGTTTAGACATAGAGTTGTCTTATTATTTTATATGCGTTTATTGTTCATAAATCCATTTTAACTGTAGATCATTTATCTCATTAATAACAAAATTAATTCAATATCCTCACATGTCCAAGGCTTTATAAGGATTAAGAATATTCCGATGTCTGCGTGACTAATTTTTCACGGTATTTAAGCATTCACTCGAGCAATTAACTCATTAATTGAATCAATTTCTACCTTGAGGTCGATGTCGATAAAGCCAAAGAGGAAACTACCGGCTTGAAAATCAGGAAAATGGATAAAGTTTACCTCATTATTTACTTATTTCACCCTACTCGAAATTTTAAACTTTAAGCTTAAAAAGGTAAATTAAAATATTAAGTAAATCATTTCTGTGAACATAAATCAGTAAGTCAAATATTTGGCTGTACAACATCTGTTGACTATATTACCAATTATTTCCAAAAATTGTTGCTTTCGGTCACAATAATGTAAATAAATTATAAATTATACTTTTGTTTTCATCCAATTAAATTTCAGCCACTTTTTTTGGCAGATGGATTAAAAATTGGTGAACTGAAACGAATGCAAATAAAAAAAGTTTACATTTGAAAAACGCTATCATATTTAGTTCTCAAAGTTTTTCAGTTGCGATTATTAAGAGTAATTTTTATTTTGAAATTTTCAAATCTAATACAAAATAATAAGTATTATAATTTCGCTTGATAATGCGAGTGTGATATTATTTTTAAAATAATCCAGCTAGAGTGTATCTCCAAAAATGTTAAATCATCTTAGCTCGTTCTTGTGGCCTAGGCAATTGAATACATGGTGACGTCACCACCGTCCACCAAGTGTCTGAACGTCATTTTATTTATTTTTTTATTAATGAAAACTCTTTGCTGTTGTCAAAAGCAGTCAGATACTAAATGAAATCTGAAGCTAATAATTGATGGAAACTTTTAATGACGGATCTTTATTATAGTAATTAATGTATTGACCCTCTTTCTACCTATTGATTGCAAAAATGAAATATGAATGCCATGATATTCTAATTATTTTTAGCGCTACAATAAGAAATATATTTTTCCGGAGCAAAATAAATCATGAATACTCTTTATATCCATGACAGTATTCACCAACGATATGATGAGCTTCAAAAAATGTAAATTGAGTTTTTGTGTACAGTTCAATCAAATGTCCAAAAATAATAAAAAATCCTAAGGGGGTTTAAAATGAAAGCCATAAAATATTGGTTTTAAAAACGTTGTACGGGGATTAAGAGTGAGAATTCCATACACTTTCCCCAGAGAGGTTTTCGGCGCGTTCAATAAAAAATTGGGATGTCTCGATAAAACTCCCAGAAAAGAAGAGTAAGCGTTCTTTAAATTTGCAAAACTGTGTGTCCTCGAAAACTTAAGTCTCGAGCGCTGTAATCTCGAAGGATTCAAGACCGAGGCGGCTGTTGTCCCAAAAATAGAATTTATATTCGGTCCCCCAATAAATTTCTCAGTATGCATTGATTGAATAAGAAGACGAAAGGGCAAGACGACGGAGGTGACGGAATTGCATGACGATAAACATAGCCTATGATGAAAGACACGAGATAGTGGCACGTTTTCTTTCAGTTAATTAAGTTTACAAAAGTCCTGGACGATTAGGATTCGGCAAAATCTGGGCAATTAATTTAACTTAATTAGGGGAATTCATCATTCGCCGAAGGGAAAATGACGCTGGACAAATATTTAAAATCGTAGTCCTTTTTTCGGTGACCGTCGCGTCGCATCACCCTTATCTTAATTATAAAAGGCGATTTATTACGCGGCCGCGAAAAACGTGTCCGCGACTCTAGCTGCCTCTTTTTTGCTTCACCACCAGCAGGCGTTTTCAAGAAAACATCCCTCGCGATTTCCCCTATACTTCCTCCAGGAACTGGGATGCGCGTTTCGCATTAGTCTTTTAGGTCCAGTAGTATCAATGAGACCTGAGGTCGGGAGTTCGGGGTAGATGGATAGAACATGACATTTCCGATTCGTAATTGATAAAAGAAGGGCACGGGAAGATGGGGAGACGGACTGTCTGTCACAGCCAGTTATCCATTCATTCATTACTGGTAAGGCTCCCGGACCCCCCTTGCCAGCCACGCTTCTTTTCCATTGGCTGGTGTATTTTTAGCGACCGGCAAGAAGCCTCGTTTAACTTTGCGGGACGAGGGCGGTCGCTGAGTCTTTCCATGAATACTTAATGCCCTATTCTCCTTAAAGTTTCGTTTGAACAATTTATGCGACAGCTCGAAATTTTGTGGGGAGTCTTGTAAAATATATACCGAAGTCAACTGAGGCTTCCAGGCTCCTTTTGCTCCGTTGAATTATGGAATGAAGTACAAGTATCGCGTCGAGAAGAGTACTTACACAGATTGGGTACCACGTCAAGTACGAACAGACTGGAGAGGAGCGAGTTTTCCTATCGACGAGCTACACAGACAGGACTGCTTCGAAATAATCGAAAAAGCTATTTTTTTTATTTCAAGTATGCTATATTTTCTTATAATATTTACGAAATAAAAAAAATTTCTTAGAGCTTATGTTTAATGCATTTAAAAATCTAGCTTTTATGTTTTAATTAACATTTAATATTAAATACTTGCTTTTATAATTAATTAGATTTCTATACCTGAAAATGTTAAAATGGAAATCTAATTACTAATTAAAATTCTTGTCCTGGTATTCATCTAAGAACTTGTCTAAGGAAGTAATTAATTCGAACGAATCTTGTGCGATAATGTCAACTAATTCCACTTGATGCCTAAGGTGCAAAATCGAAATTGAGACTTCAAGTAGTTTCCGAAACTTCGTCATTAATGGCTAGAGCTAATGCGTCTTAGGTGCGTCTTGGACGTCTCACAAGGACTTCCGTTCATTAAGAGGAAACCTCTTTCCAGTAATCCATAAATTGCGTATGATGTAGTTCAAAGGAGTGTTGTAGGATGGGATTGTGGGCTTGAATAGTGCAAGAGTTTTAAGCGCAGGTTCAACGTCCCACTTGGTAGGATAATAATTCAGAACGGAAGACAAGGTGGAGGTAACACCTTCGGGCACCTCTGGGTGGTTTTTTCCGGGTACCCGCCTGCCAGTCAAAATAATTGAAGATGGTTCAAGCTTTTGATCTTTCCTAGCGAGTTTTCGAGGACGTTCTTGTTAGTCTTGCTATCTCTATCGAGAGTTCAAGAGGCGCACGTGCTCCTATATAAAAGAGTTCCACCTTCCCAAAAACACTTTTTTGGGATGTGACGCATGCTACAAAAAGATATTTATTTCGCCTGATAATGGAGCAGATTTTCTTATATTTGCATAATGAAACAAGAACATTTACACAAAGAATCGTTTTATGGAATAGGATGAAGGAGAGTATGGAGGTCAACATCCATAAATAAGAATTGAAAACTTTTCCGTACATCTTCCGGCACACCCAATATACTGAATATACCCAAGAGGTGATCATCTAGTGCCTTGCAGAACATGGCCAAGTGTGAAAATAGATTGAAAAATCAACCTTAAAGAGTTATGGCCTGGCAAAATGAGCTCCAAGGGCACAAATTTCATCTAATGCTTTTGTTTGCTTGTCTTCTTACTACATCGATTTTTGGAGAAAGCCTTAAGGGCCCCCCAGTTTATTTTCATAAGGCAAGAAGAGCCGGTAAATTGGCACGTGTACTTCCAGCCATTCCAGGTTATTATTCTTCTTTAATAATAATTAGTTTTTACATGTCCTAGTCTACCGCAAGTAATTTCCGAGACGTAATAATTCTACACAAAACATCTTTTATGTTAGGAGATATTTTCATTTGTTGATGTGTTTTTATGAAATAGCCTAACAAACATTTTCTCATAATGAAATTTAATATTCTTGAGAAAGTAACACGTTTTGATGTTAACGTGGTTCAAAAACGTTAAACGTGGTTCAAGAATTCAGTCTAAATTAAAGTACCATTAAACTCCTGCTGTATTTTATTTTAAGTCCTTTACGAAGATAATAGTGTTAATGATGCTTGAACGTAAAATCCCTGAAGCTGGATGGAAATTTTTTAATAGTTATTCCCTAACTCCCAGTGTTTACCCTTGTCTTTAGATATTGTGGTCACTTGATGAGAAAAGGATGCCAATTTCCTCTTATAGGAACCATATAAAAAGTTTACCTTCGTCACATCAGACCTAAAAATCTATGGTCTAGAGTATCCATCCTTATCCTAAATGCCCGACTACAAGCGGTTGATTTTAATGTTCGTATGTGACTTGTACTGGAAACGAGAATGGCGTTGATGTGTGGTTCCTCCACAATAATTTGAAGCCTTGGCCCAAGGCCACAATATTGCCTCTAACTTTGAGATACTTTAACTCCTACAGGAATGAGGGATCCATTACAGTAAAAAGCAATTTTACCACTTAAAGACTATACAAAATTCCAGAACTCCATCACTCCATCACTTTGACCCTTTTCATCAGTCCTTATAAAACCAAAGGATACACACTGGTGGAGTTGAAGGTATAATATGTTAGCTTCTAAATATTCGGTACAATATTATATATTTATATTCAATAATATTTTATATTTAAAATTTGTGTTTGATACAGCTTTCAATCACTGTCTTTCATTATATTCTGTACAATCAATTTATTATTGTTATTTGATAGTCCATTGTAAATATAAATAAATATAAGTAAATGAGTCTTCCAAAAAATCCTATACATAAACAAACAAACATTTTTCAAATTACAGACTCCGGAACAATGAATTTCGTAAAGTTAAATTTTTTTTACATTTTTTCCCCAATTTTCCCTTATTTTTCTAAAGAAAATTTCTGGAAAAATAGAATTCTTTCAAAAATCCGTTCCACTGTATTGAGGCTGTCAAGTAAATTAAATATAAGCTCTTTCTAGGAACAATAGCCAATTCTGGATAAATTCGAACCCATCATGTCAAAAATCCTCAAACTTTAAACGAATCATTCTAATTCACTTAACTCGGAATTTTGAATTTCATCGGCAATAGACGACGCCGTTCAATATTGATCCCAGTTGATTGATGCAGTTTCCAGATCTTTGCCAATCTATCCTTGCATCCCGGAGATAGGTCGGAGCATTTGAATGGATGCGATTACTCTTCTCAAACTTTAATTCATTACAAAATTTATTCAAGCGCTCTTCCGCAGACAGTGAGAGCCCAAACAGATATAGCCGTTTAGGTAGCACCGCAGCAGCTAGTCTATCCCATGGTGAAGGCATTTTCAGTTTCCACTTCGGAAAATTCATTTCGAGTGCAACTGACTTGCCAGTTTTTATCATCGGGTCTTGCAAAATGAAATATACAAACTTTTGTGCAAACGATTGTTTTCAATGTTTCCCCCATTTTTCATCCACTAATTAAAAAGTTTAACAATTCTATTCAAGAAAGGAAAGTTAGTACATAGCCATACCATCAGGACGTATGTTTATTTAAAAAATTCTACAAATGTATGGTTAAAAAAAAAAAGTTCAAAAAAGGGTACTTTCGTAAAAACGGGCAATTTATAAGAGATTTTTTTGTCTAGTTCTATTTGGCTGAAAAGTGCATTTCTATTCGTGAGTAAATTCCCAAACTGGCGTACGCGAAAAGCAAAGCCAAATTGAATTTTTCACCAAAGCCCAAAGAAAAGCCGTTCGAATCCAAAAACATGCTTTTTTACTAAGTAGGAAATGAAATTTTCGCGCGGTTGGATTCCATTGGGCATTACAACCAAGCCTACGTTTTTTAGGTACAGCAGAAACTCTATACGACACAAAGACAAGAATAGAACACCCAGCTTCCCATTTTCAGACTGCATCTGTCTATAGGATTCTTGGGATAAAAAAGGCTGAGACAGTCAGAGAAGACGCGGAACTGGCTTTGATTAATTTTCAATAGGATTTAACTAGAAAGTGAAGATGCTAATAATAAGGGATTAGCCTTTGTTATTAGCTACTCCATTGTATCTAGTTTGCAATTTGACGTCCTTTGTCTGTTTGTTCTCTTACGACACAGAATCTGCTGGATCACTTTTGATCCTTCTTCGATATACGTAGTTATTGACTTCTAACATTGGTCAGCGATTATTCCACACCCAAAAATTGAGAATGTGATTTCATTTCTTCTTCTATCAATATAATTTTATAATTCCTACGATATTCAACATACCTACAATTATCTAGTCCTATTCCTGAAAGTGTGTTCATTAATTAACATGAAAGGAACCGATTTTTTTCATTTTTACAAATTGTGTACCTTCTTAAATAACTCTGAAACCAAATTAATTTGAAATTGTTGACTTTGATGCTTTTTCATATCACTTTTTATCTATTTAGAGTAAAATATGTTTAAATTGCACGGGATGTTTAACACAAGTAAAGAGGGTTTTTTTTTTTAGAGTGATTCCAAGCATTGGCAAAGTATGCATAAAAAGATCTCACTTTTTCTTAGTCGTTAAAATATTCTCTTGGAAAAAGGAATTTTAATTTTGTTCATGTACGATATTTTTTTAATATGGCATAAATTCAAGAGATGTTGAATACATACCTTAGCTTCTATTTCGAATTCGCTTCAAAACGTTTCTTATATTAGGATTTTCCTTTTATTTCTGAAAAAACCTTTTTGCTGTACATCCTGCAGGATTTTGTGTTGCCGAATGCGCTCTACCATAAAAGATAGGTTTCATGGTATGCACGACATGACTCTAAGGCGTTATTATGACAATTTTTATGGGACACCAGCTGAGACACCTTTTATTTCCAATGGCCACATATGTTTCCCATTGGCACCTTGCCGGCGTGGAATCACCAGCAACAACGTACATTACCGTCTTTGCGGAAAGGACTTCCGACACATCAGGAGATATGAAATATTCTTGAAATACTTTAAAGGCGAAAAATGTGACCCATTTCGTACGAAAATGTCTCTTATTCAATATTTAGAGACTGCCAGACTACAGGCTGCCTACCCAGGAGATCTGTAAATCAATTCGCCCTAAAAGGACTTACTGTACAAACAGAAGGAACACCCGCAAGCTCTATATTCTGGAAATGCAGGTTGTAAAAGGATTCGTACTTTATATACATGTTTAGTTTCGCAACATAGAATTCGTTGCAGAGGAATCCACTGGCATTTAGCCCCTTCTATATTCCCCCCGCCAGATTGCAAACGTCCAGCGCATTTCCTTGATGTCCTTAACACGAACACAAATGGATATCGGGTTTCTCCCGCCTGTGTCCCGAAGAGGTGCTGGGTTTCGGGAAATTCTGTTGGAAAATCGTTTTCCTTCTCGTCCGAGTTGTTTGAAACGTTTTATTCGCTAGTCAATATCAGCCTCCCGTTGTTGCAGAAAATTGAGTTAAAGGGAGCTAAAGGGTTCTATGAACGCCAGGCTAGCGCAAAGGAATGAACGAAAATGATTACATGTCGTCGTATAGCCCTTTTATGATATTACTAAAGCAATAAAGTACTGCGGGGCTAGTCATTGGGAACTTTTTGTTCATTTTCTAAGAAATATTTCCCCTTTCCTAATTTTAACTAGTATTTCCAAAAATATTCTCTACAACTTTTCCGGGAAATATCTTCTAATTAATATTTAAATGGCGAAAAATATACAGATTTAAATTTTACTCATATAAAAGTTTATTTTAAGGCGTTGCAAGTGTATTTAAGTACTTCTTAATTTCATAAAGACATAGCACAAATTAAAAAAAAAAAAAAACTATCTCTATGATTATTTATTATTTAACTAGGTACGAAGTATTTCTAATATTGTAGATTTATGTCGAAATTCTGGGCCAAACATTTTCAAAAATCGGCCTATTCGGTTCTTTTGAAATTAATTTTTAAAGAAGAACGTTTGTAATTCAACTCGCAAATTTTTTATATGTATGTTCACACACTTTGCCTTTTCTGAGCTCACCGATTTTTAAGATTTATTTTTTATTTAACAAAAAAATAAATATAAAAATTCTGAATCATATTACAAAATTTTCATCATGATCTGATACGAAAGTCGAAAATAGATAATAAAAATTCTTAGAAGTTCATCAATTTATTGTCAGTACTTTTTTTAAAAAAATGGGAGAAGAGTGATCTGGTCTCAAAACTATTGCTTTAAAGATAAACATACTCAAAAGATTTATGTATGAATAAATAAATCCTATCGTTTTTTCTGAAGTGCATGATCAATGATTCTGATATTTATGTTCTTTAATTATATTTAGAAAATATTGCTTTCTTATAAAACTCGTAGCGTAGCGTAGTATAAAAATAAAACTGTTCATAAGGTTCACATGAAATATTTAAAGACAAAGGAATGATATAAATAGTGCGTATTTTCATTTGGCTGGCTTTGCGTCATCGTAAATGCGTAAATAATATATTATTCATTGCTTGGCCAGTTCAACCGCATGACAGTGGATTTGGTTCAAATAAACGAAAGGAAATGATCGACAGGTCACAAAAGCCGCTCGGCTCCGTAAATGCAGAAGAAAAGAAAGTTTTCGAAAAACGTCAGGACGTGGAAAATTGAATTTATACCCGAAGTCAAAATAAATCAAATGTTTTCAGATAGAGCAAACAAAACTCCTAAAAGATAATATTCGAGCATCTGCCCAGAAATATAATAGCGTTAAAATGCCGCCGTCTTCATCGACGCCATCATGCCCCTTCATAAACTTCCTTAAGGAGCCGAACGTACTCACTTGAAGTTTTCTCCTAAGAAAACATGGTCTCCTGATGGAGGTACTCTACTGTGCAGACAGCAACAAAGGGCGCCTTGGGACCGGGGTCCTCTCGATAAGAAAAATATCCGGAGAACAACTTGAAATCGATTTGGCCCATTGTTGGGCAATACATTTTTGCATTATTAACTAAGTAAGGATTCATTGAGACGTCCCTGGGCCCCTAGGGTTTTAAGCTATTTTCCTTGGGCACGAATGGGTTTGATCTGTGACTGGGTTCCAAGCAGAATATGTGAGATCATACCTTGCGTCGTAAGAAAGTCCAAGACGCAGTAACAGTCATCGTGACCTGTCTTGGCGATGTCTCAATTGTTATAGAGCGTAGAGAGTTCGAACCTGTACCCCAGGACCGCACATTTTCAATTTTATGCAACCATTAACTGTAGGAAACCACTTTTAATCAATTAGGAAAGTTCTAATGGATTGGCCTGCCCCTGAAGAAAATTAATTTTCCTCCAGATGAACTTTTAGCCAAGGCAGTAAATGAGGCCAAAGGAAAATGCGTCGTGTTGGAAACGAACTGCTTGAGTGGATATGTCACCTTTACCTCCTGAAATATACAGCAAAATCTATCGCAAAGTACTCGATGTGTGAAGTTATAGGACAGGTGCCATTTTCGTGTAGTCGATACCTCTTCTAGATAGAATACAGCATCACTTTAGTCTAGCCATACCACACAGAAATGCTGATCAGACATCTTCAGTCTTGAGCATAGTGCGGTAGAAGAACTTGAGGAAATAAGGAAGACAACGGAGAGTGCCTGAAGTGGTACGTTGATCCGAAAACCTCTTCTGAAGTCTATTAAGATACATGGACATGTCGAAAGGATAGTCTTCCTTCTAGAAAAGATTGTATGTGTATTTGAGCTTACCCAAACCCTATTGAGCTTTTTAGCCCGGTGGCTTTTATGATTAGGTGGTACCCAATGTAAATCTATACCCACTTGAACCCATGAATGGGTAAAACGTTACCAAGTGTGGGTCTATGGATTCCTGCTGTTGGATAATGGCGTATACCATACGGAGAAGAAAATTACAATGCCATTATTTGAGAAATTTAAAATAAAAATACTTAACAGAAGTACTGGTTGAGATACCGACCCATAGGTGCAAAATTTCAGCGTATTTAGTACTTTATTTTTTCAATTATGCATGCTATCGTTATCCGGGAGGGGTTCTGTGATATCTAGTAAATACGGAGAGTTACACTGTATTGACCACATAGTTCTTAAAATTCTAACTTTCAGGATCACATATCTCTAGAACTGATTCAAGAAAGGTTATTTATTATTCCCTTTGCAGATAAAAAGGTCTCCAGTTCAACTAGAGAAACTTTTTGAATAAATTTACTCCCTTGACGGATGCGAAATTTAGACCTTGCTTAGCTCAACGAAAATCTTCTCATTTTTCAAGTTCACATTCGGATGCTGCGGAGGGGAGATTCGTCGCTTGGATTTCAACAAAATTACATTTAACTTTGTCTTTTGCTCTATACCGTTCCACATTGTGCATTTACCCATTCGCGAATCGGGTGGCTACCCTATTCAAGGGTTTTCCGGCTGTGAGCACATTCATTTCGCAATTTCTACATTACTCACATGATGATGATATTTGCATTCAGACATACTTCTAAAGGGAGTATTTCTGGCGAGGTTGGTGTAGGTAAATATAATAAAACAATTCCAAGAAGTTGAAGATATACTTAAAGTTGCGTATATTAGCTCGTAATGGTACATTACAAAATATAACGTTTTATGAGCTCGTGCGGTAACCCACTTATTATAAGGGTACCTATTTTTGAGGTGTATGATTGTACATACATATGTACTATATTTCAGTCTAATAAAGTTAGAGTGTATAATCTGAAGTAGACTCACAACCGCAAAGGGTGTGTACATACATACTCTTGTACAGAGGAAAACAGAATAGTTGTAAAATAGACTGCTATAAGTAATATGAAATATTTCAGTCATATGAACAATTAGTTTTATGAAATTACAAAACCTAAGTGTTTTGTAGGCAACCAGACGTTTAGTTCCAGTTCCAATTATTAATATACTACATAGGTATGAAAATGACACTAAAGGTGGACATTACATTAAGTAAAAAACAATGGCAATTAAAAGTTTTGAATGAAAAATTGTAAATTATTATTAGAATCTTAGTAAAATCTACTAAGACCTTGGGTTATTCCGGGAATGGTCATTTCTATAAAAAAATCTGGCCTCTTGAAAAACTATCACCTGCCACTTATAATTGACATTGTTAATAAAGTAATTGATTATTTGCTTCTTCAATGATTATTTTATTACATAAAATAAAAAAAAGGAAAATCTATGCAATAAATGTAAGGAAATTTCTACATTTGTAGTAATCAGTAATTAGAATCACCTAGTACTTAGTTTTAGCTAATTAGTTTTTAATTCATTATATTTTTATTTGTGCCTTAAATCAATACTTTTATTTAAAAGTATCGTAAAAGTATAGACGTATAATTACTTTTTATATTACATTTAAAATTCATCCAACTATATACTAAAAACCGACTCATGGGAAATTTATTCTGTTTAAATAACCAAGAAATATTTTTCATGGGTTAAAAAAAAGGTGCAAAAAGTATTCAGCAACCATCAAAAATAGCATCACAAATCGTCATCAAAAAGAGAAAGAATCAGTTTAAAACCTTCAAGGGGCAAATCCTTTGAATTCAAAGAAACTCCCCAAAGTCATGGTTTAAAGGAAAGCCGCCCATTTATTAAATTCGGAAAATAAATCCGACTTTTCAGTTTTCTGGTTGAGTTCCCTCCGGGAAAATCTTATTAAACTTCCATCCACATCTGTAGGACTGAGGCAACCTACATACATCGACATTTATTTAGCATAGTAATGGCTATCATTAACTCGAAAAGGGACTTCGACCGCGATTCACCAGGTCTTGACCCTCATGAATTATTAAGTGGAAGGTTGATGAGCACGCGTCTGAATTGGTCCTGTGACACTTGTGCCATGGGCACGGCGAGATCTAGTCACTCATTGGCAAAGTACATCGGTAAAGTACAGATTTAACGCAGCTGGCAGGACAACCGAGAAGGGTTCCTTACGTTGATTCCTTCCCTTAGACTTACGCCACCAAAGGCGCTAGGGAAGATCGTCACATAAACGAGGACATGCGTCATTGCTCTCCTATCCAGGACTCTAGGGATAAGGACACGATATGGTGGAAGTGTAAATCTTCGTTCCATCCCAAAGGACTTGTAAATTATAAATAAGAGACGTGATGATTCGCAGACCTTTTGACTTCCGTTAATTAAATATCGACCAAATCCTCCCTCCAGGAATACCTGTCGAAAAAGAAACTCTCGCGTGCCCTTGAGTCCGGCTGGGACTTCTCTGTAATAGGCCTATCGCAATTGTACGACAATTTAATAAATTTAATGATTTATTAAAAAGCCCTTTGATGAAATATTTCATGGTCTCATTGAAAATGTTTGGATATATAAATAAAATCACCCATCATGTTGGATTTGAACCACATAGACAGCAATCTTCCCATTCCTCACGCCAAATTAAAGCTGGTCCTGACTCTATAGAGAGATTTTAACTTCTTGTCCGACTATTTATTTAAATTATTAACTTTTAAGACGTAGAATTGTTCATTCGCCTAATATACGAGAATATAAAAATTCAACTACGTTTCTTAATGTTGTCGTTTACTAGTTAATTAGAAGGTAATATTGACTTGGTATTGCAGTTATAATTGCAGACCTTTGTTTTGTACTAAAGAAAGCAACAGATCCTAGCAGAAAAGGCATAACCCTATGTAATAGTATGATTAAGAATTGCGCGACCACGGTAGTAAATTCTTATGAAGTCGCGCAGAATTGAGCGCCCTAAAACCTGTTTAAGGGTATAAAATCCCTTTACCAGAGCATCGCCATAATGGAAAATAATACTTTGTCAGCCTCCGGGTACAACACAGCCCTTGTTTAGGAGCTCCAAAGTGAATTTTGACTTGCTTGCTGGACTGAATTTGACGTGAATTTAAAGCCGAAGTCATTCAACTGGCACCGCCGCCCACCTGGGGCTGAAAATGAATATGGCTCCTGGTCCGCAATGCAGGTCCCGCCTTACACCCGGCTTTATTCCCGAAATCCAGGGATTCGTCGTATTTTATTTTTACCCGTATTCATCTCGCTGCCGGCTTATACACTGAACACAAAAGAGATAAGGAACTTGCACCGAACCGGCGTATTTTACTCGAAGGTCCTACGGACTAACGTGGCGTAAATTTAATTAAATTTGGTTCGCCGCTAAAAAATACTTTGAGAAAAGGCAGTGGAGCATGATTTTCTTGCAATTAATGGCGAACTTTCAACCAGTTCTGTTTACAAGACATGTGATTTCAGTATTTGAATGATAAGGTCTATATGCAAACCAGGCCGATAGCGACTTAGCAGTGTTAAAGCGAATTTTTCTCTTCAGTGATTAATTAAAAAAAAAAAAAAAAAAAAAACAAGAATTTCTTTTTTTAGCCATGTAAACAACTTTAAAAAACGCAAGATGGTTTATTTCACCAGTACCCATATTTTTCCAACCGTCGAGTTTCAGGATATAAGAAAAATGCATGTTGAAATCATGAAGATTTCTTAAAAATTTTAATTTGGAATAACACACAATGTGAAATATTTGACATAACAGAGAAAAGTAAATACAGAGAACTAGTTTTAGAAACAGAAAAAAAAATACCATCAAAAATCGATATTTAAAAATCGTAAAAGTGCTAGAATCATTTTTAAGAGCTTATGATCACATACATTTTTTTTAATCTTTTTAATTAAAGATTGATGGCTTAACAAGTACTTTTCTTATGATTGCTCGAAGTATAATTAACTGCGATCTTAAAGAACAGGACAGTTGCTAGATTTAAGATCAATAAAAGTGTCGTAACCCAATGACTGCAACCCACCCAAAGAGAAACTATACTAGGGAGGTTCATCAATCATAGAATGCATTTTATTTTGATTTTATGTTTTTATCAGCCGTTAAAGTAACGTTTCTTATAGCCATTAACAACAATTATGATTTATTTTCTCTCAAGTTCAGCAGAATCAACTTCCGCTAAAGAAAGTAAATTTTAATTGCTTACAAATTTGCCGGTCACTGGTCTAAAAATAGCTGAAGGCAGTGCTCGTACAGTCCTAGAAGATGACATCGTAAAACTGGCGAAAGGCAATAAATCACTGAACTTTATGAAACCGAAAGGACATTTATATCAATTCAAAAAAAAATAGATGAGGGAGTTCTGTTCCCATAAATCCTCCCGAGACAGCTGAGGGAGTGGTGGTGGTGAAGTTATTGAAAGATGTAAATTTGAAGAAAGTAGCACGAATGAAAGCACAACGTGCGTCTGGTGAAAAAGGGCTCTGGGGTTATGGCATTTTGCAAGAACAGCAGCTAAAGGGCTTCCAGACCCTCCTGGTACCCCCTCCCCCCTCTCCCTCCGTCTCTCCGCGCGACACCTGGCACCTGGATTCAGCAAGAAGCCAAGGTCTCCAACACAGACCCAAGTTTATTATCTTTGCATTTTCCAATTAAATTTGGCCTGACGAAAGCACGACAACAACTGCAGCCATAGATACAGTCATAATGGGGTTCGGTTGCGCAAACCTGGATGGATGCAAAGCCAGGATTTGATAGTATAGCACGTCGTAAGTATCACGTCACATATGCATGACCCTTGGGCGGTTGCGCCCACAACCCCTTTCAAAATGTTTCGAATGACCATACGAAATGGGTCAACAGCCGACATTATGCATACGCCGTTAATTAACCTTTTAGCGAGCCCTCTCTTAGAAGTGAACCGTCGACTGTAATTACTTTAATGACGCTACAACGACGTCGCTACTGAGCTTCATTAATAATTGTTCAAGTCAATAGTTAGGGCCTAGTGCAATGGTGTTGCTCATTTTTCTCGAGCTTAATGCTACACGCGTTTTTTACGTGCAATTTGGGATGTTATGTTTTTTTTTCCATAACTTCCCTGAGTCAAGTGCGACACTAGAGTCATAAGAATGTTTGAGTAATGGGCACAAGGAATTATACGGCATTCCCAAACTACCATCAGAATGCCTTTGGTGCGATCTACATGTTCTTAATATTCACTTTAATTCTATCCATGGTCGCCTTTCGCATTCCAAGACATTTTGAAATTTTCATGTCATGAGTTTTGTTCCTTATAGTTTTGTACATTCATTTTTTACCAAGGGGATTCAGCTAAAGGAAGACATCCAGAGTTTATGAAGCGTTTATTTATTTATGCCTCGAAGTGCATTAGTAAAGTAGTCTAACAATACCACCTACTTACCCAGCCAGCATTTTTAACCTTTGTGAAAAACAAAAAGGCGCATTATGTTCCTATATACATTTTTTATTGCACTCTGTAACAAGAATAAGAAACAAACTAAAAGCACGTTAGATAAAAGACTATTTCATGAAAATATTTAAAATTCTTATTTTAGGCAAAATTTTACTTTCCCAGTTTCAAAGAAATTCTGTTTTAACTTATTCTGCAGTGTTACAATATAAAAAGGATCTCCCTTATATTCCTTCGTCGAAACAGAAAAATGTTTAAGTCTTTCAAAATGGAACCATTTTGTATACGATTGTTGGCTGAAATGAATTTCTTCATATTACAACCTTTTTGTTTCAATCGTTTGTTTAAATTCTCAAAGAAAAACCTATTAATTGGCAATTTCTGGTGAAGCTTTAAAAGTTTAAATGCTTTTACGCCGGCGTGTAATTATTTTGCAAAAATCTAGAAAATCTCGCAAACCTTGGAATTTTGGAGCAGAAACTCCCAAACCTGACATTTATAGAATTGTAAGGGAAAAGCAGCCTGTCGCTCAGTTTGATTGCCTGTTCCGAAAGACACCAGCATGAAAAACATCCCGTCAGGAGTTTGCAGCAGCCCTTGTCTAGCTCTATCACTTTAATGGCAGAATGGATTTCGCTAAGAACGACAGGTTTGAGATGGCCTCTCGTCCCCGAGGGGCGAATATTATTTGTGGAAAATATTCGTGATGACAGACACGTTAAAATTTTCAACAGCAACACACATTGAGATCCAACCGCGGCGGCCATGTAAGCCACACAGGGTGACACATGAGCTGAACTTGATATGCTTTCACTCATCGGAAGTTTGGGTGACAACAAAAGTGTTAGCAACCCGCATATAGCCCACTATAACATGCCCCTATAACAACCAATAATTCCTGAGACGCCAGCAGCACCATATCTTGCCAAGTTCCTGGAGGTCCTTATAGACGCCGTGGGTTGCACCCTATCGCACTCAGGTGGGTAATCTGCTCGCTTTCTTCGAAATTGCTGGTGTTTTCAAGAAATTTATTACGAACATAAGTCAAGACGTGAACCCTGAGGTCCTGTTAATAAAATTGAGCGAAAATTAATCTTTGCGCTTGACGGTGTTATATTTTTGAAAAATTTGAAGTCACCTGCACCCATGATGCTTGATCCATTAAGTAACTTCAAAATTAAAGTTTAATAGACTAGGTGTTAGTAGCAAGTCCACTTGAAATAGAGAAAAAGATCTTGCCAAAGAATCACCTTGAACTTAAACTACACTACTTACCTATCCTGGGTTACAAGTAGTATAACTAACTACTTCTTACCTAGAAACTCCTCTTCCATTCAAAGATTACCTATCCGGGACTTGGCGGGAATTATCCCCCGAGAAATAGGTAATAATTTATTGGTGACCTTACCACCAAATCAGGGAACAATTTTCGCTTTTGGCTGTAATCGATATCACTTTCCGATGATGATTTGCGGGTCGGGGGGTTAGCGGTCCCTGTTTACTTACTGCTGGTGGGCTAATTGCACGCAAATTAATTAATTAATTATTTGCGAGCATGCGGGCTCTCGTGCAGGTTACCCTTCGTTTATTATATGCTCTAATAAATCGAATAATACAGAGTGATCACGGCTTATCACATTACAATAAGCCAGAGAACTATTGTAAAATTTTGAAAGTTGTGTTACAAACACCATCGTCGATTATGGAATTTAATAAAAAATTAATTAATAACTTTGTTTTTAAATACAAAAGGATAATCACAGCATCCCAAGCATGACTAGATAAAAATAATATGATTTATTGGTACTAAGTAAGACAAAGTATATTCATTAAAAAATTCTGAACGTGTGAAACTTACACTATTGATACGTTAAGTGATTTCGTTAACACTTTGATATAATTTAAGATTTTGCTGACATATAAGATAGACAGAGGCACGATCGTTGTGTAATAATGTTTCTTGTATTACTTGTAATGGACTCCTCTACTGTTCAAAATTTCGGCATTATTCGTATTTTTTAAATTGGACTAAAAAATAAAATCTAAACTTACGTCGCTATCACTTAAAGCAGAAATTTATAACAAAAGATGTATGCGCCTAGGTCAATTTTAGCCACTAGTGCGTCGTAGCACAGGTTCATGATGTAGTGTTCCCAAAATCCTCTTATCTAATTTGAAAAATCGTATATAATGATTTCAAAACATTGTTATCAGTGGTAACTCCCATCAAAATTGTCCAGATTTATTAAAAAGTTCAAAAACATATTTTTTTCAATACGCTAAATGGGAATACGTTTTTTCTAGAGGAAAAAGAATCTGTGCGAGTTTAAACGGAACGTTTTGTTGAAACAATTTTCGCAATTTCTCAAATGCGGAATTGGAATTGAGATTCCATCAAAAGGCCCAGTCACAAACATTTGTTCGATGTGCTTTCTGCTTCGAGCAGGTATCGGTTACAATTGCATCTAGCCCTATCTAAATGATTTGCAAACATGTCAAAATTCTACACAGACCCCAAAGCCAAATTCTCCTAGTTAATCGGCGTAACGTTGTGAAAGCCATCAGAAAACAGCACTGTCATGCTGGACAAGGTGCAGGAAGGGATTCATTGTTTCTAAAACCCTGCAGGTGAGTTGTAATTAACTTGATATGAATGTCGGCACACTTGGATGACTACAGACCAGCAACCGGAGACAATAGACCTTTGTCGAACGGCAAACGAATCACAGCTATGTGCGTACCAACTCTAGTAATTGAATAATTTGAATGAATCGCGGCTTTGTTTTCTGTTCCCTTTTGACGGATCTGGAATCTATGACAATGTCGATTGATTTTCGAGTCTTAATCCTCTATTTTTCATTGGGCGCTTTTGCGAAGAATCATATTTTTTCGTTTTATAGAAAATCTGGGGGTAGCAAAATGCTATGAGACTGAAATTAAATCGATTGCTTGTTTACATATTTTCTGCACACGCTTAATTTCAAATAGCCTTAGTAACGCCTTAGGATGTAAAAAGTAATAATTAAAACGGATTTAGTTTTACTATTTATATAGCAGTCAGTAGATATTTATTTAAAGGTTATTTTTCATCAAAACCTTGACTTCATTTTAGAAGTCCATCTGAAGGTTTCGCACATTTGTAAATCGTCGAATAAAAATTGAAGGTAAAAAATTCAGTTCATAAATCTTTGAACAAACGTTAATAAAGATAAGTTGAGCCCTACTTGGAAGCATCTATTTACCATGAGGGTAAATTTTATTCTTTTGGGTGCTTGGCGGTTAACTTTATATAAACTCATACTTCATTTGCCCCTACAGACGTGATTTATTAAATTTTCCATTTCTCATAGAGAAACTGTATGTTGATCGTACTCCCGCACTTTTCGGTGTCATCTCACTCGCGGTGTACTTCCTGCATTCACGTCGGCGAACTCAAATCGAGGGCTTCTCCGATAACAAATGACAGCTATTGCTTGACAAATAAAACTGCTCCAGATCTCCTTTTTTCATTTTATTACATTTCACAGCGGAGGGAAGTTGTGTTTGCCCCATATTGCTGCCGTTGGCCCGCAAGGTGATAAATATCACCGACCTGCGAGTACTCATGTTTCGCATCCATCATGCACCTTTCTCCAGACTCCCTGGTGACGATGTCCTCGCGAGACGGTGGATTCGTTTTTTTTTTTTTTTTATTCGTCCCACTTTACAGTCTGAAGAAAATTTATTTTAGACTCCATCGCCCCTGTGGGTCGTCTCCACACTGTGAAATGTCTATTAAATTTGCAGTGCTACTTCGTTGGAATCTTACTCCTTCAATCGGGAAACTCCCGTCGACATCAACACCGAGCGGTTACCTGTGTGGATAGGGATGCTGTCTAGGTCCAGATCCTCAATACAATTAAATCAAGTTATTTGCCGCCGAGATATTTATCATCTTCTGCAGACAGTTTTATTACATTCTCGAGAGGCTCGAATGGATGCGATGCTGCCATCGTTAATGTATCTGAGACGATTCTTCCAATCATTGTTTGAATTATGGGACAGGCGAATGACTCCCAGAAGGAATGCATTTCCAACGTCGACACTGTCAATGCACTTGGGGGCGAATTTATGGCCGACCTTTATTGGAAACTTTTTTTAGCCCTAAACCCTAATAGAATCGCGATTAATGACATTTTCAGAACTTATGGAATGGAAAATTTCTTACGAAATTTATTAACTCCGAACTTTCAGCTCGAGAAACTCCTATTGTTTAGAATGAACAAAGTAAAAGCTTTCTTCTATAGTAATACCATTTTCTTCTCTGTTTGCAAAACTATAGAAATATTAATTGAAGAGAAAGTACCTAGTTTGCTTCTGACACTAGAAAATTTTTAAAGTGTTTAAAAGCAATTTAAACTTATCTGAAGCATTAAAAATTTGAGAAAAACCATGAATTTTAAAGTTAATTCATTTCATAGTGCATATTGTTTAGAACATGATCTATCTTGTCTTTCTTATCTAAACTTGCTATTTCAGCCGTGAAAAATTTGTCTTCTGGAATCTAAGAAAAGAAATATATATGTTAGTGTGTAATATTCATGTGACTACTTGAGCAGCTACACCCCCTACCCACGTGACTGGTCTACATAACCGATTGGCCGTACAATCAACTGACCGCTTGACCCGCTGGTCGACTAACTGACTCACTGACGGGCTGACTGGTTGGTCTTCTGACCGGCTGCCCCATTAGCCCCCTAAAACATTGACCATGGTTTTTGTTGATAATATTTGTTCTCAGTCGTAAGCGCTATGATCTGCGTAAATTCTTCACGGGATCTTAATAGAATAATTATTCACATTTTATTCGTTTACTCGTTTTAAAAGAGATTTTTTTTTGTGTTTAATTTTTCATATTCTATAAATTTAAAATACTGAGTTTTTTTTATATCAATTTGGAAAATTCGGAAACGACAAGTTTACGTTTAGACATTTTGACCACTATAACAATAAAACCGTTTCAATAGTTCAATAGTTTCCTCACTATTATTTATCAATTTAAACATGTTTATGTAATAGGGAATCATACAAAAGAATGGATTTATTTCTTAAACGTAAATATTTGAAAAAATCTCCCATAAATCAGAATTTAAAATGGGTGTTTGGCCCATCACTTTGTTTCATCATGTAGCAATAAACACAACAATAAATTTTTTTATGTCCTTTCTCAAATAAACGTGACTTTAAATATTCGCAATGTCCAAGGAAATCTTATTTTATTTGTTCGTAAATTTGAAAACAAAAAAAAGGTGAAGCAAAGGTGGAATGTTTCTTGAAAGCATCATATTGCGTTCAAAAGTCATATCTTGAGGTAGAAAATATGTTTATTGAATTTTAAAATGAAAAAGTTTTATACGAAAGCAAATTTCCCAAATAAGAGATTTTATTTCAAACAATTTTTCAGCCAGCTGTTAAAAGAAGTTTGCCTTTATCAGAGTCTCTCTAATCTGGTGATTTTCGCGAGTCACTAAGCAATGAATTTTAACGAAAGTTATCGACCGATTCCCCGATTCTACTCTATCTTTATTTTTTCTAAATTTTTATTTCTTATTTTTCGCCTTCAAATCAATACTTCTAATACTTTAATGATACTGCATAGATTGATAAGAGGACGTGATGTAAGGATATTCACTTTGAAGTTGTACCCGCACGGAACAGCAATTACATAGCATCTTAAGGAATTCTTATTGTGCTATAGGAGCGCGGAGTGAGGGGATGGGGGAGCATATACCGGCATTTTTGACATGATCAAAAATTTCCTTAATCTGTGTATTCTCAGAAAAATTCTCTATAGAAATTCGTTCGAAATAAATCCTTCAGTGCTCCAAGAGTACTTTGCGAGCTTAAGACCATCACCGATTAGAAGCTTCCTTTTCATTTTGCCAGTACCACCACCTGGCCCATCTTCAGTTCCTGGCATCCAGGACGATTCTGCGTTTTCAGTTCTGCGTTTTCAGTTCTGCGTTTTCAGTTCTGGGTTCCAAGAACTACGGTTTGATCGATACGCCGTAATTTGTCATACGATGACAGTGGTTTTACACACGTTGCTTCCTAAGAGTCCCTCACCTCCTTCGCCTTATTATTGATTAAATATAAATTAAATATAGCACGGAATGCGCTATGTCAAACTGGAATTAGACGTAATCACAATACTTTACATTTTTTGTTAGTTGCGTTTTATTAAAAATATATAAAAGTTTTAAGATTAATTTGCAGAAATCTAAATTCCAAGTAGTTTAGATTTTGTAGAGATTTAAACATCGGTCGGTAGGTAGTCTATTAATAAGAAAAAACAAAAGGAGAACTATAACATAAAAAAGGACTTTTCTGTGGTTTACTGCTGACTTTAGTGCGGACCGGGTTAACTACTGAAATTATTTCGCCAACATCATCCTTCAAAGTTTTAACTTTTCAGACAGACGGATGGGTTTCAATTACGGCCGCTGTATAAGATTTTGAAAGTCCTTAAATCAAATTCCATCGAAAGTTAGGGCACCATCACGCGAATTTTCCGATTGACTTCATTGATAGCAGCTTTTAGGGATTTTCTTTCAGACAACTGTTGTTCTCTTGTTCGTCCAGCACGTACACAGCTCTAGAATTTATACCCGATAGCCCATTTCACGGGCCCATAGGGTGGATACGATACTTCTACGGATTAGGGGCGAGAACGTGGCCCCAACAGACGAGCCCTCGACCCGGTTGAACCGCGCCAGCATGTGTACGGTGAATGAAAAATTATTTAATCGCGTGACGGTCACGAAACGTAAAAAAGGCTCTTTCACTCTTTTTCAGGTGCTTCCAAGCTAACGGAGTTTCGTTATACCTGTGGCCGCTCAACCCTTCAGTGCTGATGGCCGCCACTTTCGGCGGCGCTGGGCACAGGTAAATTAAAAATTCAAATCGTTTGGCAATTTGATGCCCCCGCATGCGATGGAAAAAATAAATTTCAAACAAAACAAAAGCCAGTCGTGCAAAAATCGGCTGTGCACGCCCGTGACCCGTCACACCTAAAATGATTAATTGATGGGCGTTCATATTCCACGGGGTGCCGCGATTCGGCAAGGCACGGTTTAAGTTGAAAGGAATAGAAATCATGAACCGATCAGTAAAATATTTAAAGGACTAAATACACTTTGAAAAAGAAAACTTGATGAGTCTGGTTCCAGAAAAGCATTTATTGAAACATGCTATGCAATTTTTCTCATTGTGTAAAATTAATCTAGAAACATGTACAGGAGTTTTGTATTAAAGTTCGTATTTTTAAAGTACAAAAATGAGCACGTACAGGGAGCACAAAATTCTAAGGATTAACATTGGGATAGTTCAACCTCGAAAAAATGTATCGTTTTAAATCTAAATTGTTTCCAGAAACAATTCAAAACACAATAAACACTTAATTTCAAAAGTGTTTTGAGCGTAATATCCTTTAAACAAATGGATAATCCTCAGGTAGGATAAAAAAGACGCTTTTGTTAGAGGACACAAATTAATTAAATCCTAACAATAACGCAGTTGAATCCGTCGCAACGCCCCTGGGCGATGTTCATGCTTGAAAAATGTAAAATTAACCTTTTGAACAGCCATTATAGAAAAGATAAATCCATCAACAGAAGGTGAATTTTCTGGCGCCAACAGACGATTATATCGATCCGGCTTGTTAAGATTAGCCCAGAAGCCTTAGGGAACGTCTTCAGGTAACGGTGGGGAGAATTAGATATCTTAATTTGAGCTTCTTAAGGCAAACAAAGGGTGGGGAATACACGGTTTGAGAGTAATTTTTAGGAACTAATTGAAAGTAACAGCAGTTGGCTTTTATAGACTTCTTGATGAAATGTTGCGGTTTGAAGAATTTAAAGGCAACATCTTAAGACCCAGTGATGAAAAACATTTCAGATGTTACGGAAAAATATTTCCAGATATTTACTCCTTACCAACGATCAAAATAAGCCGTTCTAAATGCCTTTCTCTACACCGGGGATGCGATGTCATATCTAAGATGAAGAAATTGATGGAGAGCGTTTCACCTTCCTAAGAAATTTTCTGTTGGCCTCCGTTCAAGTTCGACTTGTGTTTCACCTTCAATATCCGTCGTGTTTTCCTGATATTGTGATCAAAAGTAATATCATCCCTCGTTTAGTACCTGTAGGGATCAACTTGTCGTCGTTAGCAGTAAACGGCAGATATCGTATAAATCTTTAAAATGGAAACATCCGGCGGCCAGTAGCAGGTGTCCTTCGGTCTTCTAGATTTCAGGCTCAAGGGATATAGGGTAAGAGTCAAGGCGGATGTCCGCTCTCAGATTCAATTCTGGTTGCAACGTAATGCCCATTTGAAATTAATGGGGATTTCATGTTACAGTAGTGAAGAGGAGATGACTGCTGGGTACATTTTCGAGATCTTTCCGCTATGCCACGAATCGGAACCATAGGGGATAAGAGCAAAACCCAATAGTAGTCGGCGACCGCAAAAATTCCCATGTTCACCAACTGAGCACTAATAGTTATTGATTGTACTTGTACAGGACATCACCCACAACAAGGCCGACCAGAATACGATACTAAAGGTTGGTATCGATTTTCTGTTGAGGAAGTAAATGGGAAACAAAGTTTCATCCTAACCAAGTATCGTCCCGAATAGCATCCTCTGTCATGTAAAAAGCTGTCACAGCTTAAAGTAGTCATTAATTTGCTATAGATCTACAGTTCACCCTATAAAAACCCTAAACAGGGGAGCCATAGATAACTCTTCTCAAATAGAAAAATACGCTAAGGAATATTTTTTGCTTATTATACAAATAATAAAGTTAATGTAGAAAATTTTTTGCTGGTGCGATGCTTTTACTTTTGATACCGTGCCAAGATGAATTTCTATATAAAATGACAAGATATTTTTGTGTAACCCTACGCATCGTATCGTAATCTTGTAATTTTCTCTTAAGAAATTGAAAGTAAGGACGCATTCACTAATACGAAGCAAAGATCCACCTATTTCTCGAAAACAGCATGAATGCTATTAGCAGCACTTGATTTATCACATGGACTAAACAGGCTGAAGCCTGCGGGCGCGAGGAGGACTTGGAGGGCTCGACAAGAATGGTCGGTGACCGGCGGTGCACGGAAAGAAGACGAATGGGAGCGCCAAGTTTAGATCAGCCTAGGGATGAGGTGGTCCAAGCCTAAATCAGGCCCTGGCTACCAGTGTAAATATAAATAGAGTTAGTTTAGAAATTAGTTGCTAAGATTGAGGATCCTTTAGTTACGCTTTGTGTAATTGCCTAAAAGTTGGGTCACGCTTAACGAAAGTAAACGATGATTTTTATCGTTGTCGGGTAATTTATCATTCGTGCGTACTTTAATTTGAATACGAATTACTTCCGTATTTATACGAAATTAATTCCTGCCTCATTATGACTACATGGAAAAGCCATTTCCACTGTAATAGTTCGCGATGGGTTTCCAACCCCCTCGTAAGTCGTACACCCAGTTCATAGCTCGCATTAATAAATAAAAGACAAATCTGATTTATGGAGGCAAGTTTTAGCGTCTTGACGATGACAGGAAAAGTGCCAAAAACCCCATAGAAATGGGGAGAAAGGGGAAATCCTCGAAAATAGCTGCTTCCGCAAAATATCGTCATCCATCGTTCTTCACGTTTATGGCCGCCGCGAGACATTGCGCCTTACGAGGCGTGTCATTCACATCCACTTAACTGCCATCGTCACCGCGGAGGAGTACCACTTCACGTGCTCACACCACCCTAAAAAGATGTCTTACTTTTGCTTTTTTAGCTTTGTTTGAGCTCCTCAGCGGGGCAATGAATAATATTGTCATATTCCTAGTAAAAAAAAAAAAAAACAGTCGATAGCGAGTGGGTGGAGGGATTATCGCAGGGTACCCCGCAACGCTTAGCAGTTTGAACTATTCCCAAGGCAGCTTTGTTCGGAGTTATTTTTAGCCCGAGGAATTACTTCTTACTGCTCTCGGGGGGAATTAGAAAGCTTTAATTCGCGTGCCTGACAACGGAGGACCAGAGGGCTCTCCTGTAGAAGGCCAGTAGTCCTTGCATGCTTAATTTCCCTTCTAATACAAATTAAAGGTGCTGTTGTGGGGCAGGTAGAAACTGATTTTTATTAAAAGTTTCACGTGGTGCTGCACACGTTCAACTGCACCGCTGGGAGCTTTATTAAATCCTATATAAAGTCTGGGCCGTATTATAGTAACATAAGGAGACGTCCATTATATCTGTTCATGTCTGAAAATTCATTGCGGGACGCCGTTGGATCCCGAATCATATTAGCTAACTTTAAGGTGGACCTGTCGGGATTTAATGCTCCCAAGGAAGCGTTAGTCATCATAATCCTCTTAAATTTCGGTTGCCTGCCGGAAATTGAAATTCAAAGCTAATCTGAGACGCTTGAAGCAGCAACGCGAACAACGCGACAACGCAGGCACCTTCTAAAGCTAGTTATATTATATCTACCTCTGATTAACGTACAAATGCTAGATAATTGATGTTGTTATCTTAATCCTTGAAGCACGCGAGGCTTTTAGCAAAATTTGTATCAGGGATTATGAGTGAAACTTGGATTCACTAGGGACGAAAGACTCTTACTAGAAACATGATATTAGTTTCGAAGGAACAACCATTGTCTTTTATAAAAATTGGAAAGTGCAGGAAAACGGACGACAGTTGTCAATGTTCCTTTTATGGGATCTTACTCTTAGTACGAAGGTTTAATCACCTTCTGGCTTTAAATTGGGTACCCTAATTTACTTGGATGTTAGTTGAATAAAACCTTTTAAAGGATCGACATATGGACCAACAGTGAAGTCATTCTCTGTTGAATTGACGACAAATGAAAACGATTAAAATTTAGGGTAACATTAATGGAGGAGATGTTAACAAATCCTAAAAGGCATTTATATCTCAGCTAAATTTTACTTTTGGCTCATAAAATAAAACGTAGTTACCTCACATAAAAATGAAATGTACGCTTTTGTTTCATCATGTTCGAATTACAATTTTAAAGTATCAAATTGTTACAACAAACTAATTACTAGCTATTTAATTAAAAATGCACATATCTTTCTAGTCATATTGCTGGGATAAATACTATTTTAAATAAATTGTTAAAAGCTGCAATTAATAGTGAGCTCAATTAAAAATTAACAAAATGATGTAGGGAATGTTGGGAATTTTTCATGGATAATTAAGCGATTTTATTTTACTATTACATTTTTGCCTTTTATAATGATAAAATATTTTAAATTTGTATTAAAAAAAACCAATGAAAAAACCAACACACTATGGACATTTCGAATAAATGTAATTAAAAACTCGATGTTTAATGCACAATGAGTTTTAAAATGCTATTTTCAAGATATATATTTTTTTGAAATTTCAGGCACCTCAGTAGTCTAACAATTCCCAGACATGTGTCTATAATCAGTCTACTTGGTCGTTCCTATGTCCTATTCTTGTCAAGCTAGACAAGTTTGATCTAGATAAAGGCAGTCCATTGATTAGTTGACACCCAATTAAAAACAGTGAAAAGTAGGAAAATGTTAGTTATATCAAACAAGATCTACATTACTGGGAACTCCAAAATTAACAATCTCAATCGTGAAACGTGGTAATAACGTGTAAAAATTGGAATTCTCCAGTTTAATTGAATAGTAGCTAGGAATTGATGCTGATTAATAATATAGCGTGTTTTCTTACGATATTGGAAATGGACCTGTAGGGAATCTTCCCAAAGAGCTATAAGGACAGAGTGGGAAGGACCATTAATACAAATCTCCCAAAATAGTATTTGAACAAAACGCCCTGAACGTAAATCCACCCGAAAGGTAAACACAGCTAGAACACGACCATAGAGTAAATTGAAAAAGCATAAAACATCAAGAAGGACACGTTTCGGAACTGAGTCCTCCCTCGCCTCCGGGAACTGCCTGCTCAAAGGAGAGTTACTCGATTTCAGTTTAAAAGCCTTCGAAATTTTAAAATACAAATTATTCCGAAATTGAACGACACCGGTCGACCACAGCCACAGCTCCAGAACCTTGTCAACTCGATCACCTTGGCATTTGCGGAGTAAAAGTGTCGACAAATACTCGAAAATTACGGGCCCTTGTGTCTGCCAGGTGGGCATTGAAATGCAAATTGTGCCGCAGGATACGCGAAACGCGGAATATGCAAATGTCGGCTCTGTTTGCCCACCACCACGCCACTTCTGGGAAAGTGCTTCCTTTTTGTATCGTATTCGATTGATCTGCCCATCTTCGAGTCCGCCTCCTTGTTTGTGTTGTTCTGCTGATTGACACGGCCCCGCACCTGTCAGACGCCCCCGTCCTGTAGCCACGTCGACGCAGTAATTCTATCTGTCATGGTTTCATTAATTTCATTAGACCCGGCGCCAATATGTAAAAAAATGCTAATCCTGTTTCCCTGATAAATGGAGCTTCCCGGCATGTGTGGCCCGCTCCATATCCTCGTAGGCCGAGAAAGCCACTTATTGCTTTAACTTATTGATCTAGATAATCTATCGCTATTTTTAGATTCTCCAGAAAAATAACATAAAGAAATACATGAAGAACTTCATCTTAGTTGTTTAAGTGTTACTATTTTTAATATCGTTAGATTTTGTTATAAATAATAACACGAATGTACTCCAAAGTTTGTACTATGTCAATTTTTAGATAATTAAGATTTCCGTAATAATACTTTGGCCCTATAATTTTTAGTCAATATTTTTCAAACAATGATTTTAAATTAACAAACTAAAATTTTCAATGGATTTGATTTAACAAAATATTACTCCATTTTTAAGAGAGGCACTTTTTATATAGACTGTCCTTATATAGTTACATCTAAAATAGAATTTTAATCCGTATAAATTTCTTCCTAGAGCAATGTTATTTCTATAACAAACAGAATTTTCATCCCTTTAAGTCATAAATTCTTAAACCGTATAGAATATCTCAAGTGTGAAAAAAATGTTACTTTTACAAGTAGTTCAACATATAATCAAATGTTTTTATTTGTATCCTACAAATTTAAATCATAGTACCACTTTGTTACCACTTACCTAGTAATTCCGTAGATCAAAACAAAAGTCTCATTATAGAAGCTTCCTTCAATAACCTTATGTGACCCCATAATCGATTGCACACTATCCAAAATTAGATCCTTACTTTCTCCAAATTTTCTATTTAATCATCCTCATCATTGATGAGTAGGCGAGCTTGAAAAACGCCAAGTCACCGAGAAATCAAATGTACCAGGAGTAATCAGCGCCGAAAACAGTTTTTCCGTCTGGGCACCTACGCTCTAGTAAACTAAAAACAGAACCAATAACAGAAACGAGACCATATTGCTCTATTTCCCACCTGAACAGCTACGGATATCAGAAACAAGGTGTACATTGTTATTAATAAGCCTTAGATCGCCCTTGAGCGTGTCAAGTTTTGTTAACACGTTTAGATTTTACAGCCTTTTCCGTCCTAAAATACGATGGGAAACCTACTGCCAATTTACGATATAACCTATATGAACTTTAGCGGTTCGACACGGTACCATAATATAAATTCGATAAAAGTTGAAGTCATTCGGATGCTCACGGATACAAAGTGCGGTATTTTAAGGTTTTATAAGTGTTTTACGAAGTTTTATAATAATTTTGGATTGGCTGGCGAAATTTGTGAATGTTGGTGCACCGCAAAAGGACTTTTTCGCTGTATGGAAATTTACGAGTGTAATAAAATCATTTTACGAACTTTATCTGAGAAGCCTAAAGGGTCTATTAAGGAAGTGATGGATAACGCAATACTTCGATAGGGACACCATAAACTGCGTATCTTTCAAAATAATTGTAGTTAAGTTTATGTTTATACGCTAGTTTAAGCCAACTCGGCACCTAAATCGATGAATAACATCCGCATTGATGGTGTTTTTATGTCCTTCAGAACATTTTCTAAATGTAGGTATTTTTCCTTTTCATCTTTAAAAAAAAAAACGATTGCAATTAAATTGCACGATTACTTTTCTGTTAAAAGTAGGCCAAATTAGCAATACTTTGCAATTATAGACCATTTTGCTTATTCTAAAACTGGAATAAAGTAAACAAGCCGTAAAAGCTATTCTAAATATTCCTCTCTACTGACTTTAATAATGGAACCAGTCACCGACAGTGGTATTTTTAACATGAAAATATAATTGGTATCACTTGTTAATCATTGCCGGTTCATTCCGTAATTGAACCAGACGTTACGTATAATTCATCATTAATGCTTATAGATATATTTTATTGATCTCACTTCTCTTTACGCCATTTTTTGGTATCATGAGTAATTTACCACTCTTTCCACTAATTACACGTGTGGGCTTTGCTTTGGGTCGAAATGAATCGCACCAAATTAATATTATATATAAAAATAAGTAAAAATGGTTGTTCATTATAATCCCACTAGAGTGATTCATACTAAACCACAGAAATAGAAAAGCGTTATCTTATGTTAAGATTGCAGAACTTATAAATCCGGTATTAATAAGATTTCAACTTCTGATTTAAATGCAATATTTACAACATCATACTAAAAATCTGCAAAAGTTTCTTGAAATCAGTATAAATAAAAATTTATTTATAGATTTTAAATATAAAATATCCATTTAGTTCTTTCGAAAATCGTAAGAATAAGAAAGTGCAAACGATTAATTTTATTGTACTTGAAATTTGGATTTCCAAAATCTAAACAAGCAAGAAGCATATTCTCCAAAAATGATAACAATATTAAAGCAAAAAATTATAAAAAGATGTACCTTTGTACCGGCTGTTTGATTTGATTCATTTAATTTATATTTAATTACTTAACAAAGAAATTTTTCTTTGCAGTAGAGAAGCTTGTTCATATCATAAAATTTCTCCTGTATCTTATTTAAAATTAATTTCAATACCACTAGTGAGGAATGCAAACGCACGTTACTAAAGCAACAAAGAAATCGGGATAATTCCCGTCTTCAATAAAAAACAAAAATATCCGGAAGAGCCCGTAGAATACTTCCGTTTTACATGCTGGTGTTTCCTTGATATCTTCTGGAATTCCCCAGTCGCCTTAATTACATTCTAAATGTGTGTACGAAATTTGGAATGCGAAATATTTTTTATTGTAGTTCGTTCTTCCCTTTCCAAAGGTCGACTCATGTAAGGGCTGGGAACAATGCAATTACATGAAACCTATATTAAATTTGCCGGAGCAGGCATGTCGAGCCTCCTTTTCAGGGGTCGATATCCTTAAGTTTAAGAACCGCGCGTACCAGCAACTAATTTAATTAAAAACTGAAACCTTCGATCCCTCAGGCTAAAACTTTGTTCGGACAGTCTGTGAATTTTTGATGGGAACCAATTTGGTCGCGCTTTAAATTGTGAATTATGAAGACTCGTCGATGTGGTGGGTTAACATTGAAATTTATAGCGAACCTTCTTTGATAGCTGAAGTTTGAAAAGACCAAAGACGTTAAATGTACATTTTCGCCACTTTTCTACTGTGGCCCATTCTATGGAAACTTTGTAAGCACATTTTATCCTTAAGAGTGTCGCGCTTTTTACGATGCACTCAGTTTTATAGTGCCGTTCACTAAAATATATCCAGGGTAAAACTATGATATGGTGACGCTTGTGCTTTTTTCTTACAGTGGCAAGGTAGAACCAAAAGAAGGCTGAAATGGATTGGAAAACACGTTGGAGAAGAAGGGGTGTGTAGCCTCCAGCTAAGGAGGCAAAAAGAACCCATCGTAGCCTCTCAGCATAATGCACCGATTGCGCACCACGTTCACGAGGTCACGAACACCGACTGGATCCGAAATGAAAACCCAAAGTAGTCTTGAAGTACCTAAACAGGTTCGAAAACTAAGGCCAATCGATGTCGTCTTTTTTTCCCCTTTATTTTTCTTTAAGGATTCGTACCCTCTTCGCATGCTGAAAGATTAACCCCTTTGCTTTACCGCAATTTAAAATTTCAGTTTTTTTCCACTGTTATTGATTTTATTAAATTTTTCAGTGTCATTGTAAAAAGTCGACTTGCATTTATTTTTTTTTTATATATATGAAAGATATACTTTAATAATTTGATATCGATTCCTTACACACGTGCAAATTTTTAATTTAATTCTAGGTATTCTACCTGACCACCTCGAATTGTGCAATTTGTAAAAAAAACGCATATGATATTTATTAAAAGGTGTTTCAGTAAAACAAGTAATTAATTAACTTGTAATTTATGTGGCACTAAAAATTGCCTCTTGTTCAACAATACTTTTTTTTAAGTAATTAGTAATGAAAATAATATTATTAAATATTTTTTAATAAAACAGGAATTTAGTAAAAATGCCAAAGATCATTGAAAATTCTTGGCTTTTACTAGTTTAATTGAAGATTCATCAAAAAGGAATTCGTAGAAAAATACCCACTTTTCATTTCGACATAGCTTTAACTAAAAATTATAATTTTCAAAACAAGAGTAAATATAAAATTAAAGAGCATTCACTGTTAAAAAAACGGACCTTTTGTAAATTTAAATATAAAAAGTAAGGAATCGGTATCGATAAAAAAATATTATATTTAATGCAAGTGGTTTACGTGAATTGAATGGACTGCAGTTGTGCAAACCTCTAGCAGGTTTCACGTGTTGTTGTTGTTTTTTTAATTTCATCTAAATTGCATGGTTATGTTGGGGAATGTTTTTTGAATGGATAACTTGAAATAGTTCCAGTGCTTTAAAGGGCTTTGTTCGCATTAGGTCCGTTCGGCCTCATTCGACGAAATGCAACTGGAAGCGCAACGGGCGGCTCAACAACTCAAACACCAATCCTCGGCTGATGAGCGTTCTACTGGGTTTCTTCAAGTGCCTCAAGCCCACTCGCAACGATCCCACAGCTTTGACTCGGCTGGCAGTGATGACTCGGGGGCCTTCCTGGAAGTCCCGAAAAGATTCCCGAAAAGGCGATCTTCGAACACGAAAACACCCCCACTGTGCATCCACTGTCAATACCTGGAGGAATATGAGCGGCAGGTGAGCGCGGAACAACGCTATTTCATAGACGAGCACGAGCTCAAATCGCTGAGCTACAGCGACCCGTCGTCAACGAGCGAAGATGAAGGTGTTGAAAACGAAAGTCCACGGTTCGGAAACACCTTGCTGCCACCTCCGCCTGCCTCGCCATGTAACATAACGTTCACCCTGTCGCCCACAAATGGTGAATCCCTTCCTTTTCCTTGCGAAGAAACACCCGTTGTTCCCATTGGATCACCACCATCTTCTCCAGTTTTCCCACCATCTCCAACAATAGAACTTCCTCCCACTTTCGATGAGCCGCCCCCTCAAAGAACCCGCCGCAGATCGATATCCCGTCAAGAAGCGATTTTCGTCGAACCAACAGGAAACTCCTTGGAGAATGTCTGCGGCGAGGAGGAAAAGGGGAAGGAGTCCCTGGAGGAGGAGGCCAAGCGAGAAGCAACAGAGACCGAGACCGATACGAAACCGCCAAAATCCGCCGATAATGTCCGCGATATTTATCTAGCCGTGCCAGACTTGAAGCGCGATCGGGCTGCTTCCGTGGACTCCTGTTTCTCAAAAATGTCATCCTGTGGAAAAACCGAAGAGCTCCATCCCACTGATGACCTTTTAAGTGTTCCTACAATAAACACAACCAGATCACGGTCCGTCGATATCGTGCTGCCGACGGACGAACAGGCTCGCTACAAAGCACTGGCACTTACCGGAGCTGGAGTGGGATACGGAGATGGGTATGTCGAAACAATTATGTATTCCTGATTTAAGTTACCCAACTCCACATTATGTACCCGAGCCTTTTATATTGTGGGGTTCTCTACAAATTGACCATTCCAGATTCTACAGGGAAGACGTCTAATGATCAATATCGAGTCCATAAATAGTACTAGATAGGTACTGAAAGATATAGCTTCCAATTCTACAGTTTTAACCTCGTATTAGTAAAATTTTCAAACGAAATCCATTCAACCCGCAGTGAAATTATTGATCTCTCAGCCCGCGCTCACGGCTTTAATCCGTGCCGGTCACCGGGGGTCCAAAGGACTCCACCAGTTTTTTCAATAGAATTTGTTTTTTCAAGTGAAACGTTAATTTTATATAAGTCAACAATTAGATCTTGTAAAGAAGGCCTTTTTATATGTCCATAAATTTTTAAGAGGTGAAATCGCAAGTAATTGGTAAACAGTAAAAGATTTCCCGGGTGGGGTCCCACGTTCTTATACTCCTGCGGCTCGTAGGAGTAACCTATCTAAAACTGATTGCAACGCGCCGACTTTGGCCACCTACAAGATGTCAGAATTCGAGAAAATTAACTTCTCCGAGGAAGGCAGAAACTCATTTACCTCACAATCTGACGTTTAGCTCATTTACCTCGTTATCCGTCGTATAACGGATTCTAAAGACGTCTCTTTAGAAGACAATTAGTGTAGAATCACAGGTGGTATATGAAACTACTGGAGATTGCCGAGGACATCCTGGCTATCTTCTTGCCCCGGACGGTATGTGACGGCTTCCGTAAAAGGACTCACGTGCACGCTGCGGTACACTGGACGGAGTGACATGTAAATTCAATTTGTCCTCTGCTCTAGCTGCAGGTCGGTCTATCAAATGACATTGCAGCTACCCAGTTTCAAGTGAAAAAGCCCCATGTGGAATCCTCTCACCTCACGATAATATCACCCTCTGAACTTCTACTTCCGATTGATACCGCTGAAAATCCTACACTAAGGCTGTGTGGGCGTATATTTCACATACACCCTGTCTATTATTTACGATTCACCTCCAACAGAGCTCGGGGAATCGTCCTGTTCTCAGTTTTCATTTATAGCCCGTTGCGGCTCTAGCCCTATTTCAATATTCTTTAGAATTATTTGAAAGGAAGGAAATTTTATCGAAAATGTACACTTTCACGTGTATTATGATAATTAGTTTGATTTCGACGCGTATCGCGTAATTTATCATCTGTTTCCTTCGAGGAAGGCGATTCGATAAACAAGTAAAAGTATACAAAACCCGAAGACCTCCCATGTAATTTACCTTTTAGGTAAATTGTCCTGTCCATATGAATTTAATGACCAAAAATGAGAATTTCGTTTTTGATAAAATTTTTATGTCATTCTTTCCGAAAAACATTAAAGCGTTGCTGGATGACAAATTACGGTATCTACTATCTCCTGGTTAAAATATGGTTGATTCTACCTTCCGAATCACATTCCATTAAGTCAAAAGATACTTCTTTTTTTTATATTGGGGTGATGGAATGATTAATAATCTTCAAAAAGTAATTACATGCACGACGCCGGTGTTTTGTATTTTGTGGATATCAATTTATACGTGTTTCGAAGGGGAATCAAGTCCTTGATTAGTGGAAAGGTACATTATACCAGTCATTTATCATACAATAAAAATGTGGTGTGAGAAAAAATCGGTTTCATAAAATCTGATATATTAGATTACTTTTCAAGGCTTCAACATTGAAACGATTTATGTTAGAAATATTCTAAATAGGACTGGAAGTCTAACGTTACGATATAGAAAATGGACTCGCGAAAGTTTTTCATAATTCAATTAAAAATGCAAAAGATATTAAACGTGTAAAAAACTATAATATTATAATTTATTCAATAAAATAGAAATAAACAAAGTACTAAATAATAAATGTAACACCCACAAATAATTATAAATAATATTTTAAGAAATACAATATTTTGCAGGCTACAAGAAAGAGATACTGGTGCTAAGTTATAAATATCTAATTAATTATAATTGCCTTAAATTTGTTCACAATTAAGTAGTCCAGGGATCTGGAACTAAACTGGAAGATTCATCTTGCCATAATCCCTAAGGGTAAAGAAATGAACGAGAATCCGTAACCAGTTTAAATTAGTCCTCAAATTTAAAAGAAGGAAAAACAAAAATATCGATTTAATAGGATACATGAATGGCTTTTTTGTTTGTTAAGTAATGGTATAATCAAGTCCCACGTGTAGTGGTACACAATAGTACAACACTCACTGCATATTTAAAAATAAAATACCACACAATAAATTTGTGCCACATTTGCAGCGGACGGGCACGTAGGTGTTCATATCTGTTGCCAGATTTGATGTGTGCTTCCCGAGCGCAATGTTTAAGAGTGTCCATTGTGTGGTTGGCTCCTCGTAATGCGCAGGTATTAAATTACCAGTTAACAATTTCGCTAAGCGCTGAGCAAACAGACCTCGCGAGTCGATGTTTGCCCGGGGCAAGCTAATTTATTAATTGAATGCACCACTGCACCATTGTGCCATCCACAATTGCACAGGCAGCAGCTCATTTCTTCCGCCTTTGTATCCATCGCCTGCCGGAAAGATAATTGTGTGTCTTTGTATCTTAGCAAAGTTGAAAGCATTGAAAATGCTTAAATACGTTAATGCAACTGAAGTGTTGTTGTCATAAAATTTTTAGTTACATTCCTGTCAGACGCTTTAGAATCACCGTACGTCTTTCAGTCTCATTAAATTGCAAATCCTTTTATAACTTTGCCTGCATTAAACAAAATAAACCCTCGACACATTTACACATCACAGGTTAGACCTTCTTACTTTTTATCATTCGTAATAAAGTGTAAAAAGATACAGAAAAGTAGAAAAGACTAGAAAAATTCGCATTTGTTAAGAATTTTCTCAAGAAAGTAATTCTGCTGTGAAAATATTTCAGAACTCTTTAATGAAATACAACGAGATATAAAATAGTGAAAAAGTTTTAAGGGCAAAGTGCTTTATAAGTAAAATTGCAGAGATAAACTTGGTCGCGGTAAGGCGCGTGCCTGACCTTTGCGGCGCAGGTGGGTGCATGTCGTTACTGCGTCCACACGTATCCACATTCCATGAAAGAGACTCTGTAAGTAAATAGTGCAATTTTCCAGGGTGAAAAGAAAAGAATGTCAAGTCGGATGAAAGCAGCGCTGCTAGAAGAACTTTTCCACTAACCCAAATTGAATGCTGGAAGTGATGTTTCTCCGGAGTTTTAAAGATGTTTCCCCTTCAATATCGAGTAAAAGGGACTCAAAGGAATCCAGTGACACTACAAAATTTCTCTTAATTAAAGTCATTGTAAGTGGGAAATGAACGAATTCCTCTGTTTGTTAGATAAATAAATATTGAAAATGCTTTAGCCCATACCCTTGTTATTTTAAAAAGGAAAACAAAGACAAGATGACTGGAATCCTTGGACTAACAATTTTGTTTTTGTTTTTCCGTTAGTATTGAATTTTCTTTAAGAAAAAACAGTAAGTTTAAATGAGTGGTTTTTATCAGAAATACTTTATTCTTTCAGTATAGAATAACCTATGGGATACGCCATGTGACTTTGTTGATCGTTCATTTTTTTCGAATCTCAATTTAAGTCA
The DNA here is from genome assembly GCA_001932985.1 of Proctacanthus coquilletti. Taxonomy (NCBI): domain Eukaryota; kingdom Metazoa; phylum Arthropoda; class Insecta; order Diptera; family Asilidae; genus Proctacanthus; species Proctacanthus coquilletti. The sequence goes on along the minus strand of MNCL01000106.1, from coordinate 507,090 downwards.
AAATGTTGGACCTCCTTTGCCCAATTTTATAAAAAAAAAATGAAACTAATTCTACATTCTATTCTATTCATTAGCGAAAACAAATCAAATATAAGACCTTTTTCGAAAATTAGAATAAACCGTCTTTTAAAACAATAAAGAATGATTTCTTAAAGTTATAGACAGATATAGATACACGTAAAATAAGAATTCACTGGACCTTTAAGGTACTGTGTCAGATCAAAAAAGGTTATAAAAAGAAATAACTACGCGGAAGGGATTATATCCTAAAAGAATATTATTCAAAACACGGATATTATTTTAATTAAAGGTAAATGTATTAAGTGCTTTTGCCGGTCCTACTGACTAAACGCGTGCTTGGAAATTGCATCAACTGGTGATTGTAAAATGCATTGAAATTATGCACGGAGCACCTTTCGAGCACCCTCTTTTAATAGATGCACATGTGACATCAAAGGTAAAGTGGGGATCTGATGGCGAGGGTTCAGAATGCATTAAGTGCGATTATTATCAATTAATCGGTGAGTGGTGACGTTTGCCAATTGTTCACAAACTAGTGTGCAACGTGATGTGATGCAAGCAATCACTAGCCCGACAGTGAATCACTTGAATTCAGTGGGAATTGTGACTGCAAGTCCATTGGGCAAATTGCCTCAATTCAGAGCCAGGGGAACCCCCGGAGGTGCTCTTGCGTATGCCACCTCCGAGCCGAGTGCTGTCACAAATCATGAAATCACGAATCGTGCCTCATGCATTTTGCATGCGACAATTGTTTGCATCGCAGCAGTCGCCCATGTGCAGCTCCCAATCTGCTGTCCAAGTCCTCCTCTGGCCTCTTTGTTCCAGGCTGATGAAGTGCACCACTTGACCTCAACCCGTACTGCTCGGCCAGGAACTCTGTCGTGCCTAGCTCGTCGTCCGAGCTAATGATGAAACTTTCATTTATGCCCGGCTCCTATCCCGCTGGGAGAGATGGAGACGGAACAAATCTGTCCCTGGCTGTAACTTGAGCTCTAGTGGAACATTCGTCGTCCGTCTCCCTCGGAACAAAACCTCCCGACACAATCATGGACGCATTTATTTTTACTACTTCTAACACGCGTACTGCGATTTCGCGTTTTTGCGTCAATATTTGCCCTGGGGAGCATATGTAAATTGTGATCCCCGGAAATTATGAGAAACTCCTATGACTGCCATCTGAAACTCTCTGGCCGCTAGTTGAGGAATAAGGTTTTTTCGGGATACCTCGTCTCATTGGATTTCCTTTATTTTTGCTTTATAAGAACGGTGATGTTACATGTTCCTCTAACACAGAAATTCTCAAACTTTCTACCCCTAGAACCAATAAATACCGAAATCAATAAATCACATTGTCCATGCAATAAGCGGTTTAAATATAATTTATTTGTTTATGGGTATTTCTACTTCAAGGTAGGAAAAGAAAACTTCTATTACAATCCAACAATAAAAATAAAAAACTTGTTGAACAGAAAGTATCTTCTTTATCACGCGTTCAATACGTTCAAATAACATTCCCTTTTCATAACTTACTTATGTATTATCTTTTTCACTTAAAATATCATTTTACTGTGACAATAAAAAAGAATTTTATTATTTTCACATGGTTTATTCCTTTTGACTATCTAATTATAAAAAATAAAAGAGAAATATGATCACTTCTTTATAAAAAAAAAAATTAATTCACATGCCTTCATAAAATTATATTTACTTTTTTTAAAGGATCAAAATTAAAAATTTTCAATACGAAAACAAAAATCATGTAAATCTTATTTTTGAACAAAAAATATTCAAAATCTCTAGATTGAATGAGCTCAGCATCCTGGGTCTAATTAAAATAAAAATAAAAAATAAATTATCGGAATGGAATAGTATACGTTAATGTACCATAAAAAAGGGAAATAAATAAATTTAGTGTTCACGACCCGTCTCTGGCAGGAATTAAAATTTAATGTAAAATACTATAGCAATAACGAAATGTCGTTTATTTCGTAAAAAGTCTGGTTCAAACAGTGAAATGAAAAGTTTTACGATCCTGGAATGAAATTCGCATTTCGAAACTCGTACGGCAATGTCGTTAAAGATTTAGTGGTTTAAAAACTGCACAGAATTTTACGAGGTTTAAGAATTTTACATTTGCTTCATAAAATATTAAAGCGAAATAAACCCCTCAGTTTTTCCATGGAAAATAATGAAAAAATAGACTTGAATCTGGTAAATAATTTTAAAATGAAATTTTCAAAACCAGTAAAAACGTAGAATTTCAAAACATTTCTGATACCTACGAGAGAAAAGTTAATAAAATCAAAACTATAAGTAGTAATCGAAAATTTTTTTTAATAAATAATTAAAAAGGATTAGAAAAATATGAATACATAAAAGTAAAAGAAAAGAATTGAAAACAAAATTTAAACACATTAAATTCATTGTGATTTAAAAATGTTGAAGAAATAGATTTACGATTTGAGTACAGCATCTGCGGAAAAGCACTAATATAATCAACGTTAGTCTTCGTTTTTGTTTTTTTTTCTAAATAAAATTAAGTATATGTAAATAGTCATCGTCTAAAGTACTAAAAATATTTAAAATTTGTCTGAAGTTTTGAGAACCGCGGATCGAACCCAAGCCCCGTTCGTGCTCCGCGGAGCTCTATGCAAATGCAAACAGACTTATCGCTCATCGCGAACTTTTCCACAAAAATCTTCGGCTAGAACGAGAAGATAAAACCGTGTCGTGTCTACTAGATGCCTTAGCCTAAGGCTGATTCTTCGAACAGTCTTGAGACGTCTTAAAGACGTTATATCGAGACAAAGACGTCTGCGTGTTCTTCCAAGTAGAATTCTTTTTTATTGAACCGGAGCTTTTTATATACACGTCGGTGATGTCGCATTCTATCGCGTGGGGTCTTTTGCGAACCGCGGGCTTACCGTTAAAATGGCCATCATTGCGTTTTCGTCTTACTTGTGCTGCGGTGATTAAGAGGCAATTTCTCTCGACCCGGTAATAAAACCAATTACGAGAGGTGAAAATCTGCGACGACGCGCGGCTGCGGCGGCGGTCGAAAATAGCCCGCAGTGATGCAAATGTGCCAAGTGAGTACTGTGATGTTGCAAAACGTGAAGACGCGATTTATTTAAAGTGACAAGGTGACGGGCAAGTGATAGCGACTACCGCGCTGCAGTGACATCAGGTAGCGAGGGCTTGACTCAATGCAATCTCGTCCGCGTTCCAAAGCTCGCGTCCAACACGCGCTGCTACAGTTTCAAGAAGATAAAAAGATAGTCTAGAAAAAAACGAAAGAAGATAAATAAGAGAATGTTATATTGAGGCGCAAGAGTTGATTAAGTGATGTTACAAAGCGCGCGAGTAGGCCAACGCGATCCCGAAGCAACTGCATGTGCATCGTGCCCATAAAAATGAAACCCCCATAAAGGACGTGGACTTTTATGACAGGACACGAGTTACTCCACGTGATAGATAGTTAATTCAAATCCATTTGCGTTTAATGTTCCATTGGGGACAAAATGGCATTCTAACGCATGGGTGCACTCTAATTTGCACGATAGCACCTATGAAGGAAATTAAAACGAGACTTTGTGACCACCCTTTTAATACGTCCGATATTATAGCGCAATTTGCGAATATTAGGAGCAACATTTTAAATGCTTCCTCTTTTAATCTTACTATCATATAAAACCACTTTACGCCTTTACTGTGGCTGTGGCCTTCGCATTATGACACACTTTCAGTAATATTTTTCGTTATGAAGGTCATGTACGCTCTGACTACTTGTAGTAAGTATTTTTTCACTATCAATAAAAATGCGACATTTGTGACTTGCTCGTCAAATATGTCCTTCTATTTCCATGCGTGTGCATAGTGTAGAACATATGGACACCGTTTGGCTGATTTGCAAACAAATTTTACTATATTATATTTCCTCAAGAAAATGTTCTGAGCAAAATAGTACTACTTGTGACGGAAAGAAAATGGTAAATGTATTTATGTACATACCGCCTATAAAACATTTAGTTTTACATCACTATACGACGTTTATAAGACATTAAATAGCATACTTTTGCAATTTGTTCCCCTTAAAAAGAAAAGAATTCAATTAAAAACATTGAGTCCAAGTTTAACATGTGGCATCACACGTGATCTCTAGTTTTGTTTACATAACAAAGCAAGCTTATTTTGAGAACCAGCGAATGTACTACTTGAAAATCTTTTAATTGTTTGATGACAAAGCACCTAATAGATTCCTCAAAGCTTCAAAAATATTTGTATAGAGCTCCAAAAATAGAATTTTACAATAATGTTTAAGATCCTGATATTAAATAATACAAATCTAATTAATAATAATTCTTTCTGTCTGATTTAATTTTATCCATCGTCTTTTTCACCACCTTAACAAATCTATGGAAAATTAATTTTTCTGAAAATTTTGTTAAGTTTTGCTTAAAGTGAGAAAAATACATTGAAATTAATTAATTATTTTTGTTTCATAAAAAATTAATACTTTTTTCCTGTATGGTTTTAATTTCATTGATTTTGAATCACCTTGCGATGAGAGTATATACGATATTCAGTATTTATGGTTACGTATAATTAAAAAGTAGATCAGAATTAGTGAATTTTCAAAATTACGAAAATTATTGCTTCTAGTTTGAAAACAAAATTGTATACAGTAAAAATCAATTATATGGTACTTATAATGGAACTTCTGAAACCCACCGTTTCAACAATTCGTCTATATAAACAGTAAAAGCATTCAGACATCAATAATAAATTATTAATTCCCCTAAAGGGTTTCAGCAGATTTTCTAGCTATGGAATATCAATTTCTACTATTAAAACAGTAGTTACGTTTTCAAAAGGAAAACTACTTTGAAGGAAATATTTTCTTTAATCTTCTGAAGGTAAATCGATCACCAACAAATTACAGGTATTAACGTACCCATGGGGATTTTTTGGTAAATTTAAAGGTCTTCTTGGTTCGTCCCATCTACATAATGAACATGGATGCCCAGGATGGGACTTTACATATGATTAATTTATGACCAAGGATAAAAGGTCTTATCCGTAGCAATATGAACGGCAGTTAGAGTAAATCGTTGTAAATAATATTGGCACAAATTTTTCTTTGTTGATCCATCGCATCCATCGTCAGAATTATCATCTTATGACAAGACGAATTTGTATCTGAACACACTATCGCATGAGTAACAGCGCAATAAACATGGATGCATTAGTCGAGGGTATTAACCAGCATTAAAGGCTTCAAGAAACGCGATGAAATTTATGTATATGCGGGTACCCAACTCGTAAATCAAGTTCCAAATCCAACTAGTAGTAGCTCATGATTAATTAATGCCTAAAGGAGCATGGTGATAACAGCAGATGATGTTACTGTCGGAAGAAAAAAGGTTCATTCCAGAAAAGGTTCAGTATTCCAGGCGAAAACCTTTCTAACATTAAAAACCATCTTATTAAAGGGGGCTTTTTACACAAAATGTTTATATACGAAATTCTAACCTAAACGCGTGAGATTCACAAGAGTTTCTTTCTAATTTCCTTTGGCCTCTTTTATTGTCTGGATTTAGAAAAAAACAAAGTACATTTTCATGTTCCTAACATTCTTAAAGTATTTAAAACTTTTCTCACTGCGCAATTCTCAAAGTCTTCAGAAAACTCTAAGTGTAAATAAATAATTGATGCCGGATGTGGCACTAAAATAAACAAACAACAAAGACAATAAAAAGTACTATCTTGATGCTATAGAGCATTTTTAGAATTTATATTGTGCCTAGTTCATTTCAGCATTGTATTTTATATGATTTCAAAAGGTAAGGGACAAATACGAAAAATTGGGGTAAGGAAACAAAAGATACAACGCTGTAATACCATTGGAAATTGATATTTAGCACCTTTATCCCTAGGGAATGAAAATATTGGGTAAATAGAAGAAAACCGCTTTAGACATTTTACTGTCGTGTAATTTCTTAAGAACACACCTAAGTTAGTATTACCGAAAAACCAAAATGTCGCCAAACAGCGCTGCGATCATGTTTATTTTTATTTTTATTTATTTTTTTTGTTACCTTGATAACGTGACTTTCGGCGCTAAACACTAAAGACACTTTCTTTACTTTTCCAATCTTATCAGAAATGTGGCCTGAATGGATATTGTAATATGATTAACAAGAATTTTATAAATTACCATCAATTTTCACGTGTACTCGTTTTATTGGCATCTTTGTGCTAGATAATCACGTCAGGTTTATACATCAGGCATTTTCCTATGTCGAGAAAAATAAGACACTAAATCGCGAACATTTGATTAAAATCAATTAAATTATTTGAAATATTTTTACTGTAGCGTTAAAATCACTAGATTTTTATTTCTGTAATAATGTGCTTTTTCTGTTTTATCTCTTTATACCACAAAACACAAATTTATTAAACAAAAATTAGAGCTGCTATTTCTTGTCTTCCAAAAATATGAGAAGTTGTCATAAATAAAACATCACTACTTCTAAAAGACCTCAAATTACAGAAAAGCTTTTGAAAATTATTGTAGAATTTAAATTTGGTCCAGGCTCCCTTATATAAATTTAATTTAAAGAATCTAAGTTTTTTACTGCAGTGTTATTTTTCTTTCACTACTGTGTCCTATAAAATCAAATTTTCAAACCTTTCGATACCGGCGACTTAACATCGTAATAATTTCTCAAAAGTCAAATCAAGCTGACGCAAATTGCTTAAAAGTGAATGAAAAATGATTTCTTGTTAGGCCCTAAGCAGTTTTTAACAATTTTATGTATTCAGTTTTACACAGTATAAAATTTTCTTGTCCTATCAGTTTGGTCGAGACCATAAATCAAATAAATAAATAACAGCATTCCACTCGACAAATATATCATCAATACCCGATGGACTACTGACTACATGACTGACTGACATGAGGATATATTGGCAATCAGCACCTTTTAAAGTCCCATTCCGACAAATTACAAGCCCTTCAGGGAAATTTATCGTTGTCCAAAATTCACACCTCACGTCCCATCGCGCCCAGGAATTTTCCAATTTTGCTCGGTTAAAGGTTCTGCCAGAACTTTACCGACCAAAAACGAACTTCTTAAGGATGATTCTAAGATATCCAGCTGCTAGAGACGGCTAGCCCCCTGTCGGATCCTTACCACTTCGTCCCGTTGTGATTAAACGCCTTCTACTCCACAGATCGGGTACGGATTCGGGATTTCTCAAGCTTTACCAGGAATATTCAAGAATCTATCCTTTCGCTAGTCACTTTAATCGAGGTTAAGGTTCAATCGCCGAGCGTTCTTGGGCTAAAATAGCTTGCATTCCTTCTTCGGTCTTGTCTGTGTCTTTAGTGCTATGGATTTGAAGGAATCATTCGGGTCCCAACTAAAAAGGTTTCGCCCTAAGGTATGCACACCTGCAAATCGAAGAATTTCTTCGCAAATTCCTTACAATTCATCCTCGTAGTAAGAGAAACAGCCCGTATGGAAATAGCTCCTTCGTCTGATTTTGAACTCAAAGGATTCACCAATCAAAGGGAGATATCTCGAAAACTTCAGACACTGCTGCGTGGCTACTCAACTTCTTAGATTTTTGGCTTAAAGACGATGAGAGAAGACAAAGGGCCACTCCATCGAATGTACATGTGCAAATGGAATTGAACGAATAACGAGAACTGCTACGGTCAAGGGAATTTCGGTACGGGGAGAGGATTTTTGGGTCATAGTGCTTAGAAATTTAAATAAAAAGACAGAGATCCTGAAGGTTACTGTCTTCTTAAGATTGATATTTTATGGTAAAGTAATATTTTCGATGGTAAAATAATCTTTTAAAATTTATAAACATAATGTGCGCTTGTTTTTGTGCACAAATAATTTTTAAATATTATAAATCATGCAACTTTAAACCCTTTTAAAAGACACTTATTGTGTAATTTGGGAATTTTACTTTTTGAAAAGGAAAACATGGAAAGGTTATAAAGTAAGAATATTTTTATCCAGGAATTGGATGACATTCCCACAAAATTTCAATAAAGCGTATATACAAAGTTTTTGAGTTTCAAAATTTAAAATAAGGGATCTGACTCTTGTTTAATTGGACGAGGTTATTTTTAGCAGATTTACGTGAAATATGAAAATTATGGATGTATAATATTGGATGCTGCTAACCGCAACGATTCCAAAATAACGATTTTGCGAAATGCAGCGCAACTCATCAGAATGAAAAAATTCATTTCGATAAAAGTTCGATTCAACTTTTACTTTTATATTTTTTCAGCTATACATGCACTCGTTCTATAGCTACGTTGGATTACTACCTCAATTTTTCAGAATTTTTTTTTCCATGTTTGTATTTAAAAGTTTTTATCAGTATCCAACTTACTCTGCTTTAAACGGCTACTTTGAACTACTTTGGATTGAAAGTCATAGATTTTAATTCGTAATCCAAAAAAGACATACATTTTAGGAAATTCCGATGTCCTCTTTAGAAAAGCTCGCTAGCTAGCTAGCTAGCTAGCTAGATATTAGACTTTTGGACATGGCCCTATGAAAAGCCATATTGATGTTTGTTGCGTGAATTTAAGTAATAATCGCAACCTCGGTCAGCGCCTTTTGAATGGAAAAGGGTGAAGGACCAGAAGAAAGTCGTGTTGTTTTTTCTTTGATCAGATAAAAAATGGGGAAAATAGGCGGAATTCTTCAAATCCAAGCTCTAGGGCAAAAACCCAACAAAGAGCTGACTTACAACCACAAATCGAACATCAACCCCATTTCGTAGTAACATTTCATTCAGGATTAATTTTGGCCACGCAGAAATAAAATTGCTCTTTTATGTAAACTTCGGGCGTAAGAGGTGCTAGAAAAAAATGAGCATTTATGATCTTTTGAGATACGAGGACCTATAACGTATTAATACTAACAAAATAAATAAAATAACTATTTATAAACAAAGAAATATTCGAAAAAGCTTATATATACATTTTTCAGTTACTGAAAAGGTCAATAGTTCGACTTAGAATTTTCAGTCGTGCAGGTAAAGTGATTGGAAGTACTATTAAAATAATAAAGACATTTTTTTTTTAATTTTGCAATATATTGCCGAAAATTCTAAAAAATTATGATATGGATGGCCTTAAAATTTACACGATTTATTGGAAATATGCGTATATTGCGAGCTATAGCTATTAAATTTTCCGTTTTGAAAACAGATCGTTTGGTTAAATTAATTCCAGGTCTACGTACTGTGATAAAAATCAATCAAGCACTTTATTTTTACCAGTGGAAAATCTAAAAATCAATATTTGAACAACCGGCCAACATACATGTGATTTAATCACATTTCAACGTCCATTTCCATAGCTCGATTGTACCCCTGGTTACACGTTGGGTATTATCTACGTTAAGGGCAAAATAGAAGTAATGAAAATTATTAAATATTCAGTTACGGTGAAGTTGACTCGGAACATGCATTAGCGACCGGGATCAGCCTTGTTGGTCCTTGCTGGTCGACTCGCGTTTCCCGAACCTGCCCTGGTTTAGTTAGTAGCACCAACGACAACGACGATTGCCTTTAGGCACGTTACGGGCCCGCCACGCACTAGCCACATAAAGCAAGGATTTACACGCCTTAATTAAATTTCGCTTTTATCCAGGAGCAAATCTTTTATAAGCCCTCACAACGGCGGCGACGACATAGATTTGTGCCGCGGATTATGCTTTCTCCCCTTCTATTGCCTCTAGATGTTCCTCGAGGTTATTAAACAAATCATTGCGCTGAACGACGCAAAGAAAAGGGTAATTACCCACAAAGCAACAATTGTTCACATTACGAGTTTCGTCTGTATGAACTTTCGGCAAACAAGGAACCTTTATGGTTACGACTTAACGAAACAGTAAACGGTCTTTGCATGTTCCGAGCAAACTTAGAAATTATAAGTACTAAAAGATGTGGTAAAAATGTGAAAACCGAAATAAGACTACTTTCTTTAAAAAAAAAAAAGTGTTGTTACATTGTGACCGACTGAATAAAAGCGAACGTTTCGGAAACATAAATCTAACAATCCTCATAAAGAAATTTTCCACATTTAATAATCACAAAATTGGGAAACTTCAAAGAAAATATCATTTTTTTAAGGCAACAAAAACAATTAAATTTAGAATGACTTAAGGGAGTCAAATTTTAAATGCCATCATTGTAAAACAGAAGTATTTTCGCTATTAGCCAAATTATTAGACCAAAATTCATGCTTTATTGTCTAGTTGCCTTTTGGGTGTAATAAAGGACATATATAATTCATGAATTCAACAAGTAGAAATGTTCACGAGAAAAGGCTCATTATTCACTAAGAAATTCCTAGAAATTCTAAAAATAGAAATCTGAAAGCCCATAAGAAAGGCAATAATATAGTTCTTTGTTTTTGTTCTTCTGTCATTTTACTTTCTTGAGACATTCAAAACTTCAGGGGAAAAATAATAACAGAAGAATATTAATATTTTAAAAATCATGTTAACTACACTTATAATTTTAAAATTGAAAACTTCGTCTACTCATCGTGTACAAATGTCACTCAAAATGGGCAAAGACAGAAAACGGGAATCTTTAACCAGAATATTAGGCAGATAAGTTCTGCATCTAATTCAAATACTAGACTGACATATGTTGATTAAAAAAGGTGTTTTCCGCGATCGGATTTTTTTGAACTATGTAATCGTATGTACGTTGCCACTTGCGAAAGGAATGAGTGATGAAAGGAACATTCGCCGACCTTCACTATCTGGACAAAAGAAGGCCATTTTCCGGAGGAGAAACCACCGTCTAGACTCTGTAGTTGCTCTGAGGAAACGAAGGTAAGACATCTGCTACTAAGTGCCACAGAAAAGACATCAAATGACGCCAAGAAATTCCTGACTTTCTTAATTTGTGCTATAAATCTTCGAAGATGTCAAGGTTGCCACTAACTGAAACTAAAAGTTTTGACCTAGATGTAAAACATTTCATTAAAGACGTCTCTGATACCCTTCTACACATGAAAATTATAGTTGGAAAAATTATGTTAAACCTTAAAACTTTTTGCCACCCAATTGAAATCTGCGAACTGGAAAATTCTCAGCCAAGTGCATATTCAACAAACTTTTACTACAAAGTTGAATTTTCACAGACTGCATTGTTGAATGCCGAGCTGGGTGCATTCGCAATGACCATCATTCCACATCATGGAACAATTTAATTTCCGAGCAAATGCTGGACGAATGCCGGATATTAATTCAATTCCATAAAATTTAGTAAAATTTTCTTCGACAATTTTAATGAAATCAACTTTAATTTCCTAGACGAAAGCAACTAGTTCTTATGTTTATTCATACCCGGAAATATTTCTAAATATTTCTAGAGAAAACATTCTGAGAATTACAAAATCGTAGCATGGTTTCTTTACATTTCAATTTTAATTCAGTTGTATATTTGCTACAATTTATTGCTCCCTTTTCTTACTACCATCAAAAAGGATTTAGATATACTTATTTACTATACTATATCTATTTTTCCTACAAATATTAAATTTCAATTTCCCACATTTTTCATCTAAAATTGAGTATTAATTTTTTCTAGAGCTCTCTACTAGTTATACAAGGAATACATTCTCAAACACGTAAAGACCAGCATATTCATTTAAAAGAAATATATCTAGACATTAATGAGTGTGGGAGTTATGACTCATATTCCAGTACGTTCTACCAAAGAGTCGAACTTTTAACAGAAGATCATGATCACTGACTATGACTATCACGGTCCAGGTCCAGCTACAGCTAAGAAGCAGATGACCAACTTCAATTGGTGCTCTGTAAGACTGGCTTAGGTGCGAGCATGAAGACGAATTTCCTTGTATATACAACATTATATACTATGATTTAGCCAGAGATTGGGCAAAGCGATCACAGAGCATCAAGAACTGATCAGTACTTCCTAGAGCTTCTTCTGTTTCAGTTCGGCTCCTTGAAATTTCATACAAATTCTGATCTTGAATTTAAAATTTAACTAACGCATTTAAGGATCACGTTTCTGTCCTACAAGTATTTTTTATCCCCTTTTCATTTTTGCTTAAAATTTCTTCTATTAAAAAAAAAAACTTTTCAATTAATTTAATCCGATAATAATAATTAATAATTTAGACACTGGACCTGCTTTTTTTATGAACTCATTGTTTATTAGTTTAAAAGAGTCAAAGATCTTTGAATTTTTAAGTCTCTATTTTGTGCATTTGAAACTAAAGTTCAGAAAAATTTGATATGAAATTTAATGGGAAGAGGTTTTTCAAATGAAAAAGGAAAAAACTGCCATACAATAAAACATAATTAAATATTAAACTATTGTTATATAAAAATGTAATAAATCTGCGAACTTTGAGTATTTAAAAAACATGAAATTGCTGATTTAAAATATCGATCGTTGTGAATCTTTAAATGTTAATAAAACCGAATTATCTTCACAATGGTACTCCGTGTGTATAAAGCTTCACTAGCCAATTTTCCGATATAAAATATTTACTTGCTTCCTTTTCACAGGTCGGCCAGTCTCTTTCACAAGCCGTATTTTTGTAGGGAATATTCATATTCCCTCGAATATTGTGAAGAATATTCTTCCATATAATTTCCGGTTGTTCATTCCTTTTAAAATCATTCGGGCGAAACATGTTTTTCTCAGAAAATATTCCAGAAAGAATATTTGACATCATGCAGATAGGCCCCGAGTATCTACGGTGAATTGGAATTTGATTGATGATACGCCCTCCCAATCGAAAATGTTTTTCGTTAGAAGCACTTATATGAGGTGCGATCAAGTAGGTTGGCAAAACCATTCACCACGGACGTAATAAAAGCAATAGATAATCTGTTCATCTTTAATTTTTCATTAAGGTTCGGTCCCCATGGAATAGTGACTCCTCTCGGGGAAATCGTTTTCCCAACAAGGGAAACTGAGATATAGCTTGAGGCGGCCAAAATTTTATCAGAAATATAGATGGATTCGAAAATAAGGTTTATTCGACTGGATGATATTGTTGTTATGGAAAATCGTAGTTGTTTGGATACACCTCTTTTTGATAAATGTAGGTTAGGTTATAAAAGGTTTCAACAGTCCTTTGTAAACCCATTCAATCGAGATAATCAACTGTAAATGCCAAAAGGATCTGCACCTTTAACCAGCATTTGTTCGGTTAAGGATACAGTTCAGTGAAAGCAAAAGACATTCTGTAGGATAATTAATTTCGATTTTACCTGGTTTTATCTTTCAAAGAGGTATTAATTGGTAATTTCTTCACAGAAGATATTTTATGCTCAAAAACGCTCAATTACCGTTTTATTACGCAGTTAAGAGAAGACAAATGCTCTATCAGGAATCATTACCTCGTTAAAATTTATTACGCAGCATCGTTTAAGTGGAATAAAATGTTGTTCTCCATCTCAAATATAACATTATATTATATTAACTATTATTATAAATAACATCTTAGAGCGGAGTTAAGTAAAGTCAAATTAAACTGTTTGCATTATTTTTATTGTGGGCTCTTTAAAAAGCGCATATATTGAAAAAAACCTATTTTCATTTTTATTCTTCCTTCCTATTGTCCTTCAACGAAGGTTTTAAGCCCTTCTCGTATTACGAAATTCTAGTTATACTTTTAAAAAATTATTAAACATTTTTTAATACATTACACACAACATAAACATATAAAAACAAAGTGTTGTAATTAGTTTTCCTGGAAACATAAGTAAATATAAAATTTGAAATATAAAAACATCTTTTTCAGAAAGCTTTTTTATTATGTTAACGATATTTTGCATAATTTTTTATACATTTTCCTAATAGAAAAATTTTATTTTCCTCTTGCAGAAAATCAGGCAGTAAATCAAATCGTCAGATTCGTATTATTCCTGATTGGTCTGAAGATGCTATCAATGGAGATCACCTGTGGGCGGCAACATCAGCCTCCGGTGACTTTTGCTGCGTTCCAGATGAATGTCGTGTAAGTATTCTAAATTCTATTAATTCTTTTTTCCAGTACTACCAAAAACAATATTTAAATCATTGCTCGTTAAGACAGATTTAATTAAACTACAACTAAAACCTAAATCAAATTTTAAAATTTTTTTAATGTCATATAGTTCAGCCTCATAAACTCGTATATTGAATTTTCGAAATCTATCAATTGATTAGATTTTTGTTTCTATTTATTTTACAGAAAAATGGCCAGCGAATGAGGTGCTCAGCATGTCAACTAATAGCTCATATCAGCTGCATTCCGATCGTTAATGAAAAGACTAACCTAGCTTGTAAGCCAACGTTTCGAGATGTAGGAGTAAGACAGTATAGGGAACAAACAACAACACATCATCACTGGGTCCATCGCAGAACTGAAAAATCAAAATGCAAGCAATGTGGCAAGGTAAATGAAATAATCAATACACATTTTTCCATAGACCGAAGACTCTACAAGAATTCAGATATGGCAAGGTATTAATAAAAAGATCACTAAGTATTACAAATAAAATAAATCAAAGTTCCTCAACTAATTTTGAATGGAAAGACATACGTGCGGACCCAGCTCCTGTGATCCCCTGTTCCTTACAAACGATCTCTTGACCTTCTTAATATTTCGATCATTGGTCAGAGAACTAATTTTTACAAAATAATCAAAGCTTGGATAAGATGTTCGTGCAAAATTTGAACACAACTCGATCAGTAATACTTTTCAGTCTTTCCTCTGCTTCTCACAATTTTTACCTTAGCATATTTGAAGATCGCTTTCTACTCGTTAAATTTATTCATAAAATTCTTCTAAAATTAAAAAACTAAGCAAAGTTCGCTATTTGTTCTATAAGAACATTAAAGGTTTCTATCGCTTTAAATTTTTTATATACTATAGTATGCTTAGAACATTTTTTCAGTTAAAATTTTTCCTTTTTTAAAAAGTTTTCATTATTAATTTAAAATATTATAATTTAAAAAAGTAGTTTTTTCTTTTCCTTTCTTTCTAAATTTTTAATGAAGAATTACTTGTAAAATTTCTATTCAATTCAAGTTTCTTGCTTTCCAAAACAATTGAATTAAAATCGTACTTTTTCCTCCTAGGCTTGCAAAAACCATATTGTTCAAATTTTAAAATGTTCACGTTCTAAGTTCAATTAAAGCAAGTTTTTCATAATTGAGCTCATTTGCATCAGCGCGAATGTTTCAGCATAAAAGATGTGAGCATGGAAACTTAAAGTGAATACTTAGTTCAACACAAGTTACCCCTAGTTACAGGAACATTCTAATCCTTTTCTACAGCAAATCCCTTCAATGCAAATTGTTAAAGAACATCTGGAGTTCTCCAGGATCCGAACAGACATAAAAGCATCTCTAGCAGTTCCAGAAGACCAAATAACGAAATCGAAGTTGAAAAGAATACTTATTTACAATTCCCATTTCGAAGAATGCTCCTCATTTGCACTGCATACCACGAACGTTATGAACCTTACTTACCCGAAAACAGACGGAGGCGGGATAAGGATCTCATTAATTTGCTTCTTGGAAATCGAAAAATTAAGGAAAATTGCGTGCTTTGCAATTCTATTGCCCCATTCCCTGTTGTTGTTAGCCCGTTCCCACCATTCCCTCGGGAGCAATCACTGTCGTTAGTTTAATGACCATGGATCCAGTAGTGATCACTTGCACGGGCCTCCGCCAAGCGGCCGGCTAATTAATGGTCCTTTAGTGGCTCTAGTGCCTGCGAGCGCCGGCAAAGGTCGTTGGTATTTCAGACACAGCGCGCACTTGATTAAAGGTATTCCTGGCGAAATGACGCGGGAGCCGGGATGCAAAACGAAATTGGGTCGTGAGGGGCAAGGATTAATCGAGATCTTACTTGGAGACTTTGATTAAATTTCGACTAGAGAAAATTCGGTCCAAGTGCTCGAGGGAGGAGGGATACTAGAAGCTATTCAGAACTAATTTATTGCCAATGAAAAACTAGAGGAATACTGGATCACTACGAAAAGAATGAGAATATTAGGATGTGATATCGCCCTTTTTAAGTAAAAGGTCTTAGGTTGCATATAACCTGGACATATTTGTTTACATGCCTGATGAAAAGTTATCCATTTTTATGTATAGCTGCCTTAAAAATGTTCTCTAATATGAAGAAGTGGAAATATAAAATTTCTATTGAATTAAGAAGATATTCAAACTATGGATAATGGAATCAAACTCTGATTATGTTTTTTGACTTTTCCCCAGTGATGCAATTAAAATCATGAACTGCAAAAAATGTTTAAGCTATTAAACAATTCTAAGGTCTCTTAAGATAAAAGTCATGTATATAATAAAAATTTTCAGGTACATTTCACCAGAATTTCAATTTTTGTTTTTATCCAGTAAACGTCTACATCTCTGAAAACCTTGTCATAATTCTAAGGCAAAGAAACGCAAGACAGAAATCCCTTGATGCTACCACATTGAAATTAGAAACTTGAAGGATACAAATGCACTTGGCAATATTTTACAGCTTTATTTCTTAATATTTTCGCGGAATTTCATTTTCTTTTAAGAAACAAAGAATTAGATTAATTATCCACGCGCACACACCGCAAATTCCAGCACGAAATGTTCATAATTTTAATTTTAATTCTCAAGTGGCATTTTAATTAAATTTTCAGGCTTTCCAAGGGAAGTTATTCGGCTCGAAGGAAATTGTCGCCCTTTCCTGTGCTTGGTGTAAGTCTGCTTATCACAACAAGGAAACGTGCTTTAACCCCGAGAGGATTGGCGAGGAGTGCTCCTTAGGTTTGTACCCAGACCGCACATAAAAGCATTTGCCTTTTAGGAAATTTTCAGCATCGTTGTGTCGTCATACCGTCATCGCCACCTTTCGGATGTTTTAAATTAGCTCACGGGATAAAATTGAAAAATACCAACAAGACCGCGACTTTCAACAATAATTGAAATGGAAAAAATTTAGTAGAAAAAAAGTGACGCAATTAAAGCGCGAAGTAAATTTAACAATTCCTGGAACCTTATTGAGTCATCTTATTGTAAAACTGCGAACACCCAGCAACACCTCCGTGCTTAAATTAATTGAGAATTAACGTGCTCATTAGCGTAATTAATTTAACTTAGTTCTAATTAAATTGTCGGCGAACTCTGTGTCCGCTATCTATTGGTCCACCCGCTCCCACTCGATCGCGGTTTATCTTAAGATGCGTGCATAAGGAAAACGACAAGAATAAAATGTTCCCTTTCTTCCGGGGGATTTTAACGGGGCAATTACTCCATTGACGGGACTTTTTAAGTGCTTCTTTAAATTGCAAAGAGTTGTGACTTTGTGAGTTTTCTTGTCTACAGCTTTGTGATGAGTTTCTATAAAAGATGAAAACTTCGCTTTCGAAATTGATTTCATACTTTTGTGTCTAATGAAATTGCAACTTGCAGCATGTGGTTTTGTATTAGCAAGTACTTCAGAAGATTATTCTGGATAAGTTTTATCACTTACAGAGAATAACTTTACAAAGATCTAGCGTTAAAGGACTTCAGCAACTTGAAAGTATTTCACTTTTCGTTCATTTAATGAAATCATTTTATTTTAAATGTAAAACTTTGTTTAATCCTGACGTCCAAAATTCAAACGACTTTTTTCAGTTTATAAATTCATTATTCTACTCTAAATCTACCTTAATCCTAAATACAAATCATCTTAAGAAATCCTTCCTTTAATTCCTAAAGAGAACGAATTTTACATTCATTTCGTATTTTATTTGAATAAATCTTTGCTTTGAAACTCGCTCTATAAAACTTGTATGCAATTAAGACTTCTATTTTAACATCTTCTTTCATTTTTTATATTACACTAAATAATAAATAGTGAATTTTCGAAATAAAAGAGGAAAAATGTTTTCAAAATAAATGAATTTCAACAAAAGCAATGTTTCACTTAGTATAAACATTTCGAACTAAATCTCCTAGACTCCAATAAAATTGTTATTGACAGTGCTGAAAGTTTTATCCTTTTTAACCAACGCTGTCGCAAAAAAAAGATATGTTCCTTGATTTGAATGATACCAACACAAAGAAGCAATAAAATGAAAATTGGAATCAAAAATAGAAATAGTCTCCGAAATCTTTGAAAAGCAAATCCTTTTCCACAACACGAAATGGTTTATTTATCTTTACGTATTCAGATCCCGTAGTACGGGGGATCTACAAAGCACGCAGTAGGTGTTCAAAAACTATTTAACGTGGCGGCTAGGTTAAATCTAAAACTAGCACTTAAAAGGATTTTGGAGAAGTAAATAAAGCAAATACTTTCTTAGTGGTAAACACCGCCGAACCCTTCTGGTGTTCCGGGATGATTCTAATAATTGAAATTTAAATTAATTCTAGGCTTTGTAAATTCGGCTAGAGCCCATATTTAAATGTAATGGTGTTGCAGATGTTATATGCGATTTTACCCCGATCTGATAAGATTAACTTCGGAGCAAATATCGAAACGACACGGGAGGGTGTTGAAGGGATTTGCATAAAATGTACGAAATTCCTCATATATCCCAAATTACCGACTGTTAAGATCCCTCTGTAATATTAAATGGAATTTTTCGTTGTGAACCCTACGTTCCGACCAGCTTAACTGAGGTGGCTAGTCTTTATCCCTTGAAAATTATTTTTCCTGGAAATAAGTTCATGCGGCCCACCAGACTAAAATAATCGCTAGCATCTGGAAAGACAAGCCTAGCTTTTACCGAGGAGGTTAAAATCTAATTATGGATATTGCTAATCTAAACATCAGTTTCACGTAAGATAAGGTCTTATAAGTCGAACACCCTGTGAACGGTGGTTGTTTTTCTCGTTGTTGCTTATTCCAAGAAATCTTGGATTCCTGCAGATGGTAATGGAAAAGAAAATTGGATTTAATAAGGAAAATGAAAAATAGGAATGCTTCCAAGACTTATGAATCATTGATCAAAGTTTGAAAGATTTTTTAAGTAGAACTGGCGTACTCAAAAAAATTACGAAGAAAAGATACGCATCTCATTTTTCACAGGGTTTCTTAAGAATTATTTCTCTTACTTAATTTGTAAAAGTTCCTGAGTGTTTGATTTTTATTTCTTTATTACGCAACAGAAAATGGAAGTTTGATGATGCTTAAAAAACATTTTCTTTTTAAATGGGTTCGTGGATATTTTCAAATATTCAATTCAAATGACTTCCAAAAGTTGCTTTATAATTTTTGTAAGTTCGCCAATAAAACGAGACGTATATTCTTAATTACACTCTTAGTAAATCACCCTTAAAAACAAATTCAAGAAAATACTTTTTCTCCTATAGATATATAAGTTTTTATTAATTTTTTCATAATTAATAAGTTTACATATTTCGTTTACAAAACGATCAAATATAACTAAGAACTCTCTCACGTACGAGTACAGTTCGTGATTAATTACACGTTTTATTTTTATTCGAATAATTCAATACAATTTTCGAAGAAGTTAAAGATATTAATTAAGTTTTCATACTGGTGGCCTGTAACAATAGATCTCATTTGGCTAACCCATGTAATTTTCAATGGAAATTCAGTCGTGCCTAACCGCAATAATAATGTCTCTGGGCTGTTGAGGTGAACTTTCCGAAGATAAACAGAGGCTTTTTTGTGGTTCGAATCTTTAACAGCCCAAAATCACTGGAGCAATCGAATCCTCATTATGCCAAGTTACTCCCCGCCAAAGGGCAAAATGAAAGCCTTCGAAAATCCTCCACTAAGGCAATAACAGAATTCCATCAGAAGGGTTCTATTTCAGCACTGATGCGAAAATCGCTCGCAAGCTCCGTGCACAAAATGATACTATGAAAAAAATATGATCATTTCACGTGCTCCATTCATGGAAATCTGGAAAATTCACAGGAACCTAGCGCATCGAACGGAAAATTAATTTAATCGCGTTCGAAATCCCCAGTTGGATTGCATAGCTCTTATAATTTCTCTACCCTTAGGAACTCATGCTGGCATCATTGTTCCCCCGTCATGGATTGTGAAACTTCCGAGCAAAGGAAATTTCAAATCATCCTTACGAACGAACAGGAGGAAGCCGTCAGGGAAGAAAAAGCCAAAGGACAAGGAGCAGAGAGCATTCGTAATTAAACCTATACCTTCGGCCAACGTTACACCTGTGATAGTGTTCATTAATCCAAAGAGTGGTGGTAACCAGGTGAGTTGTCTGCTGTACATAGTGGCCCATTAATTTAATATATAATTTAATCATAACATCTTAGTAGTAATTTTGGGATTATTAATAAATATATTTATTTATATATTAATGAAAAATTATCGGACGACTTTTTTTTATAAGGATATTTTTTTAAGTATATAAGGATAAGGATATAAGGATTTTTTCTAAACATAGAATATAAAAAAACTATTCCAATTTAAAACAATCTCACATAATTGAGGATTGAGTTTTCGTCCGCATTCATCCAAATTAATCGCATGAAATAGTTTTATTTATTCAGTAATGTTACGAATACTCGAACCTTTTACTGGGCTCGGGACAATATTCAAGAATCAAATATGCTATCAACTTTATTACTGACACGTCACTGAAACGGCTAGTGCTTCTAAAACGAAAATTTAGACTCGCACGCAGGTTGTAAAAAATCAAACGAAATTCAAAGTAATCCACATTCACTGCTTAGAATGTATAAATAAAACTAATTTAAAACAAAAGAGGACATTTTGAACGTTTTCAGTTGAAATCTATTCAATTTTCATGCCGTATAATTGAATTTTAGAACAGAAAATAGAGTTAAATTTAAAATCATTTATTTAAAACAAAGTTTTTTATTAAGAAATTATTCTTTAATGGGAAATTTTCAACTGCAACAGAATAACACACGTATGTATACGCGGAATGATGAGGATAAAAATTACAATTATATGAATTAATTTATGAAATATTTTTTCTCGTTAATTAAAAATATTTAAAAATACAAATTGAAGTTTTCTCCATTCCTTTTTCGATTTCACAACCAAATTGTATGAAAGCAATTCTGGGCTTTTAAAAGATTCACGGCTTCAACTCTATATTTTTTAAAAAAAAAATTAGGAAAGGTCAGATAAATTCTGTAGTATATTAACCTTGACATAGAAGTTACCAATTACAAGACGTATAAGATAGTATTTATTTAAATTTGCAAAAATTATATTAAATACAACATCACTCCATTTTTTGAAATCATATAATAATTAGCCCCATTACTTCCTTTTATAATTTTTCCCATAAGTCAATTACGTTAATTACGTCGAAACCACTCCGACTTTTTCGGTTTTTAAGCACATGAAACGCCTGAATTATGGGCGAGCCCTTGATTAATCCTACACGATAAGTAATAAATTCCAATATTTCATCTTCCCTCATATACAGGGTGTCAAGTTGCTACAGAAGTTCCAGTGGCTGCTCAACCCCCGACAGGTTTTTGATCTAACACAGGGTGGACCTAAAATGGGGTAAGTTGGAGTTTTCTTTCGACCGACGTAGGCTGGGCTTATGGAACTTTTCACGTAATTTTTCACTTTCCCAGATTGGAGCTGTTTCGAAAGGCGCCCCAGCTGAGGGTGCTCGCGTGCGGAGGCGACGGAACCGTCGGCTGGGTCCTGTCTGTACTCGATCAAATCAACATCCAGCCGCAGCCCGCCGTGGGAGTGCTCCCGCTCGGGACAGGTAACGACCTGGCACGTGCTCTCGGATGGGGCGGAGTGAGTACCTGAAATTACCTTACCCTTTTTATATGCCGGACTTACAAAGATTGCCATTTATTGTATTATCCTTCATCGATAGGGATATACCGATGAACCTATTGGAAAAATTCTCAGTAACATTGGGAAGTCAGACACGGTTCTCCTAGATCGGTGGAGCTTAAAGGTCGAGCCGAACCCGAACGCGGAGCCAACGGACGAGGGAAAGGATAATCTTCCTCTGAATGTCGTTAATAATTACTTTTCGTTTGGCGTCGATGCCCATATTGCCTTAGAGTTTCATGAAGCCCGTGAAGCTCACCCTGAACGATTCAACTCCCGTCTTAGGAACAAGATGTTCTACGGCCAGGCCGGCGGGAAGGATCTCCTGCAACGAAAGTGGAGGGCCCTGGCTGATTTCGTTACGCTGGAATGCGACGGACAGGACTTCACGCCAAAGTTGAAGGAGCACCGTGTGCATGCAATCGTTTTCTTGAACATCGACAGGTAAAGCCACTACAGTCTACAGTAATTATGAAGGGAATGATAGATACCCTTATTAAAAGAAAATTCGTTCCTATAAATTAAAGTCAAAAGCCCTCAGAAACTGAGAAGCAGCACTAGCCTTTTCGGAATTTATCCTTATAGTGTTTTTCAAACCGCTATATAGGCATTATTATCAAAACTTTCAAGTATTATTTATTTTCGTCTTGCTTTCTCAACAAATATCATGATGATTTCTGTCTTCTTAAGTAAAATCTGTTCTGATGCAGATACTCTTTAATATTTACTTTCGTCGACTGGGTTCTTCCTGCCCTATGATTTACAAACCCAATGAATTCGATACTAAATCCAATGCTTTCAACAGTTATGGTGGGGGAACTCATCCGTGGAATAAATCAGCGGGACAATCAGAGCCATCCACTGACGACGGCCTCATAGAAGTTGTGGGTCTCACGACGTATCAGCTCCCACTCTTGCAGGCTGGTGGTCACGGAACTTGCATCTGTCAGTGCAAGTCGGCGAAGATAGTAACGACCAAGACAATCCCGATGCAAGTGGACGGTGAGGCAGCGAAACTGAAACCGTCGATCATTGAGCTCAACTTACTCAATAAGGCTGTGATGTTAGCTAAAAAGAAGCCAGGAAGAACAAATGTTCAGTAAGTATGGTTTTTATCCCGAGTTCTTTACTCAGCAGCATAAACACGATTTTCCTCTAAGTGAGGTTGAAATTTCTACCTTTTATAGCCTTTCCTTAAGTCTAACTAGCTGCATTCACAATATACAGTCCTACACAAAATTCTAAGGCCACTACTTTTCGTCCTATGGAACATAAGTTTTAAAATAATTATTATGAAGAACAATTTTAGTTTTTTAAATATTAAATAAAGCGCGATAAATACACACCCTTTGTGAAAGTTAAAAATCTACTTCCTGTTTCAAAAAATTATCTTTTACTCTAATGTTTTAAATATTTGCTTTGAAACTCCCAAACTCATCGTGTTAAATATTTTCTTGTAATTCAGTCTCAAACTTCTGAGTAACTTACTTTTTTTTTAAAAGTTAAAGTTCTTAATTAAATTAACCACTCAATTATTCCAAAAAGAATAGAAAATTAATTTAGCCTTTCTGAAAATTGTTTCCTATTGTTTTTAATTTGTCGTTAACACAACATTAGACCCAATGTTTTATGAAAAATTATTTTTAAAGCTAATGGCCAAGTTCAATTTTCGTGTGTTTTTTCTTTTTATTTTTTCGTGTCATTTTTAAAATTAACAAAATAAACACGAATGAATTTTTTTAAGTTGTTTATATTAAATCGACAATATTATAAAAATTTTATACATTTTTTTTGTTTTTAAGAGATATACTGCCGTATACTGCTGTATATCAAGAAATTAGAGTTTATTTCATTATTCTGCATTTACAAAATAGTAATAGGTTTTAGGTCTTCTATATAATGATGTGCTTCTTTTATTTATAATTTATACAACAGATTGGCCGGAATTGAAAAGCTTAATTTAAATATACATAGAATAACAATGGCCGCTTATGAACAGCACCATTACGATAAGGAGTTACTAAAGCAATCCGCTGTAAACCTGGGGAGTATTGAAGTAGATCCAGTGTCTGACTTGGAACAAGTCAGAAACATGATCAACAAATACTGCGAGGAATCAACAAACTATCCGAAGCTGTCGGCTGAGTGGTGTTTCGTTGATTGTAAGTAAACAAAGTGTAAAACAACAAACAAATGGTGATGATTAAAATAATTCTGGTTATCCAGCGTGTACAGCAGAACGATTCTTTCGGATTGACCGAGCCCAGGAACATCTCCATTATATAATGGATATAGCTAGTGATGATGTTTACGTGCTGGACCAGGAGTGTGCCACTCTGCCACAAACGCCGGATACCGACGGATCATTTGCCGCCTTCCAGCAAAAGCAGGAGATGAATGAGAACAGAAATTCAAAATCGAAGTCCCCACCACCATCCCGAAATCACACTGATAATGGTAAGTTAAAAATTACCCCCCTCATTTAATTTTTACTATTGTTTTGCGATTTTGCGAAACATTTTCTTTTCTTTTAAATTATTAAAATTTTAAGGTGCGGGAAAATATTTTATGAAAATGCTCTCAAGATTTCACTGCTTTTGGAACACTAACAAGACTGAATAGAAATTTGATGACACTGATTTTTAGAATGATTTTATTTTGTTTTAATTACTATTGTTTGATTTATCGTTGTAATATAAATTATTTGACAATACATTTAATACTATTTCTTTTTTTCTCACTTTATTTTTAATGATAAGGTGTATTCCGATAATTTTAAACTAACTAGTTAACGTTGTCGTTATTGTAAATTAAATATTTTGTTACTATTGTTAAATTTAACCCTGAGTAGAATAAAAATTTAATTAAGTCTGTTCTGTTTTTCTCGATAAACCTTTTTTTTTTGTATAAAAGTTTGGAATTCATCTTCTCATTACCTTTCCTTATTTTCTTGCTGTGTTAATGTCTGTATTGTTATTTGAATTTAGAATGATACTTTGACTGAATGTACGTTTCGTTCAATACAGTGGTTTTTATTCCACGTACATTACCATCTACTAGTAGATTGTACTAGTTTGTAGTGTTGTAGTGATTTTTCTTTAAATCCTTCAGATAAAATTTATAATGTTTTTCTTTACAAAAAAGCAATTCTGTCTAAAGCGAAGAATAAAGTCAAAGCAGAAGTTGAATATAAAGAAATAAAACTAAAAAGGTAAATCAAATTCAATAATATTCGATTTTTTTCCTTATTGCTTATTATTTTTATGACTTTTGAGCCAAAAATAAGGATCTTTCTTGCATGAATGAGATTTGTTTAATTTCTTTAAATGCAGAAGTAATGTTTGATCACATTTGATTAAACAAAAGCATTTTTTTTATAGTAATATAATCAAAAGGGTTTGTGCGATTTTCACGTATAGTGTAATTATAACAGTTTTCTTGCATAACATAGTAACATTTAAGCTCAGCGAAAACACATTTTGTAAAGTTTCATACAACTTCACTTCTTCATAATCTACAGAAAATCGAACACATTAATTTATAATATATTTTAGTATATTTTTGTATAAAGCCTCAAATTAAATTTGAATCAGAAAATAGTCGTAATAAAATTAGTTTCTATCTGTTTCATTCAACATACAATTTCCTATTTCATTGATCCTCCAGCAGTACCAAACTTAGATCATTCTAATTTAAACTTAGAAAACCGTACAAGCTCTTTTAATCAAACTACTTTCTCATTTTGAAAAATTTTTTTTAAAAATGCAGCAAATAGTTGGAACACATACACTCACAATTTTGATATCAATTCAACCCACAGTTAAATAGCCGTCTGGAGTCTAGCAAAAATACAAATTTTCACACATTTGATACCTTTGGAGTTACAAAAATACTTTTTTCGAAAAGAAATGGATCTTGCACGTTTTAATAATATTTCTCTTTTTACATCACACACGCAAAACGTGCATGCAGCTTTCAAGAAAGGTTATTCAGCTTATCTGAAGACGCATTTGGATTCAGGTATACTCACTTTCTACACTCCTCTTAGTGCGTATGTGTTTATGATACGAGTTAGTTATTTTCGATAAATTTTATAGTGGAACTATTAGCTGAAGTTATAGCTTTAAACAGTTTAGTAGTATCTATTTCAATATAAAAGTCTGTAAATAACTTTTTGGGTATAACGTTTGCTCTAGATTTATTTCTATCGTAGTAGTGTTATTAAAGTTTATGGATGCCTTTTCCTCGGACCAGTTGGAAACTGTAAAAACTCGTTTAGTTTGCTAATTTAATTTTAGTAAGGAATTTGAATTTAGTTTTTAAATATTAGTTTAGTGCACAGGAGATATGAAAAGTACAGCGTGTTTGTACCTGTGTTGGCAGATTCTAATTTTGAAGATATTACGAAAAAGGATCTTAAATAATTTTTTAAAAAATGTTTATACTTTCGTTTATTTTGCTTATAATATTCCCAAACATTATTATAAATTATATTAAAGATTATATATATAAAGAAAAGGTAGTTAAAATTTAAATTTTCATTCAAATCACATATTCAGCCTCTATAATTTTTCTTAATTTTCTTAAATTTCAAACATTTTCATTGTCTAAATTATTTGAAAAATTTCTCACTACTCTTTACTAATTAATTACTCTTATTTTTTATTTTACTAATTAAATGTGTTTCTTGCTGTTAGCACTATCCAGAAGCAATCTTTTTAAAAATTAGTTAGTTATTTTTAGGGTACAAAAAATTTTCTAAACTTTATACAATATTATTTGATCATCTAGACAACTACAAAATCACGAATCTAAAACAACGTCTTTGCTCTTAGATCCTGATCAACGTAATATAAACTTACTAACTTGTATTACTAAATTTATATCGCTTCACTTCACTATTTACTTCTTCTTAACTTCGTAGATAATGCCAGAATGACTAAAATTGTGATAATAATTATAAATTTACCACAATTAGCCGCTTGGCTAATAAATTATAGGCTAAATCCTTCTTAAATTATTGGAAAAATACACTTTTGTGTACTTGTTACTTAAAGATTGGGTTTTCATTGGATTTTTCAGTAATCTCCTGGAAAAAACTTCCGATGCCGTATTATTAGCCGCCAAAACCGGTGATATTGCAATGGTATTTTACGAAATTTACCATTTTCATAATGTCCTTACACTAAGGTGATCTTTTCAGTTACGTGCCCTACACGAACAAGGATACTCTTTACTATCAATCGACGCAAACGGACAAACAGCCCTACACTATGGAAGTAAATACAATCATAAAGACATTGTCAAGTATGTTATAGCATGCGCACCCAGCTCCATCATCAACATGGTGGATAACATCAAGTAAGGACTGTGTACCTTATTCCCTACTTTATTCTATGTCGTACTATTTGAGGGCAAGAAAAAGAAAAATAAATTTTTTAAATGTTTGTAATAAAAATAAAATATTATGAGAAAATAAAAAGAGTAATTTTTAATTAGCTGCTTTAAAAAAAGTTGAATGTTTTTAATCAAATAATAATTAATATTTTATGAGTTTTATTGGAGACCGATTTCAGTTATATCCTAGATGTAATGTTTTTCTTTATTGCGTATTTTAAGATTAAATTTAGGCAGTGATATTAAAGACATTTACATACGAACGTTTAATAAAGTACTGTCCATTTTTTCCTGCTTTCAAGCACATGTGGCTTTTCTAGTTTGTAAATTCTTATTCAATTTTTACAGAGGACAAACAGCTTTACACGTGGCAGCTTCTAACAAACGTCGAGAGGTCAGCGTAATGCTAGTGGCAGCCGGAGCTAGCCTGGCGATTCGAGATCACAACGGGTGCACTCCAATGATGCTGGCCTTCAACGCTGACGCTCATGACTTAGCTACTTATTTAGAAAGTAAGAACGACTAACATTTGCTCGTAAGCCCTAGAAAATACTTAACTAATTTACGATCTATCTTTCCTCTAACACTACCACTAAAACTCTAAACATTCCAAACACACACTCGAAAACAAACAATCAGGCCAAGAGCGATTCTTGCGGATGGATTGTCAAGCTCACATATGAAATTCGGGCTCAGTAGGTCACTACTGTTGACCTATTGAGATATTGAGATATGTAAACCTTTTGCTGTAAGACTATAGCGATAACTACTGCGAATTTTGTACAAAGTTATAATCGGTCCTAAAGTAAAAGAATTCCTGAAAAATGTCTATTTGTTTGGGGATCGCACTTAGCGTGGATCGGTCGGGTGACGATGACGCCCTGCCATCATAGTCTAATAAGTTAACTTGTTAAGATTAAGCTAATTCTCATGTGATTCTCTTTGTGAAAAAAAGGAAATTGTAGTATATTGTAAAAAGTTTTTTTGTAACTCAACCACTGCATAGCGCGTGTAATCTAACTCTAGCTCAGACTCCAAGAATCTAATTAATATTTATCGACTCTTTATTTTTCTATTAAACACTCATCACAACGTAGCCGAACAACTTGAAATAAACTCGTTAGTAAAACTCTTGTTAAATCACTTAATATTAGCATTGTGTAATAGACTCAGTCTTTGTTAAGCTAGACGTATCTTGAAAAAATAAATAAATTAAAAAGGAAAAAATACAAAAATATTAGAAAATAAACTCCATGTATTTCTTATGAAGCAGAGGAACATTAAATCGATAGGGCCATTTTTGCAAAGTAGATTTTTTTGATACTTCCTATGAAATGCAATAGAGTGACGAACGCTAATCGAAACAGTTTCATGCAGAACACTTTCTCAGCGGCTTCTACAGAAAGGACAGCTGATGTATGGACTGATAAGATTTTAAGAAGTTTTTCGCTTCTTTAAAAATGTAATACATATCAATTTACTATTTTTACTTCCTAATTTTATTATAAAAGAAGTTATTTTAGAAAATTACATTTATTTACTGGAGGATTATTTCAGCTTACTAGAGCCTAGTTTTGTTGCTAATTAAAAATAAAACGTCTTAGTTAGCCGTTTTTACTTTTACTACAAAGAGGAAACAAATGTTTAAAACATCTGCAAAATTATGTAAAATTTAATACATTTTCAAAAAAAACATTCTAAACAACAAATAATATTAAAAAAATTACAAAAAAATTATACTTTTCGGTGCGATTTTTTAAAACTCTGTGCCATAAGACAACTACAAAAAAATAACAAACGTCCTTTTGGTTTGTATTTTTAATAAAATTAATATAAGTAAGTAATGGTCAGCGGGTCCTTCAAGTAAAATACTAAAACAAAAAAATTCTCCAGCTCTTGTTTATGTGACGACGACTAAAAATTGGGGTTGCACCTAAAAGGACCAAGGTCTTAGCCAAAGCAAATATTTTCAGTATTTTACTATAAAAAAAAGAATTGACCTTAAAAAGCTGAATAAATACAACTAAAATTACAAGTACGATTTTCTGAAATTGTAATTGACTTTTTCAACTTCTTAGTAATGACTTGGAATATTTCTTAATTTCTTAGTCACTTACGACTTTTACATTTTTTTAAATTATTCAAATCAGTTGCTAATTATGACCTCCCATAATGGAATTGAAAAATGCTTAAAGTGAGAAGTGTCAATTACTTTGAAGTTAAAAAGCAATCAATTACCAATAACTCTTCTGCGGACTGCAATTGGAGATCATTTAAATTCTATAGCAATGTTTGATGTCCATTTCCACTTAAGGACGTATATAACAGATAATACTAGTAATATGAATGGTGACGGATTAAAATAATATTTATAAAAGAAATACAAGAAAGTAATGATCATGAATAAATCAAACTGTTATTTTCTACCATGGAAAGAAAAGAGTATAAGATATATGAACAGCTAACTAAGATGTGCTAAGTATTTTTAACATCACAAGACCAATTTATGTCCTTTTATTTATCTTAACTTGTTTTACTAACCTATAAAAATCGATAATTTTGGATATAACTAAAATAAACAATTAAATAAATAAAAAAGAAAAATAGGAACAAGGCAAAAAATCTCACTATTTAATTGGATTACTCTTAATCCATTAAAGACTAAGTCTATCGAAAATCAACTGTGACCTTAACGTAGATTATTTATAAAATGAAAATTTAGTATTTATTAAAATGAATGTAAATAGTTCTTTATGGTGATACCAAAACACACTACAGTAGTGATAGGGCAAACATATATTTTTCTACGATTCCACTGTAAATAAAGAAATAATAATAAAATTGGTTAAGATAACTACTTAAATTAGCAAAATTTAAAAAGAAAAAACAACTTTAGAACATATAAAATTACTTTCAAAAAAATTAACTTCTAGTGTATAGGAAAATCAAAGTCAATTATTAATTTATAATTAATCGATTAATATTAACCTTAAACTTTTTTATTAAAAAAAAAATCAACCTAAAATTCTGATAGGTTTAAAAATGTTTAAAAATTAAAATAATTTTGTTTTTAGAACAAAAAATCTTATCGACCGCTTGCAAATTTTCGTGCCCCTAAGTTTGCTTGGGACGATGAGATCAATTTAGTGGAATCAGTAAGATGAGAAAAGAGGAAGAAACTCTTTTGTTTTTACATACTTAGAAATTGAAGTTTTTTACATTTTTAAGTCACTTTTTAAAGAATAATAAAAAAAGGTTTTAAGCAAGACAATTCCGAAATAAATTAAATATAATAAAAAGAAAATGTTCTCATAAAAAATTCAAGTTGTTCTCGAATAAAGTTATTAAACGTATGACAATCCAGTTTTAATGTTAAAAGTAATGTATATAAGTAAAATTTGTACATAAATGTGAAATAAGAATTGTACAATCTGAAAACAATTGAGCGGAATCTGCATGAACACTTTTCGATTGTTGTTGGAAAAGTATTCTGCTGTAAAAATTGTTTGTGGTAACAGACCAAAATTTCCCATTTTCCTGTGTAAACAGATTAAAGGAAGATGAAAATAAAAGTAAAATCTAGATATTATGATTAAATACGATTTATTATTAAGCAACTGTTTGGTATTAATAAATGCATTTTTTGCCAGGAGATTATTATTGTTTATGCAGATTAGCATTATCTGTTTATTTTACAAATCAAAGCATTACTACTATAAAAAGATTGAAAATTAATTCTAAAAATAAAGCAATTTTGTTGAATGCAGTTGCAATTTTTGTATTTTTTCAATCGTAATTTTGATATTTCAAGTTTTGTAAACACATACATTTAATTTATTATAGTTTAAATTGAAGTGCAACAGGTGCTGTTTCTGTAAACTCCAAAATTCGTTATTACCCTTTGGGTTGGAATTTGTAAATTAAACTAATTTTCGAAAGTTAATTGTTCCTGATTCCCAAATATACACATCCTAGCCATACCCAGTGTTGGTTATATTCGAGGAAACAATTCCAAAAGTTTCTTTCTCCTTTGGTTTGAATAGACGCTTCAAGGATTTCCTGAACGTCCCTAATTGAATAAAGTAGTTTGCATGAGGTAAATATTACACACGAGTACTTCAGTGTCGCTTTTTAACTATCTTGGTATTCTTTAAATTGAAATATTTACCTTTCGTAAAAGAAGATTAATTTTCTTGTTTAAATGTAATCAAAGAAAAATCTCAGACAAGTCTTCTATGGGAACACTTTGTTATCAACATTCTCTAGAGTGTACCTAATTGCACGAAAACTATACAAAACGTGAGCAAACACTAAGTCAACGAATTTCGCTAATGTTTAGATACTTTTACTTCATAATCAACACCAAATCTATAAGAAAATCGCATTACATCGATAGATCAGTTGTTCTGAAAGAAACATATAAATTTCCCGAAAACAAAAACAAAAGTAATTATTCAAAACAAGTTTCAGAGAACTACTTAAACTTTCAGGAAACAGCAGTAATTTTAATTATTTATTTTAACTGCTTGAAGGTAACTTTTATTTACTAAACCAGTATCGGAAGCGGTTAACTCCCGACCTTAGGCTTAATCACATACATTTAACAACGTCATCCTCCTTCGTAACTGCATTCAGCAACATATAACAACAAATAAATAAAATAAAATAAAATCTGCAAACTTTAGTAAGTTCCATACATTTCACATTTCTATATTAATAAATAAATAAAATTCAGCAATCATCCATCTATTTAATTTTAAAAATAATTTCTTTCTCATCGCTATCATCAAAAGTTCAAAGTAATTTAATACTAAAAATAAAAAGTAATTTATTAACTTCATGTTTGGATTTATAGGAGTCATGCTCAATGAGAAGTCCGAAGGAGCAATAAATCGGATTTATTTGATATATTGGAGGATCCAATACCTCGAACAAAGAATTTTCCAAAATATTTTAATTAAATGATAAAAGTATTTGGTTGATTTGATTTGATCATCGGTTTTTAAAACGTGGTTTCATGGTTCTAACTAGGCATGGCTTCTTAAGTGAAAACTTTAGTAATTTAAATTCCAATAAAGTAAATAAAACATCTTATACAATTTTATTATTTTATTTATGATTATGATACAATCAATATTGTAGTGCAAACACTCTGCTTGTTAAATTCATGACAAAATACAACGAATCACTATCGTGCTTAATTAATAAAAAGTTTCTCGTGTAATATATTTCTGAAATTGAAAAACAAAAACGATATTATTAATTCAATGCATTTTTAAATATTTACTTTAATTAACAAACATACAAATACTTACTATTAAGATTCTCTGGTTTAACAATTTTTAATAGCTCACAAATTTTCACTTACTACAAACAGATCTACTCCTGGTAAGGACCACAATTTTTAATATTAAAATTACTCAAATTAATTGTTTGGTAAAAAAGGTTTAGAAAATGGGTCCAACAATTTCCCCCAGTAGACGAAAATTCTAAACGTTATAAACAAAGCAAGTAAAATGTATATTTAGATTGGTTTTTTGTAAAATGAATGAAATATCCGAGATTGAAAAAACAGAAAAGTCCTATTTCACTAAAAAAAAAACTGTAAGTATGCTTAAGAATTCTAAGTATATCAATTAGGAAACTAATGTAAATATCACCAGTTGCAGCATCATCGTTTCTGATGAATGGAATTGTAGCAGGAATTATATTTATTGTATTCAAATTTTTATCTAATATACACTGAAACGAAAGTCTTATGAATCCTAGATGTTTAGGCAAAATAATTGAACAGATGTTACTTAAACTGACAGGAAAAATACTATATCAATTGGTTAAAACTAACACATTAAGAAGAATAACCAAAACATTTTTGATTTTTTCTTAAACAATAGTTTAAAATTATTTCAATTAAAAATAAATTGTGAAATGTTTGGGGAAAACTTGCAATATAATATCTTTTCCTTAGTTGATTTATACTTTCAGATTCTTTGTACAATTAATAAACATTTTTTTAACTTATATTAAATTTTATAGATCATTATAAGTAAAGAGCAGGTAATTGAAACGGTTGCAAAACGTTTTCTAACATGCAACATATAAAATACAATACAACATAATTAAAAATTGACTATATAACTTCACTTGCATAAATATACACAATAAAATTTTTTTAAAATATATAACTTAACAACTGCCTGTTCTTTAAAGTTTTCCTTTTTAAATTCAATAATAATAATTTTTAATAAACAGTGGTTCACAGTGGTATTACTTCCCCTCAAAAACATTTCAAAATTTTTAGCTAATTTCCACTAATTTATAAATTCAAAATTTTGTACATATTATACTTATAATTTAAAAAAAATACAACAAAATAGAGAACAAGTGAAAAGCTACGTTTGAGCAATTATTTATAAACTTTGAGACAAAATGTTATTGCATAAGATCACATCTTATCGCACTGCAAGCACCGAGGAATTTGATTGAAGAAATTTAATAAAGTATATTAAAGATTTAAAAACAAAAGAAAAAATGAGCTCCCACTAAAGACATTTTTTTTCTATAAATTATATGTGAAAATATTACTTTTTAATTGGTATTTAATTATTAAAGACCTTTTCAAATACCTAACTTGTTTTTATCTTTAAATTTATGTACTTTTAAGGAAGACAATAAAAAAAACTAGAAATTTAATATTTTCCTTTTACTTGCAATTAGACGCTTAAAATGAAATGATAACCGAATCCGTATCTTGCATTCCATGTCACATTAAATACTTTTATTGTAACTTCAATCACTTGTGTTGACACAGTTGTATTTGATTTTACTTCCTAATTGTTACTGTATTTATATATATTTGCAATATTTTTAATAATTGAGGCAAAATAAAGCCAAATGTAATTTCAATCTTTAATCAAAATGTTGTTTTAATTTCCTCTTCTTTTCGCAGTGAATTTTATTTACTTTTCTAGGTAATCAAAATAATCAAAGTATTAAAACGACATCACGATTGACTTATATCATTAAATAAGTTCGAATATAGCTATTAAAGCCAGCTATACTTTTCGTATTCTTTTTACATTATGATTTACTACCTTTTAATTAAAAATTAAGCAAATACAATAGCAAAGTCATATCGTTTTTATTTTTTAACCACCTTTTCTTTCTTTTTTATACTTTTCACTTTGTTATAAGAAAATCATGAAATTTTATTTTATTTGTTTTATATTCTTAGCTTTCAATTTTTTTTTTATATAAAAGAAATAAAGTACTAAACTTATTGTTAATTACTTTTAATTAATACTTTCAAAATATATATTAAAAATAGAAGTTTTTTGAACTTCGAATTAGACATTTCTATGACAAATAAATTTTACATATGATTTTATTTGTCCCGCGAAAATTAACGAAAGAAACTTCTCTGAACCGTAGGATTCGAATTAACCATTACAAATAAATAACATCACCAGTATAAATAATTGTTATAATTCAGTGACTCTCCCACGTTTGGATTGCATGAATTTTATTTAAGGAAAAATAAAATCTAAAGATATAAAATGTATGCAAACATATAAACAATTAATCAAACAGCCATTCAGCGAATTCGTTTAGTATTTATTTTTGTCGTTCAGTTGTCTCTCGCAGAAAATTACGACAAAAATTCTTCCACACCTTAGTGCGTGCCTGTTAGAAGCCATCACACTAAAAATAGAAGTTCAGGCCAATGCTAAACACGAAAATCTGAGTAAAAAGCGGTCAGTCAGACAGAGAGTGGATTTCCGCCAACAGATTACGATTTGATAAATTTTCCGTCGTCTGGAAAATCCTCGACAAATCGTAAAAGTCTGAAAAAGTCGTTAAAATCGATTGAGATCATTGCCGATCTCCGGTAATCTTCAAATGAGCGCGGCGAAGATATGGTACAAGTGGTTCTGTGCTCTGTTTCTTATTGCAATTTTTGTGGCTCCAAAATTAATCGATGGATTTAAGTTGAAAGACATTACTTTACCGGAAGGGCAAGAAGCCCCCAAGAAGGTACCACCACGTGATCTACCACCCCTTAAGAAAATCGCGAAAATTGTTCATGTCGATGACGATGGAAACGAAGAAATTATTGAGTTCAAGTTCGAGAAAGTCCACAAGGCCGACTATCATAAGCCACGGCCTATATTTAAAACGATAGCTGAAGAAGACGAGAAGGTGGAAGATGCTAACGTTGGAGAAGCCACAGAAAAATTAGCATGGTCCATATCTTCATTGGTGGAAATGCTGAAATCTCAATCGAAACCGGAACCGGAATCGAAACCAGAATCGAATGGTATTATCGACTGGCTAAAGAGTTTCAAGGGCAGCAGTGATTCAAAGGAAGAAGCTCCGAAGGACCAAGAATCTACTGCTGGACTTGACCTTATGTCATACCTCAATCGGTGGCCCTTCAATTTATTCATCCCTTTCGAAAAACCCAACCGTTCTAAAGACCAAAAACAATCTGGATCCACTGAAGCTCCTGGAGGTCCTGAGAAGGTTGTTGAACCTCTTAGTCAGGAGGACTTTGAATCACTGTTGCACCGGCTTCCAAACTTTGTGATCAACCCATCCGATGCTGAAAACATCGAATGCAAGAAACAACTGCATGTTTTCCACCGTCAAATTAGGGGCCACAAATTGTGGACCATTCAAAGTTAGTTCATAGTGACTTTTCTTAAGCCTCTGTAACCCTAATTCCTTATCTCGTGACCAGTGATGGATGCCTCTGCGAAGATTGCGACTGGAGTCCTTCGAGGAAATATAAATCAATTCGGTGATTTTGATCTCTGTGCGCAGGTTAAGACTGTCGTTAAGGTACCCTCTGACCAACCCATACGCATCAAGGGGAAATATTGCCTAGCTCACATTGAGCTCATCGTTAAAAACGAGGAT
This sequence comes from Proctacanthus coquilletti, assembly GCA_001932985.1. NCBI lineage: Eukaryota > Metazoa > Arthropoda > Insecta > Diptera > Asilidae > Proctacanthus > Proctacanthus coquilletti. Next base: position 470,897 of record MNCL01000106.1, on the reverse strand, counting down.
TTAAAAGTGCCGGTGTACTTGGCACAAGGCCGAGGATTGTGGCATAGTCATCTAGACAATGTTTGTTGATTCTGAGGTTGTGCTGTAGTGAAAGTAATTGTGGATAATTTTTCTAGCCGTCTTACATTATTCCTCGATATACGACAGTGAAATGGGGTGTTTGTGTTCCAAGCGCCTGTCCAGCAGCCGATGTTCACCGCATGTTGGAGGCTACCATCAAGCCTTACAATAACACAGGAATTGGATTTAAAATTCAAGTTTTGGAGGACGATTGCTACGTCCGGAAAAAACTAAGAGTTATTAATTTGATTATGAGCAATTCAAAAATAGCTATAACTGTGTAAGTAAATTACCGTGAAATATGCGTCTCTAATTTATAAGTTCAGTTCCTCAATTCGCTAAGAAAGGATACACGATTTCGGAAACCATATTTATGAAAAGAGGAAACTTATTAGAATTCCATTTCATTTCCAAAATTCAAGTTATCTAAATAAAGCAAATTTTTAATAATATTGAGGAAAATTATCCGCTGAGATTTTACTTTTTTTTCATTTTTCAGTGGCCTTTTAACGTTACTTATATTCTTAGTGTCTGTTACAACATTTCTTGATTACTTAGGCGCAATAAGAAAAAGTATAACGCAATTCTCCAAAATTACCTTAAGCCTCCAAAAAAATAATAACAAAACGGATGCTGAATCTACTACAGAAAGTGAAGAAAAAGTAGAAGAAAAAGAAAAAGAACCGAATGAAACACCTTTAGTTGGTAAAATTTAAAATAAACCAAATACGTATAAGGAATAAAAGAAATATTTTCGTTGCAGAAAATAAGAAAAGAGCAATATTGCTCGAAATATTGCAATCGTTTTCACTAAAGAAGTCCCTTTCAACCTTACTACCTACAGACTCTGAAGAATTCATTCCAATCCTGTCCATCCTAGTAGCGTTTTCCACAATAATGCTTTACGTTTCCATGAAATTCATACTAATTGGACATTTGCCCATTACAAATCGAGATAAACTTGTAAAAACTCTAGAAACCCCACTCAGTGTCTTTATAAGATCACCTTTAACGTATCTTGATATACTCCTTCTTGTAAGTGGGTTATTGTCAACGCAACGGTTGACCAAAGAATTCCAGACAAAAGGAAAAATTTCCATCATCAAAAGAACAACTGGAAGGCTGTTGAGGTATACCATTTCTTTATTTTTTAAAGATTAGTTTGAATATCTTCGAACTATACACCCTAGATATTTACCAACACTTTATTTGGTAATACTCTTTCAAACTTGGATACTACCGCATATTGGAGCCGGTCCACTTTGGGGTACCTTAATTGGACAAAACGCCCACAGATGTGAACAAAACATGTGGAGAAACGTTTTTTCAGCGCAAAATGTTATTGATTTTGAAGACACAGTAAATATTCCATATATAAAGTATTTTAAATACAAAATACAAAATGATATCGAGAACAATAGAGAAAAAAACATTGAAATAATTAACCTTGTCCATAGTGCTCTCCAATGACAATCCAACTGGGTGTAGAAATGCAACTATTTCTACTAGCCCCATTTTTCGTCTGGCTTTACCACAGCAACGAAGATATAGGATTTATGGTATACGGAGTCCTACATGCTATTTCAGTGGCGGCACGTTTTTCCCGAACAAACCGCGACAGTCTTTCAACGATACTATTCCACGGGATGAAGTTAAGTTCAAAATTCATTATTTTGATTTCCTTTTAAACTCTATTTAGTGTGAGTAAATTCTACCGAACAGCGAACGTATCTTTCGCCTCTCCTCTACATCGAGCAACAGCCTACTTGGTAGGGATTGGCGTTGGAATTTTACTACAGTCCAGTTGGGATCGTACGAAGTTTCCAAAGGTGGCATCTATTTGCGGATGGATATCAGCAATTTGGTGCATCTTTTGGTGCTTCTGGTATCCTTCAAATAATACCAGCATTGAATTCGTCTATAGTCCTGCTGACGCTGCAGCCTACTCATCTTGGGCCCCGCTGCTGTTATCACTAAGTGTAGGATGGTTCATTCTAATGACACCATCAACAGAGGAATTGCCATTTGGTTTCGACAAAATACTACTTTCGAAACCATTGATGCTTTTAAGCAGAATATCATATCCTCTACTTTTAGCTACATATACAGTTGTACTTTTCAGCACAGGACAACACAAAGATGTGTCCCGGTTCCATTTTTCAGATTTAGTAATATCAAAAAAAATTTATTGTACTCAAAAATACACACGGAATGAATTTCAGATAAACCTTCAAGAAATACTCGTGATTATTTTCCTAAGTCTTGTTTTGTCTGTTATTGTTGATTTCCCCTTCAGAAATATCCAAAAGATACTTTTGAGAGCTTTGGAATCTTCTGCAGACGAAACTGAAGCTGAAGATCGGGAGCAGGCAGAAAAGGCTGACAGTAGCAACTCTACTACGGCTATCGAAAAAAAGGAGGAAGAGATTGAAGATATCTGGGGAAGTGAAGTTGAAGAGGAAAAAAAAACAGTTAAGGTCAATACTCTACTTACTAAGACTCCACCTACTACCGAATTCGATTGGACTAAATCTAAAGTGGTTGATGAAAGTTGGAGAACAGAAAGGTACTTTTTCTATCATCTTAAAACTACTGTTTTGTTCTTCATAAAGATAATAAATTTTAAAAATCGTAATTCTAGCGACATAGAACAGAATGAAAATATCGAAACGATCGAATCTACCGAAAAAATTGATGTGAATGAAGCAACAGCTGACGAGGAGGAAGGCGGTGAGGAAGAAGGAGGTGGGGAAGAAGAAGAAGAAGAAGTAGAAATATCTGAAGAAGATGAAATAATTCGGCGACCACCGTCACCAAGACCTACATTTCGAAGACGTCGATGGAACGCAGACGATGATTAGTCCAGTACGTCCAAAAAGTTTGTAAACATGCAATGCAAAAGTAAACCCAAAATTTCCAATTATCCTAAACACCTTTTATTAAAAAAAGAGTTCAATAAATAAATATACATATGTACAAAAAAGTCTTTACAGTTCTTAATACTAAATGTAGGCGTAATTTGGCAAAACAATTTTTATTGGCAGTCTATGCGGTTTCTTCGGATGTGCTTGGTGTATGATTATCCTTTTGTTGTTGGACCTGTTGTCTTCTTTTGCCTTCATTTTTCAGCAACATTTTTTCAATACCATGAATTGGAGATTCAAAAAGTAAGCAAAGAACAACTGATGTTACAAAAGTGTAAACAGAATGCGCCATTGGAATCCCGAACTAAAATAAAACGTAGATAAATTTTAGTTGTATGAATAAGCTATATATTACCAAATTGACATAGTTGAGATGAAGTGGTGATCTTAAAGTCCCAATTTGTTGTAACTCCACCAAACCGTTTGTGAGATAAGCACAGTAAGTAAGACGACTTAAGGGTGCGAAGAATCTTGATGCTAAAACACGTTTCAAGAAACCTGCGTTTCCTGTTGTGGTGGCTATTACAAGCCATGCTGTGGCAAGACTCCATCCCAATCGATGTAGACCAGCATACAGTGCACTTTCCAATAGCGTATAGGGTTGGACGTAAAACACTGTTACCGAAAACATTGCAGCAACACCCATAATTGTAGAAACAATCCATAACACATTTACCACGATACGAGGAATTTCTATTCTGTAATATTTTGAAAAGTACTTCTGTAAAAATACAACCATTTCTTTTAGAATATGCAAACCTTTTTTCTTGGATAAAATGTACTAGAAAGCCAGTTAAAAGTCCAGCAACATATCCTGTAGCACGCATATGTGTTTTTATATAAGTATTTATAAAGAACTTGTTTGAAGATATATCTTCCAACTCGCTAAAAATTAGTTTGGATCTTAATATTTCAGTCTTTTTAAAACAATATACACTTACTCAATGTATATCAGCAATGTTGGATCTAACTTATCCGTATAAGTAATAATAAACGGCAGAGCACTAGCTACAACAGCTAAACCAGAAAGGAACCAGATACCAAGCTTTCGTGATTTCCAAAGCAAGTAAATAGCAGCTGGAGCTATGATATAGAGTTGAGTATCAACTGAAAGATACCACGACTGGAACATGCACTAAAAATGTAAAAACAAATTTAAATATTGTTCGAATAATAATATATAAAAAATATTTATACCAGTGCATCATTTCCAACATAATTGTTAACATATAGAAGATTTAACCACCATGACTTTTTGCAACGTTCTTGTTCCAATCCAATTCGACTATTCCATAAAGGACCGGATCCAATATGGGGGAACCAGGTCATGTAAAAGGCAATAACAGCAAAGTATGCTGGAGTTAACCGTATATATCTGAAGATGTACAAAATTAGTACATTGATTCTTCCACGACGTCTTTCCAACTCTATGAGCAAAATTCGACAGAATAAGAATCCACTCAGTAGAAGGAATGTATCGACATACAGAACAGAATTCAACATGAATGCATTCCGAACACTTTTAGCAGCCTGTAGAGAATACAATAATTATAAGGTATTATCACTAAATTCTCGATATTTAGAAGTACCTCCGTATAAAAATCCAAGTTCATCACGGGCCCTGCTATGATGAAAAAGCAAGAGTGTCCCAGTATCACAAGGAGCATAAAAATTGCTTTTATCCCATTAATCGCGTTCAACCCCAAATGATCATGACTCTTTTGGAAGAGCTTTTTCATATTCTCTGGTAAATTTTAACAAGCGAGTTAATTGGGTAATCAAAATTCAATATATATTTTGTACATACCAATCACAGAGAAAGATTTCATAATCATTTCGAAATATTCGCCAGATTTCTCTTTCAGAGGTTTTTTGTAGAATATCAAGTAACAGTGGTACGAGGTGCCAAATAAAGTTAGCATAATAAAACACAAGATGACGCATCTAGACATAAAAAAATTATTTATAATATACGGTAATGTTACATAAATACTCAAAAATAATCAAGTAAAAACTCATTTGAAAAGTTTATGTTTGGCAAATGTTTTTATAGTTAAGCTATTTTCTTATTTTAATCTGGACAAATAAAAACTCAGGATAACTTTGTTTTATTCTGAGACGGCAAACTTAAAAACCATTTCCCCGTTTCATCAAACAATAGAACCATATTTCTTCAGATTTTATAAAAATACCTCTCACTACATTACCTATCAATTCAAATTCAATTTCGCCTCTATTAATTAATGATTATGAAGTAATATTTTTGACTTTATCATAATTTTATTTATTAGTCAATTAATATCTAATCACACACGTGAAACGAGTTTCTTATAATTTATTCAATCCATTCAAAGTTTGCATACCTAGCTCACTTTCAATCGAATAAATTATGTCGTGCAGGTCCTACAACTTCTCCAAAACTAAAAAAAGTGGATATGTATACCAAAATACATCCTTGTCCTTTCTAATGTAATTATAAGTGAACTATCCTAACAATTTCTGAGGATGTACAAATTTACCAACTATTTTTATATGCTTCTTTTTATAAACACAAAATGCGGTAATTAGCCTTTAAAAAATTATATATAATTTCATAATTCTTTGATGTTTTGCGTCATCTTGAAAACCTGTTCTGTGTTTTTGATTTTGCAATTAAAATACAGATCAAATCATGTCTATATAAGTCTGAGACTATTTTTTATTTTTACTTAATAATTTCATCTAAATATTAACTCTCTATTAGGTGGAAAATTCCTACGCCATTGGGACAGTTTCTACTATTATTATCTTAAAAATCAAAACACGCGAGCCATGTAACAGAATAAAATCATCATCAAGAAAATCAAGTATCAACTCTGACGAATTTTTGTTTTTTACGAAATGTCGATTGGGTTCAATGGAGCTCCGTGGCTTTTTGTCTGTCTTTCATTTCGCCAAGGTAAGTCAATGGCAAGTTCAAGACGAATTTCTTGCATTCGCTCGCGCCTCTTTCCTCGGTCCATAGTGATGTAATCGGCGCGCCGCTAAATTATCAAGATCACTGAAGATCATTCAACTGTACGTTAGTGAGTAACTTCTATTGAAATGTCTCAGAGGTGCATAATTTATGTTAATTCAATTAAATACCGCACTAGATAACACCAGCCAACTAGTTTTTTTTCCGTCACCCTACAGGTGACTAATACGCAAGATTGTACATAAATTTACGTAAGGTCAGTTCACTGAAATATCACGATAAATCGGTCCAAAAAATTTGAATTAGTAATTCAATGCTAATTTTTTGATTTCGTCAAAAGAAAACATCTATTTCACGACATTTCTAACATGGCTTTTATGCTATTTTTAAATCCTGGTTGACCAATAAGTTATAAATAATAATAACGTATTTGCTGGAAATTTTGACGTCATTTTTAACCATTCAAATATTTATACTATTTCCAACACTGTACGTTTTCTCTCATTCAATGAACTGCAAGCCTTGATTTTTTCAAATGATTGATTTTATCAAACTTCTTGTCCTGTTAAACAATTGGATAAAACCTTTTGACCATACTTACCCGTAAGCAATCATTCCATTTGTTGCTGTGAAGGATTTGTTGACATGGCACATCGATTCATCAACATGCACGGTATGACCAAGAATGTTCTCCATGAAAACCTCGATGTCTTCCGTAAGACAGGACGCAGGTAAACAAACAGCCCAGCGCACTTTTGTGGTATTTGAAAGCTACAAACAAACAAACAAAAACATACTTCAATGCTACGAATGTGTCCCTTTTGCTTTTAGATTTTCTCACTATAGTGATCGATAAACAATTTTTTTTTATCGCCCGCAACCTACAATTGTTTCATTAACTCACGCAAAACAAATTACTGAAAATTAATCCAATGCCAACTGGTTTTTAATTTTAACCTTAGCTGCCTTCATTTAGCATAATAGTGCGTTATTTAGCATAATAGCGTTATTTAACTTTGGAAATTCAACTAAACTGCTTTTATGCAATGTTGATAAGCGGAGTTAGTCAAAACTTATTTGCTATATTAGTATTAGTAATTTTTTGTCCTTTAACAAGCCATATGGAAACGCAATTTCTAAACTACTTTTAAAGTAAAACAATAAATTTTTACTTCGATTTTTGTCTTTTTTTGTAAGTTGAAACCACACGTTTGTTGAAGGTTAAAAGACAACAAGTTCAAATTTAATTAATAAAGTCTAATTTAATTGTTTGCTTTTTAGTATTCTTTTACTCTTAGAGCTATTAAATTTTTATTTAATCAATATCAACATACAAATGATTTGTTTTATTAATATTTTAATTAAGAAAATTCTCTGAAGGGCTAACAACGAAAGTTACTTTTTATAATCTGTTCTTCTATAATGTTTGAGGTGCAAATATTAATTAAGAGCAGAAATATTTGGAATAGTAAAAACGAATTAGTCTGGCTCACGAAAGAAAAGAGGCAACTTTTACATTAAAGAATTAAATTGAAATAGACCTGCTTTTTAGTATATAACGAATATCCTAAATGGTGAGTGACTACTAATAAAAATCCACAAATTTTCCGGCAAATTTTTTAATTAAGTGTTATTAGATTTTATAGAGCAAATATGTTTAGCTAAACAAATTCTGAAATTCCTTCTATTTATAACCTTTTACGTGCACTCATAGCAGGAACAAAAAATTTTCGTAGGTGAAATTTACATCGGATTATACAAATTAATCCTCAATTATTAATTCCTAAACTTTTAGATTTACTGCTGTGTAACTCAGGTACTTATGTAAAATGAATTATAAGTGCAATAATTTTCTATTTAACACTGGTACTCTATTTTAAAGAATTTCTATTTTACTATTTGTAGGAGGAATTAAAATTTAAATTTGCGTTATCTCTCATCTTTTTTCCAAGTTAGTATTTAATTGGACTCCATTAATTAACTGTGGATGCACTGGGAGCTCATATCAATAAATCCGTGCAAAAATGCCTTAATGAGTCCTTGAAACTGCTGCAGTGTATGCTACTCTGTGTTTTAAAATGTTCAACCTCTTGAACAACAAACTTTCAAGTGAAAATTAAACCAAGTTCTGCTATTTCGATGTAGGTCAATGTAAAAATCAGTCATGTTATTTTTTTTTCGCAATATTATTTAATTAATTGATGGTTTATATGAGATATGTCGGTTCTCATTGTTTATTTCATACCTGTTTAATAATTTGGCATTTTACTTTTATCGAAATAAAGTCTTTAATTTTAGTTTTGCTCTTTATTTTTTATTTATTAAGCATTGTTTCTTTCTCAAAACGTGTACAGCCTAGTCGACGACCTAATTTAGCAGCAATTAAGAATTATTTAATCAACGGTTGGAAAAATCCTGTGAGAAATTTTCTTATAACATTAGTTACTACTAAGTGTTTTCGCATGGTCATTCGCTGTGCATTTCAAAACTCAGATTTCACATTCGCCCGCGGGAGCACCGACATCAAATTTTACCTGATTATTGTAGACCTTGCGCCAGCGAAAAAAAACTTTCTTTAGTTGGTGTTGCCGAAACAACAAGAAATGTAATGGCACCTGTGAAATCCGGACAAGCGTACAAGTCAATGTTCTACACGAGGAAGCAGGCAATTACGGGCAATTGTGTTACGCACTAATAATAATTAATACGCATAAAGCAACCATCGTTTGCTTGGTGGGCATTTTGCAAGAAAATCACACCCCAAGTAGCCATTAAAAAGGTCTTCCGGTGCCGTTAATTACCGAAGAATACAGGCATAAACACGATTCTACACTCTTGACCTTCGTGTGTGCGCGTCTTCTTCCATTGGGTCACTTTCGATGCATGTCACATATCAGTGCATTTCCCATTAAAATACGCATGTGCCTAGCTACCGTATATAATAAAAATGATCACCGCTGTGGGCCGAGTAAGTGTACGATTTTTGCCAGGAATTTCGTGAATTATTTGCAAAATCCTCATCAGTGCCGACACGAAATGCATACAAATTAGGTGTAATTGAGATACGCATGGAGAAGTTGATAGCTCTTAACACTTTTCTAGCCAATGAATCTGGGCAACTGGGCCTACGACGGGTACACGACGTTTTGTAACTATTGTTACCGGTAAAATCTTGTACACATCGTATTTGATGACTCAACGAATAATCTACAAGAACTAATAGGATATCGTATGTACCTTCTGCCAAATATGGGTCGAAGATACTGACTTAGTCATCTAGAAATCAAAAGTTTGTCAGCCATAGTAAAATTTACTATTCAATTATTACCAAATCTACCAAAAATAGCACTTGCATTACATACATTTACATAAAAAATAGGGCGCGACGTGCGCACCTGCATTTAGATCTTTAAAATTGACGAAAAGATCTAATACGGAACATAAATTTATGAAGAGGCTAAGCATGAAGCTCACTTACCTTATTGTTACGTGTGATTTGGGATCGCACGACGAGACCCTTGATGTAAACATCGGCCAGACAGTACTTGGGAGTAATTGGCGAAGGTCGATCTCCATCTCTAAGATCTGCGCTATCTACGCACTCGTCAAAATTTCCGAATTGGTACAAAGAGCCGCTCTCAACGCCGACGGGTATTTTCACCGAAGCATCGTACACTGGAATAGTAACAACGAAAAGAAGTTAGTAAGACGTCTTCTCCATAACTCGTAACGACTTCTCCCTAATTTCGATATTGCATAATATCAAGTGAAGGTAATACCTGCGTTACGAATTAAACATTAACCGGGCGAAAAGTAAGCCAATCTTCAAGTTACCCGAGGTAAAAAAGATAATCGAAGTGTGACGAGTCGCGAGCTAGTCCTTTTTAAAGTGAAAGGAGGACTTAAGGCACGTTACATAAGTCATAACTTCACGACAAAGGTCAGTGCGAGTATCGAAAACTTGCACGGTCGAAAATCGCATTTTTTACCAGTGATCCATTACACGATATCCGCTAAGTAAAAGTTGTTTTGGCTAACCAAAATGGTATTAAGTGATTTTTAGTGGCTATGATGAAATTTTTATTATGCAATATAATCAGAGCAAGTCAGTTGTTCCACAAGTCTTGCGCTGTAATCTAAAAGATGTCTACCGACAAATGATTCAGACCTTACGATCAAGTTCCGAGTTAGCCAATCCATTTTAATGTAACCTATATATGTAAGTCAGTATACAAATCTGATACCCACGTCAGAAAGGTAAGTTTTATTTGTTCAGAAAGTCTGCTAACTTGAAATTAAGTTAGTTAATAAGGTTCTGGGTCAAACTGAAAAACACAGAACAATATCTTTTAATCGTCCAAATCAATTGTAATAGGCTTTTATTTTCGAAAATGCTCTAACAAGGCTTCGTTTAAAAAAGAATAAAATTCCAAATATAAAAATATTTATTAACAAAAGTACACATTTCTTGATTTGTTCCATACTTCTTATATATACCATAGAACGAACGAGTTGCTCTACATTTAAGACCTTCCAATAAATTTTAGAAAAACCTTTTCGGAAAAAGCAAAGAAGTTATAATCTAGGTAACTTTCCATAAATATTTGGAAAATGTTGATCTAGACTCGATTAACTTAATATAACACAATTGTAATTGCAACATTCCACCATATAATACAAAGACACTGCCTATAAATTTAGTATTATTCCATTTAGAATGGCACCCAATAACAACCTGTATGTAATCACATGTTGACGATATAGTTCCTCCATTTCATTCAAGGTAACGCGAGTATCATCAGCATACAAATTGTGTCATTCCAGAATTAATGTAATACTTGCATCTAACTCATACATAGTAATAACCATAGTCGTAGCAGCTGCATGTTGCATTTTATTTGCAATAATTGATCTTACTAGCTATAGTTACATTTTTGCAACTAGATATCGACTTTTTCGATGCGATAATGAATTCCAAAGGCAATCGTGTGATGAAATTGAAAACACGCTCTGATACAAGTTCATTAGCAGCAAAACTTTAGGGGATGTGTTGAAATAAAATTTACAACACCTATAGCTTTTTCGCAGACGGCTGAATCGCAAACTCTTTTTTTATAGAGTAAACTAAATACTTGACATCTTATATGGAAAATTGTTTACGATTTTAGTATTCTAAAAGTGAAGTCGTATGTGTTCCAATAAATTTCCATTGTAGCGAAATAAGATAACCTTACCGAAGGTCCAAGCGGCTTATAAGTTGATTTCTAATCTAGTAGTCTGTGCGACCTTTCTTATTTCGAATATTTTTATGCAGTGTCTTCGACCGTTTTCAAGGTGATTTAGGTTTTAGTTTTCCGTAAATAAGCAATTTCCCGGCATGGTGAAGAAACCATTCAAAAAAGAAATCTGTTTCGTTTTGGACCACGCTAATTAAAGTAAGAAAAGGTTCAAATAGTACTCAAATGGATTCTGTAAACAGGAATAAATCAAACATGCAGTTGCAAAGTATTAAGCAACCATATGATTACTATACAATTCCCAACACAATTTTCAATGAAACTAAATATCATTTTGTAAATATTGCTTGATATCCGATTGCTCGAATGCATCTTGTTAAGCAGTTTAGCGAAATGTTTTTGCGAAATGGACAACGCTCGAGAAAGTCGTAGAGTAAGCGAAATTTGCTTTGCTTTGGTTCCGTATAGGAATGTTTGTTTTTATTTAATTTTTATATTACAGAAACATGTTTTTCCAAATGATGACATCATTAGATTTATTTCTTAATAAGCAAGTAATAAAGTACATTAATAATAATACTAATATTTCTCTAAAAGAATCGATGAGTCAAAATCGCATGAAGAATAGTCCCTAACATATTTTTAATCCAAAAATTTAGATTTATACATTTTTAATAGAAAACGATTTATAAAGAGTTTCTATTTTTCGTTATATATTGGTAAACTGCAAATAATGAAGTTTCTTTCTACTACTACTTTACGACATACATAAAGTCATCTACAGTTTTCTTTGGGTATCGAATATTTCCTTTACCTACCAAAACTACACGTAAAATTTGTTCTGTATATAAACATAAGGTGCACGTCCCACTCCCGAGTGCAATTCTGAACCTCTTCTCGCTTGAGCTACTGCAGTCGCATAGGCAGGATGGCTAGTAAGGTCGAGCTACAACTATTCAGAAAGTCGGTTGAGCTACAACTATTCAGAAAGTCCTCTATGAACACTAGAATATAGAAATATTTTTTTTTTCTAAAAGAGTAGAACTTCCCTATTTTTGGTGATTACTTAAACAAATCTCTGAGTAATTATATATGCAGATTCCATTGACGAGTTTGAATGACAAAGCATTTAAACAATATTTTAACAATAGGAAAAATTTTCGTAAGTATATTTAAAAACAAAACACGGTTTTCAGCAAACGTAGTTCATCCAAATCTCTGTCGTTCATTAAACTGATGTTGTTTACAAAGGTTGTATAAAAGGTATTTACTGACACTATAGACTCTTCAAAAAGACGAAGCTGACGTAAATCGAGTAGAATATTTTTTACATTAATTTACATATTTCTTTCCAAATATATTTCTTTCGGAATTTAAGGATTAAAAATAAAGACTAATTTAGTACTATATTATTATCTATAAAAAAAAACCTGACGTGAAAAGCCTAATAGATGAAGGCGGAGAACTAAATATAGAAATTAATCTCAACAATAAAATTCAGATACAAAACAATTTATAACAGAAGTATACCAGTTTATCTTAAAAACTCGAATACGTTTGTTTATTGTGTTTTTCAGCTTATAATAAATTTTTATATTCGGAAGCGATTACTAGCTGATATTATTTTTAAAATGATGAATTGCAAATTATGAAAAGGGCTTTCTATTGTATTCAGGCAAGAACTCGTTTTACCTTTGTTTCAGTGTATCTAAATTAGGAAATTATATTTTATTTTTCGTTATTCATCAACATTCCTTAAAATTAAGTAGTAGGTAATTACTTTGCCTCTCCAACGCAATTAGATAATATGTTTACCGACGTCATATTTTCAAATTAACAATTTCTATTGAAATACGTTGATATATCTGAATCTTATAACGTGATGTTAGCCGGCCATAAAAGTGATCGAACTGAAATACACCCACCGGTGGGTTTCGTAAATAATGAAACCTGCACGAAATAAAAACCTCTCGCAATTGTTGAGTCATTATTTAGTCTCTATATCCTTCATTTTATGTACATAGAAAAGAAAACAATTTTCCGATTCAATGAGTTTTTCTGCTATTACCCATGTTTGATTTTCTTTAGTAGTGCGTACTACTGCAAACGAATGCAAATTTTTTGCTTTAATCTGGTTTATAATTTATCGCAGTAGCTTTTACTACTAGAAATTTATATAATGAAAATTTTTCAAATTTATAAACACTTGTTTAAAGTTGAACTATATTTGGAGCAATGTTATTCATATTAGTTATATCACTTTTCAAGCAATCATAAATTCTTACGATTACGCATATTTTAAAGCAAATTCTTTTTCCCACAAATTAATTCTTCATTCATTCTATTTGAGGTCATTTCAATCATAAACTAGTTACAATTTCATGATTTAATCATTCATACAGAAAATAAGTAGAATTTATTATAAGACTAAGATAATGGATGCATTTTTTATTTTATATTTTTAAAAATTCTATAGATTTTCCGTGGTTAATTAAATTAAAGTATATTAGCTAATTGCATTTACTCCCACAGTTCTAGGCAAGGTTTTTACGAATGGAATATACGATTCATAAATCATTAGTAAAAACTGTGCTTTGCTAAAACTGACAGCATTCAATTAAACCTTACCATACCAAAAACTGGTAATAAACAAGGTAAAATTAATCAAAATTTATGTATAGAAATAATAAGCAATAAATATTTCTTTATATTATCAGAATATTAATAAGATTTTACAAATTTATGGCACAATAAAAATGTAATAATCGTATTAATAACAACGTTTTTTCACTTACAACCGGATTGAGCGTTTTTGTTAAATTACTACCTTTAACACCTTCATTACGTCGTGAAACATAAAATAGTCGAAATATTACCTGTTTTGACGTAATTTGTAACGAAAAAATTGGGTAAACCTCCATCACCCAGCAAGGAGTATAAAAGGTGAGAAAATAACTATACCCGTACCTTGTAAGATGAGCAAAGTAGATAATTTTGCACGGTCATTGTATTTTTATGAACTGGTTTCTCCTACCGACATATTTTTGTTAGATAACATTGGCAGATGGGCTCAATAAAAAAAACAAGTAAGTAAATTAAACATAAATCTTCCATTCCTAACTACATACAGAGGGAATTAATGATTTGGTTTTACGTAAAATTTATTTTACTAGTAAGAAATTTTTAATAGACAAAAATTACCAATCACTCATTTAAAAGAAAAACAGAAAAGAATATCTGAAAAACTGATTGTATTATTAGTATATAGTATTATTGTAAAATTAGCAATTTCTTTTTGATATTTAAATTTATTTTATTCAAAACTTAATGTCTTGTTTATTTATTTGCCGTATTCAGAAAAATTATAATTAAAAAAATATATTTAAGAATTATTTTTGAAATTCTGACAAAATTTATAAAAGTCATATAAAATAGCAAATAATATAAAGTATGTACAAAGCAGCAATTTTTTACGGAAAGAATAACATAATTAACAAACTAAAATTCTCAGGAGTATTATTTAATTTAGTTATACCTGCGTATGCGTTCCTGTTCTTTTCCAGAGTAAAAGGATTATAGAAACAAAGCATCAAAAGTAAACTCCCAAGAATCGACAAAAAATATATTTATTTTTCTTTGAATACATCTGTGAGCAAATAAGACTTGGGTCACTGGCTAATTATTGATTTAATTAAAAAAATGCGTATTGGCTGAAATACGTCATCCACGTCCAATCAAAAACGTGTGACTATAACTGTATAATACATTCACTTAACATAAACTCATTACACAATATACTTATGAATAATTTTCAAGTTTGACAAGTTTTCTTAAGTGTGAAGGAAAATAAATGATGCATTTGCTACTCTTAAAACAAACAGAATTTAACTAAATGCTTTCAAGAAGTAATTAGCGACCAATTGCAAAAATTTTAATTATCACTTTCGTATAAATAAAACAATTGAAATCACTCACACCTTTTAATTCACAATTTTCTTTTAAAATTGAAATCGTTCACACGTTTTAATTCACAATTTTCTTTTAAAATAAGATAAACGTGCTTACAATAAAATGAGATAGATCTGTTTCATTAATTAAATGCATATTTCCTTAGAGTTAACATTGCTAACTTCTAGGAAGCTCAGTCAGATAAATTGAAATCTAACAAATCGGGAAGTGTAAACAGAGAATTCGAGCCTAGTTAGCGTTCGATTGAAGTGAATGTGTATTAAAAGTTCTAAAATGTAAAAGAAATGGAAATTTTCAACCGCTCCTAGCTACTGCTGTTGAATTTTAATTCCCCTGATTGCAATTACCGCATTAGAAAAATCGTTTTGTATTATAATCGAGTCAATTGAGCCGATTGCGTATCGAAGAACCATGTGGCGATTTTCATTACCGCCCGAGTTTACCCGATAAGGGGTATTTTCATTTTTACGCACTTTGCAGCAGATGTCGGATGAAAAGCGCGAAACCCAACGAGTGTGAAGGCACCACTCGCAATTGAGCTTTTATTTCTGACGATTTATTACACCTGGCGGAATGGCTGGTACGCGCGTAGTTGCGTAGCCATTCACACATTGCGACACCTGTTGTTACAAAAATTGGGGCAATTTGTATGCCTCTGCAGCAGAGAAAGGCTCACTCCACTTATTGAAACTGTATAACAAATTTGTTTGCTGTAAATCACGTGCCCGAAACTTTATTATACTATTCAATTACTTTCGATAGCACACTTTAATAAAAAGGCGTACCATTTTCCCGTCAAAGAATTATTTCTTGAACAAATTTTGTGATGAGTCCAAATAGAGAAAGAATAAAACAATATAATAAAAATGTTTGTTATTGGAGCTCATTATACATTTATTAATGAATAGTATTTCATTTCATATTGGAAAAAAATTTGCAGAAACTTTACGGAACATTAACATTTAAAATAAAATGAAATTAAAATGGTTAAATATTTAAATAAGGCGTACCTACCCCTAGACTTTTGTCTAGGAAGTTCTTTTATTGCTTTTATTTTTTGCCCTTAGAAGTACATTAAAATTGCAATAAAACTTAATAAACAATATTACTTTTTACAGGGAATTTGACGAATTATAGTTTAAATTATAACAAAATTGTCAACTAAGGAAAGTGTAAGTTGAGGCTAAACATGTTGCAACATTTTAGTAATAAGAATCATATGTGTTATTGGGTCGTTTTAAATAAACCTTTAAAATTAAAATTCAAAGTTTAATCTATTTCCCTTGCTATGAAACTATGAAATTGGCCTAAAAGAATTCAATGGAGACATGTTAGAATATACTTATCACATTAATCTGAAACGTGAGCCATTCTTTAACAATTTCAGGGTTTATCCCAACAATAAAATATCCAAAACATGTTTCCTTCTACGTCACGCATTCAACTTAATCCAAAATTTTATTAAAAAAAAATTCATGAACTATTCTGAAATAGCCGGTAAATCTCACAAATCTTATATGATGACTAAGTTACTTGAGCACTTTACCCGCCCGAATAAAGTCGTTTGAATGGCCATTACCAAACATAGCCGCAAATGTATGCCATGCTGCTTTCTGATCTCTAGTATAATTCAAATCACGTGCTTATCGCACTAATAAAAAATAAACGAACTCTTTTAAGTTAATAAGTATTTAAAGTTATGCAGCTCCAAACTTCTCAAGAAATAAGAAAAAACTTGGTCTGAATTTTACGGTCAGTAGGATAAATTACAGAGATAAACGAATTTACCTGATATTAATTTTGAAAAACCAAGGACACGTGTTGAACTATAAAAGACAGTAATTATGAAAAGTAATTTCTTTCAGCACTCAAAACTTAGGCTATACAATTTTTTCTCCGATTTTAAGTAAAATGACGAAAAGGAAACATAAAAAGCTGTTAATACATAATTCAAAAAAAATTAAATAAATTCCACAAATAAATGAAAAGATAACTTTTTGAACTGTAGAGTTTTCAAAACATAATTTATTTGTCTGTTTTTGTTTTTCAATTTAATATTTTAATTATCGAGTCTTTCAGTTATTTAACGTATTTATTTCCTATGAGTGCTTATCTTATTTAATAGTGTTTTTTTGTACGATTTTTTTCTAACAATAAAGGTTACATAACAAAATTATAGTTTTTTATACAAAAATTTGCAGACAATAAAAATTTCTTTCGTGCTAACTTCTAATTATTCACGCAATGAACGTAAATTATCTTTAATTATAATATAAAAGATAAGAAAATTAATACTTTGTTTGCATTTAGTATAAACAGTTTGAATTAATTCATAGAATTCATTACTTCAATGCCGCTTCCGCCTTGCATTCTAAAGGCATTCAGATAATCAAGATGTTTCAATATTATTCAATAACTTTTTTTTTATTTTATTGTTCGTTTACTTTTCACTGTTTTTATTGAAAACATATCGTCGTCGAACTTTTCATAAGTTTGGTAAAATATTTTAAGACCGATGTAAAAATGTTTAGCAAACTCAAAATTTCTAGAAAATAAACTCAAAAAAAGTTTTTTCTCCCCTCCTGAAAATTCTATTTTTTCTCTTATTCCTTACTTTAAAAATGTCATTTTACTAATTTTTCCTTTTTAAAACCAAGTTTTATAACGTAAATGAAGCAAAAATTCTATTCTATAATGTATTTATTTTTTTTATTGAGATAAAATTTGTTTTCAAAAATTTAACTAGACTTCTTATATTATTATTTTTAAAAAGGAACTAATTAACTTACTTGCAACAGCCCATAATGATCCTTCCACGATACCCCTTAAAGTTTCATTTAAATCCTTTCTGCACTTAACATTCTGAATTCCAAGCAAACTATTCTCGTACAATTGAAACTCTTTTTCACTGATAATGGACAATTTAAAAACGTCCGTGAAATTCCCATCATTATAACGATCCGATAACCTTAACTCACTTAAAACCTGATCGTGTGCACTGACCAAATAAACTGCTGCTAACAGCAGGAGCAGAACTCTTTGCATTTTCCCTCAATTATTTACAATAAGTGCAGTCAAAAGGGTTCCTCAAATAATCTTTTAAAAAGTAACGCGTCAAAAAACGTTAGATCGGTCAACTTATCGGGATCCCCTGAGCGCGATCATTCGATCACATGCGATCACCTCGATTTTCGGACCAAAACTGAATTTGCAAACGATCGTCAGAACAGTTTGAACCGCGCTTCCGCTTTCGATTTTAGTCGGAGCCCAACCAGTCGCAAACCAGTAACCGAGAGTCTTTGCCAACACCTCTAATCAACTCAAGGTGCGATCGCGCGCCTTGTTCTACAGGTGATCCACCGTAGCGCCGTCTGTCTTTCGGCCGTCTATTTTGTCTGGTCTGGAGAGACACCTTAGCAGCATTGGCAATCTTTAGCCTCATTGGCGCTCGACCAGATGTTGGTGATTGCTCCATCAGAAACGTTGCAGAAACAAGTTGGGCACACGCGCACTGATCAAAACATTTAAGCGCATGGCTAACGCAACGCTATTATGCAAAATTCTCATTTTTCTTTACCGACATAACTCTAGTAAAATAACATTTAAGTTCGTTGCTTCAAACGGGATATGGCCATGGTAAGATCTACTATCTAATTCTACTAGGTCGTAATATCACCCAGATTGCCTTGTATCGGTCGATCGCTTCTTGAAATTAAGGAAGTGATTTTTAAAAACCGTGTAACCCATTAGTTCAACATAAATTAGCTAAGCCCACCTTTGATTTAGGTTAGCTTTCCCAAGAACTCAGTAAATATGTGGCAATGACCCGAGTATTTAAAGTTCTTTAAACTTATTGAAGGCGTCTTTTGAAGGTTTACAAAAGGACCAGTATATTAAACATTTATCAACTTCTGAATATTTTCAAGAACCAAAATTGCTTGAACCTAAAAAAGGCGATGCATTATTTAAAATGTTTAGCCTTGCACGAAGGCGTCCAGTACCCTTTCGTTCACCTTTTTACTTAAAAAATAGCAGCAAAAGGCTAGTAGCTCAAGTTCAACTACTAAACTATTTAAAAGTAAAACCTGGCCGAGCACCCTGAAAAATTAATAGCTTTTAAAGTACTAGCGAGTACTACTACAATTTTTACATTACTTTGCATCATATCGATATTATATAAAAATATTAAATATTAATATGTTTTAGATTTAGATTTAAGCAACTAATCGTGTATATATAAAGTATGTATATAAAAAGTTAAAACGATAGTGCTTTATTTACTGTACGAGATCAAGTTCACGGCCTTTTTTCACTTTTCTCGCTAAATTAAATGATTTTTTAAAGAATATCTTCTGTTTTTTAAAGTTTCTAAGAAATTAATTCAAACCTATAAACCGATTTTAACCGTTTTAAAGTAAATGCTCTCATGTTTATTTTAAAGGCAAAATTTCAAACAACTGCAAGAGCAGGTATACATAAAAACTTTTCTAAAGGTGCAATATACGCGTATTAAACACATGTTCACCCCAGCCAAACGAAATTATTTAATGTTCATAGATTCGATGAGAAAAGTACCAACGCCTGCTATGATCCACCAAAGATCCAACACCAAAATATAAAGAAAGAATTAAGTCAAATACAACATTTTGAACGTTTTTATTTGTATCCGTTTATTAATATGTTTTTTGCATTTTCCGTCCACTGCTGTAAATTACAATTACAAATATGCGATAAGAATATAATAAAATAATAATGTTTTTTTTATCCACTGTAATAAATAAATTAATTAAACATCTAAACAATAGTCCTTACACAGGGAAATTAAACTAATATAAAAAAATTGCGTAAACTTCCTTGCGATTATAGTAACAAAGAAAAATTAACTTAGTCTGCAGTCTCTAGAATAAATTTGCTTGAAAAGTCGTTATGTAGCAGTTCGATCGAGTATGTGCTTTTTTTTTAAAGAAATCTACGTATAAGTTGAGAAAAATCGAAAATTTAAAGATTCGAAAATTCGAGGATGCTGCACTGCATGCATGGCAGAGAGGGTCAAATAACCGTTTGTGATTTGAATACAAAACTTTTGTGCGCTTATTAACCATAGTCGATAACTAGAAACTAAGAAGATTTTCAAATGAATCGCTCTCTGTATCCGAAATTATAAAAAACATTGGGAGAGAGGACTTTTATTAGTTAACGCGCAAAAACACTTTTCTTCATAGCTGTCCTTGTTCACAAATGGCCATGCACAAGAATATAAAATAAATATTTAAAAAAAAGAGATTCATAAATTGAAACGCGTTCGTAATCGTATTTCGTCTCATAATCGCTCGTTAAGAAAAAAAAATGATAATCATTTGCAACTAATCGAGACAAACAAATTTCTGACACGCCAAAAAAAATTAAGCAGGAAGAATTGGAAAGTGGAAAAATTTCGAAATTAAACTTCCTAAAAAACACGTTGGTCAAAGAGATCATCTATCACAATGAAAAGATCCGAAATTAAACACGGGCTTTTTTTCCGTACGAGATAACGTGCGCTGTAAATCTTTTAACGACTTCTTTGAGTAATTAACATAAAAAGTGTATCATCGTTTTTTTTGTTTTGTTGTTCTTGTCCTTATTCGTTATTTTAGCTGGGATTTAATATAATTAAATTTGTTTATGCTTTTATTCTCATCAAAAAGGCATGCTAAAATAAAGGCCCTCATCGGGGGCCACTCTCAAACTCTATAAATAACGAGGTGGTCCTGAATTGTATGACCCTTGCGGAGGCTGCGCCTGGTGATGGACTTCGTATGGTGAATCCGAACGCTGCATAAAATGATGATAGTTGCTTGGTGCCAGCTGGTGCTGAAATTAACAAAATACAAAATAATAACTATAAAATGCCAGCAAGCAAGCTCGTGTGACGATAAAATGCCGCTTGTATTTTTTTATAACTTGACTAAATATTCTAATGAAGTGAAACATAAAAATCTGTTGTAAAAACAAACATTCCATATCTTTAAAACTATTTATGCAAAAAACAAAATATTTTACGCCAAAAAAAAAATTTTTCTCATATTTTGAAAATTCAAACATACCTGAATACCACGCAATCCAATTGGTCCAGCTGCGCCCATGATGTGGCTTGGTCCATCACCTAAATCCAACTGCAGGCTATCAGGGGGTTCTCCGGACAAGTGAAGTTGGCCTAAAGATGCTGTGGCCATTGCAACATCGGGCATCATATCAGAAAGATGTCCTTCAGGGCAAGAATTAGTATTTTCCTGCTCGTTCATAGGTGGAAAGCGATAGTCTCCTTCCGTAATAAGAGCTGGTAGTTCAGCCCGGTGGTTTGACATTCGGCTATAATTTTGGTGACTAATATGTTGGCGTGGAAAAGTCATATTGCGATTATAGCAGGGTGAAATATTTTGTACTGTTGCATCGCTGGGTAGTGCTGGCGATGGGGGTGGTGTCTGATCCTCTTCAATATCTTCCGTTTGTGTGGTTGCCACTTCATCTATACATTGATTCATTGAATTTTCGAGTAAATCAGCAACAGCATCAGGCAGATTGAATTCCCTAACCACACGTAATCTTATCTGACGATTGATCTCATGCTTCGAAGATAGCGGCAATAGGAGTGCCCTTTGACACATTGGGGATTGCCTAAGCTTATGTTCACGTTTGATCATTGCTGCCATTGTGGCATTATCTGGGGCTGGGATCGCAGCAGCTGCTGCTAGGACATCAACACTTTCAGTACCAGCGTTATTCATTCGAGAAACCATGTAGAGGGTATCTGGTATATCTGGCAGATGTCTAGATCTTCTCATTCGGAGGAGTTCCACATGATGTGACGATGCCATGCGATCTTCCAACAACGCTTTAACTTCCTCATAATATGGCATGAAAAGTCGGGGCCTTACAAACAGTCCTTGGTTTTTACCTCCTCGAATCCAGGCGTTAACCCTTAAATTTTCCCGCTCATCCCCAATCATATGCGACGGTGGCGTACTGACCAAGCCCCGTCGAATGGCTTGGCATAAAATTTCGCTATTTGGGGGAAGTACATGATCCATCCGGACAAGCGGTAGAAGATCTGATAATATTTCCCGCAGTTCAACATCGCTAAGATCGCGTTTTTTAACACCTTTTCTTGTCACAGAATGGGCAGTATGACTCAAGAGATTAGGCTCACGATCTTCCATGCGTCTGATAAGTTCTTGTTCTCCCCATTTGAGTACTGCCTGCAGTACCTCCAATTCTGAAGCTTGCAAGAAATTACTTTGCAAAGCGCAAATCAGTTGTGATTTATCCAACTGGTGGAGAACCGGGGATCCTATAACTGCTGAAAATTCTTCCCTCAGAAACTGGCAAGCCTGGCGAAATACCCACGCCGAACCATGTGGTTGACTACCCCATTTTAACACAGTGGGCAAAGTTTCTAACGACAACCATTCCAAAATTAAATCTTCACACCCCTGCGCCAAAATATCTAACTCAAGAAACCGTCCAATTTGATATAACTCCATTGCTTCTTCAAGAGGTGTTGGTCGAGTACGCCCCGTGTGCGTAAGGGCATGTACCTCTCCTAGACTTCCGGCGCTACTTCCACTACCAGCGCCTCTTAAGATTAAAGTTAAGTCCACTGTATCTAAATAAATCGCATGCAGTAAGACCCTAGCGTATCTCTTCGGGATCACGCTTTCGTCGAGAACTATCCTTGTCGGAACGTGCAGAGCACGCTCAGCATATTCCTCGACATTTCTGGTACGCCTTTGGATCAAGTTTCGAAAAAAAGGCGATCTAGCACTCAGAATAGCTTTGTGGCATGGCAATTCTAATTTTGGTCGGAAACCATATTCCGAACTTCCAGAATCAGGTCGATGATAGTCGTTACCTTCAGATGTGAACACGAGAGCGGCATCTGCATAATCTCCAGTCTCTAACAAGTATCTTAGATCATGCTCTAGCGGATTTGGGGTACCAAAATCGTCTCCCAACTGCCTCAGTATGTTGATATCAATGGTCGGATCGTGTGGACATAGGTCACCAGTGTAAAGGTACCTCAGGAGTGATGAGAACATTTGGACGTCGATTGGTGAGGAGGGAAGCTCTAAACATATTCGCGCACCAAATCCCGGACATCCTGCCAATAATTCTCGAAAATATGAACACCTAGCCGACAGGATTGATCTATGAACGGGAAATACAGAACCACGAAATACTAAATCACAATCGGTGCAGTTCTTTAAATCAAACAATGTCGATAAATCTTGTTTGAATGTTGTGGCTGGAGGTCTAGCCAATTCTGCTTGTACGGAAAGATCTTTTAGGGCCGCTAGAGCCTCGTATTCCTCACATAATGCTGCTAGTTCTAGAGGGCTCCAATCCGATACGAAATCCCTTAAAACACGAGCATGATCGCATGCTTTCGAAGAGCGCCGCCGTCTTATAAATTTCCTTTTTAAGGTCGCAAAACCTGTAACTCTTTTACGGCGCTGCTCACGATAATGTGCTCCACTGCCAGACGGTTGCATCCCAGAAGTTGATGGAATTGCCGGACAATCGGATGATGTTGCGGCACCCATCCTTTAAACAACAGCTAACGCAGTTTTATAACCACTTTCAAACTTGTTAGTTAAAATATTTTTGAAGCTGCATGATTCATCAGTAATCTGAAAAAAATTAATAAGATTATAAGGACAATATCTACAATAAATATCAATTTTGGATAAATTTTATAACTAAACATTGCACACTAAGAATTCATTACGTAACTTAAAAACTAGAGGTCACAATGAGTAGAATACAAAAAGGATTTTACTATTTTTAGACCTGTGGAAATTATTCCCCACCAATTATAATTAATTGTAATTAAGAAAACACATATTTTACGACTCTTAATTTTTTTAGGTATTTCATAAGGAATTTGGTTTAAATGGAAAAAAGAATTATTATAAATGAAAGAAAAACATTTAGTTTAATTTATTTCAGATTATTTAAAAAAACGCTAAGTGGAGAAATAAAGTCTCTAATATAAAGTATTTTATTATCTTTAACTACAAGAAATCACGAGACTGTTATTAAGGTTTTTGTATTTCCTCAAATATAATCTATAGAATTTATGATTTGGCCAAATTATCCAACATAATACAACTGCTTTAATTTTAATAAAATTAACTTGATATTGTTACGGAATATTATCCAAACATTGTACACATAATATTTTATTTACAACTTCATAACTTTTTTAACCAGACAATGGAATATTCCGTACTTACAGAATATACACTTAATTCCTTTAAAAAAATGTTCCTTGATTTTGATTTGCAATTTTTCAAAAAATAATTATATTTTTTATTATTTTGAAATTGATACGAATAATAGAGGATCTGAGAGAAGCCCTACACAAAGTTTTATTAATACTAGCAATTTACAATGTAAAATAAAAAATATAAATAAAAACTAGTCGACACGATCGAAAAAAAATCTTATTTTAACATAATTTCATCAAGCATAATTTTTTAAATATGATTTCTTAAAAAATGAATTGAATAAATAAGATTTCTGCATTTTTGGCGAACACTAAAAGCAATAAAACCATTTTATAGTTCATACACCTTTATTTAACAGGTTTTGACGAATTTAAAAAATTTCAATTAATATCAGAGGAAAGTTATCCATAAGATAAAATTTCGAAATGCTGAATATAAATTTCAAAAAGAGATTACAATCTTTTACAAAATAGTGGAAATTGTGAATTCACTGTAAATAAAAAGAAAACGAATTTGCAGTTCGATTTTCATAACAAACCTTTAAAAAAATTTAAAATATTAAGTAGAGCCAGAGTCGCACTAACATGGGATGGTAAGAAATGTTATTTTTTTACTCTGTACTTTTCCGTGAATGTTTGGAGATAGGAAATTGGAAGATTAGCAGGGCTGATTAACTTGGACTGTAACTCAGGACGACGGCCAGGGAGGCAGGCGGCATAAGATGTATAAGGACCGTTAATAGGTAGGAATAATCAAATCACGAATCGACTAGTAATCAGCGCAGCGCCTTTGTGCGTCCCACAGGAATGGCCCCATAAATTCCCAATTAAGATTTATTGACACAACTTCCTTTATATCAATTATACATCCGCACATAAATATGTGCCTGTTTTGAAAACATATTACGTGCCATTATCCGACGAGATTTATGGATTCGAGCCCTGGTTATGCACGCAGATGGTGCGGGCGAGTCCTTGGAACTATTCTCGAGGGAGAGGATACAGGACTTGGACGGTAGGCAGACAAGCTGATCCCTGGTTCCTGTACGATTTCCAAAATTGATAAACATCACCGAAGGTAAATGAGCACCCGTGGAAAATCATAAATATTTGCAGATGACCGACACGGCCAGAGCGACAGAAGCCCATTTTGACAGAACAGCTCCTCCGACGATTACTTTCATAAACTTTCACAAAATAAAATGGGGTTTACCACCTCACCGCAGAGGAAGTTATTGTACTCGAAAGGGCTTTCATTCCGTTTTTAGCGACAAGAGTTCAATACAAAATGAGATTTGATTATGTTTTGATACTTTTCAGTCTGGAGAAAACTCGATAAATACCTTTAATTACAAACATCTTGGATGCACCCGAGCAACATCACAACCTTTTTACTTCACAATTTTCGAACATTTACGCTTATGATATTTGCATATCGTTGTAATACATCGTTAATACTTCGCTTGTTGCGACAACTGCAACCAAATATCCGAATTTCTGGCGATTTTTTTCATCAATTTCAGGAACATAAACACCCTCAATAAATATGACAGAAACAGGTGTACATCACTTCGCGATATCATCTAGATTCAAAACATGTTTGTACTTCGAGGAGATAAGGCAGTTCGCAGCACTAGTACGGTTGTAATACAGATTTCAAAGTTATTTTGCCACCAACAAAACGATTATAAACAAACTTTCAAGAACTGGAGTGTAATTAATTATTATTACAAATTATAAATACCATAAAAGAAGATGAATAAACATTTTTAATATCCTTCTCACTTAATTTAAATCATAATACAGTATTGTAAGAAACTCTACTACATACCTGTAAAATATCAACTGTCATCTGACATAACTGGCAGCTCCGACGTTTCACAGAAGGCTCGAATTTTCATCTCGTAAAAACGCTATTAATTCAAAGTAGAGAAGAAGTTCTGTCACGGTAGTTCGGTGTTTTGCTAGATGTTTTCTGCCTATATAAAAAAATCAGTCCTTTGTTTAAGGAATCAAAGCAGAGACTTTTGCACAAGTCAATTAAGACATAGCACGCTACCACATCTATCTCCATATGATGTAAGAGAATTTTGAATAAAAGTCACTTACTAAGTTCACAAATATCGTCCAGGTCACATGTATATTGCGGGAAAATGAATATACTCACACTTTTACGGAGGGTTGCATTAAGGGATACGATTCCAATCAGTTGGCATCGAACAGCCCCATAGAAGACTCCCGCAGCGAAGGCAGCTTTATTCATAAAAATGGTATACGAAAATAATTATAAAACACGGTTAAAGTATTGTAAAAGAGCAATCCTTCAAGGATTTATATGCGGCATTTACGATGGCCATGGAGGCCCTTCGTGTTCTCAAGTTATTTCGAAGAGACTTCTCAGGTATATCGCAGCAAGTTTGGTCGATAAAAACATTCTGAGAGAGACTATTGCTCAAGGAGGCCATAGCAAATCCTTCCTACAGTGCCATAACGATAAGGTGTTTGTTCCCATTAGAAGGAGGTACTTGTGCTTGCTGATATTGTACACTTTCAGGTTGATTTCGTTAAGGAAGTCAAAACATTGTACGAGCAGAGCTTCCATAAATTTGCACTAGGACTCTGCGACAACCCATATCCTGCTGAGCGCCAAGAAGCTATAACTAATGCATTTTTACGTCTAGATGAGGATTTATCGAATGAAGCACTAGAATATCCCAGCGTGCGAACTATGTCCGTTGCTATGTCGGGTACGGTTTGTGTTATATGTGCACTTTCGCGGCAATTGAGACAATTCTTAATTTCCGTGCAGGTTCAGTAGCATGTGTAGCTTTCGTTGAAGGCAGAGATCTTTACGTAGCCAGCACAGGTGACTGCAGTGCAGTCTTAGGTACATACAGTGACACCGGACAATGGGTTTCAAAAAGGCTAACACAAGAGCACAACACGGATAATGTTCGAGAAGTGCAGAGAATCCTTGATGAACACCCGCCAAACGAGAGGGACACTGTAATTCGGAACGAAAGGCTCCTAGGTCAACTAGCACCGCTACGAGCTCTAGGAGATTTCAGATACAAGTGGTCAAATGAAATCATGCAAAAGGTAGTCATCCCCCAATTCGGAGAACTGAGCATGCCTCAGTATTACTATACCCCACCGTACTTAACAGCGTGCCCAGAGATCACCTATCACGTTCTCCATCCAAGCGATCAGTTTCTGGTAATTGGAAGCGACGGACTTTGGGACTTTTTAACACCGTCCCAAGTTGTTGAGCTTGTCGGAGAGCATATGATGGGAAAAGCATATCTGCAACCTCTGAAGTTGTCCGAGAACGAAGTGACTCTAGGTGAAATTTCAGATATTTTAGCGAAAAGAAAGTGAGTTCTATTAATTGGCATGGAAGGAAATGTAATCCGATTGAAATAATTTTTCAGAGCGGGACGGAAGAAAAAGCCCTTAGATCAAAACTCAGCCACACATCTCATAAGAAATGCGCTTGGAGGTACGGAATACGGAATTGAACATTCGAAACTCTCACATCTGCTATCCCTGCCGCAGGATATCGTGCGGCTCTACCGGGACGACATAACGATCACAGTACTCTACTTCGACTCTGATTATCTGAGGAATTTCACTTAAACCGGAAATTGTGATAAAATCTACGTCAGCTAGCTAAATAAGCCTATTTATTATTTTAACTACTTGATATTGTGTCAATGTCAATAATTTTTAGTGGTTTCCCTAGTTTTTTTAACTGAACAATTCGTTTGAGACACACTACAAGTTTTTTGTTCAAGTGCCTATAATAAAACTGTCGAACGAAAAGGATCGTTTATCTTGATATTTCTATTTCTTGCATAGATCGTGTTTGAATATTTATCGATCAATTGTTTTTTAATTGTTTGTATTAATTCAAAAAGGCAGTGATTTTTTTCTGCTCTTCCAAATAAGAAATGTTCAAAACATCGTCTGGGTAAAGCAACAGACGCTATTTTAGAAAATTCAATCAATTCAATTTATTTTTGCATTTTACCTCAAAGGTTATTTTTCAAATTAAAATTTAACTGAATTTCAGAAAAATTATGCCGGAAGTTTTTATACTGTAATTTTTATAACTACGGCAACACTAAATCATTTTTATATAACAATTTGTAATGTTTTGACATTTGCCGTCAATTTTCAAGCAGGCACTCGCCGGGAGTTTATTGTTCATTTTCTCGGCTGTGTTTTCATTAATTTTGATTTTTTAAAACAAAAAATGACGACACCGCCGAAGTTTGCGGGCACCGGCTTAGAAGATGTTAATATTCCTGGTCAGGCTTATCTTCGTGAGGCTCTGACATCTTGTACAGATCCCCTGAAGGCGATCGAGAGTTTTCAGGTAATTCAATAATTATTTTGATTTCTATTGATAATGTTAAGGTTAAATTTCTTACTTAGCTGGAAAATGGTATATTACTACCTTCGCTGAGACCTATGTTGCCTTTACTAGACTTGCATGGAGTACGACGATTGGATTTCCATACTTCCGTGCTTGAGGTAAGCAATAAGAAGCTCATATTTCCTAAATAAAAATGTTGGACTTTCATTAAGAATCGAAACATTAGAAGCATAAAAACAAATCGCAAATCCAACAAATCAAAACTGGTTTATTTCTTTTAGTAGTAGGTACTATCTGAACTTTGATTATATTCATCCTTTGCACTGCCACTTTCAGGAACTCCGTGATAAACTCATAGCGTATATAAACGAATTGGGTCAAAAGGAAGGCAGAGAAAGAGATCGAAAACTAAAAGAACTTCTAATCAAGAGCTTCCCAGTAGTGCGCGTGAAAGCCCTGAGACCGGTCGTTATGTGCATCTTGCGTAACACTACCCACATCGACGACAAGTACTTAAGAATTCTAGTTAGAGATCGCGAACTCTACTCAGATACAGACACTGAAGTAAAAAGACAAATCTGGCGGGATAACCAGTCCTTGTTCGGGGACGAAGTATCGCCATTACTTTCGCAATACATTCGAGAAAAAGAGCATGTGCTTTTTGACCACACAAACCTCAACAATTTGTTCTTTACTCCTTCGCCTAAAGTTCGACGACAAGGAGAAGTCGTCCAGAAACTAGCGCATATGATTGGCACGAGTGTTAAGCTGTACGATATGGTGCTCCAGTTTCTGCGAACACTATTCCTTCGGACTAGAAATGTACATTACTGTACTTTGCGGGCGGAACTGTTGATGGCCTTGCACGATCTTGAAGTTCAAGAAATTATTTCAGTGGATCCATGCCACAAATTCACATGGTGTCTTGACGCTTGCATAAGAGAGAAAAATGTCGATATAAAACGCTCAAGGGAACTGCAGGGATTTCTAGACAATATAAAAAGAGGGCAGGAGCAGGTATCAATAAACAAGTGTTTTTATTTAAAGAACGTGTAATCATAAATTCTCTTTTTTAGGTTTTAGGAGACCTGTCCATGACTTTATGTGATCCATATGCAATAAATTTTCTAGCTACTTCAGCCATAAAAATATTGCAGCATTTAATAAACAACGATGGACTCCCCAGAGACAACACCATTTTGATTCTCTTACTTCGTATGCTAGCTCTAGGTTTGAGTGCATGGGTGATGATCGATTCGCAGGACTTCAAAGAACCCAAGCTGGACAGTCAGGTAGTCACAAAATTCCTACCCGCATTAATGTCACTTATTGTCGACGATCAATGCCGGAATCTGCACGCAAAACTTCCTCCAGATGAACGAGAAAGTGCTCTTACTACCATTGAGCATTCCGGTCCAGCACCAGACGCTGTAGAGGCTTACATTCAAGAAAGTTCTGTTGCTAGCATTTTAGCCATGTATTACACACTGCACACAGCTCGGCAGAAGGATCGAGTCGGTGTACTGCGTGTGTTGGCCATCTTAGCTTCGTGTAAGGATGACAGAGCCTATGAAGACCCTTTTCTGCATTCTTTGGTAGGTCATTTATTATTTCATAATATGAAATACAATAGTAATTTATTTTTCCAGATTGCACTTCTTATACCAATGGCTGATGAGTTTTCAACAGAGGATTTCTGTACGACCCTTTTCGATGAGTTTCTTTTTGCTGGACTGACTAGAGATAATGTGACCAAACACATGCTGAAATTGCTGTGGTATGTTCTTGTTTTTCAATTTTGAAGATTTTAGAAACTATAAGAACTGCTTGGAAAAAGGAACATGGAAATGTTATTGCTTGATCTACTCATTCTGATGTAGAAACTTAACGCAGTTATTTCAGACTTCAATCCCCTTCCTTATTTTCTACAATCAGACAATTTTAAGTTCTAACAACTTTCTCTTTTAATTTAACAGAATTTTTCTTCATTTGCGTTATAGGTACATTCACAACAAGCTGCCCGCTGGTCGGCTGGCTACCCTTATGAAGGCAATGCAACCGACCGCACAACATCATGAGAATGTCCACAAGCTCTATGACAGCCTACAAGAGCGTATCGGAAGTTCCATGCAAGAAAAACCTGAACCCGTCGATGTTGACTTCGATTCGCCACTGAAAAGTGTTCCAACGCCTGGCCCACACTACGGACAGTAAAAGTGTTCAGGATTTTAATACAATTCAAATACAATACAAATATTACGCCTTAATTGATTGTTCAAAAAAATATATATGCCGACGTGGAAATAAACATTGTTCTGTATTTATAAACTTAGCAGAAGTGTGGTTAAAAATAATTCTGTTTTTTACAGTAGTCAACTTGGAACTTACGAGTAGATGAATACCATCCGTTGAGCAACCTCTTAAAATATATAAATAATTGCGACAATTGTAAAAGAATTATCTAAATATTTCCGGGATCGTTTCGACCTCGTAGGTACCGGGCCAACTCGATATCCTTTACTAGAAGGGTGACCCTCCCCCTGTGCAATGTGCATCTGTACGAGTCTTGGAATAATGCTGTTAAATAAACTTCCGCCGCTTCTTGCAAAGCCTCTAAAGCTATCGGAGTAATTCTCATGTTATAAGCGAACTTCATTAGAACCTCACGAATAACTCTTGAGAACGGTAGACGTGGTATGAGGTTGTCTAGAATGAATTTAAGTTGCTTAATAATACTATCCGAAATAATTGAAATGCCCCCTACTTGTGGTTTTTTGATATTTCATAATATCTCTTAAGACCTTTGCTGGTTTTCTGGCTTTTCTCCGCGAACTGCCGGCGGTTTTTGCTCGGCTTCTTGTGTTCTGTGAAGTACTGGGTTCCTGGTCCACTTGACTCATAGATCTAGTTTGCCTTCCATGGGTTTGTTTTGTTGAATCAGATACCCTTTTTTGCGTCCTTCGAGTCGGTGATGAAGGCATTCTTTGCGGACTACGGATTGATGACGAAACGCTTTTCTTTTGCGGACTGCGTCCTGACAACGGATTTTGGCTGTGTTGATGGGTGTATTCTAAATGGTAATCAGTGGCATTTTCGTCAGTTGAAGCAGATCTAAAACTTTCTTCATCTGTTTCCTCTCCTAAGGTTCCCTGAATTTGTTTGTATTTCTCTTTCTCCGACGGCCTTAGAACTGTTTTGGCGGTTGTTTTCCGTGGCATGATTCTCGTTAAAATTCTAACAAATACAATTGCACGTAATAATGTCGTACAGTTCTCCACTTCCGGCGAAACTTCTTAAGCGATAAATTAACTCAAGCACATCATCAAATCAAATTCAACAAAAAGAGATCTAAGCATTGACAAACGTTAAAGTTCAAAACAACCGCACCAACCGACGCGTAACATCATAACCACAAACGTCATTCAAGAAATGTCAAATCGCGCTACGATCGCATTATCTCATAGGCAAAACTCTGAACACTACAGTTTTGTTTTGCGCTTGACATTTCATTGACGTTTTGTCGCAGCCGGTCGTTTCGTCTGCCAAATAATGCGCGGGTCCGATTAGGGAAGTGTTGTGTTTATGTTCAATGATCGTGCCGTATTCTGTGTTTATAACAATAATAATCTGATATAAGCAACGATTTTTGCATTTCTACATATGAAGTTGTTAAAACCGCAGTGGGTTCACCACGATGGTAAGCCGATGAGGAGCACAGTTGTCCGAGCCCTTTTGCTAATTAGCATTCACTTTTTCTAGATAAGCCAATATTTTCTGTGGATATCCATCAAGGGTGCCTCAAATTTGCTACAGGTGGACAAGGTAACGATTCCGGAAGGGTAGTTATCTGGAATCTCCTTCCGGTTCTATCCGAGAAAGCTGAACTGGATCCCGCTGTGCCGAAAATTCTTTGTCGAATGGACAACCATTTAGCGTGTGTCAACTGTGTCCGATGGTCACAGAATGGACATATGTTGGCATCTGGATCTGATGATAAACTTGTCATGATTTGGAAGCTTTCCAAAGTATGTGAAACTAGAGACCGTCTAGTAATAATTAAGACTGTTTTATTATTGTTTTGCTGAGTAGTCAGAAAGGCTGTTCGATAGTGTATCGTTTTCTTCAAATCTTTTTGGTTTAATGCTAAAACTAAGGCTAATAATACCAAACTGCATCTGTGATCCTTATGGGACGTCTCACTCTATTTTCCACAATTGTAACAAGTAAAATGCTAACAAATATAAATAGTTGTTAAATACTTAATTAGAGAGTGTAAAAAGGTCCCAGAGGTACAGAAAAAACGTGATACATTCCTAAACATTTTTTCGAGCATGCCTTTATTTTTCAAATTATATTTATTTATAATATTTGTTTGAAAAATATGCAGCTTCAATTATTTTTTAGCTTTCCTGTATAGTAGTATTTCTTTTACTTTTACGACCCTATCTTCTAGGGTCCCAGCGGAGTATTCGGAACCGGTGGCATTACGAAGAATCCAGAAAGTTGGAAGTGTGTGTCTACACTTCGAGGCCACGCTGGTGATGTTCTCGATTTAGCCTGGTCACCTCAAGATCGGTGGTTGGCGAGTTGTAGTGTGGACAATACAATAATAGTATGGGATATACAGGCACTTCCTGCAATGGTAGCTGTTCTAAAAGGTCACACTGGGCTTGTTAAAGGTGTCACTTGGGATCCGGTCGGGAAATTCCTCGCTTCACAAAGTGATGATCGTAGTGTGAAGATTTGGAAAACCTCCGACTGGAGCTGTGGTAATACAATAACAGAGCCGTTTGAGGAATGTGGGGGTACTACACACATTTTAAGACTGTCCTGGTCACCGGATGGCCAGTATTTGGTCTCTGCTCATGCCATGAACGGTGGTGGTCCAACTGCACAAATAATCGAACGAGAAGGTTGGAAGTGTGATAAGGACTTTGTTGGTCATCGGAAAGCTGTTACATGTGTTCGCTTTCATAATTCAATTCTACAAAGGCAAACTCCGAAGACTAACAAGGCACAGCAATACTGCTGTCTAGCCGTAGGCTCAAGGGATAGATCTCTCTCCGTTTGGATGACTGCTCTACAGCGGCCATTGGTTGTTATACACGATTTGTTTCAGGACAGCGTTCTAGATTTGTCATGGGGACCTGATAAATATATTTTATTAGCCTGCAGCGGTGATGGCACTGTTGCCTGTCTACAATTCACAGACAAGGAACTTGGAACTCCACTTTCAGAGGAGGACAAGGTAAGGATTTTAATTTAAAGATATATTTGCTTTTTTAACGACTTCATTATAGAATACGCTTTATCAACGGATATATGGCAAAAGTTCTTCCGCAGATGTACACAATTCCTCAGGTAGAGATATGTTGATCGAGAATGCAGAGTTGTTAAATATTGTGCAAGAAAAGGTTAGACCTCCCTCGATTCCATGCGTTAAACCTGCAATTTCCACTCAGCCTACAATCATTATAAACGATAACGCCAAACCTCAACCAGCAAGAGCAATAAATAAACAAATAGAAACAAGGACAGCAGACGGCAAGAGGCGTATTACGCCAATGTTTATACCACTCCATCAGGATGCAAGGTATTTATTATTTTATTAATAACTCTAGGATCTGCAAGAGTACGTCAAGAAATTGACATCACTTTTTCGATAGTGAAACAAATGGAACTCCAGAGCTTAATAGCTCTTCGAGGAACTCTAACGAGACAGTGGTGGAAAAACAAACCGATTCGTTAGTTTCAAGTGTATCTGTAAGCCCACTGAAGTCGATAACTTGCGAAGAGCAAAAGTGGGTGATAACGATGAAGATTCTTAAGATCATGTATTAGCAGATATAATTTTCTAGGCATTTAGACAATAGGCTAACAAAATCAAGTGTAACAGCGCCAGCAAAAAGTGTTGCGATAAAATTAACGTCTAGTTCAGCACAAATAAATCCTCCAGGTTTAGATTCAAAAGCGACTGGACCAACTCGATTGAATTTATCGCAGAGTAAGGGACAGAATGAATGTTCGAAAAGTGGTCACGACTTCCGCATTCAGGTACAGAACGGCAGCGTTTCAACTAGTATGGGGCCTTTATCGAAAGTAACTTGTTGGTCAGTCAGTGCCAACGAAAAGCTATGGGAGACGTATATCGGTAAGTTAGCCTGTGAGTCAGTTGTTCAACACAAATATTCTGAGAAACGATTTAATGCGATGATAGGCTCGCCAGTAGTCAACTTTTGTTTGTGTGCGAAATACGTACTGTTGTGCAGTTTGGATGGGACCTTAAGATTCTATAACATACGCAATGGAACAAGTGCTCTTCCAATCTTAAACCTTTCGACTGCCGCTATCCAGTGTTCATTTGTGGGATCCCTTTTTATTGAAGTGCAGTAGAACTGATTTATTTTAACACGTTTTGTTCTTTCAGTGTCCTTTAAGTAAGTTAGCTGGCGTTATATCTGAATGTGGGCAATTACGAGTTTGGGATGTTCAACAGCAATCCCTTCACATATCGTCATCGTGCGCTGATATTTTTAAGTCTGGCCAAGTTGTACAATTCAACATCACGGAAAATGGAAATCCATTTGTGCTATTCTCAAATGGCAGCTCATATTCATACTCGCGAAACATGCAGTGCTGGATGGTACTTAATTCGAAGGATCCGATAATTCGGCACGGTTTGCAAACAACTATTCCGAAAGATTTCCAGAAGAATATACGCAATTATCCAATAATGACGGTCCAGTCATCGTCGCATGGACTAACAACAAATTCAATGGATCTGTAAGTTGCACCACTTCTAGGGTTTTTATAATAATATTTAAAAATAATGTCCTATTGCAGAAATACTAATAACTGGCAATCATCGGCTAAACTGCTATTTATTGAGAATCAGATAAAACTCTGCGAGGCCATAAATTCCCCAGAAGAACTCAAGTACTGGTACCAAATGCTTGGCTATCATCTTGCAGGTCATGGCACTGAAAAACGCATTCGTTTACTCTTAGATGAGTTATTAGGACCTGCACATGGTTTTGGCAAATCTGAATCCAAAAAGATATTAGTAATGCCGTCCATTTGTAAATGTTTCAATTAATCCTCTAAAAATATTCTTAGAACGTTGAAAAACGACTTCTCTTGGAGACTGTTTTGGATATTCTCAAAGCACATCCACAATGGCAAAGAGTTTACATGGAATATTTTGAACAGCTAACTTTTGCTAAAGGCTGCCCGAATGCCATGCATAATTCCGACCGTATGGACGTCTAGTTTTATACGTAGTTTGTAGGTTTTGTGATTTTATATATATTATAATAAAAGCTGTACGAGTAGTGGAGAAATATAATTTATAATTTCAGTAATTTTGGTATTTTTCTTAAGACTAAAAAAATGATTTATAAATTTTAAGGCATGGAAAAGTTTAAAAAACGATGACCATAATTTCAACAAATCAAAATACCTTTTTTTCCCTTTTTATAATTTAGAACAAGTAAACGAATGCTATGAAATTCGAATTGTTAAAATTATAGTACTTTAAAAACATCTATCTCAGAATTATATTTCCCTTTGCCCTAAATTTGAAGTAACAAAATAGAAAATAATCTCTTAGAAATTAAAACTTACCTCTATAAAATTTTTCGGGTATATAACCAAAGTATGGAATAGTTCCCATTGGAACTTAAAACATTTAATTACAAGTGCCAGTGCTTTCCAAAAATACAAAGCTATTCATTTTCTCACCATTTTAACGAATATTAAATAGGATACAATAAAAACAAAGAGAATTAGTAATGAAACCAGATTAGTCGATTTTTCATTTTATATATTAGAGAAATATTTCTTATAGACCTAAACTCCTTTGGAAATGGATGTATTCAAATAAAATGGTTCATTTTCTTTATAAAATATTTGACACAAAATTCTTAGATAAATATTATAAGTGTGTTTTGTCCAGTTCAAAAAATTACATGTAAAAAGTTTTACGTGATGCGTTTATCTGTTTTTTTTTTTTATCATTATAACCTTTTGTTATCGGCCCTTAAATACAAAAGTCATTCTGTCCACCTACAGTTCTAAAATATATTATTTAATATAAAACGCTTTTGTTCGTTTTATTCGTCTGTATTTTATGAATTGAATACTTTTAAAACGGGAATAAAAGCGAACATCGTGAGTTATTTTAGCTTGTTATCTGCATAGTATTTGAACGTAAATATCTATCTGTTATTTTTTTCACTTGCCATTATTTATTTATTACCATTAAGAACGATTTCAACACTTACTATATCTAAGAAATTTACCGGAATGGAGCACATTCCTACCAAGATTTTTTTATTCATCCTTAAATATACATTGTTTTTATTAAGTGCTGATTTAGACTTATTTCTACTGAGTTATGTGATTATTCAAAAGAAAAAGATATTCAAAAGTACAATCATCTAGAAATACCATCTAAGTGACGCGTCTTGAATATATAAAAACATTGGCAATACGGGAAAAGAAACAAATTCCGCGAGTGAATGTCGCATTAGTATTTTCCTGGATAAATTTTATGTATCTCTATATATATATTTTGTTCACCCTGTTAATTTCGCACCAAAAATTCTTTATTATATGTAAAAGTTTTACTTTTTATCTTTAATTTCTTATACCGTACAAAGATATGCCCACTTAAGTTTATTTCAATTTTAAACTGACGTGTAGTTCCACCGGAAGAATTATTTTAAAATTTATTATTTTGTGATATTAAACCGTTGCATGATAACAACAAAAAATAACAACAGGAATTAGATTAGGAAATAATAAAATGAAAATAAAACCAATTTCTTAAACAGGAAATAAAATGGAAAGGAATTTATTAATGCAAAATAAAAAGGTAAAAAAGTATAATTATAAATATACTTGAATTAAAAATGAATAAATTGACATATAAAGTAGAAATATGTGAATTGAACACTTTCTTAAGCTACTTTAAAAAAAAAAGTATAAAAATTTAAAAAGTTTTAAAATTAGTTTAATGTTCAGCAATCGGTGTCGTACCAAGCTGCCAAATTGGTATTATCGTTAGGTGGTGTCGGCATCGTGTCTAAGTCAAAATTTAATTCTCCTGCTCCAATTTCTCCGACGTCCATATCCATTGCATATGGAGAAGTTGGAGCTCCGCCAGGTGGTCCACCTCCTCCGCCGGCACCACCACTACCTATTTCCAAACCTTGCATTGAGTCTATCGGAAGTGTGTCATATCCTATAAAATATTTTGTAAAAGTTTAATTAGATGTAGATCTTGCACATGATTTTTCGCATTGTAAGCAAAAATAAATATAAAAGTCGAGAAATTCATGCTTAAAATAAAAAAAATTAAGCATCAAGTTAACTAGTTAGGGAAATACGATAAATTTTGTTTGTTTCCAGGGACTATAAAGCAAATCAATAAAATATTATTTTGAATATAATAATTTCGTATTATATAAATAAAAAGCAAAAAATAAATGCAAACGCAACTTAGAACCTGTAAATCACTTCGATCTGAATACTTTCGATTTTGACCAATCTCATATGTGAAATTTTTGCAAAATTTTCCCCTATTAATTTCTTATAATATATTCCGCAATTTAAGATGTTTACAGTGAAATATAAATCTTAATTCTTCGTGGAATGTCGAAGAAAAGGTATAGACATTTAATAATATAACAATTGGAGTTACTCCTTCCTGTACTATAATTAACTTGTTAGCATCAAACGTAGGATTTGTTCCTGTTCTGTCCTTTACATTTAAACTAAATTTGTTGCCTTGACTGTTTTTACTTTTAAAACCAAATATCT
Organism: Proctacanthus coquilletti; assembly: GCA_001932985.1. Classification (NCBI taxonomy): domain Eukaryota; kingdom Metazoa; phylum Arthropoda; class Insecta; order Diptera; family Asilidae; genus Proctacanthus; species Proctacanthus coquilletti. Next base: position 432,283 of record MNCL01000106.1, on the reverse strand, counting down.
GAGTGAGGATTTCAGGAAAGGAAACTTGCAGGCTATTTTTTGTGAAACAAAATTCATAAAATCCAATTAATGCCATATTTAAACGTTCAGTTCAGTTTACAAAAGATGTTTCTATAATTATGTTTTTGAAGATGTAACAATAAATAAAAAAACCAAGAAGTAGCTGGACCAGTAAAAGACAAGCCGAAACACTAATTTAAATTGGTAAGGAATACCACAGCCTATAAATAAAGAGCACCAATCTCTTAGAAACCCCAAAACGGAAGACATGTGCAAAGACTTCTGAAATATTTAATATTCTAACGTAAGAATATGCTTCAAATAATTTGGTTACAAAATATTTGCATCATTGAAAAAAATAAAAAAACAAATGTTCATGCATCAATCGCCAAAAATGCAAAATAACTAACAGAAAAATAATTTGAAAAGGCAACAATAAAATCGAAAAGAATTTTTTCCACACGGTACGAGACTAACAATGTAATCACCTATGCGTTTAGTACGATATTTAACCTTGAAGAAAGCTTTAAGTGTTCTGTCTTTATCAAAGAAAGTATATTAATAGCGGTAATTTTTTTTATTAAACTTGCTGCAGTGTGTTTGTTTCACAAGAATTGATTTTCCTTAAATTTCCGGTGAACAAACTTTTGCTTTACTTTTTAGTGATGATATATGTTAGGCTGGCTTAGCTAAAAAGAAGATACAAAGAAAACAATTCGTTAATTCGCTGATACAATTCTTGTCCTCATTCGTTCTAGTAATCTGATAAAAACGTGAATGGAATACGACGCAGATTTCAAGAAATATTTCAACAATTTACATGTGGTTGTCTTAAAAACATAACTCAAAACAAACTCAGGTCCCATAATCAACTCAGTGCATACTAGAACTAAATGCTCTATGATTTCCAATGTTAACTTAAAAGATGATTAAATAACAAAAAAATAATAATAATAATAAGAACGGAATGGAGTCTACATTTTCTGGCAGTACTTATGATAAATAAATGTACCTTTTACGAAGAGAAAACTAATAGATGATGAAATAAAACATGACGAGTTCGGGAATCACATGCGTTTATAAAATTCTGTTGATGATTCGATCGATACAAAATAACATGGGTCTCAATTCATTCCGCAAACGATCGGATTATTTTTGCTTTGCATCTACATCATCTCGCTATCCAGCATGGGATCGAGAATACTAGGATCATCGCTAGCAAATCCACCATACAAACCATCTTAAAAGTGGGTGTGCATTTAGTGCGTCATTATCAACTCTCCAAAATTGTTGTTAGTATTTAGTTAGTGTTTTTTTTTTCAAATTTGAATTGGGTGAGTAGAAAGAACGAAATTTGTCATGCAATTAAATGTACATACCTTGTTGGAACGCTCGACCTCCATGTGAACTGTGCACACTGGGGGGACCTTGCCCGTATAAGCCTTCGTACGCTTGATCAGGTGCAAGCATGTCCTACACGTAAGAGATTTTGTTCGGTATTTGAAATAAATGAAAGAAAAAATAACAACAGATAGCAACAAACGCAAAAGGCAGTCAGTTCCTTATTTTTGCAAGTTAACAACTTAATATTAACTTATAACTTAAAACTAACCTAAGTTTGTGTAGAAACCTTTAAAAGTTCCCAATTTCTTTTCTTTTTTTTTTTGTGAAAATGATAAATGTCCGCTCTCACGCAAATTTACCAAAGCAAAAATGAAAAAAAGTGATAAAGTGTAAAGTGTTCGTGAGCTATGTTAGCTGGTTTTAGTTACGTAGTTCAGTGTCATTATACGTGATTTATAGTGCGGTGAGAAATACACTTTCCAACCTTTTAAATTCCTTTTCAATTTTATCCCACCTTACTTTTGTCCTTTTAGTAATCTCAAAAAAGAAAGAGAATTATGGAATCCTTGTGTAAAGAATATACAAATGTAATTTTAAGAAATCCAAAAGATTTTAAATTCATTTTATTAAAATCAATTACTACTAATTAAATCCTAAGGATTTGATATTAAAGATCATTGTAATTCTCTATTTTTATTAAATAATCTGCATAAAATGCTTAAAAATTCCTTTTAGAAATAAAAATAAATTTATGACTGAAAACATGAATGTCTCATATTTTTTGTAGAATATTTTACAAAATTCGACAATATTTGTAAGTATTATTACGAAAGTAAGAAAGTGTACCTCTCGTTGTAATTTTACTTAAACAAGAACAGTTTATATGAGGAAAAGAAATTGACTTTCCCAGTGAGATCAATTAAAAAGAAAACTCTTAGGCTTTCATGTCCCATACACACTGCTCTCTTTATATCATACCTTAAAACGCCGTCGAAAATAATGGCTCTGCTTACGAGCTATATATTTATACATGAGATATATAGTAGATTTATACAATTAATACATATTCAAAGATACTTTCAAAAGTACTCTTCTGTTCAGTAAATCGCGATATCTTCCTATACAAAATGCTTAAATCTTATTTTTTCTATTTACTTCAAAAAGACCTAAATCAACACATACCTGTAAGTCGGGTCCCATTCCCAGATCAGCATTCCCCCACATGTTATTATCCTCCCTCAGCAAGGAATTGGTTAGTTCTATTGACAGACGCTTCTTATAGTCTTGCGGCTTATCTTCGCTCATACGAAATAGAACAGCAGCTGCATATGTCGCTACGCCTTCATTTCTGGAATGAAGAAGATCCGTAAGAGGCCCAGTAGCGCCTTCTTGCTCGATTAGCTCTGCCCCCTCTTTATCGGCTGCCAACTCACAAAGCACACCGGCAGCAACACGCTTTTTGGTTAATAAAGCAAGTTAGTCGTTACGAAAAACATTTCCTTAAAAAATATGGCAGCTTACCTGTATGTTTTCGATTTCATTGAACAGCAGTCGTACGAAGATTGGAATAACTTGCTGTTGTCTAATTAGGGCTCTATTATGAGACTCGCGAGCCAAAATGTGCAAAGCTCCTACAGTGCCCTCAACAATCTCTTCCATTCTGACACCATCTGCATAAGCACTTGGTTGCTGTGTGCCTGTACTTGCCACTGAAGAACGTTGCTGTACAATAAGAAAGTTTATTAACAAATTATTGTATAGCAAAAACCATATTCAAATTTACTCTTTCTGTGTCCTGGAAAGCTCTAAGCAAAAGTCTAACCAAGTGATGTATGGCACCATGTTCTCGAAGCGGAGCGTGATTGGCTGGGCAAAGAGCAAGATTTCGAATAAGTCCGATAACAGCTTTGATCAAGGGCCAGCGTGATGGAGGATGAAGTAACTTAACGATTACCGAAAGCCCATAGTTAAGACGAACTGCATTCTGTGCCATTTCTGAGTCGACATGGCGCGAAGTTAAATGGCGTAATGCGCAAACGGCTGGCTCAGTGATCTCTTCTCGGTCACCAGCGTTTATGATCGTTCGAACAAGAGCATCAACACCACCAACTTGGCAAACCGTGCCTTTATTGCGTTGATTATTGCAAGTCAAATTGGATAAAATACCAGCGGCACAGGTAACTACATTAACATCCGTTGAAGCTAGAACCTGCACCAAGCTCTGTAGAAGACCCTCCAGGCCTTCCACTTTTGTTGCCGCATCTGATAAATTTCGGAGAGTCCATAGGCAGTTTTGAACCAGACGTTGCGATGGATTTCCCAAATGCATGGCGAGAGCTTGCATGCCACCAGCATCGACAATAGCTGGTTTATTGCTAGAACATACAGAGAGCACTTTAAGGACGCGAGATGTGGTCCATAAAAGTTTCTCATAGTCATATGACCGCATAATTCGTACCAGCTCGATAGGACCTCCAGAAGCCAGTATGATCAGCTTACTTTCCTGATTGCCATATGCAAGAATTTGCAAACAGTCGGTCACAATTGCTAAAAATTTAACATTATTCCTCTGAAGCAGGGTAACCATTTTTTGTAAGCCTCCGGCCAGTCGAACAGCCATTTTTGACCCATCCTGATGAAGCAGAAGGTTGTGAAGGGTCGTAATAGCGTAAAATAGAACAGATTCGACAGGAGATGATAGCAATTTGACAAGAGCTGGAATTCCACCGCTCTTGAAAATAGCAAGCAGACCCTGACGATGGTGTGATAAATTATGTAAGGTTCCAACGGCTCCTTTTGTTGTCTCTAGGTCATTGCTGTTGGAAATAGCTCGAACCAAAGCAGCCACCATCTGTGGGCTGTTCATAATAGCATGGCGAGAAGCTTCCTTCTTGGATAACTGATGTACCATCATAGCAGCTTGAGAAACAACGACTTGGTCCTCGTCGTTTAGTAATTTTATTAGCTCTGGAATAGCCCTGGTGGCCAATTCAGCATCGTCTTGGTAATTAATCAAATTAACCACTGCATGCTTCAACATCTGAGACGGTTCAGACAATCTTTGTACAGCAGTGGGTTGCTGCGGATCAAATTGTGTCGAAGGTATTTCAATACCTTCCTCAAGGGTCTCTGGAAACATGGCAGCACGAACACGTTGCGAACGTGTTTGGCTCAGTTGTTGATTCATGTCGTCAACTTGATCTTGGGTAAAATTCTGCGGAAATCCTTGATCCAAGTCGAACATAAGGGGATCACCTTCCATTTCGTCATCTTCTTTTCCGCTTAATGATGGAACTTGGGTTACGGCGCCCGAATGGATACCAGAATCACCAAGATAAGAATTTTGTTGCCACATTAAGGTCTGCTCTTTGGCCGAAACCATGGGCAGATCCGGAGGGTTGTACTGATTATGTGGCACTGTAAATACAATAATAAATAATTTCTCATAAAATCAAGGCGATGCAGGCTAATACTATTCATATAAAAAATAACTTTGAGTAAAAATCTTTGCCCAATTCATACTAATAAAAAAGGCGATCTTTCTTCAAATCTGATGGCTGCAAGATGTGTTTTAGAAAAATAATTACGAAATTAAAATAAAATAGGAAAAATTTAATACTATTACTCTTCCTCTAATAAAACAAATTAGATCCATTTGGAAATGTTTGTTAGAGCGTTGTATCAATTTTAATTTTTAAGTGTTCTTAAAATTATATCGAAGTTTATTAAATTACCACTTAAAAGCGACACAGGTTTTCTGTATCAAGTAATCCCTTATAAACGGATCTCAAATTAAATTTACAAGCGCTTTTTAAACAAAACTTTTTATAAATGTTTCCATCAACGCTGGTAAAGTAGCTTTTAATAGTTGCAGGTGAAAAATAATAGATAAATTGGATTTCCCCATGCATTTTGAAGTGCTCAGTTGTGGTTTTAGAATAACAATATTTATTATATGCTACAATGGAATGGACGTAATATTTTGAAATGTGTTTTGCGTCTGCTATTAGTTAGTAATTTACTCTTAAAGCCGATAATCATTACACAGTTTTATTTAAGTCTTTAATCAATTTCTAATCCTTCTCCTTTACAACATTGTTTTAGTAAGATTTCGATTATTTTGCAATTGTGTTAAATTTCTGTGCTGTGCAGGTATATTACAATATGCAATACCTAGCTAAATTATAGTTTTTACTAAATGTTGTAGTCATGTAGTAAAAAAGGAATATAATATTCAATTTTTTTCTGATCCAAAAATATTTAAGAATTGCTTATTCATTTGAATTTCAGACATAACTTTTGCATGTACATGAAGTGCCCGTAGGCGAAAAGCTAGACACGATGGAGTGATAAGAGTTTAGAATTCTTTAAAAAATTCTAATTTTGACCTCGATACCCAAGACATTATATTATTTATTAAGGCAAGCTATGATAATGTGGCTACTGCCAGGTAACGATCCGAAGCCTCTTAATTGACATTTATTTTTTGCTTTTGAAGTTTGCCCTAAGGGGAACAAGAAGTAAACGCCGTTCTTGCTGAGATTATACCCAGCAAGCCTCTTGTTAACAGACTTAAATTTTATATAAGCATTTAGTAGCGCCTCCCATTTATGAATAATATTTTTTAAATTAATGTATTTTCATCTCTTAAAGAACCATGGTATTTATGACAATTTCCCCAAGATATTTTTTCCTGATTTTAAAAAGAATTACTATTTCTAACATTTTCCACGACGTTATTTTTTTCCGACGGAAATGTGCACATATTTAAAAAAAACTAAGGACATTTTCGCTTCCTAGATTTTACAGGATAAGTTGGTCAGTTACTCGTCTGCGAAAATAATCAAAAACCACAAATGCTTCTTAGGTTGTCTGTCTTCTTCAAGGAGTATTCAATACGCGCAATATAAAACTAACAATTTCCCTTTTAAGAGTGCAGTGAAATAATAATTACTGTAATGCACATGACGTTGTATTAAAAACAGAGTGTGAAAAATTGAAAAGCCGCACAAAGGCGCTCCACCAGGGAGTTTGGCATCAGAAAGAAAATATATGAGGGGGAAACATTATTCAGGGACAACGACAAGAGCAGCTACAGAGGCAAGACAAGCTTTCACGAAAATGCGTGGAATCCATTTAAAGAGAAGTAGTAAAGCACTTTAAAAAAACGCCATAATCACCAGCATCATCACGATAATAGTCGTGATATTATTTTCTTCTTTTCACTATTTACCTTTGATAGGACCATATCGCTAATGCGTTCAGGTGATTTTTTTCTGATGAGGTTTAGGAATACAACTGCAGATTGTCCTCACATTTGCACACAACACAACAAAGTTGATAAAATTTGTTTTGTTGGCGTTTGACTATTTATAGTATTATTGCAGCAAAGAGATGCATTCTCGAAATTGTTTAATAATTTCTAGTTAAGTAACAGCAAGGCTGTCATTATTTATTTTAGATCTCAACCGCGACATGTATAAATGCATAAAAATTAATTATACTTACTCGTACGGTTTTGAGGCGGTAGTTGATAACTCATGGTAATTACGGCGATTTATCGAGCACCTGAAAATATTGGAAATTACACACATTAAAAAAAATTATTTATTTCCTGGGAAATTTTGATTTTATTAATGTTCTCTTTGATTTTGATTTATATACAAATCAAAATACAAGTAATAATTGAGATTCTCTGCAAACAGTTTTTGTTTATAACGAACACGAAAATAAAGAACTTGTAAATTATATTTGAGATCTTTAGATAGAGCATATAGGAAAAAGTCTCTCACAAAAATTTTTCTAATCCGTACATTTTCATAAAAAATCCGAAGTTTTTTTGTGTTTCTGTTTTGAAGTTCAAATGTTTAAATTTTACTCTGGATTATGTTTTACACGAAGCTTGGAATTATTATAGGTAAAATCATTTTTTATGCAAATAAGAATAAAACGAAAATTCCGTGTAAAATTATATAGAACTTAAAAATAAAAATTGTGATAAAATGATAACTTTTATAAGTAGGAATTTTTTATGTTAGTGACAAAAAACAGTCCGCTCTTAAACAGACATTTAATAGATTAATTTAAAAAAATTCACAACCCCTTAATTTAAATAAGGAGCACTTCAATGAAAATCTTAAAACCTCGACCCTCACTTGGATCGCTCTCTTTTACCTGCCTACGACGAACCTGAAAAGAAAGTATTGTCTTTCGTACACAGGTGTGTGTTTTCGTGGGTGTAATTATATTTAATTCTTCGGGCGGTGAGATTGGACCGGTTTTGAAAACTGAAGTTCCATTCTTAAATCACAGGCCAGGAAAAACTAACATGACTAAAAAAGACGGACTTTTTGTTTGTAGAACAAATAAATTGGTGTATCAAATAATAAACCTTATATAAATGCAAAATTATAAGCTCGCTCTCCTACTTTAGGGAATTTAAAGTAAATTTAATTTTCATATTTTAAAACTTGACTGAAAATAATGAAAAATACATACGAAATGGATTCTTTTCTTGCATACCTTTTAAAGCTGAAAATAAGTCCATTTTACATGAAATTTGGTTAACAACTTTAAATAAAACAAAATATTGCTTTTTCCTCTTCAAGTTTTTCTTTGTTTTATTGAACAAAATAAGAGTAACAAATCTTAATCTTCGACCTAATTTATAGAACTCAAATGGTCACGATATGCAATAAAACTTAATTATAAAAAGCATTAGTTATAAACATTGCTTTAATTTCCACGTACGTTCGAATTTTATAAATTTTACTTAGATTTTCAAGTGAAAGCAGCCAACATTGTTAAATGAATGTACTAAAATCTCGTTGCTTTTGTTGCAATTTTTACGAATTAAATAGTGTATCCTATCTGAATCACACATTTTTGAATTAACTTGAATTTGTGCCCCAATTAAACGATTAATGCTATACCAGTGGTCGACTTTTACAAAGAAGTCTAATATCAAATAGAGAACTATAAAATCGGAATGTAATCAAATAAAAAATAAAGTGTATCCGTTCTCCAAGCCAGACCGCTTAAAATAACCCACTTTGGTTAGTTTACCCAAATGTTTGAGCTGGTCTATAAGATCTTATAAGAGGCCATGACTCGTAAGACCTAGGGATAGATTCTCAGAAAGCACATCGTCGCCCCACAGCAAGTCCTAGTGTGCATTTAAAACTTTCAGCAGATAACGACGAGTCTTGCTCATCCCAAAGTTACCCACTGCTACATAATTCCACCGCAAAAACGATATTGTTGCGCTACCAAGAACTTTTTAAGGTAATTACCTGTGCCTGTTATCTTTATCTTTAGATAAAGCAGTTTATACATGATACCAAAGTACTGAGCCAACAAAGTGCACAAGTGAAGGGAAACAAGCGTGGAACGGATGGAGCGCGCGGAGGAGCTCCAAACTCAAAGTGGAATTATATTTCCCTGAGTGGAGTGCTGCCGCTTTGTACTTCTTAAAAAATTAATTCCTCCTCTCGAATGCGAAGTTTTTTTTTATATTTCTTTCCTCCTTTGACCAGGAGCGCGATAGTTTCAAGGGATTCAATAGATTCTCATTCGCCGCACAATAGGATCGACGTTCGGGTTGTAAAATTCCAAGAGGAAAGGCATAAAAAGCCACCCTGTATATTTTTCAACCACAATTTAGTTTTCCGTGGGCAATTCATGTTCAGTAAAAAAACGAACAGAAGTTCGCTGGATGTTTATATTTTACGAAAAATCGCTGAAAAGGCCAATGATTCTTTGAAGTTTGCCGTCCCAGGCTCTATGAAGAATGTGCACTCACAGGTAGATGGAGGAAATAGGGACCGGGCCTTAATTCCTTCCTCCCCGGACCTTTAAATCCTAGTGATGTTTGCAATCAGTTTCGAATCGCAGAATTGTTCAATTTCGTTAAAAATAGTCTCATCGAGAAGTTAATGCACTGGAGATTGCACTCGTGAAGCCTAGGGGCTTGGGAACGTGAGATTTTTTTCGGTGCAGAACAAAACAAAGAAAACTTCCTCTAGAAGGGTCAAGCAGAAGCGGCCATGTCTTAAAAGAATCCGTGGAATTTCTTCCAGGAACTAGGGAGCTATGTGAAAATTGTCCGTCTGCAACAGATCCTTTCAATTGCTCAATTCCACTTTGGGTCACCTCTGTAATTTGTTCACACTTTATCGTCCCCGGGACCAGACAGTTTGCAGCCATTTTTTCACGGAAAATTGATTCACACAAGAAGGCACGCCAGAGGCGACGAATGAAAACACCACACCCCAGCTAAATCACAAATTTCTCGGCGAGTTGCAACGTTTGATGGGCTCAAATTGCACTTACCGTTTACCAAAATCGCAAGATAACTATTTCCACACGAAATATTTCAGTTCAAATGCAGCAAATTACACTTTTTACCCAGTTCCCAACGAAAAAAAACCAACTCGCTCCCGATACTTTTCACAAGCAGCAAGCAGCGTATTCACGACGACGACGGCGAGAGAAACACTTGCAGTGGCGAGCACGACGACGCAACTACAAAAACATAAATTTATGTGTACAGAGGCCGCGGCGGTATACATATGCTGCGTGTATATAAGAGCCGGTGCTACCAAGCACACAGGATACAGTCTGGAAGCCGCTCGGCAAGAAGAAGACTGCTGTCGATTCTTGGATTTTAGAAAAATGATTAAAAATGGTAATTTTAATTTTCACCAAAGACTTGATTACAGAAACAATGATTTATTTCCAAAAGTTTAAAGATTACATGGGTCTTTCAGACTGTAATTTGTTCACCAAAGGGTGTTTTCTTAAACTTGTAGGAAGGGAAAAAGGTTCGTACAGAATATAAAGTTTATTTTTCCTTTTTCTACTTTTAGTTCGAGCACTTAGTTATAGCTAGATCATATATTTTTAACGCCTACTCTCCCTTTTCAGGGATTAAACAAAATCTGATTAGTTGGAACTTCAAAGTCCCGGTACAACATGCCGCCACATCTCGATCCTCAAAAAGTGTGTATTTGCTCTGCTCTGTATTTTATAATTTAATCTTTTATACTGCACTAAATTATTTTAATTTCTTACAGCTATTTTCATTTGGCCGTTACAATTTTGCCAGTCTAAGTAAGGACTTTGGATTGGCTGGAGATTGGTCTTCTATTGCGAATTCAGTTCATTCTGTACTGGAGATTTGCTATAGCTACATGTCCAGTCGATTGATTGACCCGAATGAGACTAGTAGTAGATATGAAACATTTCTAGTCTGAACACAATATTTGCCTAGAACGACCGAAGACCTTTTCATTCCCTAAAATTATATATCTTTTGAATGGACAATTTAAAATAAACGCAAAGAAGTCAACTTATTTATACTCTTTCCCAACTCCCCATTTTCGAAAACAAAACCATTCAGCTTATTTTATTTTATTTTACTTTTCCTCGATGTGTGGTCTTTTAAGTCTACTATTACTCTACAAGTCTTTTTTCATGCATGTATTCTTAGTGCCTAGAGTTACTAGCCAAATCTTACAATGAATTTTAAACGTGCATCTCCTCGGTATAAATACGTTTAATATTTTTATCAATAAATATACTTCGACTCTAAATTAGTTTAAGTACAATGCGCGATATATCAGACTTTGTTTTATACGAAGATTTCAATTCTTCTTCGATTTCTCCTTATTCAAGAAGTTATTTAACGCTTTTTTGTTGTGAATGCCGTGAAAGAGATCATAAATGTGTAAGAAGCCGAAATATCCAGTCAATGTGATTGCAGCGAAAAACAGCAGAATAAGCAGAACAGCTCCAAGGCACCCGAACAGCAGGATTGAGGCAAATGTAATTAGAGTCCCTATAAAGAAATTTTCCGTACGTTATTTCTCAGAAGGGTAGAACGAAATGGTTACAGCTACCTTCAAGGAACATGAAACCTGTGAACGTCATGACAACGGTAGAGATTGCGAAAACTAGAATTATTAGGAAAGGGAGTGCAATTGCTACACCGCAAATAGAAATCGCTAAAGCTAAGTAAGGGTGCTTCGCCGATTTCCTGGCCAGTTTATCTAAAATGTTGTAGGCGCCGATTTCCGTGAGAACTTGGTCCGTAATTATTTTTATTTGGTTCCCTGTAGAAGAGAGGGGCTTAGGAAAATTCTTTTTTGCTTGCTGGACCTTACAAATCCTGTTTAAGTTTAAAAGAAATGCGTGCACAGTATTCTCATCATCAAGATCCGGGTCTCTGTGCGTCTGATTCCTTACAAAAGTCTGGTCGCCACTCTACAAAAAAAAAAAAACACCAATTCACGTATTACTGTTGAACGTGAAACAACCCACTTACTTCCATTTTATTGCGGGAATTGTATTTAACTTTAATAAAACGTGAAATATTTTAAAAATCGCTGGCTAACGCAAATCAACGGGGAAAATTATTGTCATGTTATTTGCGATAGAAAATGTCAGCTGTGCTGTCAAAACTTCTTCGAAACCTTCTGACGAACCTTCGCTCGCGTTTGTTCTATCTTTCACACTTAGATGTCCCAACCAGATTATTTTTATTGGCGAAACAGTAGATGTCACTGCGACTCTTTTGACGTAGTTAGCCGGCACTGTCGCCACTGATAAAAGGCACCAGTCGCAATCGTACAGCAAAGTGTCGAGGGGTTGTCGTTGAGGCAGAGATTCCACAGAAATCACTTTTATCGCGATATCGAGTTCATCTTTTCAGATTTTAACACGAATAAGCGCACAACATGTCCCTCAAAGAGGTGAGTGAACAATTTTTTTTTGCAATAGTTCTAGTCTCGGGGGATGAACATTGCCATCAGGAGATATGTGGGATGATTATAAAAATTGATTAATTCGCCCAATTCGGGCAATGTCCGTGGTTAATTTTAAACTCTTATTAGCTTGATTCGCTTTGTGCTAATGGATATCGCGGTAGGCGTGCCGCGCGACGCTGGATAAACCGTTTTCCGGGTAACAGTGTCGCTATTGTCTAGGGCACAATGGGTCCAGGATTGCAGGGCATTGTGGCTTTTGTATTTCCGAGAAAACGGCGATGACCAGTAGTTAATTGCTCTGCGAAGTGATTAATTCCTGAACTGCAGTGATTGTTGTCTGGCTCTGTTGCTAGCCAACTGCGGGCTTATACTTCTGGATGGGCTAAGATTGCGGTAACTTGGAGGCAAGTTTTGGGAACTCGGTTTCAAGAGTTCAAGGTCTTTCCATATGGTCTGATGGCGGAAGCGCAAACGTATTTTTTTCTTTCATAAAATCGAGGGTTATTAGAGGAATCTCCTGCTAAAGCATGGACCCATTTTAGCTCACGAGTGCTCATAGTCTGATTTGAAATAAATTAAGGGATTCATTGAAATTTATTTGTAAAAGTTAATTTAACTCTTCAACGGACTTATTTTTCTTGGACAAATGACCTATACCAGGAGTACGCAATCGAATCTAAAGCGGTAATGTTTATGATTTTTAAAAAGTACTTTTCATTAACATTTAAGCATATGCAATTTTCGTTGAACAGATATCATTTGAATAATTTCGATTGAATCAAGTTCGTGAATAATTGAACACCCGAGTATATTTGCAATTCTGAGCCCTGTATTTACTAATTTGTATTAAAACAACTCATTTTAAACGATATTAAATGATAGAAAAATTAGTATTTGTATTATCTCGACATTTTGCAAAAGTAGTTCTTGTAAAAGGGGTGTGCGGTTTCAGTTCATAATAAAGTAAGCTCTAATTCTCAGATTTTTTATTTTTAAATAAAGTAGCCTTTGAATTTAAATTCAACGTTGTACAACTTGATTTGGAAAAAAAACAAGTCTGGGGAGCTCAACTACAAAATATTTATCTTTTGAACAGCAAGTTTTTATTCTCCTTACGTGGACAGAAATGTCTCAGGTAATATACAATAAGGTTGCTTATTTATGAAGCGATTATAACTGCAACCACCTGAAAATGCTGGACGACGCGTGACCATACAAAGTTTCACAACAGTTGAAATACTACTAAATTTGTGCAACATTTTACAAAAACTTCACGAATTCGAATTCAAGATCACATTCAATTCGTATCTAAAAGCACAAATTTTCAGATATCAATACAAAACTTGAGGCTATGTTTGACCGTAGTTACGTCATTTTTGCAATTAAATATCTTTTTCCTTCAGGAATTCGAGAAAGCAGCTGAAGATGTTAGGAATCTGAAGACTACACCATCTGATAACGATTTGCTAGAATTGTACGGTCTGTACAAACAAGCGACAGTAGGAGACTGCAACACGGGTAAGATGCTCACTAAAAATGAATTATATATTTAATTTTTCCTCTTGGTTTAGACAAGCCAGGATTTCTGGATTTTAAAGGTAAGGCTAAGTGGGAAGCTTGGAACAAGCTTAAAGGGACTTCAAGTGATGATGCCACACAACAGTACGTGACCAAAGCGAAGTCTCTGATCGATACAATTGGTCTTAAGTAGAACTTAAGCGCACCAAGAAAAAAGTGAAATAACTTGCATTTTGATCCAACAAAAATTTTTTCAAGTCTCTATATTATATATTATTGTTAAATGGAAACTTCGCACTTTTAAAGTCAAATAAAGCACCTTAAGGACGTGAATTACCCGAATTTAGTTATTTATTAAGTTTTGCCGTTTTGGGAACAGCCACAAAAACAATTTTTCATTATCTTGTTGCAGGAGTCACAAAGTAATTTATAGAGGGTTTATATGTTTTATTGTTGAATGGAATCTTTTCACTTATAAAATGAAATAAAGCACCTTAGAGACTAACAGGATGAGTATTTTCGTAAGGACTTAGCTTTGACGGTGTCTATGATAAAGTTCATTCTGCAATTCTTGTAGATTCACCTCCAACGTTGCGACTTCGTCAAATCTCATTGCTGCTCTGGCCTGTTTTATATAACTTTTGATTATATTGATCTGCTCGACCAGGGGATCATTAACAGAGCTGGCGGTTGCTTGCTGACCACTCCAATTGTCTAGTGTCGTAACTCCAGACTGTAACAGTTTTTTAAAGGTTTTATTATTCATGGTATTGAGAATAACTTACTCCTGACGTGATTGATTCTTTGGCTGCTGTTGCACTGTTCTCAATGACTAATCCGTACTTCTCATAGGCTTCTAGTGCTAAACGCCTCTCGCGTTCTATCTTTTGTTCAGTTTCCTTCCGCTTTTGCTCCTTAATTTTTTTAATTTCGGCTTCTACTGGAAGTGGTGGAATGGACAACATTTCCTCCTTAATAAATTGTACGCAAGCTAATCGCACTGCTTTTTTCAAAGCCGCTTCCCTACTTCCTTCGGGACAGGGTAGTGCAAGAATCTTCTTGCTTATAAAATCAATCGTTTCAGCGACTCGGCCAATTTTAGCTCGCAAGGCGCCGGCATCATTTAGAGTGAATATTGGATCACCATCGTATAAGCTATTAACTATTTTTGAATACATTTCGATGTGTGGAATGATTTCTTTCTTCAGTCCTTGTATTTCATCAAAGTAAAGGGTGATGGGCGGGCGGTACGTTCTACTGTCGTGCATTTCCTTTCGCGCTTCAAGGAGTCTCAGGCAGTGCTCACAGGTACGTATGCTGTTCATTTCTTGATCTTTCTTGCTCTCTTCTTCAGTAGACGTTTCTAAACTAACTAGGGTCACTAAAAATTCAAACAATGTTTTTAAATTGATTTTTGCATTGGTTTTAGGGGAGCTTACTTGCATCTTCAAGTTGTAAGAACTTTGAACAGTCATTGCACATTACGGATCCACATAGCCGACAATGGTGTTGTCTTCTTGCGAGATGGAAACTTTTAGCACAATTTGGACATAGTTTAACTGAACTTCCATCTAGCCAAGGGACTGTCTGAAAAAGGTAGTTTATGTTTGGTTTTTGGACATTTAGCTAATTAGAATATGCTGGTTGTACTTTCTGCTCGTGGAGTTTACGTTGGACAGGATCTGAGGGTCTATCCCTCAGCAACTTATGCAATCTTATGATTAACTTGTTGGTTTCACTAGCATATCTCTCTAAGCGAGGTGTTCTATTGTAAATACCCAAAGTTCTTAATTGTTATTTCCCATATTCTTTAAATTAATCCTACCGGATCGCTTTGAAGTAGGAGAAATGACTACAGTCAACTCCGACAGTCTGTGGCATGAAATTAAACACATTGGCAGCTGATGGAGCATTGCTAATTTTCAATGAATTATCGAACGACCTTGCCAAATCAACCGTCCCATCAAAATTCGATTTAATTTTCCGTTTTGCTTTACTGAAAATTTCTTTTAGCGACTTCAGAACATCCTGCTCTTCCGCATGAACGATTTCGACGTGTTCAGTGAGACGTTCCGGTGTCTTTAAATCCTCGCGGCATATGGGGCAAAGGAATCCTTCTAATATTTGACCATCGTCCGTCTCAAACGGATTGGACATCATTTTGTTGTACGGAATAATCCGAAATCCATAGAATTTTTTCACGCCTCCCAAATTTGTCCAACTGTCGAACTGTCACTCTTGTTCTTCTTAAGACGATTCGTTAATAAACTACGCATAGACACAAAAGCATGGACTACTTGATTTTCTGCTTCAGTTAGTAGCCCCTTTGGTAAATATTGGGTCTGTGAACAAACGGGGTCTGCGTATGTACTTGTCTACTTTCTAATTGCGGAAATGGGCATTTTCTCTATGAATAGTGTGGTTATTACTTCGATATTCACTTGAAAATATGGATATCCTTCTTCTAAGCTTAGCATTTTTTTTCGAGAAGTTTCGTGCAATTTGACAATACCTAGTCAAAACAATATTAACATATTTACGAATTGTCATTTAGAGTGATTTGTTCAAAAAGCGGTACAACGAAAATTTAATCATGGAAAATAAGAAAGTAACCGTCTTAACGCCGAACGGAAGGCGACAAAATTTGTCTATAACACCGAGTACAACAATGCTAAAAGTTCGTATTGTGTGTGTGCCTTATTAGTACCTAATGCCCTTCTTTTGCAGGTTTTAGAGGATGTTTGTGCTAAACACGGATTTAACAGCGATGAATATGACTTGAAGCACTATAACAATGTTGTGGACCCATCGGCAATGTTTCGGTTTACTGGATTACCAAATAATTGCCTTTTGGAAATGGTAGAAGTAACCAGAAAACGTGATGCAAAGGATGTGGTCCTCTGTGTCCAGTTGGAAGATGGATCTCGTAGACTAGGGACGTTCTCGCCTTCAGAGAACCTTTTCAATGTCTTAAAGATCCTTTGTAACGATATGATGGGATCCGGACGAAATCCTGTTTTTGTTTATATGAGGAAAGAGATTTTTGGCCAGGAGATGGAAAGGACTTCCTTGAAGAGCTTAGGGATTATAGACCGTGCCATGATCAGACTGGTAGACAGAAAGCCAGAGGAGCTAGGAAAGTGAGTATAGTTAAATCTTCCTGGACTACTTTTCAGCTTGGAACATAATTTAATTTCGAGGGATTATAAAATTAAATTGTATTGTAGAAGTATGGTCTTATTATTTATTTTCAGACAAGCGCTAGTTTATATTCCACCTGCAAAGGAGGAACAAAAAAGTGACGAAAAGCCAAAGCAGGCCCCAAAACGAGATGAAAGGTCGAGACAAGCTAGATCACCATCTCCAAAATCGAACGAACGGCTCAGTTTAAGTAAATCTCCTTCTCCAAAGCCCAGAAGGTCTTCTGGAACAAAATCACCACCACTAAGAAAGTCAGACTTAAAACCGGCAGGTAATGCATTTCAGCTAACTCCGGATGCTTTGAGGAAACTCAAGGAAGGCGATGATAAGGCCTCGTGCACTAAAGCAAGCACAAAGAATTGCGAACAACCGGAAAAAGATCAGGTCCCTTCAACCTCCTTTAAACGGCCTGAACACGACTGGGGCACTGGGGGAAGAAGAATGATTGACGAAGCCGTTCCAATACAGACTACTGCTGAAATTAGTGACGACGAGGAAATGTTTGAAGAACCACAGTTAATTGAAGTGATTATCACATGACTGTCTTGGAAAATTTTGATAGAATTCGGTCTTTTCAGTTAGGAGAAAGAAATGCGGTTATCTTTTCACTGGCTCAAACGCAGAGAGTAGCTCTGGACCTTCCAGATTCATTTTTTGACCTCACAACAGACGACTTAAAATTAATTCTTAGAGATCTAAGAAAACAGGCAGAGGGCACTGAAGATGAACCCCTGTTAACAACGAAATTGCGAGAAATGGAGAAGCATAATAAAATTTTAAGGAAAATGGCCGCTTACAAGAAATGTGTCATAAGGGTGCATTTTCCAGATAAATTCGTTCTGCAGGGATGTTTTAAACCGACGGAGAACCTCGAAGAGGTCTACGATTTTGTAAAAGGATATTTGAGGAATTCGTTGTTAAACTTTTATTTGTGTAAGGGATTTTGAATATTTTATTTTTTTTAATTATCGAAGCAAGTCGAGGGCTTTACAGTTACTACTCCTCCCAAAACCATCCCGGACAGACAGAAGACCCTAGTCGAATTAGACTTTGTTCCTACAGTCATTTTACATTTCGGGGTAGACAACGACTCTGGAAATGGAGAAGATGTACTAAAATCAGATTTGCTCGGGAAGTTGTCTTCACCAAATGGTGCTGCATTGGCTGCTTCAAAGTCCAGGTAAGTTGAGTTATTTGCAAAAGAACTGTGATTATAATCGAATTTTAATCTTTAGAGGTAAATTGGCAAAAGAAGGTGGTTCAAAATTAGCAAAGGGTGCATCATCCCCAAGTTCTAGGGCTGCAGCACCTAAGAAGCCAAAACCAGATTCGTTTCGAGAATCTTCGGCTGTTGCTGGGCCATCAGGGCAGGTTCCTAAATGGTTTAAACCGATCAAGAAATAGAAATAAACACACTTTCAAGACTGGGAATATCTAAATTGTAATTATTCAAAGTTCGCTGAGTATTTATCGTTGTTTCTTCAAGCGAACTGCTAATTTGTTACTTTGCTCTGATGTAAATATTGTATCTCATTTTTATAAGGCAAATGTAGATAGACTTTGCATATTACAGATGTTTTCATATCTTGCTTCTACAGTTTTTTTTCTTTAAATTTAGCCTGTCTTTTCTGCGGATCGAAGGTTTAATTTTTATTTTCTCCTTAACATTTCCAGATTAATAGGAATAAATTATTAGCGCAATGCAACCCATCCCACAACTACCCGGACCCACCTATTCACTATTCATCTTTTAATTTTACAAAGAAGTATTTAATAGTGCCAAAATTATTCTAATTTAATTCTAGTTATAAATAATTACTAAAAATAGGATTGAAGCACGAAAGAATATGGAAGAAATAGCCAACTTTTTGTACGAAAAAAATATAAAATGTTATACAAAAATTATCTATTTTCGAAGAGCACTTGCACAGATCGAATAAAAAAACATAATTTAAAATTCCAGTAATACGTTGACGATATGGTATTTTAATTAAAATTTATAAAGAAATATTTAAATTACAATTTGAGCAAAGAAATAAAGGAATTTAAAAAATTAAAAGCTTAAAAAATGTTTTCTGGAAATAAATCTCGTTATTTGCGGAATATTTTCGGATTACAAAAGACTGGAAAAAAATTATGGGACAATATAGAAAAGTCAAAGAAGAAATAATTTTTTAAAAAACTCGAAAAGTTTAATCCTGCAATCCTTGAATTCTGCAACTAATAATTATGCAGTAAAATTTGAATGATTTATTATAAAGAATTATGTAACGTAATGAAATGTTAAACATAGGAATGTTTTTAAAATGCAGATATTATCAGCATTTTTCATTTAAAGGTATAATAAGAATTCCAAAAAATCTTATAATGTCTCATAACTGGTTTATTTGCATAAAATGAACTTGGCGGTAAAAAAAGCATACAAGTAATTGAACATAGACATCTAACTACAGTATTTAGTGGGTAAACGGATAGTATACAAAAATCTCAACTTCAACAAAAACAAATTCGATATTAATTCCTGCTGAACATAATTTTAGTGGCATTTTTTTCTTTCATTTTTACTTTCTTTTGACGATAAGACTAGAGCACGCGATAAATTGTACTTACTCACAGCACTATTTCTTCAGAAATGCATCATTCTATATCAGACAGACGCAAATTGCGTTTTATTGTGTAGTAAAATTGACTTATCTCTCGATTGGACTATGAAATATTAGTTGTGCTTTCTTTTACCATTTCACAGTTTAACTAAAAGATACATTGTTTTCTCCGACAAAAGGAAAAACAATTAACTTTGATAGCCTGGGATTTCCGGGCTAGCGAAAGTTTTTTTTTTGGCGTTTTAATAAAATAATGTTTAGTGCACTGGAAGATCTTATCTGTACATTGATATGAATTTATGTGCTATTTATTAGTATAAGTATTTTTTGTTTGTCGCCCTATGCTATCGTATCTGTTTACTTTGTATACATTTTATCAACCGAACTAATTAAATTTGTTTGAGAACTTTAACTGCCAACCAAGAGTGCACCTAGTGTATGTTGATAGGTACAAATTAAGAGGCCAGGGGATAAGCTTTCGCCTGCTTTGATGAAAATAACCTCGAAAGTAAATTGGTATCCAAATAAAACTTCTCTGTGCTCTAAGACCTACTCTATAAAAACTTTGTTTTCTTTTTTCAAAAATATAATCCTCAGTATCATTTATCTGGTTTGAACACAAAAAAATAAATTTTAATTTACCACTATTTAGGAAATATTTAAGAAAAAAATGAATCTAGATAATTTAAGTTACTCTTGTACGCTGGTATTATTCCATAACATTACAATTGTTGAAGTAACCATAAATGCCTGAATCCTATGAATCTCAATAGCCTGCTGTTTATTATTATTATTATTTTTTTGTTAATGAATTGTAACAATTATTGCCCACTATAAAACAGTGTCCAAAAAGAATCCACACACGGTGGGAGATTTTTACTAATGCTCTTTACAAACGTCGTTTACCATTTTCTATAATATGAAACAATGTTCGAACGAAATTATCCTTTACATCACAACTGAATAACTTATTTTATTTTAAATACTTTACTTTGAATTATTAAATAAAAATGCATTTCTCTAGTTATTATTTGTTTCTGAGTTTAATTAGATTTATCCCTTTTCGCCTGCATCTGCATCATCTTAAGAATTAAAGTGTGTCAAGTTTCGATCTCTCTCTGTTCCTATCTTTCTGGCGGGATTACATTCTAGAGCCCTTCTGCTGCAGCACCTTAGCCCGATCGTTCGACTCCTGTTCTCGTCCGACCTGCGGACTGTGACACTCTTTCGATACAACACATAAGAATTCGGCGTTCTCTTCGGAGCCGTAGTTATACTGTGTTCCAATGTTCACAAGCTGCTCGAACCTCCATCCGTCGGACATTGTGGAGACCATCTTCATTACAAACGTATCTCGTTAGAGTTCACCTGATTTTTACTTTTAATTTTAAATTAAAGTGGACTTACCTGTGTAAGCTCGTTTTCCTGACATTGTAAAACTCGATAAACACGCTTTTTGTCTAAAATTGGTCGCTGTAAATTAAATAATAAGTAATTTATGAGAGTGATTATTTTAAACTAAGCATTTTCAGTCTATTTTCACATCTTTAATCAATTAATTACATTTTTCTGTATTATTTTTTCACTTCCTCTTCCTTTTTAAAAGTATAAAATCAAATATTTTGAGAAATCCTTATATCAGCACTATTTAGAAAATTTAAGGTAAACTATGATGATGATTTCTATACCAAAAATGGATGATCATTGGGTGTGACTAGATTTCGCATCAGCTCTAACGTAAGATTATGATTATGTCTAAATCCCATTTAGAACGTTAAAGTCTAGTTTGGATTTATAAAATTCAAGGTCATTGTTTTACGTAAGCGCTAGATCGGTATAATAGCTCGCACATTAATTGTAATCAACAGCAGGAAAATCAAACAAAATTCTGTATCAATATTTACATTCATGTGGAGTGACGTAGTTCTACTGCTGAACAGTTTTAACGGATGCTATATAATAGTAGTAAAGCAACGTACGGCTCTGTTTTGATTGTCGAACCACTTCCCGAGACATACACGGTCATTTCAAATTCTAGAAATATTTCTGCGATATCATGAGAGGAATACTGGTGGTTCTTGTGATTATGTTTGGTTTTGTGTACGCAGGATGGCTTCCCTTCGTAGATGACCTCAATGTTAATTTGAATAGTAATCTAGACATTAATCTACCGGAGTGGATGCATTTTAAGCAAGTTCATAAGAGAGCATTTAAAAGTGTAAAAGAAGAGTTGGGGCATTTGAAGATATTCATAAATCGTCTTACAAAAATCAAAAAACACAACGAACTTTTCAAAAACGGTAAAATTTTATTTAAACGAGACGTTAATAAATTTTCTGATATGGTTCAAAATGAATTTGAACGAATTACTCACGGTTTTATAAAGGATCTTGTTGAGTAAGTAATAGAATGTTTTACAAAAGAAAAGTTTTGAATTTTTCCCTTTAACAAAAGGCCTAATACTGCTAAAAAGAGTAAAAAAACATTTAGAACTCTAACTCCAGATGCAGTCGATTGGAGGCAAAGGGGATTTCAAAGTGCGGTCAAGGATCAAGGTAATTTCAAATAATTTAATTCATTTATAAATATTATTTTGGTATTTTTCAGGAACATGTGCATCTTGCTGGTCGTTTGCTGCAGTAGGTGCTATTGAAGCCCAGGAAATAATCCGCACTGGTGAAGATTTAGATCTCTCAGAACAACAACTACTCGACTGTGCTCCATCCAACTTCAATGCTGGCTGCATGGGAGGACACCCTTTGCATGCTTTTAATTACACCAAAAAGATCAGAGGGCTAAGTCTCAGTATGTACTATCCATATGAAAACGTTCAAGGAGACTGTCGGTACAAAACCGTGTTTAATACCGGTCACTATCCTATAGGCTATCAAAGAATTCCATCCGGAGATGAAGAATCGCTGAAAGAGGCTGTTGCCTTAATTGGCCCTGTTGCAAGTGCAATGGATGGTACTTTGGATTCCTTACGAGACTATGCAGGAGGCATTTACTACGACGAGGAGTGCAGTTCGGACGGCTTAACTCATGCTGTTTTGATTGTTGGATACGGAAGTGAAAACGGTACTGATTATTGGATAATTAAGAATTCTCTAGGAAAATATTGGGGTGAAGGTGGCTATTTAAGACTAGCACGAAACAAAAATAACCATTGTGGGATTGCAACAGATGCGTCATATCCAATTATGAAAAGTTCATATTGATTTCACAATTGTCTAGGAAAATATTGGGGTGAAGGTGGCTATCTAAGATTAGCAATGTGGGATTGCAACAGATGCGTCATATCCAATTATGAAGAAACTATATATATTATATATATATATTATAGGGTTTCTATATCATATAGTTGCATATTATAGTACACGGTATAGGTAGTAAAAAATATCAAGTAAGCGCAATAAAATCTCAATATTAAAGTGCGTCTAGAGAGCAATGTAGTGAAAATAAAAACCTACGCTTTTTATGGGTTGTAAAAAGTTTGTGTCATATTTTCCACTCAAAATATGAAATCACATAATAAAATATTCTAAAAGCCGATTTATTCTTTTACTGAAGCGTAGAAGTCGTCTCTCTAAACTTGGGGGAATTTAAAAACTAATGTAGTATGTCATCCTTATTTAGTTAAGCAGCACGCTGCACAACTATAGCGTGAAATGCACATCCTATCCTTCTTTACATTTATTTCATTAATTTACGCCTCCTTATTTTAGAAAACCAATATAACCAAATAGAATGAAATTGACTTGCCTGATCCCTGCGAGAAATGCATTCCTTAAGTAAACTAATTAACTGAGTCACATTGTAGAACTCCGCTTCCTCGAGCACTCCTTCCTCGGAAAGGCCATCAAGAACGAGCTTCCCGTGCCTCAGATAATTCAGCACGGGGGCAAAATATCTTGGATCTCTATCTATCAGATATGCCCCGGTCTCATCCTGCAAGAACATTATCGTCTAGAGTTAAATTCGCAACATTTTCCATTCGATTTTCTGCTCAAGTCTCTGGTGAGTGATACTTACTCGGTCTGAAATCAAGTCGCTGTCTTCTTGGATCAGTCGCGACAAAAACGAGTTGGGATCCCTGGATAGTGTCGTCTTTGTGGTAAGGAAGCAGGTGCCGCCGACATTTAACTTAACCCATTGATTGCTACCGTGCTTTGTTAGGAAATTTGGGCTCTTTTTGGCATTCAAATTGACAGTAGCCATTTCACCCGTCCAATCACCAAAAACAAAACTGATTTTCGAAAGACAACACACACGCAGTTACTTTTGACAGCGGCGCAGTGTCGACGATGTCGGATGTGTGCGGCAAGAAGAAGATACAACTGAATATTCGGCTCCATTTTCGTTTGTATGAATTTGACAGATTTTCTTATTTATCCCGGAAATTTGCCCGCTATGTGGCACTGCGTGCGCCAAGGCGGAAAACGGTAGTGACACACCACCTCAATGCGCAAGTATTTTGACGTAATGCTTGGGAACTGCATCGATCTCCAGCTGCTATGACATTTTCGATTTTCGTCGCGAGTTTTGGACCTTGTTGAATTCCCTAAGCTGGAGCTACTGCGATACGGTGTCGGGCAGAGAAGGTGTAAAGATCTTCTGTAATCCCATTGTACTATTACTGAATTGACCGTTGATATCTGCAGAGGTGCGAACCGCAATATCTTCAAGGCTCTTCTAGTTAATTTATTGATTTTTTCCTCACAGGAAGGAAACCAAATTTTCTTCGTATTTAAAAGGCAAAAAGATCCGTAAACGATGTCTTTTGTAAGTATTAGGAGTCAATTCAATTAAGTGAGGAATTGTTACCGATTGCTGAATCTTCTTTTCCAGCGTATGAAAGCAGTCAAATGCCCCACGGATGAGCTGTCCCTCACGAACAGGGCCATAGTAAACGCCTCCGATTTTCCAGACGAAATAAAGTAACTTGTTCCACCCTGTTTTACTACCTATCTTATTACCTGACCTTTCCAGGTACATAGAAGTATCCACTGGACCTGGACAGCACTACGTGTTTGCCCTTGAGAAAACCCATGATGTTCCTAGAGGCTGCGTGGGATTCTCTTTGGTACAACGGAAATGGGCTACACTATCTATAAATCAAGACATCGACATAAAGCCGTACAGATTTGATGCAAGTTCTGATGTAATATGCACAGTGGTTTTGGAAACTGATTTTCTGCAGAAGAAAACGTAAAAATGATCCTATAACATCCTCCGCAGCCGTGTTATGTAATTGTTTTAAAATTTTTCCACAGGACATCCCTGGAACCATACGATTCAGATCAAATGGCTAAGGAATTTCTACTGCAATTTGCTGGATTGGCGCTTACAGTTGGACAAACGCTTGTTTTTAGTTTCCAGGACAAAAAGCTGCTTGGGTTGGCTGTAAAGACCTTGGAAGGTAAGTGAAGGGCATAACTTGAACAATCAATAACTTAGCGCAACGTGCAAAGAATACTCCAAGTTCAAAGACGTGTCAGCACTTTTTAATGCCATTGTTGCAGATTCGCATACTTAACATTTTCTTCATTGTCATGGATGAGGTAATAGAACTGATGATCTGTAACAAGGTGTAGTGTTGTATGATTCAATGGTGTTGTTTTACCTTAGTGGTATATCCGTGCAGCTTTGTGGATAATCGAAATAAGGTTTTAAGTTGAGGAAAATTTTTAGCTTAGGATATTATACCAAACTGACAAATACCTAAGAGAATTGAACTGATCAGGCAGGAACAGAACGTAAAATAGGTCAAGGATCATAATTAGATTCTAGTGTGAGGAATGAAAAGAAAAGCAATTTGATTTTTAACATTTTTCGTTATTGATTAAAAAATAATGGTCTCCATTTGCGTGATCCGTTTCAGCGGTTGATCCTCATGCCCTTAAAGAAAATAAAGAAGGGACGACTAAGTCTGTCCGTTTTGGTCGCCTTTTGGGCAACACGGTGGTTCAGTTTGAAAAAGCAGAGAATTCTTCCTTGAATTTAGTTGGAAAAGCTAAAGGGTAAATAAGCAAATTTCAAGTACACGCTTTTGAGTTTATTTATTTCTCTTTTTTTCAATTTAGAAAGATTGTTCGTCAATCTATTATAAATCCCGATTGGGATTTTGGCAAAATGGGAATTGGTGGTCTTGATAAAGAATTCAATGCAATTTTCCGTCGTGCATTTGCATCACGTGTCTTCCCACCAGAATTAGTTGAACAACTAGGCTGCAAACACGTTAAAGGTATTCTACTATTCGGTCCGCCTGGTACTGGTAAAACATTGATGGCTCGACAAATCGGCAAAATGTTAAACGCACGTGAACCGAAAATCGTTAATGGTCCACAAATTCTCGATAAGTACGTTGGTGAGTCAGAAGCTAATATCCGACGACTATTCGCAGAAGCGGAAGAGGAAGAGAAACGAGTAAGTTAGGAATTTACTATCAAAGTAATAAAAGGTAACGAATATTTTTAATTACAGCTTGGTCCAAACAGTGGCTTGCACATTATTATATTCGATGAGATCGATGCTATTTGCAAGGCAAGAGGTTCTGTTGCTGGCAACAGTGGAGTTCACGATACTGTAGTTAACCAGCTCCTTGCTAAAATTGATGGTGTTGAGCAGTTAAACAATATCTTGGTTATTGGTATGACCAATAGGAGGGATATGATTGATGAGGCTCTTCTACGACCTGGCAGATTGGAAGTACAAATGGAAATTGGTTTACCGAATGAAGCTGGACGACAGCAAATCTTAAACATTCACACTAAGAGGATGCGAGATTTCAAAAAAATTGCTCCAGATGTTGATTCAAAGGTAAACTCTTTTAACACGATTTTATTAACACTTTTAATTACATACTTACAAATTGTAGGAACTTGCTGCATTGACTAAGAATTTCAGCGGTGCTGAGTTGGAAGGTTTGGTACGTGCTGCTCAATCAACGGCCATGAATCGCCTGATTAAAGCCTCATCAAAAGTTGAAGTTGATCCAGAAGCAATGGAGAAATTGTTGGTCACTCGTACAGATTTC
The DNA here is from genome assembly GCA_001932985.1 of Proctacanthus coquilletti. Classification (NCBI taxonomy): domain Eukaryota; kingdom Metazoa; phylum Arthropoda; class Insecta; order Diptera; family Asilidae; genus Proctacanthus; species Proctacanthus coquilletti. The sequence goes on along the minus strand of MNCL01000106.1, from coordinate 405,815 downwards.
TTGCACGCTTTGGAGAACGATATAAAACCGGTATGTACTTTTATTACAATTATAGGATAGATTTAAAGAAATTGAAATTCTCAGGCATTTGGTACTGCTCTAGAAGCTCTCGACAACTTCTTATCAAGAGGCATAATAAATTGGGGAACACCAGTTGCAAGCATATTAGAAGATGGTATGTTGTATACACAACAAGCACGTGCAACAGAATCTTCTGGTTTGGTGTCTATCTTGATTGAAGGACCTCCAAATTCTGGAAAGACGGCCTTAGCCGCTAAATTGGCTAAATTGTCTGACTTTCCATTCGTTAAAGTTTGCTCACCAGAAGATATGGTCGGTTTCACTGAATCCGCCAAGTGTCTATACATCAGAAAAGTAAGAAATTTCCTTGTACCAATGTTCAGCTTTTTATGTTATATTATTTTTAGATATTTGATGACGCATATCGTTCAATGCTAAGCTGCATTGTAGTCGACAATATCGAGAGATTGCTAGACTATGGTCCTATTGGGCCCCGCTATTCAAATCTTACTCTACAAGCTCTGTTAGTCTTGTTGAAGAAACAGCCACCGAAAGGACGGAAACTGCTTATTCTGTGCACTAGCAGCCGCAGGTACGATTTGAATATCCGGCGCCAGGGTTAAGTGGATTTAATAAATTCTGTTTTCTCTGATTAGACAAGTGCTGGAAGATATGGAAATGCTGTCTGCATTCACTTCGATCCTACACGTTCCAAACTTATCACATGCTGATCACGTCCTTGCTGTATTGGAAGATTCTGATTTGTTCTCCAAGGGTGAACTACAGACAATTGCTAAGAAAATGCACGGCAAGCGGTAGGGAAATCCGTGAATCAATTCTATAATTTTATAAATTGTTTATTTTTCTGTTTACAGCGTTTTTATTGGAATCAAAAAATTATTGGGTCTGATCGACATGGCAAGACAAACTGAACAGCAATACCGTGTCATCAAATTCTTGTCCAAAATGGAAGAAGAGGGCGGCATGGATATGACTGCCGGGGGACATTAACTGATAAAGGACTAGCTACTTAACATGTCCATAGTAACGTTCAATGATATATTTTAATTCTAAACAAAAACTAAAATACTGAAACGCAACAGTTGCAGATATGTGACTTCTTTAGCCGCAATTATTCGGCACTGTAACGTAGCAATTGTGATCTTATAGAGCGTTTTAACATCTTGCCATCCAGTGCGCCTATTTTGTCTTAATCATGCTATAATTCTGCAGTCGGTGCAGGTGATTTACAACTGATAGCGATAAACGTAGTTTCAAATCAATGTCAATTGGACGAAGATTTCTTTCTGGTGCTTTTTGACTGAATTGAATTTTTTCATTTTTGAAGATCATGTTTCTAGCGGATTTTTTAAATACGTTCATCCGGCATCGGTCCATCGAGTATTTTTAGCAAATTTTCGAATGCTTACATTCCAACTATGTAACACTTGTAGTTAGCCTAAGTGAATTGTTTTCCCATTATTATATATCTTCCATAACTTTTACAAGCATATACCGCAATAGATTCCTATTTTAGTATATAATGGCCACTTTATTCTGAATTGACTTACAGGCTCGTTGTCTCCAATTTTTTTGCAGCTTTAATAAAGGTATCGATTGTTTACGTGTGGTTCCATGCAATTATTTGTAATTTTGTGAATTGGTGTGTCTACGGAATTGGTCAGAAATGAAGAGAAGAAAAAATTTAAAAAATCCTCTCTATTCTTTATTTCAGAAGACAAAATTCAATTATTAGTATAGCGATAGTTTTCATTATTATGTAAACATATTATGAAGAAAGTCGTCTAGGTCTATTCTCATAAACGGAGGGTTTAAGTATCGAGAAAACATTTTACGGTCGTATTTGATTTGCTGGAATTGCAAGAAACCTGCTCCATTGCAGTTTTTTTATGTTGTGCAAATAATTTTAAGTATTAAGGTCTTGTTGAAGTCTAGGGGTAACTTGTTACAATAATTTATGTTATTGTTATTTATTCTCGAAGAAATAAAGTGTAAATTTCTCGATTTGTGTGTTTGTTATGATGCAAATCTTTTAAATTCATAGTTTTTTAATATTAAGATATAAAAACCGATATTTCCGAAATTAGTTCTTCAGTGCTAGAATAATCGTTCTTAAAGATTGTTCGAACTTAATTGAACGAAATAGGGAAATAGTTGTTTTATTTTCCATAAAAATTTTTGAAATTAAAGATTTTTGTGTAATGCAGAAATTAAGTATAAATTCATTTCTTATTTTTAAGATATCAGTTAAAGCTTGAAGTGATTCTTATTTCTTTTTCCTGACAATGATGCTAGTTTTATTTATTTCCTCGTCTTTTTCATGTTTTCTAATCAAAATTTGTGTTAAATTGCAGCTGTTATCTATTTTCTTACTTATTCTCTTTTGTATTTATTTAGTTTTTCTATTCTCTCGGAGTGATATTAAATTCTTAATGTAATCTGCAAGAAAGTATATAATAAAAAACTAAATCGATAAAGGCGAAAGTTATTATATAATTTTAAAGAACAATTTTATTCATTTATAATACAATGATTGTATGATTTTTAAAAACGTTTTCTTAAAAAAGCGAAAAATCTGTAAAGTTTAATTAAAAGTGCCTTACACAAATTTAAAATGAATGACTTCAAACTTGGCGCGCTAATCCACTCATGTATAACATCTTCATTACCATCGAAGGGCGAAGCCGTCATTTTAAAGAAGAAGCACATACGGTTATTTCGTGCTTCCTCCTTCGGAGGTTTGTTAACTTTTGTTTGTTCGAAAAAGTCGGGTACGGCGTCCTGTGTGGAATTCCGTTGCTCTGAGTTATTTTTATGCGATAAGTAGTAAGTGTGAAAAGTAGACTGTCATTCGCAAGAAGATAGTTGAATTAATCTACGTGCAGTATTGAGTCCGCTGATAAACCGCCTCATTCGCCGAGATAGCACAGCGTTTGTAATCGAAGATTTTTGTTTTGGGTGCACTTGCAAGTGTCTGTGATTTGTAAAAGTCAATTTACAAGGAGGAATTTCTGTCTAAGCCAAGGGAATACAACAGCTTTGAACTGGACGACATGCCGAGGATAAAACGGACTATTTCACCTTTGGATGATGCTCCGATAATCCGAACAGGAGGCAGAGTGAAAGTATGTTTTCTTCGTTTATAAATTCCTTTGCTGGCAATTAATGGAGTTTATGTTTGCAGAAAGCTAAAATTGTGTTCGATCCCTCAGAAAATAACTTGCCAAGGAAGCGCGCTGGACGAGCTTTGAGCTCCAGTCACAGTGTCCCCAATTGTAGCGATAAAACAGGCGATTCGCCTCCAAATAAGATGAAAAAACCGAAAAGCAACACCTCTGATGTGGCGTTAAGCGATAATTCTAAGAAATTGGACACTTCAGATGATGGTAACAAAAATACCACCAGCGATAGCTGTGCAATTTGTGGAAAAATTGATAGCAAGAAGGGAAAGAAGTTGATTTCTTGCAAAGACTGTAACTATAAAGGTAATAAGACAAAAACTAATTGTAGCAATTTTCATCTAAAAGCTGTGTTATTACAGCCCACCCGAGCTGCCTTAAGATTAACTTTCAAAACCACAATTTGCTGGAGGAGCATTGGAGGTGCAATAGCTGTACAACTTGTGTCGTGTGCTATGAAACTTGCGAAGCGGTAGGTGCTTGAGTTCCATTTATATAATGAAAATTAATAATTTTCTCACTTAGGGTGTTCTCGTGACCTGCAGCTTTTGCGTGGACTCGTATCATATGAACTGCCACTCGCCGAAATTGAATAAAACACTTAACAAGTTTAAATGGGAGTGCAGCAAATGCCAGAACATAAACAGTGCAGTCTCAATGGGAAAAATTCCCATAAATGTAAATCACGAAAACGGCGATGCCAGTTCAGACATCAGCAGAGAAAAGGTTAATAAGGATGAAAAGGCGCCCTCGCCCAGAGTAAGCACGAATGAAAATTCTTCAATTGATGCCTCGTTATCTCCACAGAATGAAATGGTGAAGAATGAACCGCCGAAATCAAAAGATAGTAATTCTATTTCAGCTATAGCTGCGAATGACGAAGAGATCCCAGATATTGGTGATTGGTCTTGTGAAAAGGTTTTTAAGTATATCGAGAAATATTTTCCACGTGAAGCGCATATTTTCCTGGAACATGAAATAGACGGTGCTTCTTTATTGCTAATGAAGCGTTCTGATGTTATCCGGGGACTACCTTTGAAATTGGGACCAGCCCTACGCTTGTATAGCTTCATTGTTCGATTGCAGAGCAAGTCGAATGATCCTAGATTAACATGGATGTAGTTCAAAACTACAGACGGTTTTAATATAATTGTTTTATATTAATGTTTCACTTTGGTAAATATTCCTCGTCAGAGTATTTCTGTTTTGAAGACTGGAAGTTTATTACTTTCATTTATATGACAATTAAACGTCCTATAGATTTTTATTGCCTTTTTTTACTTGTGTTATTTAGATTTTATTGCTCTGGTACCTAGGGAACAGAGGATAGGCTCATAAACCAATTACAGGGGTTCGTTTTTGTGAAAAGCGTTTTTGGAATTTGGCCATTAACGCTTTTGTTTTAATTACAAACATAGTCCTTGAAGCTACAAATAATTTTGTAAGGCAGTAAGGTTTTTGGCAAACTGTACCTGGTTTCATTCACATGTATTTCCTTGATCCACGTAAGTTATAACTTACAATCTCCTGGGCATGCTGTCTAGGATTTTTAGATTATCGCGTAATACAAGCCACCGAGATGTGTTACTCTCGTATTAAAGTTAATTTTCAACGAAAGTAGAAATTTTTGTTAAAAAATATCTCACATATGTGCTTGTTTAATGTTCGATAAAATTCTCCGACTTTTATTCATACAATTCAGACTGAGTATTTGGCTGATGCAGTTAACTCTTAACTACTCAGTAGTATAAAGTAGTTGAACTAAGTTGGTTGGCTCAATATAAAGTGAACTTGTTGCAGAAAAGTTTGTTAAGCTTGCTACTTTAGTTCTACTCACCGACTGTAAACGAAAAAGGCACTAGACGTTTTGGATCTACCGTAAGTGCGCTATACTTTTGATGGCTCTGGTAACCAAATTAATAATGAACATTTGATATAGATTTGCTTTTGTAAAAAATAATATCAAAGGTACGCCTCTGAAGTTTGAGGAGGCTTTGCGCATAAAGAAGCTCAATGCTGTAGTAAAAATGCTACTAAGACGTTGAAAAATCTCTATTTTTATCATAATAAAATTAAGTGCATTAGTAAATGAGCAAAAATGCATTTTAGATACAAATACGTAATCCACTTTCTTTGTTCGTAGTTTATAATTTTCTTTGTAGAAATTTGAAAGCTTTTCTGACCTTTTGTTCTTTAGTGCGATGTGGTGTTATTTTGCTTTGAAGTTTTTAGACAATCCATCCATAAATTATGTCCGAGTCGATATTGTTCAAATGGATATGGAAAAACTCCAAAAATCTTGACATTTGCGATCTTTAGTTGATCTGAGAGCGATCTGAGTTTCATAGGAAATCAAATTTTCTAATAGTTTTCCTCGATTCCCTATAACAGTAAATATATACTACATACTACTAAAGTCAGTATAGGAATTAGTCCTAACTCAAACACCTCCCTTTAAGCCTATTGGTTACAGACATTGATAAAATTATATACAGAAGATACAGCGAAGGGAATTCTTAAATATTTCTCTAGAAGTCATTACATTTAACCTTTTTAAGCTATTTATTGCCGTAGAACGCCAAAAGGCTCAAGCCCGGATAAAGTGCATCAAAAGCCTATCATTTCGACGGACCTGGCTTAATCTACGCTACTCTGATGTTGATTCATCAAATAAAGAGTCGGGTCCGTCCTAATCGTCGTATTCATCCCTTGCAGTCATGCGAATGACTCAGGACTTCCCTTACTGCAGGAATAGGGTTTGATGTCTTAGGAATTTCAGTAACGCTAGTCCCGATAACGCTTGTCAGTGCGACCTGCTAATCTGAGTGCTGTTTCGAAGTGTCTACAACATTCTTGAGTTTTTCCAGTTCAGAAGTTTCAGCTGATCTAGTGCTAAAGCACTTGAAAGCTCTGTTAGTAGCACTCCATCTCTTTCTCAGAGGCAATCGGCGATACTTCTTCCTTCTAGCTAAATCTAAAACGTAATCGCCGAGTTTCGTAGATTCGGGCTATCGGCAGCTGGTTTATTTTTATACGTAACGTCACATTCACACGACACACCCCCAAAACACCCGACAGTTGTTTAGGTTTCCGCGGGTCTCATTCTCGGGGTTGTATGCGGAGGGACCCCCAATTATTGCTCTGATAATACAACTCAACTAGCTCTGTTTCATTCTTTCCAGTTTCGCAAGTAGCATATGGTCATCTGTTGTTCTGAGTATGCCACGATGTCTTTAAAATAATTAATGCAACCAAAAAATGCCTTAGTTGACTGAAGACATTTCTGCTGCTTCCGCGATAAATCAGGTGCTCTATTTTTGTTTTTCTTCTACTTAGGGCATTCTTTAGCTTCTTTTTCGGGCAGTAATCGGCACGATTCATCTTTAGAATGCCTTACGTCGCAAGAGGGACAACAATAGCACTGGCCCTTCTGATGTGAGTAGCATAGACCGATTGTTTGCTTTTTTTTTTTATTGCTTGACAGCACTGTGCGAAAATCTGGCAACTGAAACTGACTCGAGCAAATTTTCTGTTTAAAAGTTTTTCAGGCATGGCCTGGCGCTCGTTGGGAGTTAACAACGCAGACCTAGTACGCCAACTGCGAGGTAAGTGCTTAAAATTTCCATGAGTAGTGTTATGATTCGGTGACAAAGGATTTTATTTGAATGTCCAATGCAGAGAATGGAGTTATTAAAACAGAAGGTGTTGCGAGGGCTATGCTGGACACCGACAGAAAGTTCTATAGCCCCAGGAATCCGTACATGGATGCTCCACAGAGCATTGGATTTCATGTGACCATTAGTGCGCCGCACATGGTAAGATGATGTCTGTGAAAGGAATCTTAAGGTAAGGCAATGAAAATTTTTGTTTTGCAGCACGCCTTTGCTTTGGAGATCCTGAAGGACCATATAAAGCCGGGTGGAAAAGTTCTGGATGTTGGCTCAGGTTCTGGATACCTTACTGCTTGCTTCCTCAGATATATGAACGCACAGGCAGATGGTCCTCATGAAGGGACGGTGGTTGGGATTGAGCATCAACCAAATTTAGTAAACCAAAGTATTCAAAATATAAATAATGATGACCCATCGTTATTATCATCAGGCAGGTTGATCATTGTAGGTACGCGTTCCTCCTAACATAGTCATTGTATCATATGTAATACCACAAAAAATCATTTCAGAGGGAGATGGTCGTGAAGGGTGTAGGAAATATGCTCCATACGATGCGATTCATGTAGGTGCAGCTGCACCCGACACTCCTAACGAGCTTATAAATCAGCTTAAGAATGGGGGTAGATTGGTTGTCCCAGTAGGCCCGGAGGGCGGTAATCAATATCTACAGCAGGTGAGGACGCCACCTAAATTATTTTTAAATTTTACTTACTTTATTTCTATTTGCAGTATGACAAGGATGAAAAGGGAAATGTTGTGAACACCCGATTAATGGGCGTTATGTATGTTCCTTTAACCGACCTGTATAAGCCTTGACTTTGGATGGTATTCAAAGTTGGTTTGGTGATCGTTCTAATTCTACTGATTTTACTGCGGATTTTAGAAATAATTTAACTCAATTAATATCAGATTGCAGGCAGAGCTGCTAAATTGTATTTTCAATAATTATTATTGGTTTTTCTCAGCTTCCTGTAAATGAATTGCTTTAATACACTTTCCTATATATAGCTATTGTGTGTTTTATTTTCTATAGAAGGCAGTTTATTTTCAAAAAAACAGTCACGTTTTGGGGCCCCTGTCGTCCATGGCACGGCACAATTGTACCCGTAGCCAGGGCAGTATTTTTAATAAAACCGTAATATTTTCACCCACCAAGTAAAATTCGTATCTCGTCCAGTGGATTATAGCATTGGTCAGTGATCTTTATAGTGTGTTAGCGACCCTGGCGATATACATAACCGACTTCCCGAATACGAAAAGAAATGTATTATTTCAATATTTTGAAAAATACATTCTAAGGGTTACATAACTCTAAAAAAACTAGTAATATGTCTTTTCTTTTACCTAAAGAATCAATATGTAATTATTTTCTTTAATTTTTTCCATATCCCTTAAAAATACCATACAAAATCAAACTGCAGACGGATCAGAATTAAGCAGAAGGGCAATAACGTAAAAGCGAGTTTTTAAAACTTTCTAATTTGTCCAGGTTTTACTCAAACCAATGTGGTGAATTTATGCAAAGCTTAGTCTGGCTTTGGCTCGGTGGGTTCTTGACATGTGCGTTAAGTGAACAGTGTTGCCATAAACGAAGCACGAGTTTGCCGTATTTCCACTATGAATGAAGAACATGTTCAGAAATAACTGAAAACTGTCTTTTTTAAATTTATGTTGTACAGTTTTATATTTTTTGTTTCCATTTTTAATTTGCGTTTCGGCTGTTTTAATTTGTAAAAATATATAAAATATATGGAACAAAATAGTGATTATTTCGGCAAATCTGTGTAAATTAATCTATACAGTAATTATACAAAATAATCAATCAAATAAATTAATAAAAATAAAATTGACAGAATTGTTAACTTCGTTATTCAGATTTCCTAAGATGTGAGGAAAATGTTTTTTGTTGAAGAAAAGTTTTGAACTAACTAACTTTGAACTACTCATAATACATAACAAAAAAAAAACGAAAAAGGCAGTTAATGGTTTTCCCATGTGAGGTGATCCCAGTTCCCAAAATTCTCAAAATAGATCAAATAGCGTCAAATCGTGTTTCTACTTTCAAACCGTCGGCAGTACTTTTTGCGACGTTGCTACCATTAAAATCTGCTCTACAAAATTTTTAACCTATTTTTAGTTCTATAAAAAGAGACATGAAGTGAAGAATACCATCATGAATATTTGAGCAAAATCCGAATTCGCTATGGTCGGCCGTGCACGGACCACAGGCACACTTTTGGTAATAGAACCTCGCTCCAGCGCCTGGAGTCACCTCGCTGAGTTAGCCGAACAAAGACAGAGGTTCCATTGATGGGTACATGAACTGAAATTTGATCGGATTGTTTTCTTTAATTTACCAATCTTCTCCTTCGATCCAGCTCATCGTTATTCTGGTGGCATCATTCGGCTGATAAAGAATCCGTCGCCCGTCTAATGATTCGTCGTCCCTTGTTTACGCAACCGCAGTCGCGGCTGCGAATGTTCAAATTTATTTAGAAATTTTCGTTGAACCTGGAGCGAACAATGAACATCAACTCCTATCGATTGTCGGATGCAGAGACGTGATTCTATTCGAACTTAGACTTCTAACGCCCGTTTCAGCACTAAAAATTTTATTAGCACCATTTCCTTTATGGCTCTAGAAATCTCTCTGATAAAATTGCGTATTCAGATTTTATGGCCATCAAGCAACACTTTCGGAAGATACGCGCCAGTAAAACACCAAAATTTTAATATATTGAATTTCATTTTATTTATATTTTATTGGAGTTTTATGACAATCTATCTATAAAAGCTTTTAATATGTAATCGAGAATTTGAACTAGTTTTATCAGATCATTTAAAATCATTGAAAGACTATCGTTAATGATTTAACCATGGGAATTCGTTTGCCAACCACAGTCATAACTTTTTGTGAGATTATCTGGTGTGCCTTTCAGGCTACTCAGTTAAAAGATTTGCTTTTTTGGATTTTTGGGATCTTCTTTATTTATTCTTACATTTCTATCAATATTCATTCAATTACTTGAAAAATTTCCATACATTATCTAAATATATATTTTTACTAATTTTATATTACAAATTCTAAATGAATACCAAAGATTTCTCGAGTAACAATGACTTAAGTTATCTCTAAGTAAACGTATGATATTTTAAATAATCTTTAATTTTTTTTTAAAAACTAAAAGTAATAACAAAGGTAAAAATGATAATTATTTTTATTGAAGTCAAAAGCTTATGAGCTGTTTATTGAAATAAGGTTTTTTTAAAGTATACTATAATATAATTTAATTTTTATTTCTTTTAATTAAATTATTATTTTCTTGAATTTTCTTAATTTTTATTATATAACTTTATGAGGCGCTAACTGTATGAAGTAATTAAATTTGACTTCTATCATATTCTAGGTTTAGTCAGACTGTTCTCTTCACATAATTAACCTGATTTGAAAGGAAAGGGCGGCATAAGAACAGTTAGAATGATTTGTATGCAAAACAAATGTACAGATACTGCCTTACCTGTACAGGTATCTATTAATTTTAATTCACAGCCTTTAGATTTGCCAGGAGGTGTGCTGTTTATGCCATTTTCAGGCAGATTAATTATATACAAATTGCCAACTTTAATTACACCTGCATCTCGGTGATTTCTGCGGCTAGCGCGAATAAGTTCTTTGTGGTATGCAAGCGTGTCTTTAAGCTGTCGGATGTGCCGCAATTCGCTTAATCATTGCGACTTGCCGCGTGCAGCGGTGATCAAACTCCGCGGTGTGCATAATAATAGCCAGAAACTGCATTGTCCTATTGCCGACCCGAACCATACCTGTATTAGGTATATGGCCAGATATAGCCAGAGGCCTAGCCCTTATTCAGGCGACTTTATACTGTTCTCTAGATGCGTTTGGGTACGTCCAGCCGGGCAATTCGTCACACTTGAGAAGTTCCCTGTTTTGTAAAGCACCACAGAACGCGGAAAGCTAGTCCTAAGGAACGGACTTGCGGATCGCAGGTCGCGGATTCCCTCTTTAGCATCCGCGGTGCAGCATATGAATCAGGGCAGAGGCACGCACCACTGTACTGGCCACTGGGTAGCGTTAATTCGTCGACCACTAAATCACTGCAGATTGGGTCAATGACTCGAGTCGTTTGTGTGTCTAGATGGTCATTGTTTAGGCTGCTCATCTATCACAGGTATCATAGGTGAGTCTCGCTATCGGCAGCGGCTATTGGTGTTTGTTTTGTGATCTCAAACGCATCGAGGTCATTGGCACAGACGCTTAGTTACAGCAGACATTGCCATTCCGGTGCAATTAGTCATTTAAGAAGACACACCTGTTTGCTAATGCAAACTCTATAAGTATTTTTAAATTGTCCCGTATTAATCGAAAAATACCGCACACACAAGTATTTTTAATAATTACCAAAATCAGATAAAAAAATGCTTAAATTTGAAATTTAAATTTTGATAAAGATTAATAGTTGTAGTAAAGAATATGTTTCCCATCGATAAATTTTGTTTTTTAAATGTTTTCCGTCAATTTTTTCTTCCGAAATTAGTTTCTTTCTTTTGCACACAATTAAAATTATTGCCTCAAGTTTAAAGTAACCTTTCTTTTGTTTTCAAATTAACATTATAACTTATATTTGGTTCAAATATCCAAGGAACACGGTATGAATTCTTGATATAATTAAAAACAAACAAACCAACCATCTACAACCAAATATTGAAAATTCAAAAGTACTAGGAATTTCCAAATTAGCATCACCAGCAAACGATCTGCGACGATCGTACCGGGACGGTGATGAGAGAATTATTAATTAGATGCAATTAACCTGATCCTTAATTAGTGATCATTTATCGCGTCAACAGCGTCTTCCACAAGTCCAATAAATTAATTACTGATTAGGATGAGTTCGGTTTGTGGGTATGGTCTGGTAATAAGCCGCTTGGGAGATTACTACCGAGCAGGCCAGGTCATCTTGCTAATTTTTCTGATTTACGAGGAGAAAATTGTAGATGATCGCGACATACCGCGAGGTGAATCGGGGTCACGATTTTAATTCATGCGCGAAAGTGAAACGATACCGCCAGAATGTCTTAAGGCCTCAGGGGTTAAGAAGCTGAGAATTAGTCAAATGCCACTCAACTCGACTTGGCACACCCGCAAAAGTGAAAGTCGTTGTTGCGAGGAGGCGAAGGAGTCAATTGGAGTTCAATATGAGCTATGAGCCATCGTCTCGAGTTTTATCATCGCCATCATCATTGTTGGTTAAAAGTACTTTGTTGCAGTCTCCTCCTTCGGCCTCTTTCTTCCTCCAGACTTTGACGACGACGTCGGAGATGACTTGCCCCGAGTAAGACAGCGGCAAATGGACAATGGGTCTATAAATTAGCAAGTTTTAATTGCCTTCCGACCATGCTCGCGAAGGAACCTTACTAGGTCAAGTGATTGATAGCAACTAGGGATTTTCTTTCGCAACTTTTTCGCTTCATTTTGCGGCCACTGAAAAATTATGTTTCCGTAAAGTACCCTACAAGAATTTTTTCTTTAGCGTTCTGTACATCGTGGAACGGTCTTCGCCACAGCTGATGCAAGTTCTTTAAGTTATGATTCACCCAGTTTTGTGGGACGCAAGAATGTTTGTGACACAGTTGGGAACATTCAGCAAATAAAAACAATGCTGTGCAGTCGTAACGCACCTTCCTACATTTGCTAATGCTTGCAAGGCAGATTACACAGAAAATGGAGATAAAATTAATTCTTCTCTGGTTAAGGGATGAGCCTGTACCTACTTTTAAATTAGAAGCTTAAGATTTAAAAAGTTTACTAAATTTTGTTTAAAACAAATTCAAAATAAAAAAATATAAAAAGAATATTAGGATTTTTTGATATGTCTTATAGAGTAGATTTTGAATATAGAATTTTAAAATTGGCAAATTTAAGATTTTAATAAAGTAGTTAACTCTAATACTTTTTTAAGTTTCCTTTTCCTCTTTCTAGATTCAGTTTAGAGCAGACTTCATATAAATTACAATATTGAAAGTGGTCAATTATGAAAATGGCATAGGGAAACACCACCAATCGATTCCAGCGGCTTTCTCTCCTTCAAAAGGGCCATAAAAAAACACTCTAGACAGCTTCAATCCATAAAATAATTGAGCTTGTTAAACGCTCTCTAATTTTATGAACCTCCTCGTTAGGCGCGAGTAGGACTCGAACCTGGCTCAGAGTGATTTATATCGGCTCGACTTCTTCTCGTCTTCGCTGCGCGCTATTAGAATTAACGACGTCTCCCCGTGAAATGACAAATTTCGAAATATTCAAGTATAACTCGCTTCGAACGGATAATTCAAATTAGATGCGCGCGATCGCGCCAATATGCACCTTCTTCTTCTTCAGTCTTAAAGACTTCACAGTTTTCTTGGATTAAGCTACACTCATCAGGTTTATATTGCGACCAAGCAGCCGTGCAATAATCGATGAAGAACTTTTCTCCGCCAATTAAATTGTTGCCGAGCTGCTAATGGAATTGTAATACGCCGCGAGGGATGGGAGTTGCTCCGCGGGTAATATATCGCCTTTTATTAGCTCCTTGTGTCGAAGTCTGCCGATTGATGATTAAACGGAGATATTTTGTTGAAATCCCATTAATTTAATGCTGCTGCAAAAGATATTTTGAATTTCCAACCAGAAGATGTTAAATACTATATCTATCTCTTTACTGTAAGTTGGTCTCGCATGTTAACAACCTTTTCTTGGTCTTATGATTAGTATTTTTCTATTTTTTGGAAATATGACAATAGCACAACCATACCACACAACAATAAAGAGAGCGTCTGTAAATTTTAATTAAAAAAATTAAAAAAAAAAATTGTTTCTCGTCGTACCCAAATGTTTTCGTTTTGTCTTATGAAAGAATCCTCTTGGTTAAATAACTTTACGCTTTATTTATTTCAAGTGTGGTGGAAGAGATTATAAAGTTTTAATTTTGTTCTGCATTTTTAAAACCAAAAAGCTCTGCAAACACTCTTCATAAAATAAATAATACCATTTTAAATATTTATAAAGCAATATTATTTTAAAAGCTTGGGAATTTGGTTAGAGATGTACTAAGAATCTCTAATAGTTATTTTAAATGAGTTTTAACTTCTAATTTTTAAAAAATTGATCGCTTTTAAATTTGGAATTTGTTTATAATAGTAATGTTTTTGATTTCTTTAAACAAAAAAAACTTCATTCAAGATTTAAACTATCCGAAATTATTCACTCATGCTTCCAATTAATTTCAAGGAATGTGTTTTATTGACTGCATTGCGAAACTCCAACGAGTGCCATAAAGCAAGATGCATTTAACCATATAAAGTGGTCTTCCTAATTTTTTAAAGCAATTTTTTACAATTTTTTTGAGGTTAATTATCGTAGTATACAAAAACCAGCAGGAAGATTAATTACTTTCAGTTGCACCAGTTCCGGTGTATTATCTCTATTGTCGCCGTAATCAGCGAGAACAAATCATTTGGAAAATTCTTGCAAACAGAGCATAAAACTTGTTTCAAAATCACGGAAAGGGCTCGATCGCTATTGTTTTTATTGTTGATTCTCGAGGCCTATTTTCATTCATTCGTATCTCGTTGGGAAATTGCCCAAGCTTTCGATTGCACTGTTTTATGCCATTTAAGTTGTCGTTGTTTAATTACCGACCAGGGAGAATTCTTTCACGTAATCTTGCGACTTCTACGTTTCTAGTTTATGGAAAAATCCCCGTGAAGAATGAATTTAGTTTGATACAAGTACAATCAAGTTCGATCCGTTGAATACTAAACATGCGGATGTTTATACAAAAGGTCGATGAAATTTTAGATTTATTGAATGAAGACAGTACGTTTCTGGTAAAAGTGGAATCCGTAATTCAAGGCTACCATCAAAGATTTTGATTGGTGCTCGAATTAATCTTGTTGCGAATTTCACTTTTTTTTTCTAAAGTACGTATAGATTTTGGAAGTATTAAATCATTTCTAAAATTTTGAAATCAGTCGAATTTTAAATATGATGGATATGGTCTGAATGATTCCTTAGGTTAAATAAATAGGTGTAGTTATTGTAAAATGTTGCTGATATTAGTCTTCATAAGATTTTTTTAAAAATTACTACTATACAATTAGCGAAAATATTTGTCTGGAAAGTAGACTTTTTGAGTTAAATTATATTGAAAATATAACGTTCAGACAAAGTTTTTTGGGAAGGTATAGACGTACATTACGTTTTTAAAAATTTACAAATTCAAATTTCAATTTTTCCCAAATATTTACAATATTCATTTCAAAATTAAACTAAATTAAATTTCATTTTCTAATTAAAATATTAAAAACTATAATATTTAACTTTATAATCGACTCTAATCAAAGTCTTGTGCTTGGTTTTGTCGATGGTTCTGATCTGTTAGTTTGTCAATTTTACTTCTTTCTTTAATACTTCTTATGCAGATTTCTGTACTTTATTACATATTTCTTCTAATCAACATCATCGACAGCATATTAAAAAGTGAACCAAGGAAAAAGAAAAAATAGTTGTCATGGCTCACAGGTAGCCTACATCTATTCTATCTGGAGCTTTGTGCGGCATGGCTAATAGCAGTTTTGCTGATTTTTAATTACTAGAATTGATAGAAAATAATCGACGGAAACAGGCTGTCATTATAATTGCACACCATTCACTCAACTCGGCTCCACCGCATGCTAATTTTACTATCACGTAGCGGGGGTACCTGACGTTACCTGGCGAGCGCCGCGAAAACAATGAAACTATTATGGATGGAGCGCCATGCGCATCTTCCGTGTTTTCCATCAATACGTTCGACATCCGCGCTCAATTGTTCCCATAAATTCACATACTTGTTTATATATTTGCTGGAGCTCTTCCGAAGACAACCTGATCAGACCATCTTTGGGCTCCATTGGTGCATCTTAAGACAAGATGTGCTTAGGTGACCAGTCTCTGGTCACCGGTGCGAGGGAAAACTATAAATAGTCAGGTGATGTGAGCAGTTCAAGTACGCCGGGAGTCAGAGGTGTAATCATGTTGTTAAATCAAATTAATTACCGTTAATTCCTCAGAGGTAGAAAGCGTTGAACGCATCCGGCTGATTTATATCAAATACTTCTACTAGCCGGTAGTCAAGGCTAAACGTTTTGAGCAAACGATTAGGAGGCAAGACAACGGACAGCGGAGTTTATTTAGTGAAAAGAATTGATTTTTAGAAGTTCAAATTCCGACAAGTTCAGTATTATTTGTTGAAGCAGGTATTGTTTTAAATTCTTCGTCAAAGATTTTTTCGCAAAGCACCCTATTACTTTCTTAAAAACGTTTTAAATGCTCTTGAAATTTAATCAGTTTCAATAACACGATTATCGAAATTTATTTTGAAAAAAAAAATTATAACGAAATCGATAAATTTATAAAATCACTTCATGTGAAATCTGCAAATAAAAAGCCTTATAATAAGGAAATGCTAATTGACTTTGTTCTTTATTTTATTATATTTATATTTATATTTATTTTGAACTTTAAATGAAACATCTTTCTGATTCTATTTAAGAATATTTTCATTTTATAAAAAAATTTGTACTTTTTTCTTTGAATTTATGATGATGGAATAATTTTATTATTGATGGTGCATGGTAGTACAAAGTTCCAGTTAGTACAGGTGTAACCTACCTGGGTGGTATCCTATAGATTTCTCAGCTAAATAAACTCTTTTGTGAGCTCATTTGCCAAGACGACGTCATTCCATTATTGACTAGAAGAAATAAACAAGTCCAGGAGATGGATGGTGGACAAAAATCATCAGATAAATTTTGGTGGTCCCAAAAAACTTTGTTTATTCGTTATTCGTCTCGGATTGTCGCACATGTACCATATGTGCACACAGAACGTCTTAACATACATTATTGGACCCCATATCGCATCCACTTGATATTTCGACTGTTGATGAATGTTTTTCTTTTAGGTCTTTCAAAAGTAATAAACTGGCGACAATTTCATCTTCACCGCGGGTGGGTCCCGTCTTCAGACTGTCGAGGTGCTAATTAAGTCCGCAAGTCGGAGTCCTCATGCTGGTCTTGGCGCTTCTTTATGCAAGCATAATTTTCTTCAACTTTTTGTGTCATTTGTATAAGAAATTCATTCGCACTCTCACGGAACGCGGTAAGATGTCACGTTTTTATACTTACGGGGAAATTACCAACACGGTAAGGTGTGGTCTTGCGTATTTTTTTTTCTTTTTTTTTTAAATTCTTATTGACATTTTTCTTCTGCTGTTTTCGATTTTGAGGTCAAGTTTTATAGGACGGCTTTGCAAGACCAATTGTATACTCTTCTTAAGGTGGTTCATCTCCATACAAGAAGATCATATAAAATCAGTATATGTATTCAATTTTTCGATGCGATGTACAGCAGGAGAAAGGCAATGGGAAATCATAAAGAAGTCATTTGCTGCATCGTTGATTGTACTAAATAGCAATTTATCGCCTTTCTCTTTCGTAGACCAGTCTGATAGGATTCGAAAAATATCTCAAATGGACATTTATATCTCAAAAAAGAGGACGTCTTTCTTCATTCATTGCTCCATTGGGATTCGATTTTTCTTTTTATGATTTCTTCGAATTAATCTGTTATCTCTTTACCGCGTGAAACTACCATTCATGTTTTAGATAGGCCTCTAAAGAAGACGCTTGGGACCATGTAGGGAAGTTTGAGGGTATATTCTTTACTACCATTCTTTTCCCACAGTAGATAAAAGGAAGGAAGGCTATTATTCGTTTTTGGTACCGAATTTTTCAGTGATCCTTTGAGGAACATCTTTTGGTTGCCGACATTTGCTTTGTCTGTCCTCTAATTGTTTATATACAACCACTTGAAGAACATGCTCATTTTGCTGTTGCGTTGCTGGTTGTTTTCGTTCGATATAGAATTCTTTCTTATATGAAGATTTTCAAGTTGCTATTGAAATTTAAAATTAAAGTAACCGTCTACATAGATAGGATTAAATTAATGTAATATATATGAATTTACGTCTAGATATAATAAAAGGGGAAATTATGTAGTTACACTAAATCTTACTTTAAAAACAAAGTAAGTATTTGTAATGACTCCGGCATTTATAATTAAAAATGTTTCTTCAAGGTACTTTCCATTTCAGCTTCTCGTCATTATTGTCTAAAGAAAGCAATCAATGACAATGAGTCGAGTCAATTTATTCATAATGTCTATAATGACGACTAGACCAATTTCAATAGTTTTATGGTAATTATGATTTCCAAATTGGAACTGTTTCATGTAATTTTCCAAGGAAAGTAATTTTCCTGAATGAATCAGGTCACTTTTACTTCCTTTCAGAGCAGATTATACTGAACATGAAAAGTTTTCTCTTCCTTATGAACCATTAGTAATGGTTTGCCATGAAGCAGCTCCTAGTAGCTCCAAGTAGCTCCAGTCAGTCTGCCTTAAAAGCGTCAATGGCCGCACACTTTCCAATAAAGGTGAAAAATTTTCGCAATTCATCAGCGAATTGACTTCCGGTTATAGGTGCACTAATCGATTTCCATTTTAAAATGTTTTGGCTGTTTTAAAAATGGCTTTCGAAATGGTCACTGTCGATACGAAAAACTTCAAGACGATTGGCCATTGACTTCGAACGAGTCAGGCAATCGCGGCCGCAAGTCTATCGCGCAAATGACCAATAAATCAGACTCCGGAGCCCCCTCGTTCGCGCCTTATACGGGATCCAGGTAGAATTATTATACCTAGTTCGTGTGATCGTGAAAATGCAGCCCCGTGCCTTTGATTAGATGAAAAATCACCAAATACACATAAAAAAAGCACACGTGATAAAAACACGGCTAATCGCTATGATCTTAATGTCATACCTTGGGGAGGTCCTGCAACGATATTAACGTGAATGTAATCTCAGGTGAAAACGGCTAAAACCAGTGATGTAAACTTGGATTATTACGAAAATATGTAACAAAGACAAAAAATACTCTCTACGAATATTCTGAAATAAATTAGCTTTTATTTGTTTTTATTATTATCTTAAGCATTTCTTTCCATTTGTCAAGATTATACGAATTATAAGATTTTTAGGCTATTAAAAAGTGTGGTATGTTTGAGTATGTTCAGCAGGCTGTTTAGACTGTATTTAAAAGAATTTATAAAATAATTGATGTAAATATGTTAGATTTATACATTATATTATTCTTAAAGATTTTCAGATAATTATAATCCTATTGTAATTCCATTAACATATGGACAAGCTGTATATAGTCACGCTTTTCGTCATGTACTCAATGCAAACTAGTTTATATATTCCGGACGTCTTCTAATTGGAAACAAATTCGTAAAGAAAATTTAATTGATGTTATACAGCAGGTATCGATTTTGTTTTCAAAGTATTCAAAAGTTTGGATATCCATAAAAACAATTACATGCCGAGTGATTCTATAGGAAGGTAAATCGTTTCTGAAAAACTCGATTATATCTTCAGTATGGCATCTAGAAATTTTTTGAATGGCTTGTGCCAAGGAAGCTGTATGCGTATAGGCGTAGCATGATACTAATCTTTCTGGATATCTTAATTAGATGCAGAAGAAAAAGATTCCCATGACTGTGAAAGGTCTTAAAGAGGTCATTAGGGCTTTTAATTGTAGGTCTCTTCTATGCAGGTGCATGCTTGCAGTAGGTCACGTAGTGCTAAGCGAAAGTTCTTTAAAGATGGTTCGATTTTAGGGAAAACCAAGAGGGAAAATGTTAAACCAACACGGATTTTATTGTAAGTTTTGAATATTTTATTGTTTTACTACGTGTTTCTACAAGTCGATAGTTCTTTAAGCACTTCGTTTCGAATTTCGTTCAAATCTGATGAACATGATAATATGCCATGAAATTCCATTTTTACCCGGATGAAAGTTGTTTAGTGGTGATACCTCAGTTCACCTCATAATAAAAGCATATAGGTACAATGTTAGCATGACAAAGTACTAAAGGGACAACAAATTACAGTGGAATGAAGGCTGGAGTGATATAAATGCACGCTTTAATAACAGCAGGTAATGATGTACATTGTTTGAGAGGATTTGTATTCGTACTCATATGGTTTTAGATATATATATATATTTTTAAATGGCACAAGCCTATATTTCTTTTCGAAACATCCTACAAAACTATTTAAGTGAATATTATTAATTGATTTGGTATATAGGAACAGATCGCTATTGTTATAGCAGAATTAATAATTTAGGCACCTACAATTTCTTGTCCACTTTTTGCATCCGTCGACTGTAAATTTAAGAAAACAAAAAATCTCATAGTATATGTGCTGGAGTGATTTTCGTTATTAAGCGAATCGAACATGTTTGCTAAGTTGGCCCAAACATAACACAACCAGTGAGAATTCATTTCTAAGGTGCTCTATGTCGTCGTCGACTGAGTCGGAGCCCCCCATTCACCGGAGCAGCTGCACCCCATCTCGCGTCCAAGAAGCCGTGCAGGCCACGACTCCGCGAGTGGAGAACGACGACGGTCTGGGGCTCAGTAGAAGCCGCCGCTGCGAACAGGCCATCATTTTGTCGCGAACCGTCGACCGCGAAGCAATCAAAAGCACGTATCGCTTGATCCCCGCACACTTGAGTCACACATTCGCGTGTTCTAGCTGCCTACCTGCTGTAATTCAATTGCCTGAGCGTCTTATCGATCGGACAGGCAATTATCTCTCACCTTTATAACCACCGTGTACAGGTAAACTAAGCAGTCACCAATAGAGTACTTCTTACTAATATCAACTGGACTCTACACTACCTGGACGATTATCTGGACAACTTAGCCCACTAAAGGAGTCTGGACTTCTTCTTGGACTCGTTTGTTTTCTTCATTTCCGTTGAAGTCCCGGTTCCCGGTGCCAGGTAACCAAGAGCACAGGGATCGATAGGTTTCATTCAAAACATCTCCGATCTCCGGTGGTCATTGTCCGTGTTGACCACTGACTGACCAGTCGTCGCATCCCCTGATTAGTTTCGTGTGTGCGCCGCTGCCTTTTGTGGTACTCTTCGTCTGCGCGGTGCACTTAAAGACTCTGCCCGACTCGCAAGACGTCTTCTGCGTCTCCTTAGCGAGCAGACCGGCCACTTATTTATTTCCATATTTTGTTGGACGGCGCGCGGAGCACGTCCAGAGACACTTTTTGCGACGACGCGCAGTGCGTAGTACTCTCTTAGCTTTTCATTTCCATTCCAGTTAATTTCTTCTGCTTTTGGAGCGGGATTAGAGCCACAAGACGAAAGAAGGCTCTGGTGGTTGGTGTGCTGTAGTTTGTGTTTATCGTGTTTATTTTTGCGCCAAGTCCCGTTGAGTGTTCTACTAAGAAAAGGCTACCTAACAATTTTCCTTATGTTCAAAGAACTGATCGGCTGATTAATCGCCTCCAGAGTACTTCTCGGGTGCGTGCCAGCATCTTGATCTTGACCTGCAACTTCTTATACATCTTCTTCGGCGCTATAGTGTTGTAGAAAGTGCTCTTCTCCTTCAGCGAGGTGAATTAAGAAGTATAACGCGCATCTTATCAGCTGTTATCATTGGTGTTCAACCGCCCGCCAATTTGTGTTATGAAATTAATTGGCCGCAGTCTTAAAAAGACGTGTCCTGTGTTTCTACACGCGTTTGCTATGTAAGACAGTGTTTTCGTGATAAATTTTGCTATTTTCACCGAGTTCCTGCTGTTTGCTTGCGTAAAACACCCCCTTTTTGAGGAGTCACTGTTTAAAAAGGTGAGTAATACTACCCGTGGGACTGTTTGCTATTTCATAATAAAATTCCGCCCGTATCTCTGCTGGCAATATTTTGTTTGACTTGATAATGAGGCGTATTGTTGTTTAAATTCTTATCTTTGGCGATAACTACGGACGCTTTTGATTTTTACTCTGGGTGATGGTAATGTCTTTAGAAGCTTCATTCTTTGTCGAGACTTCACCAAAGTTTAAAACGTAAAAAAATATTGAATACAAAAATATGTAGCAAAATGTCTGTCTAAATCGAATATCTAATATTATTTTCCATGGAAAATTAAGTAAGAAAATCTTATGGTTGTTGATCTTTTATATGTTAAACCCGAATTTCTCACGTTTTTCTAAAATTGGAATAGTTATAAAGATGTTTTGTCCAAAAATACCGCTTTATTCTTCCTTGGTTCTTATTATGGAAGGTAATCGAAAAAAAAAATTGAAAATAAATAATTACACCAGATAATAATATCAAAAAATCATCTACTAACTTGTGTTATTTCTGTACGTTTTTATTAAAGATAAAATTACAAACTAAAAATGGGTTAAACTAAATTTTTAAATTTATAAGATAAGAGAGTTCCACTTTCATTTGAGTGTATTTAGTTTTTTAGTTCTTTTCTGTTTTCAAAAATTGAGTGTAGAAATGCTTTTATAAGTATTTTCAAATTTAATTTCAAATAAGAATGAATTTTAATGATAAATGAAATTTAGAAGAAAAAATAATCCAATAATCAGAGTGAAACGTTAAGTTATAACTTCTGAGAGAATTTAGGTTTTTGGTTATCAAGTTTGAGGGACGTTATTTTAAGTTAAACGACAGAGAATTAATCTGCGTGGTACAATTAAGATTTTTGAAACATATTCTGAATGATGCGAGCTCTTTCTAGTGCATGTTCTAGAAGTCGTGTCGTAAAGTCTATAAAAGAAACAAGCACACATAATACATTATGTTAGAATTTGAGATAAGATATAATGTTAGACCCCTAATCAATAAACATCGGTTGTCTGGACCAGTACTGATCTAGATTGTTATATTTAAATAGCAAAACTTATTATGTAATTTTAAATTCTAAAGTTTGCTAAAAATCTGGCAGTAGGCATACAATTTTTAGAATCTAATTTGCACTAATAACCTAACCAGAATAGAATAGGACTTCCCCAAAATCTGTAGAAGTCATTAAAGGTATTCAGGCTCCCACTTTGTGCCACAAATCTCTTGAAGACATGATCTTACCTTGAGAAAATTTACAGTTTTTTGAAGGCCTAAACGACTCCTAAACGGCACTAGTGCAAAACAATTTCCTAGAATGAAAACGTTTTCCTTAGCTTAATAACTTGGCAGTAATCGAATTTATGGTCTATTAAGCAACTACAGAGCTGCAGTGGTGTGCCATGAAGGGCGAATTAAAATGCAGTGAAAGGCGTAAAGGTTCCTTGTTAAGGCGTTGAAAGAGAGAAACTCTGTAAATTATTTTCCCAACCATTCGGTGGGAATTGGGTGAAATGGACATAGCACACTTCAATAGCTTCCGAAGTCTTTTTATGTTCAATTCGATTGGATACAAAAACTTCCGATGAGTTGGACACAAAAAGGCCCCAGATTTAATCTTAAGTGCGCCCAACTGCGATAGACCAGAGAAACATCTCAGAAGACGAACGAAGAAAGGCCAGATTGCAGAATAAGAAAATTGCAGTGGCAGTGAAAAGTGACCCCAAGACAGAAGTGGTCTCCCAAGGAGCCGTTTGTGAAACAAACGAAGGAGGTGGTGGTGGCTGTCCACTGCAACGTTGCTGGTGGAAAACAGGGAGAGTAATTGGAGCGTTCATAAGACGACGACACGAGGCTTGGTCTTTTCTTGATCTCAGCCAAAGAGTCTTGCAAGAAAGACTAGCCGAACTGGCGGCACAACACGTTCGCCCCAGACAGGCGGTACGGTGTCACCAACCGAAGTCCACTGTCATTGAAAATGTCTCAAGACTTCGAAAGTTTTCCTAATCGATTTGCCACTGGCCGTTGAAGGAGAAAGTCTTCGCCTTTGGCACCGCCAGCAAGAGGCTAAGAAACCAAAAGAAGGAAAAAGCAAAAATGCCTTTTCGCTTCACGGCTTGATGTGTCCAAATGACTAAATTAATTAAAGCGCAAAATTAGAAAATTGGCAGGTCCGAACCCGCACCACAGCGGCGGTGTCTTAACGCAGTTCTTAAGACTACAAGTCTTTGAGTTTTCCTTTACGAAAACGTGATCTGCAGATTTTGTTCGTTTTGTTTTGCTTTCCTCGTTCCGATGATAAATGGCAAATGGCAGCCAGCAGCTCTCTGGCAAATTCGTTTTCGTTTCTTGCCCATTTTTTCCAGAAAGGGAAAGTCAAACGAGGAAATCTTAGCGCGGCACAAATCGCGAACTCGCGTCGCACCATTGCAATTTCCTAGAAAGAGATTTGGAGCGCTTGATAAATGGAAAAGTGTCATTCCACGGCATGCGGATCGAGGTCTAGACTAGCGAAGATAGAAATCTAGCCGGTAGTAGCAAAGTAAAAAAATTCTTTTTGAAAAAAAGCTTACAGCTAATTTCAGGTGTAAGAATTTGCCCTAGGAAATGAATCTAACAGACTTCCAGCTGTGTGAGACCGTCTTAGAATGTACTTTTGTCCCGATCTTGCTAGAGTTTGAATAGTTTTTTTTTTGATACGATCGACTTCAACATGCACTTAAATGATAAAGTTAAGAATTAAAGCAGGCATTAGTTTGAAGATTTATGAAAGTGTACATTAAAAGCATTCATTCGAATATCTAATTATTTTAATACATTTATCCCTTATAAACTTATACGTTTTTAAAGATTCGTTTATCAAATTGACTAAGGGCTTGGATGTACGCAAATGAGTGTTCCTAATAATCACCGTTATTTGCTAATTATGTTGTGAAATAATTATAGTAGTAGAGACTTACCAATTTCCTTGAATGCTTAATTATTTTGATTCTTATGTCCACTGGAAAGTTATACGTTTTTCAATATGCAAGATTAAATTTTTAGAGTGACATTTTTCGATAGAATTATTCTTATTATGATTTCATCCTTCAAAAATTTGATAGTAGAAAGCAAATTCGGTTTTTCCATTATGGTTTTTGTATAGTTATATGAATTTAACGCTGTACGCCTACATTAGTTTTATAAAATAAAGATTCCCAAGCAATGGCCTCATTGCAATATTCTGCGAACAATGTCTGAGGATTGAAAATCGTGCCGAACTGACCCTGACATACATTTTAAAGGTGGCCACCATCGTTGTGCACACCTGTAGCTAACCAAATTTAGTCGTCATCAAGTGAACGACTCGAGATCGCGAGATTACCGATAACCGGGAGCGAACAAGAAAAAAATTCTCACGATTATTTCAAAGCGCTTCACCTGTCCATTAAGCCCACCTTAAGCTGGCAACCTGCGGCGAAACGAAGACGCAACTGCTACACATAAGGCGAAGATGAATGTCTTGAGGAGGATGATTAGCTGGACCGCGTCTTCGGTCGACGCTGACCGTGACGTGGAGCGCGCAACTTTGCATCAAGACTTTTAGCTAAGCAAACAAGTTTCGCCAGTAATAGGCCATAACGACATAACTTCTTTTGAGACGTTTAAGCCGAGTGCAGTTTGCTCGACAAACAATGCCATCCGTGATGGCCCTAATTGAAACGAGAAATCACTGCACCGTAGAGCAGGGCCAGCCTAATTATACCTGGTACAAGTAATGGCCGAGATCTCGAACTACAAGACCGGAAGGGGCGGCGCGCATTAGCCTCACTTTCGTCTTAGGGATTATTACGGCGAGGTAAGGCGGAGGTCCGGGAATTAGTACAAGACTTCTTGTCCGGCTGGTTATTATTTGGTTATTAAAGAGTTACCTCAGGGTCGTCTGCACTTGCATCCCTATCTCGGAAATGTGTTTTATAACCGGAGATCTATTGCGCCAGCCATTTGTCATTTATTATTCTTAAAACTTCATATAACTATTAAAAAAAAGCAATGACTTATTTAAAAAAAAAAGACACTTACCTGAGTTTTGAAAAGTCTATAAGTGGTCAGTCTGTTGCATTAAAAAGAGCTAATGGCTTTTTTATTGAAAAGTAAAAATTAAAGCGATCTAAATAGTCTTTCAAATTATTGATACCAAAGATGAATCGGTCTGAATTTTGATAACTTATTATAACTTAAGATATTATATAAACGCTTTCAATTAATATTTTGTACTGGAAAATCGCAGCTTCTAATTGTACCCAAAAATGTTGCCACTAGTCAAAATAAAATTATGCCTTTTTACTATTTTTAAGAAGTAATGGAACTACAGACCTTAAACTGTCTCAACTGTTACAAAACGCAAATATTTTATATAAAAAATAACAAGATAAGATAAGAAATTAGCATCTAAAGACTAAAGCCAGTTCGTTAAGTATTTTTGTTGTAAACTATAAGGCTAATAAATATAGCATTTTATATTTTTATACAATAGGTTGACATTGAAGTTATCATTTACGTTATATTCCAAGGTTGTTTTGTTTTAGTTAGCATTTTAAAAGCAGCATTTCGAAAGTGGCAAGGTTTTTCAAGGGATCGTTGTTATTTTAATGCATAGAAAGATTTGCACTTTTTAAGTTTGTTTTTGGTTTTAATGAAAGGAAACAGAAATCATTTTGAGTTTTATTGTTATATACAATTTTTTAAACTTGTAAAAATGTATATATGCACTAAAAGAAATCATTGTTATCTGAATCGGTTTTAAATTCAATTTTAAGATATATTATATTATTTTTGTTCAGAGCAATGTGTTTTACATTGCTCAAATTTTTTTTTATCATTCAGAAAAAATTCTTGGAATAATATTTTGTACTTCGAAAAGCTTAATAAAGTTTAATATAATTTCCATCGCCCAAAAGTATGAACACACAAAGTGATAGGTCAATGGATAGAAAGAATTTTGTGGACCACACCCTGAATTATTTATTGATCACTGTTCTACCATAAAAATGTATCTCCTAATTCGCCAAGCAGTAGGTGAAAAATTCTTGGTGCAATGCACCATTGTTGGTATTATGGACGCTCGTTTATTACTCATCTGGTGTCAGCCGCGAAGAATCCACGTCGTGGTGTGGTCGCGAGCCAGACCATCATCGCGAGGTGGACTGGAGTGAAACGCTTCGGTTGGTCAATGGTCGGTCACGCTTTTCGGCTGCATGAGGACGCGCCATTAAATTTAGTTCGCTGACCGGGCAGTGGAAAATGCACGGTTATTTCCCTATGTTATTCGATGGGGATTTTTCTACCTCATAGTCCACCTTTAGAACAAGCCAGCCGAGTCTATAGGACTACTGATAAATCGTCAACTCGTGGCGAATGGCTAAAGAGTGAAGACTTGAAGACTCCACTAAGTGCAGCAAAATGGTTCGGATTCTTCGTGGGCAAGCCGTTCGGCCAGTTGGATTCGTTTAATCCGCCAATTATTACATGTCATGACTGGAAATGAAATGAAATTGTTGATTTAGTGGAACCTATAAAATACTGCGCAGTCCGGTATGCCTTATGGCCATTCTTGTTGATAAGCTCATTAAGTGGACAAATGTTGGCCTCGTTTCTTTAGCGATCGTTAAGGATGAATTTCAAGATGTATTTAAAGATGCTCGGCTATTGCCAAGAGCGTGATGATTATTTTAATTTTGATTCAGTGTAATAACAAGTGAATTCGATAGATAACGAAGAAGCAGGGTTTTATTAATTAGAAGAAACAGAGGCGGTTATACTGGAGTCACTAAAGAGGATTTTATTATACATGAAATTTAATTTTTAGGAGTTTTTAAGAGGTTAATTTAATAGCGGAAATTTTATATTAAAATTGACTGGATACTTCCAATATGTGGATTTTTAAAATTCTTAAAAAAATAGAATAGCTTGCTTTCAATCTCTGCAATTAATAAAAAAGGGCTTAATGTGGTTGAATGGTCGCGGGTTTATTTAAAAAAAATGTCCAAATTTCATATGTTGGTGTATATTTCTGTTTTCAAAGTGCATCAAGATCTTTTGTACTATACAAGAAGTTTAATAAATATACATTTTGACTCTTCTCTTCATAATTTTAATGGAAAATCGTATTGAAGTATAAGCATTAACCCATTAAGACTCCAAAACGTTCATCTTTACATAACCACCTTGAAAGAAGCAAGGTCTCATCATCATGACCAGCCAGGCTAATTGTGCTGACCACCGTTTAATCTCATTAAATCCGCTTATATTTCTCTCGACTTCCGCTGATCGGTCACCGGTAATTATTTCTGGAATATTACTTAGTAGCATTGGATAAGCATGACCACATGTAGTTACACCTGTAAGACTCCTGAACGACTTACGCAATTTCTTCACCTTGCAGCAACCTTTCCGTTTCAAAGAAGACATCATCACGACAGAAATCAGAAACGCAATATCCAAGCGGAATATCCGGGCAAAAAACTAACTTTAAAAATTAATTATTGCTTTATTTTCTGGTAAATAAATCTACCTGACCATATTGGTACCTTTGTGACCATATACCCACCAAGTTGTTATCAGCAAACCATCGATGCTAATTAACGCACTGTGCCAGGGCTTTTTCTTCTGGTGGGCACCCAATAATCAGGGGAATAATAAATTATAATGTGCCCCCAACAAATTGATATCACCTGTTTCCGGCACGAATTTTTAATTAACCCTTAAAAGTAGAACGAACGTAGATTTTAATTCTCGACATTCAAAAGCGTGCTCCGCACCGAAGCTTCGTTTTCTAAAAAACCAATAAAAAACACCATTACGCCTACTATACCCGTACCAGGTGGGAGATGATGTGCCTATTGAAAATTCACGGACAATGTCACTCTGGTATGAAGACAAAAACGTGCCGTCATGTAAACAAATAGCTAGTGCGACTCTTGAATGACCAAGGCTAAGAGAAGATTATACGGCCAACCGAGCATGTACCCAGCATCCAAGGCGTAGCTTCTTAAGACGCTCGGTCGTAAATTCTCACGATCTAGATAGAACTGCCAACTGAGGAGGATTAGTGAATCGACAGATATTCGTCTACGCATATGGAAATATACGATGGCATTACCTGACCACTACTCCGCCAACGCCCACCTAAACTGGTGAAGACGAAGCGGCTTTTGTACCTTTTTGTAGATTTTGGTCAGTTAAAACGTTTCACCGGTGGCTCAAAGTCAAGGTTTTCTTTAGACCTCAAGACCATGAGACACCTCCTCTTAGGTTTTTTTGGCGTCCGTCTTGGCGTCTGGTCGTGAATAAAAATATTTTTTTCGTCGGCCCGGCGCATCATTAGCGTATGCAATGGTGGCAACTTTCACCTGCATGCCAGAAACAAGCAGGTATGCATACAGGTGTGTCATATTGATTTTAATACTCTCTCTCCCTGCTATTATTACCGGCCGTCGTTGACGGGGGCTCCACCGACTTACAAGGGAGTCCACCCATCATGAATCGTTCACCTACTTATTACCATTCTGACTCAACGATGTCATAGATTCCATAGATAGGACAATGACGGAGTATCATCGTTACTCAGGTAACTCGCTGTAGAGACATTGTACCTGGCCGAGATTATCTCTTTTAGCATAGAGACAGAGAACAGAAGCTGTAAAATTTTGTTTTTTTCTCTTTTTTTTCGCATCCATGTTTTTTTTTAAAAAGTGAAAATAGGCGATATTTGTCGTGCTACGCTTTTTTATGAGAACCCTCTCCGGTGATCTGAATATTTATAGATGAACCGAAGAAATCGAAATTTGTGCCGAACGTGCATCTTTTATTATTTTTTTCTTTTGTCTTTGACGAAAAAAGAAAGTAATCTACTAATTTACGATTTTATGATTTTTCATTATGATTTCACATCGGAAGTCTAGTTGATTGTCCATTTGATGTAAAGTTCAGTTTATTTCTTTTGTTTTTAGATATATTGAATGGTATTTTGCGTGACCTTTCGATTTATCATGCGATAAAGCACCATTTATAGGAACTATTAAAGTAGCGAAAGTAAATTTATTTTTAGATATAAGAGGATATTTCACGCAAAATATGAAATACAAAAAAAAAACTACACCAAAGGTTCAAAGGAATTTTTGTATGCATTTTTTTTTATTATAAGAACAATTTTGTTTTATATTACTCATATAAAAGTGAATTAAAGTAGATGTTCATTGAATTGGCAGTTTTGAAATTTGAGTAAATTAAAATATTTAATTATTATCAAAAGTAAATCAAATTTAATAATAAAGTTAAAATATTTATCGTCCATTTTATTCTCGATAAATTTTTTTTTGAGCTGAGCCAATCTGAAACTGAGATATAATTTTTGTAAAAGTGACCGATATAATGCCAGGTGATAATATAGACACTAAATTATATTTTTTCTCGATAACTTAAGGCAGGGTGTTTATCGTTTTTAAGACATAAAATTTAATTATATCAATTCGTTTTCAAAAACCAAAGCGTAAAAACATTTCATTCATTTCTCATCTTATTATCTGATTAAGGTACTGCCGCTCTAAGGAAATTATAAATCACGGGCATATTGCCGAAACAAGATTTGAGAAACCGTCTTTAATTAAGGATTGTGGAGAAAAGAAATAAACATAACTCTTGTTAATCACCTTTGCAAAAGATAAATTATTTATGAACACAGCCGAATAATATGAATAATATTCCTTTATATTTTGTTGAGCGTTCACATGGGAGCGCCCTGTATGTTCTCGTAAAAGATACATGCTCCAAATCTCGTTGCACACTAAAAATTCTATTCTATTGAATTTCACAAGTCGGACAGATGCGATTCAAACATTTTGAATGCTAAATTCAAACAGTAGAAGACAGGCTACAAATTAAAATGCGAGACATCCGCCTTAATGGACGACTCGTGACTAAGAATTTTTGCGAATTTTTAAATTATGTGTAACCTGCACGGATTATCTGTGTCCCGGGAAATCTTAATGTCGTTTTGCTTTCTTTGCCTAAGATGTAATATAACGGACGGGGATTTCTTTTTGGCCAGTCATATTTCAAAGTCAGTAAACAAAATTAAACATTTTTTTTTATTTCTCGTTTTTGTTCTTTTTCTTCGACGATGAAAATTTACATTGAGATAAAATTTCAGAAGATACAAACGCCCTGGGAGATAAGAAATCCCGGCATGGCACCCTATACCTACCTAATCCTCCTCCACGTCTTGGAAATATATTCAGCTATCTTTGCAAGATGAGGTACGTTTTATAACGCCCGTAAATTCCGGCGGTATCTTTTCATTTTATATTTCCTACCTTTGCCTTGTTAAGACGATTTTCGCTGATTTGAACTATGAGATAAGGTTACAATCTTACAATGTGACTGGCACGGTGCTACGGTAGAGGAACGCGACCAGGAAAACAATTGGATAGGCGAGGTCTGTTTCTAATTTCTGATGCATCCAGAGAGCATTTCCGGATGTTTACAAATATTCTTTTAATTGTTATATATGCGAACACGACTGCGTCTCTTGCGGGATGCGATTTTCTTTTCGAATATTTGGTTGTATAATTCAATAAAAATAGGGATTCAGTTCTCACTAACTTTTAACTGCTGCTTTGTTATTTTTTTCATTTATTTTAGAACTGTACATTTTCAAACTACTATGCTATAGAACTATACCTTGCTATTTTCAAATTTTAAAAGATATCCATTATTATATATAATTTTTATTTTATAATAGTTATTTTGAATTGGATTTCTTTTCAAAAGGGAACCATTTATAGGTTGGTTCTTGATGACAAAATAAATTAACTCTTAATGGATCGTTAAAAAATTGCAGCGCTTGTATTTAAACACTCGTTAGTGAAGTCAATAAATTTAATTTTACGACTTGAGAGTAATTACATTTGCGATATAAATATAATAAAGAGATTATTATGGAATGAATTGGTCTGAAATAAAATCTAAATATGTTTGTATATATGACTAAAAAACTATGATCTGAGACTAGGTCCTTGCGGAACGTCAAGATGGAAAATTAACTACCAAGAAATGTCTTGATATTAGATATAAATCTAGAGCGTTACTAATCATACTGACGTTCATCGTTTAATCTGCTGGATTATTGTGTAAATCTAACGCCACTAATACTTCAAGAAAAAAGAGATAAATCCCTGCAGTAATTCAAAACTTATAAGACGTTGCCCAACAATCAAAAAGGCCTTAAATGCAGTCGTAGAGTGAAAGAATTGCGCTCTTTAAAAAATTTAATTGCCACTTAATAAACCACAAAAGTCTTTGGATCGCAGCTCGTATATCTTCCCGGATATCATCGGATTGAGGAGGAGGCAAGATTAATGACCCACAAACGCAACGAGATATCAGAACAGAGGGAATGAGTTCCCAGAATTGGAGAACTGTCCTTTTTTTCATCTTATTTTCTGGCGTTTTCGTTCAAAGTCTCATAAAGATACACAGAAAAGGAGCCAAACCTAAAGAAACGAAAAAAAGGTAATATTGTGAAAAAAAAAGTTTCAAAAAATCTTCCCAAAATGTTCCCGGCGGTCCAAGCGCCCTGTTTAAAAGTGGTGCCGGCATGAGACAGACCCAAATTTACCTGCATGAGAAACTGATTGGATTCGAAGGCGGTTAGGAAGAAGATGAAAAAAAGAATTATAAAGAAAAGAATTAAGAAACCGATGAGACGAACAGAAGAAAAAAACGCTTATCAATAAGAACACGGAAAGACCACTAGCTGTGCGTTGTCATTGAGATTCACCTGTAGAAGGCACGGGGGCAGGAAATGTACAGAAAAAAACATGGAAATAACAATAGTAAAAAACAAATCGTCTTACGTTTTGAGGGAAAGGGAATCCACTGACTAAGTCGACGACTGGCTAAGTAGAGATGAAAACGAAGACGTCTTGGATCGTGGGATGGCCGGTGACACTATTGAAAGCAACCAGGGAGTTCTTTGAGTTTCGCGCGGGCTCAGACGAGCTAAATTGGATTAAAGACGGCTTTGTTGGGAGCTAATGGAAACGGCCAGTGACACTATGCAACAATGGGAGTTTTTAAGTAGTCGTGGACTTCCTCAGCATTTCTGAATTTGATAACTTTAGCTGACTCTGCCAATCGATCAATTATTGACTGAACGTGCTTTGGGTCCTTAAGGCGGTGTTGCATAACGTGTGTGAAAAAATTCAAGCCATATGTAATTTCGTTTATGACAGGAGTCATAAACAAATGGTTTTAAATAGAAAATCTAACGAGATGTAATCTTATTGATTGAGTAAATTTCGTCAAGGAATGATTAAAATTATTTTGCCTCCATTTTTTAAGCGAGAAGATAATGCATTTCCTATAGAATGTTATACAGAAGCAGACTAAATATTGTAATCTCACTTATAATTTTAAACAAATTCCTAGTTACTTTAATTAAATTGGTCGTAATTAAAAGATCGCAGCAGGTAATAATTATAGGAACTTCAAGAAGTATTCATAGGTCGTGCTACTGACTTTTAGACTTACGATTAAAACCCCATTGGGACATAATTGCTCTTTCACTTGATGGAATGCAGTATAGGTACCAAAAACACAGTCGGTGGAAAAAAGGCAAAAAGGTTAACTGCAGAAAAATTGCAG
The DNA here is from genome assembly GCA_001932985.1 of Proctacanthus coquilletti. Taxonomy (NCBI): domain Eukaryota; kingdom Metazoa; phylum Arthropoda; class Insecta; order Diptera; family Asilidae; genus Proctacanthus; species Proctacanthus coquilletti. The sequence goes on along the minus strand of MNCL01000106.1, from coordinate 372,417 downwards.
CCAATTACTTCCTCATCGCTGGTGTTCGTCACCTAGCGCAAAAAGGCCCGGAAAGATCATAACTCCGCGGCAATATCGTAGAGGTACATATTATGATATTTCAGCATTCCACCAGGTACTTGTACCGTCGACCATTAGTGAAAGAAATGACTTGCAAGGAAAGATCTTTCACTTCTCGGTCTTATGCAATCCGTCTTGATGAGGAGTCCTTACTGTGCCTGGGTGACTGATTACCTAACTTAGTGGATCTCAGATGATCGCGGCGCTTTTGGCGACTTTTTATTCGATCGAACAGCGATCGCAGCTTTTCCGCGTTCGCAGACTGAGACCGCTGCTTGATATACGCGGATCACAACGCGAGGAGACTGCCTTGCTGAGATCTTGTCTTACGCTCCAGGTCAGATGTTTCTCTGTCTTTAGGAAAATATCGCTGGCAGGTACAGATCGAATCGGCAGGTTTCTAGCACCATTCAGCTATGACAGGCAATTGGTCCTCGCACGTACTTAAGTCAACACTTAGCGTACTCTTATCTGGCAAATAAATATTATCTTGTAATAGAAACCTGGAACTAGTTCTCCCGGCGGCGATCATCGCACCTTATTTACGAGATTAAGTACGTAAGTCTAGGCAAGTATAACATGGCTAAGAAAGTGTGGTACGAAAGAGACCGATCCAATCAGCCTTCCCATAGAGGTGGACGCGGAACTCGTTTTCAGTCTCGTGTGGATGACTATGGACTTTGATTTGCACGATAATCCACAAGATGTGCACCACCATGTCAGATGGTCCAACATCTCTTTATTATAATCGTTAAGGTAATTTGTTACCGACTGAGGGATGCATTAAGATATCGAAAATAGTTGGGATGAGATGGTGCTATGGACTATTAGCACGTACCTAGTCAGATTACCTTTGGCGTTTCAAGTTGATAGCAACAATTGTTATTTGAAAGAAATTAGTATCCTTCTCTTTAAATCCCTGTAAAGATTTTAACAGACTGACAACTTGTATAATCAATTGTTAAGCTTACTGGGCGTATTGGAAAAGTCGTAAACAAGAAGTTTAAAAAAAACGGACTATAATTCACCGAAGTTTTTTCGTTAAAAGATTGCTATTTAAATTTTTACGCTTGTATACTATTTTTGGATTTTAAAATAATAAAAAAATTATCTAAGAAGTATGTAATTAATTGTTTTAAATAAATTGTCTGGGGAAATCTAGCAAGATACGCTTTTTTACTTATATCGCAATAGAAAAACAAATTTCAACCTCTGTGTGATTGTAAAAGATGTTTTACCTGTTGTCTTAATAGAACAATTAAAATAATACCATTGTTTGCTTAGGAAAAAAAATAATGCAATAAACACAAAATACACCAAACATAAAATTCCATGTACTCACGATCTTATGTGACCTCATTTATTTTCAGTAAACAATTCTACACAAAATTAAAACATTTTAAAAATCTCACTGAGAATAAGCTTAAGGCTAAGTGTACCTTTCTTTCTGAGAAAAATTTTCCAGTCGAGCAAGTGTGTAAGTAATTGTTTTCTTCGCTTTTTATTATTATTATGTATATTCCCAAAATCTTTTCACATTTCCTGCAATCACAAGAGACTTATTACGACGTCGCCTTTTACCCTCTCACGTGTTATTAAAGTCGTCTTGTGTGTCTTTTTCACTTTTTCACGCCACTTTTAATGAGAGGTTAAAACTTTTATTTTTTTATTTATTGTCTTTTTTATTGTGGCCGGCAGCCGGTCGTATATTTCTGAATTGGAGCAATTGGAACAAGAAAAATTCTTACTCTTTTGGTGGTCCACGAAATTACGCTGTCGTACCTGACCGTCGTCTTCTTGGTCATCGTGGTCGTGAGTGTACCTACCGGGCAGCAGTGTAAAGAGCAGGGAAAGCAAACCGCGCGGTACATCTTTAAGATTGGTGCATTCTCTATAATACTTGCACTCATTTATTACTGCGGCAATATGTCGAAAGGGTAATATAAAAAGGAGATGAGAAAAATATGATGAATCCTGGCAGATACTGGTGATTCGCGCCAGATATATCCATTCGTGCTTGTAACAAAATACGCGTACAAATTTATTATTATGATTCTTAGCGATACATTTCAAGAAAGACGTTCGGCCAAACCAAATTGGAAGATCAGTTGTGAACATGTTGTCTTCCTCACCTTCCTCTTTGCATGATTACTTTGCCATTGAGACTTTTGTGGTTATGCGGCGGCGGCGTCTTCCACGTCTGATCGTTTTCCTTTGTCGATCCATTAAGCCTGTGAGGTGCTCCGCCTTGTTTTTTATTTTTGCCATTGTTTTTTGTTTTTTTTTGATTCGCGGAGGTAAGAAAATAATAAGAGGACGACGACGATAAAAAGACAAGGGAAGAAATGAAGGCGAAGGAAAGAAACAAGTATAGGTATATAAAAAGCCTTATAAACCTACCACAAGTTACCTTGCGGCCACCTATACATTATATTCGTGATTTACAACGCGGCATGTTGTTAATTTTGAAACTAAACGAGAAAACAGTCTGTGCCTCCAATATCTCAAACAAGATCGATCGATCTTCTGTCCTAGCAATACATACGTATATACTTTTACCTTAAGGACGCCGTGCCGCGTTTTTTCGATCGGTGTATCTGTCTTAAGGAAAATGATGCGATGGCCAGCTTCACTTTGGACAGTGTATCTTTTCGGCGAAATTTAACCTTTTCATTATAACATTTTCGCCGATTTTCATCCGATCATATGTGAATCGGGCACGTCGTTTTAATAACAATCCTTGCCCCGTTGGCGCGGCGGTGCATCGTATGGCATAATAATGGAAGATCGAAGATCCATTCGATCGGTATAATAGCCTGGGAGATTCTGTGCGCTTCTTTGAATGGTGGTTTTCTGGCGCTAAGGGTCATTTTGATAATGATGTGATCATTTTTGGTAGATAAAAAAGGCGGTGGTCGTCAATTTAACAGTTAAGTCAGAAAGTATAGTTTACCGAAGAAATCGATCGTGTTTTTATATTTATAAGAAAGTAATACTATGGTGTATCTGCACTAGGTATCTTCTGATGGTGTTTGTGTTGCAATAATCAATTATTTGCATCGCAATAAATTCATTTATTTGAATTTTTTCGCATGATAGGGTGTGTCACCAGTTATTTTGATCAGGCAAACTTGTCTAAATTAAATCTAGTTTTTTTTTATTACAGAAAAAAAAAACGAGACTTGCTGAAAGAACAGAAGAAGAACATAAAATAAAATTTATGTTGTTGCTTCTTTTATCATAAATCCTTCAGGTTTGAGCAAAAAATAAAGAACATTTTTGCGGTAGTGCCAATCAACTGGCGGATGGTAGGTGCAAAGAGCAAAAGTGCTATTAAGATATTCTTCTTTACCATGCGCACAATCCGCGAATATTGCATGATACGGAAAATCAGTAGGTAACCAAACACGATCCTCTCAAAGTAGGGTAAACCCGTACATTTAGTCATCTTGAGTGCTTACTTACCACTTGCAGGTTTACTCTTTGAGGATGCTAGAAAGAAATGTACTTCGAGTAAAGAAAGCCATCGATCTAGATCACTACATCTATCCACAAATTGTAACGTGATATCGTGACGATAATGAAGACCATCTTGATGATGGCTACAACCGCGAAACCCATGAAGTATGTTGAACGATACGGCAATAATGAAAATATCTTTTTACACTGTTACAAGCTCCAAGAAAAACTCTCGTTTCCAACTTTCTGCACAGCATAGGTATAATTTAAGAAGCTGATGCTGCTCTTGCTCTGTCCTGGATGCTGTTTTTGATGTAGCTGCTGTTTTTGTATGACCACAAGTTGAAGCCCCATGACCTCAACATCGGTGTCGCGTATGAATTTCAGATTTCTTCTCTCAAAAGGGCGTGAGATGAAAGCATATTGCTTTTTAATTTAAATAGTGTTTTATTATTATGGAAAGTGGATATTTGGGACGGATATATTATAAAAAAATTCAATTAAACAGTTGGAATAATTTAAAAGTAGACAAAAAAATATGGAAAATCTGCGGAAAGAGTACATACTTTTATTTTAACACTATCTTCCAAATTTGTGTGTAAGTTACAATTTTCTAGATAGGAAATAATTTGAAAATTCCTTCTTTTTTCTATTTTATCTAAACCTAAGCTAAGATTTTTGTTTTGTAGGATTTTATATAGGTATTGCTTTGTGCAATAATTATTTATGTTTACACTTCAGGTATAAGCGATCGGAATTATTAGTAATCGTGTTTTGGTATTTATAATTAACAATTAAAGTCTGCTATCTCTTATTTCCTGTATTTGTTGAAGTATGCGTCACAGAAATATTTGATATCATTCTTTATCAAAGTGATAAGAAATGAGTCACTTTGATTAAAGGAAGTGAATTACAACGACAATATTTTCGGTCTTGCTAATTTATAAATCTCAGATATAAAAATTTCTAGTGATTTATTAACGATATTTAATAATATCTTAATAAGTACTAATCAAAAATTTAATTTTTTCAATTTCACATTTTTCGTTTAATTTTTGTTTACATTTTTTTCGGCCGTTCTTGTGTTGCTCACAAATATAAAATAGTAGGTATTTATATTATTTGTGCTCTAGTCTTTAATTTCTAAGATATCAAAAAATATGCCGATAAATAAAACCAGACTAAAATTTTTTTCATAAATCATTTTGTTAATGGTTTCGTTTAATGAAATTCTAGTTTTATAAAGTTTTGGATTTGTAAAACTGTAAGATATTTAGGTAACTATTCTTTTCCTCGTTATGTTGTAAGAAGTCATAGTTTTTATTCAGAAGTAAATATACTATAATATAATAATTTATAAAACCTTTTCAAAAGAATCAGCACAAGCGGACAAACAGATAAACAGACCCAATAAAAATAAATCTTATAATCTATGAAATAGTACGAAAATATTATAATTTAAAATCTTTTAATTCCAATAATTGTTTTTGTTCAAAGTCGTACTGTAGATTTCTCGTGGATATTTTTTCTTAGTATGAAGAAACGACCTCTTTTTATATACGACGTCTTTGATGCTAATAGTTACTAATCCAGGAATAGAAATGTGTTTGAATGCTTCATTAACTTGTTTAAAGAAACAATACCGACTGATCACTTGTCATTTTAAGCGATTTCATAACAAAGTCGTTTTCGCTAGCATAGTTCGGCGGATCCAGCTGCGATGAGAAGCTCTTGTTAACCTCGATAATGAACGAGTGGCATTTTCTTAAAGAAACTGGTCTCAGCAGCGGCGGTATCGGCAGCGACGGCGGCGGCAGTGGTGCGATTTAACAATTATTCAATAAAGCAGTCACCCGAAGCTATAACAAGGGCATTTTTGTGGCATGGGTAAATGAGACTCCTTAGCCAGATCGCTTTAGTGGATGGACACAGTATCTTGAATTACATGTGCATCGGGTAGCACCTACATAAATGTCACCTGGTGCAACGTCTCGAAAATGAAAAGCAAATGAACCGCCCGAAATTAAGAAGGTACGGCGGAGATTTCTGAGTGCCTTTCGCGGTATTGAGTTCAAGTGCGAACGGTCGAAGTTCGAAACCCTTGTCCCACTCGCGTCAGACCACGTCCAAATTTCTAGAGCTCCATTGGCCCGCATCGCACCTGAGCTGATCGAATTACGTTAGGATCTAAGAGTGACTCACCTCGCCGATCTTTTGCTTATGGTGTTTTGTATTTTTGGCTTTTGTCGGAACATCGGCGTCACCGCGATGGAAGTAATTCGAACCGCGTTTTTTATCGTTCAGCCGCGAATTGCTTATTTATTTTTTATTTTTTTGCGGTTGCGTTAAATGGCGTGTTTTTAGTAAATAACTTTATTTGTTAGAATTGCTGCAACTTGCGGGCTTGGTGGAGTGATAAACATTTTCGTGAATTTCTGCAGTTACTGCGATTTCTTAGATTTCTTATCTTTATTACTTTTACTATCATGATCAGGAAAACGATTTGGATTTCTTTCAAGGTCTCAGAACAAACGTTAGCTTTAATTTTATTTGCTGATTTTATCGTTGCAGTAATTAACACTTTCAGTTTGAAGTGGCCATGTTTGGAGTTTTGTTAACTTTTTCCGAGATATTGTCGGAAATAATCAAGTTTAAATTTTAGGTCTAGAATTAGTCATCCTTATAAAATCTGAAAGTTATTTACCTTTAAATATGCGAAAAAAGAAATGGAAAGTAAACTATAAATAGGTATGTAAATAGATCACAAAATTATCCTTCAGACATTAATTAGCATAGAAGTGTGAATATAACTCAGATTTTCCAAATAAAATGTAAATGTGTTTTCTTTCTCAAAATGGTAGCGTTTTTAGGCTATGTTTAAATGAATTTCAATTCTTGGAAAGGATTTTTTGGCAAAATTATTAATTATGAAGAAAGGGGCATTTATCTTTTGTTTTTTTGTATTATTTTAAATCCTTAAAACTGTATGATGGCCGTGAAAAGTCTATAGAATTTTCTCACAGTAGAAAAATTGTTTTTCCGCACCTACCTAAGTCCAAGAGGTTACGGGCATGGTTCAAGCCAAGAAAAGGAAAAACCTCAAGAACCACAAGAAGAGGGAAACCAACGATGACCTCATATTTCAACGCCGGCACCAGGTTTCATCCCCAAAGCCGACCAAGGTGCCTCCACTTATCAACGCTCTTACCAGCTAATGATCTTTTTGACTGATTTGCAAGTTTCTTGGCTAAAAAGACGTGCAAGAAGACGGCAAAAATGAAACCAAAAACTAAAGAAAAAAAATCTTATCGGAGCTGGTCTGCACGGCAACTAGCCACACAACAGTTAGCACTGATTAGCTCTGTAACACCTTCTGAAGCTGCCGCTGACCGGTCGCCGTAATGCACCGTGAGAATACCCTGCAAAGAAATTATTTTTTTACGCCCCATTGCCCAATGTCCCGTCTCTTCTTCTTGGACACGGCCTACACCTCGAGATCAGGGTTACCACTTTTCAGAAATTCTATCTAAGCCGCTTTTAATCTTTTCCAGACGATAGTGATGATTCTTTTTAATAGCCAATGCAAGTAATACGCTTTTGTTTATTTTTCTGATATATTTTATTGCAGTAGAACCTCGAAATCATTCGCATTGTAGAGATTTTTAAATAGCGAAATGAAACAAAATGAAATTCGGATTATCGAGGTTTTGGTCAAAATCATATTCCTTGTATATTTAATATTTAAGAAATATTTTGTTTTACAAATGTTCACAAAACCAATCTACAAATTGTAAGATTTTGATTACATATTTGCTTTTGTTCAGTTTACCGAGGTTTCCTGTGAACCTTCGAATTACTGAAGTTTGATGCAGGATCCGTGGCTCACTTGAGATTTTATTGTAGTAATTGTTTAACAAATTCGAGCAAATAATAACATATAAAGCCTTTGTGGTTAAATATGATCGGTTTTATCTATTTTTGAAATATCTAGTAATCTTTTGACTGCAAATCAACGTAAAATCTTTATAAGCATTTCAAACTTACAAGTGTTAAGTATGTGGTTAAAACATAGTTAAAAAGTGTATTTTTACTACAGTCGTAATAAAGTGGTAACCCTGCTGGCTATGGCCTTCCAGTCCAGTGCTCGGCATCCGTAGATCGCTGCCGACACGTTTTTATGAAAATATCCGCATCAGCGGCCGCTGCGCGCTTTCCATTTCGATAAGTCGTCTGTGGAGGCTCACGCGGGCTAAATGTCAAGATCTCGCCGGTACTGCGATCACCCCGAACTTGCGAGGTGGTTCTTATTTCTACTTATTCTTTTCTTATAGTTTACAAGATTTTTCAAGAAGAAGTTAATTTTTGCTTTGCCGATTAAACGGTTACGATTACACGGCCGATCAAGCGCTTTCATAATAATCGAGCCGCCAGACCTGCAGGATCTATTCATGCGCGATCATATTGCTAGACGCGAAATGACCGTGTCTTGGTTTTCGTCTTCGATTTAGTCGGTTTCGTCTTGATCAGTTTCGCAATGGCCAATTAACGATCAATCAGCCAGCCAGGCCGCGGCTATTAGTAGTTTCGCACGATAATTATATTATAGTCTTTGTGCCTCCTCATCCTAACTCGACTCTCTTTGTTCTTCTACTTTACAGAAGATCCCAGTGACGAAAACTTGATTGCCAGCTACTTGAAGACTTCTTCGGTTGCTGCTGCTGCTGCTGTTGTATCTTCTTGTGTTTAGCGTCTTCGTTGTTCTTCAAGATGAGTGAACGTAGGGGCACTAAGGCGCTCGAGCTGTGGTGTAGGCGCATGACCGAAGGATATCCTGGAGTTAAGATCGAAAATATGACGACATCCTGGAGAGACGGACTTGCCTTCTGTGCCATGATTCATCACTTTAGACCAGATCTGATGTAAGTAATGCTACGAATGTCTTATTATGGGTAATTGCAGGAATTAATTCAGAGCGAATATGTCAAGGTTATAACCATCAACAGTTGAAATTAATTTAATGAATATTTTGCATGATCACTGTGACATGTTCAAGTCATGCGTATAGAATAAATACTTAAATAGGAACAGGGTCATGTCTCAATAAATAAACAGAAAAAGTGGGGTCAATTGCATTTTGACGATCATACCTTTCAAAAGTAATGTTTCAATAATTTTCGTAACTTGGATAAACTTTAAATTTAAAAGGTATAAAATGTTTTACTTTTTTAGTACTTATTTAAAATTGCAAAGTTATTTGATTTCTTACACATTTTAAATTGTCATTATTTTTTATTTTTTATTTTTTTAACAACACCCTGTTTTCTATATATGTAGGTATAATATTTTTCGTACACGGTTTTATTAAAATACAATATGTATGTTAAAGACTTTAGAGAGGGCTTAAATAAAATTAAACATTTCATTAGAGATCTTAATATTACATTATCGTTCAAATAATTCATAAGAAGAATTGCCAATAGATTTCATTAATAATTCAACGTGGTTTTTAATTTGAAATTTAAAATGCCAATCTAAATAATTGCCTAATTGTGAAGTAATGTACTACCAACGGAAATGCTGCCAATAAATTGTCACGCAATTATAAAAAAGTTGTGTTTTACAATGGAATTCGCAAAATCGAAATGGTAACAGAAAGTAAATATTTGTATAAAGTCAACACTTTTGAGGTGCAGGGCTTACGATTGCGTTGAGATCATGAAAAGTTACAAACCCCCGCGAGACTGTTTTGCAAACGATCATGTTCTTCGTTGCAAACAAAACAATTCGCAAAAAATTCTATGAAAATAAAACAACACTTTGTAGGTGCGCTAAATATTGTTAGTTATCACGAAATGTTAAAAAGCCCAAGACAAAAAATGAAATAGTAGAAATTGTTTGTGATCGATAGTGTCGGTACTCGGGGGTTCGAAGAGGTTTTGTGATCTTACATCACAAGACGATCACACCATTGCATTAGACACGCTCTGCCACTTCGATCAGAATCTTGCAAAATCGATCTGACTATCTACCGGTGATCAATCGATCATCCGCAAGCTACCTGGAATATATAGGTTAGCCTGATTGGCGATCTTTTTAGGTCATAGGCAGTGCGTTGTTAGCTGTCTTGCATTTGCATAATTTACCGGAAGCTCCATTTACCACACCTTTACCTTACCTCACTTGGCGGTGGTAAAATTGTAAGCACGATAAGTTGTCGAGGCGATTCACGTTCCGCACCATTACGAGCAATTTTACCTGAGCTCCGTAAATAATAGCGCGCAATTTTATTACAATTCCTATGGCTTGTGAGAAGCTCGATCTGCAGTCTGTAGATCAGTGGCAGAGCGGGTTCAATGGACTTATTAAATCACGGCAACGACAATTTCGCATCCTCAAAGCGCAGCTCGGCGGTCGTGAAGTCGGCCTCTTCACGTTTTCATGTCAGGAGGCAATTTTCATTTGAGCCCAAGTTTAATTCACTTTTTTTTTGTGAGAACCACGATCGGCTCGAAGCGCAGCAAAAACGAGTCTTTGACCTTTACCTAATTTGGATATGACCAACCTGTTTGGATAATCTCATGGCATTTGCGATCATCGCTCGTGGTCTTGTTGAGGATCTTTTTTATGTTTTTTTATCAATTTCTTCGACTTTTTCTTGCTCGGTTACCTCGGAGGTAGCTTAGTTTACTCCCAAGATTACGCAGCGGCAAAATCGCTTTTCGATGTCTGACTGTTTCTATATTTGAACAGGTTGATGTTTTGACAGATTTGGAAGAATCAATTTGTTACGCTATTACGTGATCAATGGCTTGTTGGATTGATCGCAATTCGCTGGGATCACTGAGTGATCGCTTTAATTTTAGGGATCGTTGGGCAATTTATTCATGTAATTGGGGACACTGCGCGATTTTCGTCTTATAGATCGGAGTGGATTTCTACATGGAATCAATCTGACAAATCGTTTGCTTTTCCACACGACCAAGTGTAGTTCGTTAATTTAGAAAATTACAATTGGTTCAACGTAAATTTTCCCATGGGTAAAAAGTATTTGTTTAGAAATCTTATTTCCCTCTCCCTGTTTGAATTGTATTATTAACTACCTTCTAGCTTAAACGTTTTTTAAGAGTGTTGATCACACTTTAAGCCTAATTTGACTTGCTTGTAAAACGAATTACAATCAATATGGGAAAAATATCATCAGAATTTCTATTAGGTTATAAATCGATTTATTCGTGAAATTCTGTAAATTCAGCAATAATTGTGTATACATTAGCTACACTACAAATGCATTAATTCTTTTTTTCTAAAATGTATTTTCTGAATTTAATTTAAAGATAATTCTACACGTTAAATAGAGCGTCAGAAAATAACCAAAATTAGAAAACATTTTAATGCATTAAACAGAGTAATAAAATAAATTAAAAAATAACATGGATAAATGAAATAAAAATATAACGATAAAAGACAAAAAAAATTATAGAATTTTAAATACCTAATTGTTTCTAATTTAAAAACAAAATGTTTTTTTTCTTTTATAGTGAATTCGATAAATTAAATAAAGACGATGTGTACTACAATAACGATCTAGCATTTCGCACAGCTGAACGTCACTTGGGCATTCCAGCACTTCTAGATGCAGACGATATGGCATCGTATGAAGTTCCAGACCGCCTATCAATCTTAACATACCTGTCACAATTTTATCAAGTCTTCGCATCACCAGGTAAGTGGCATCTCAGGGCTGTTTTTACACTGTCCAACCTGGTCATAAAAATGAATGATACCGTCACTGTACCGGTACAACAAAAAATCATGTACAAGGCTAATGGCAAATTTTATAATAATATTTTCGTTTAAACCAAAAAAAAACTCCCTAACGAGATGACGAATTCTTATCGGATGTGTGCCATCTCATGCAAATTGCGTACTTTTCTCAGCAATCCGCACGCGTGTGCATACTCCACCTGAATTAAGGTCTAGCATGTGCGGATCATTATGAGATCCAGTGAGATATGATTTCTTGTCTATTTCTTTGTGCTAGACTCGTGCTCTTCAAGTTGAAGGAAAGGGAAGTGGTTGAGAGTCTTCTTACACTTTACTTAATTTAAAGAAGTAACGTAGATAGTGCTGCGAAATTAGGCACAGGTGAAAATTATAGTGCTGAATTTATGATTCTTAAAATGTCCCGTTTCTTTCTCTTAATATTTCATATTGCTAAATTAAACCTTTTATAATTTTTGTCTTGAAGAAGCTTTCTCCGAGCAGTTGGTAAGCAGTAGTTTTTAAAACAGGTGCGGTTTTAGTGATCGTAAAATATTTTAGGAGTTCATTGCTGGATTTATAATTTACAACGTGTAATAAAACTTCCCGTTTCGCTATAAAATGCAGAAAATATTGAATTACTCCAAACGGACTTTTATCGAATTCCCCAAATTATCACATTTGTTAAAATAAGGTACCGATTTGGCGCAATATTTTCTGAAATGGTCCGACCCACCCGAAATTTATTTTTTCTTTTAACATATGTATGTAGTTTATTTTGGCCATAAATCTAAGGCCACGCGCTCTCATATGGACCGCATACTTCCCTTGGGTTTAATCGATTTACGAATCGCGAATGAATCAGCGAAGGCGCCAAAATTCTGAGCTATATTTCAGTTTTGATATGATCACGAATTGGATTGGTTAATTGACCTTATTAGCACTCTACAGTTTTGCCGTATTGAAGAAAATTTAAATTGCGTGTATGTGGTAATTGCTCGCTTGGGAAACAGATAACAACCGCAACGGTAGGAAATCACGCTATTTGATTATAGGAAATATGAGGCTTCAATTTAAACTATCGACGTCAGAAAATAGTTCGTAGAATGCATTTTACGTGGTGAAACAATTTTGCATGTCAATAAATGTGGCTGTGGCGTAACCCGCGTTATTGACCTGTTTAATTGAAAGTTCTACGAATTCAGGTCATCAGATTAATTAAGATCTAAAAATGTAGAAGGTTACTGATGAAGTCATACGTGCTCTTTAAGGACAATACGTTGCAAGCAAGTGAGTTTTAAAAATAAATTTGAATTGTTTGAATTTAATCAACATTTGGGATAGAATTGACCCTAGCAGTTTTAACGAGTGGTTAGTATATTACATTTGATTTTTTTAAGAATATTACAAGAGATTCACCCTATAACTCTAGGATTACAATATGCGGTTTAGACATAAAAAACGAAAAGTTTGTTTGTAATGGATTTGGAATGAATTTTTTGGTGAGGTGTGGAATGGATCATGGGCTAAACGTCTGGAACAAACTAATCGATCAGTTTTTAATTTACAAAAGGTTACATATAAAATTAGTCGAAATGAAATACTTTTTTTGCAGATTTCTTAAAGATTATTTTAAAAATTTGAAAAAATAAAACTTGTCGTCAGGCTACTAGGATCGGACTATGCTGAAAAGAGCTTATAAAAAGAGCTATTATAAAAAAAATAATTAAAAATCAATTGATCTTATTTAAAGTCTTAAAGGTTACATTTAATAAGTTGAATCGAATAATCTATTACAGAATTAAATTTAGAGTTTCAGATGAACTTCTTCAGAAAATGTTTAAGTCGCAAATACACTTAAACATCTGTGTTTGCTTTCACAGTTTTATTTTCATCATTTCAGTTGAATGTTTTCAAATGTTTTCTGAATAAATTGTCTGTCTTTTACATGCTTTAAATCTTTATTGCAATGTTTTAGCAAAATTGTTTTTAAAATGATTACGACATATACAGTCATATAATACGAATTACTCGAAATCGTAAAATGTTAAGCAACAGATTAGTAAAATTTAAATACCATTTAAAGTCTATTTTTGAATATATAACAGAAGGAATTCATTACAGACGTAAATGTAATCGAATTTTGCTTACATGTTAATAAATATAAGTTGTTCTTTATTGTACGAGCCTTTTAAATTCAGTAAATAAACTCAGGTGTACATTTAATGCTATATTCTAGCTTAGTATATAATTAAAGAGAAAAAATAATAGTTTTTTTTAATTAATAGAACTTAAACAAGAAATTCAGGAAATGCGGAGGTGGGTCAAAACGCGATTGAAAATGTCGTACTCATTTCTTATTCTTCAGACGGAATGACCAATGATATTTTCGTAAAAGTAATACTTGTATATTTTTTTAAAGACATCATTACAACTTAACAAGTGTAACTAAAAGGCTTTTGGGTCCGCTATTGTAAAATCTTTAAGGACAAACAGAGCAATAAAATAAATCTAAAATTATGAACTAAATAATCTGCAAATGTGACGATCTGTATTTTTGTTCTGAATAAATTGTTTAAAAAACGACAATAATATTATGGGTAATAAAGTACTGAGGAAATAACAAAATATTTATATTAAATCTGTACGTTTATTAATTATTTTTTAAATTGAAATTACAATTACTTTCTAAAAGGATTACGATTTTACCTACTGATTTTGGTATTTTCAAAATACTTCCTCCAAAGATAACGTAAATCATATGATTTCTTTGTAATTGGACGAAATACGCGACATTCTTGTTCATTGTAAATCATAATATTAAATAAGGTAGTTGTGATTGCCCCTAAGTGGTTTAATGAACGTATGTATAAAATTATTAATTCATTCATAGTTCAACTATGTAAATTTATAACACGATTCAATTTAGCGTAAGCATTAAAACATTCAATTTGCTTGCAAAATCAGTGGAAACGAGGAATTTTTAGGATGTTTCAATGTAAATGTAACAAAAATTGAAAAATAATAATTTAAAATCTTAGTATTATAAGTATATATTTTCTTAAAAATATTCAGTTATTTTTTCAGTCAATTTCGACTCAATTTGTTATAGAATACCTCAATTTAAATCTAAAGTAAATTAAATTATTTATTATGGTTATATGGCTTAAGGTTAAAACTTTTCATAAATTGAATGTCCAACTAATTAGTTTATAATTTTTATTTAAAGTCGATTTTCAGGACAGGATATCGATTGAGAATTTTATCAAGACCGACCCAGATTGCATGAGTGTTCTTTTTTGTTTTCAATTAATAACTACTAGATATTGACTACGCTTAATGAACGCGTGTCTAAAATGAATTATTAATAAATCTGAACTACTCGTAAAATGTCATCGATCCCGTTTTATGTACTAAATCTTTCAATTTTGTTAGTGTTCGTAAATTACAAGAAATAATTCCATAAACTGTGATTTTTACTACTCACGCACCATCTGCGTATAAATCTCCTTATAGGAAATTTCGCAATTTTCTGTCGTGCTTTAACACAGACGTGTGTATTTTACAGAAGTTGTTGTTATTGGTGAGTTTAAATGCGCTATTAAATCCGCCATTCATTAACTTCGATATTTTTTGCTGTAATGTTCAGGTCGTCCTTGTGGTTCAAAGTAGCCACTTAAGATCATGAACCCATTTCTGTCCAACGTCTTATATGAAATCATTAAGTCCGTACGCAAGTTTTTATCGATCTTTAACTTTCTCCTCGTGCAAAGTGTAAACATATATGTCCATTAGCGGTAACTTGGCGGAATAATTGCTTGTTGAAAAAGTGCAACCAGTTCGGCACGATAGTATTGCGCCCAGGTATGTACTGACTGACTTGTTGGAATAGTCGAACCAAACTAGATTTCGCAACGCCATAAATTGAAAATTGTGGCCGGAGGCAACAGTCTCCTATCCAGAAATGAGATTTGGAAAGTCACTTACCCAGGTACCAGATAAGACACTTAAGGCACATCAGGCACATTTTTGAAAGCGGCCAGCTTAAGGTACCCCTGATCAAAGTAGGTGCTACATGTAATCCATTCGCTTCGTATGTCCATTTTGTCCACTACGGTTTCATTTGGTAGGTACTATCGACCTAAGACACTTCTGTCTGCGGCTTTCAGGACTTTCACTTTCTGCACGAAGTACCTCAGAGTACCTCGGTGTTTTTTTTTTTTTTTGTCTTTTGATTGTTCTCGCGAGTCATGTAATCGATACTGGCAAAAATAAATTCATTCGCAGCATGAAATATGGGCTGAGTTCCAAGGCATGTCTTCTAAGGTCTTCAGAGGTGATCATGCACATGCAGAGCCCTCTTCCAATACCTTAGTCGTAGTCGATAATCTCGTCTTCTAGGAAGTCCCAGATTGGTGGCGACGATGTTGAGACAAGGAAGTAGCAGAAGATAAGTGAGCTAACTAGCAGCGATCTTATGTAACTGTAACCTCACGGCTGCGCTTATTTTCGGTGTTATGTGAAAGTGTATTCCAATGTTTTGGGTGGATGCCTTTTTTCTTCTCTTTCTCGAGATCAGTACACGGCTGGTCGACAGATCTTTTTGCAACTTCTGGGAGTTTGGGGGTCTCTTAAAGACCAGACCCTATATGCAATCTTATTCGTGACGGAGAAAGTTGTTTGCAAATTTGATCAATTGTCGACGAAGCCGCGGGGTCATCGGTAAGTTATCCAGACGGGCGGGGTTGGGTCGTTTTTCGTTTCCTTTACCTTGAAAGTACTGGTCCGTAGATCGGTAGTAGGCTATCTCTGGCGGGAGAGTGCTCAGAATGACGGACACTGAACTCACCTGTGTGTAATTTTCATGCAAAAATATGTGAGAAGCAATTTTAGAGACAAATTGGTGTCAGGTAAAATGGACAAAAAAAAAACATTGAGGAGACTTGTTTCTCGGCACAGTACGACTTGAGAAAATTGCACACACGTTAAATAGTGACACTTCCGCTGCTCCGCGACAGCTTTTGTTACTTTCTTTTTCTCAAGACGATGCTAAGTGTGCTAGAGAAGCCAAGGGAATCGCGCGGTATTCACGTGTGGTTTTTGTAAGGCTATCGTGCAGTTATAGTCATTTACGATTTCGAGTGTAATAACTCCTATAAATTGGGACATCTATATAAGTGGTGTATAAAAATTAAAACCTTGTGGGAAAATACGACTGCCACTTCCTCATAGAATATAAAACACTGGACACATCTGGGAAGATATTTACTGAATCTTTAAGAAATTATCCTTAATTTTTGAGATTAAGTTTTAAAACCCTGAGATATCGATTTTTTTAAAAGTTTTATGTTTTCAAATGCTTCTTTTCTATAGCTCTATAGTTAATTTAGAAAAACCCTATATTTTTAAGCTTGAAGGTAATTTTTTCTTCTAAAAAGTTCCCACTGCGCAAAGGTACCAACTTTCAAGGGTCCAATCTAAATGGTTTATCCTTGTCTTATAATCTTCTTCTGTTCGTGAACCGTCGTTTGTATCGCATCTAGACAAGCGTTATAAGATCAAGCAAAGACAAGGCTATTCACCCAGTCTATGGGAACTGAATTTCGATGAAAAGGTGACTCATTGGCCTTCTTTGTTATTCGTTTTGCTAGCATGCTTCCTTACTTACTTATGACAATTTTCCTAATTAAGACTTTAATTCTGGTCATCGTGTTAATTTCCTCTCAAGAAACATCGTATGCCTCTTAGCCAAGTTAATAAACTCTAAAGTGAGGTCAGCCTAATTTACTGAGGTAATGGACCCCTATTTTGGCATCATTTTTCATTGTTTATGATGATGTCGGTAAATTACGGCTGTGCACATTTAATAGGCATTACATGAAATTAAGTGGACACGACAGTGCTTCTCTCTTCAAATGAATGACTGAATCAAGCGACGCACTACGACCCTTTTTCAGTTTCAGATGCAATGATTTCTTTTTATGATCGTGAATTGGTCAAAATTGAGATTGATATGTTACATTTGAATAACTTTTTTCTGTCACATCAACAATTCTAAGCCATTACTGAAACTGGCACAAATGGAGGCTACAAAATCGTTTTCCTATAACTTCTTTTCATTTCCACTCGTAATGTGAAGAAAAATCTTTTATAAAACAGTTTTTTGTATGTTTGGAACTAATAATTAAAAATCAATGGAATAGTAATAGTAAGATAGATTTAAGTGATAAGGCATTTGGTGACACTGGTCCAGTATTATCATAATTAATGCGATGTGGTAATATTTAAAAAAATTATAATAAGACAAAAATATAATTAGATAAGGAAAACTCTAGAGAAGATTTTATCATTTCAATACATCCTTCGTTTATTAAAAAAATCTTAATGTTTGGATTTGATATGTTCAGTCTAGAAATAACTAGAAGTGTGCGTAGTTTAGATTTAAATTTTGTAGTGAAAGAAATCTTTTTAAGGATTAGATAGGAAAATAAAATATTTACTACTGTTCCTTAAATGCAACAACAACTAAATTTCTTTAATTGTAGAATTAAAAAATAGTCATATTTTCATTCTAGTGTAGGTACTTGTTTTCTAAAGTATATAAAGTTTTTAAAGAAGTTTGTGAACAAAGTGCAAAACAAAACAATCTAATTTTTCGCATTTCTGTTAAGTATTTCAAGGAATTGGTACGGTAGATGACTCTCTTCATAGAAGTGCGTGTTTGGTATTCATAAACAAAAATTCTGATATGATATAACCCACAGCTTATCAACATCAAACGTAAAGATAATTTTGTACCAAATGTCTGGCTACCTTCATGTATCACGTGCAGAATTTAACAAATGAGTGGTAACAGCTGCGGTCACAGTACACCGCGAAATCTAACTACTTAATAAACCTTATCGGCCGGTACCTCGCATGTAAATGCAGGTAAAGGCACAACGGGCTCGCGTGCAGATCTGTAACGCCCGGTAAACAAAAGTCCATCAAAAACAAAATCGTAGAAACGAAAAGTCAGTGTTACAGTTGCAATTGCGAAATAAAGCAACCTGGTGAGAAAATTTCTTAATTACGCGGCGTTTTAATTTTTCTTTTACATCCAGGTACATACAACATGTGTGTGTGCACTGGTGGGTCTCCCGTTTCCCACTCCCGCCCCCTTTCGTCTCTAAGACGGTAGATAGAGGTAAGAAACCAATTTCATAATGTGCTGACAGTACTGAGAGTTGAGGTAATTTTTTATTGTCACCTTGGCGCTTAAAGCTGTTTTGTTCTAGTTTTTCAATCGCTGCAATCTTTACTAACTTTCGTTTCGTTTTCGTTTTGTGTATACCTGCATCCAAAATTATTTTCTCATCCATGAAAGGTGTTTTGCTTTTGGTGGCTCCCTCAGTAAGCCTCAGTAAGCACTAGGTGAAATGGGTTTATAAGAATGATTTCCTGACTTTTGTGGTTGGATTTCACGCTATTTGCAATCAACGATCATTTTCTGCAGTTGCGCAACTAAGTTGCCATCGTGGAATTTCAGGAACCAAAATCAAAACGATGAAATGTTTAATGTTTATAATAAATTTCAAAATAATGTCATGATCAATGAAGCCTATCCACCTATAGTTCGGTGATCGGCTGCGATGATCACAGCAAAGGAATCTTCAAAACAAAAGAAAACACGGGGGGCGATTGCCGCGTTGTAGAGGTTATCGCCGCAATTGAGTTGATCAATCATTTCAGCGAAAAGCCACAGCTACAGGGAATTATTGCTAGTTGCTAGATAAATTTCGAGTAGACCTCGAACCAGCTGGAAATCGTGATATGCCACGGCCTGCATTATGTGTGTCATCATGGCCGGGATGGGTGCATCCTCATCTGGCTCAGCCCAACTGTGCACCAGTCCTCACTGTTCGGACGTCGTTGTCACAATCGAAGTTGTCGTTGTTTGTACAAGCGCGCGAATTAAAATTGCAACGATATTTGCGCAATCAGTTGGCAGACAAATACGACAATCTTTCGATTTCTGTAGAGGTAAAACATAGAATAGCAAAAATAGGAATAAAAATGAAGTGAAATAACAAAATAAAATTGACGAAAAACAAGACCGACCAGAAATGCAACCGAATCCTCCGTGCAGGCAAGTCAGGCCATCTGGCTTGCAACTATGGCTGCAACGATCTAGCAACTTGAGATTGGTAGCCAGCTGCAGCCGCAGTGCGGCGCATTCTTCGCGATCACGTTCTGTTTTCGGCTTGAAAGTCTTTTATGTAACACACGTTACTAATCGGATTGAGATTGTCAACACCACCAAGATGATCCCCTGTCCCCGTGGCGATATTTATACGATGGCGAAGGATTTCCGACGACGATGGACGGATAATTACTCAGTACCTTCAAGACGGCCGAGAATAATTGAAATTGCTTAATAGGGAGCTCGTGACTCTGAATGACTTTCTCCAAGAAGACTTGGAGGTCTTACAATATTCGCGCAGCGAAGTAAGGCAATACCTACTTATGTAAATATATGTTGCTTTGATTGTTTGTCAATTGAGTTGTACGTAGAATGGCACCATTGACGGCTTTTCCCAGTACGAATAACGATTCTGTGGGACTCTAGACTCTCTGGATAGTCGCGGATCTATGAATCAGTCACGGTTGGCTTTGTACTAGAGCCGCGTTCGTGGATTAACCCGGGCTAAGGGGAAAGGAAAGAAAAAGTTGGAGTCGGGTAACGCCAATCAAGTGCGACTATATCTTTGGTGAAATTCTAGACTATGAATATTTGTGCATTTTTACAATGGTACCGTTGTGATGCCGTTTGAATTGCAAGGTATCACAGATGACTAATGATGGAATGGTAAAATATGAAAATGAAAACTTCTTTTGAGTTTGTAAAGAGTTAGTCAGCTTCGAACCACGATCATTCAGACTAAATGTTTCGAGTGTCTACTTTATTAGACAAGATTTGAACGGTTTCAATAAAAACTTTAAAACTATAAAAGTTGATGAACTTTTGGTGATATTACTTCATATGCTCTGGTACTTAATTTTTTTAAAATTGTATATGTGTATATTTAAAACGTAGTAAATTAACAAATAACGCTTAAAAGAAAAGAGTTCGTTCAAAAATTCGAATCAAGAAAATAACTAGGAAAAAACTAAATGAATAAATTTATAAATTAAGAAACAACTTCACCCCAAAAAATTTCTAACGATTGAGATTTTTGTAAGTGTTTTTGACTTCTGGTATAATAACAAGAATATTTAGTCGAAAACAACAACAGGAAGACGACAGGAAGCCTCTTACTACAAACGAAAACAATTTTAGCTATA
The DNA here is from genome assembly GCA_001932985.1 of Proctacanthus coquilletti. Taxonomy (NCBI): domain Eukaryota; kingdom Metazoa; phylum Arthropoda; class Insecta; order Diptera; family Asilidae; genus Proctacanthus; species Proctacanthus coquilletti. The sequence goes on along the minus strand of MNCL01000106.1, from coordinate 351,813 downwards.
AACAAAACTTGTTTATTGTTTAGTTGTATAAAAATGAAGTTTAACTCGTTTGTATAAATTTTATTAGCATTTCCTATGAATAACAAAAGGTGAATGCGTGCATTGTTCAACCAAGTCCAGTTTGTCTAAATCTAAATATATCAATTGTGTGTTGTCTACGAGAAGTCCGCTCAGTCCAGTGATTCCAGCAATTTCTCAAGAATCTCCCCACTAGATTGGCCTACTTATAGAAAACGTGCGCATAAATGCTAATTTATCTCTTTTATCACACACGTCCTATTTGGTCCAGTTGTGAGGCTGAGGTACGAAAACCGTCATGGCAACGTAACCAGTTCCCATTACTCTCGTCGGAATCAAGGTAAACAAGAATGAGGAACAAATCGCGCCGGATCGCTCTGTAACAGTTTCCGCTTGAACAACAGCAGCAGCATCCTGCCGGACCAGAGGCCGTCCGTCCGTCTGTCTGAACTAAAGATCTGTTCAATAGACCGATCGTCAGAAATAGAAGACCAATAAAGTACCCTGTAATTGCTTTATTGCCAATGAATCAGTGGACAGTACAACAGGTGACCATTCCTGGGAGTTGCGAACATAGCACGACCTCGTCGAGCGGTCGTTGCGGTGCAACGTGAATGGACAGAAGCACCTGCATTATGACAATCACTTCACGATAGAGGAGTGTACCTGGTCTACCTGGAGGTATTAGTTGATGTTGAGAAGTTGACAAAGAACCGCTTCACTACTTAATATCGTGATGAATAGAATCAAGTGTTTTCGCCACTTTAATAGAAGAATTTAAACCGTTTCTTTTGGAAGAGTACAGTCAATATCCGATAGAGTACCTAAGGTTAAGAAAGGGGTAAGGAAATAAGGAGGTTAAGCAAACAACGGAATTTTATTAGTGTTCTTAATTAGATATCGTGTTTTTGTCAATTTAACGACGTAGTAAAGGCTGAAGAGGTCAGCTGGTGGGAGAGGTCTTGTGAAATTTTAATAATTGTAAGAATTAAATAACGTAAATAGTGGCTAAAAATACACTAGTAATCATCCTAATCTATTTTATAATATAAACAAATTTGTTTCATTTCTTCATGAGTCATCGTCTGGTTTTGAAGATTACTACAACCCGAGAACCGAGAGATCTGACCAGGTCTTACCATTTCTGTGTTGCAGGGAGCGGGAAAAAACTAGGAGTATTATTTGAGTCTTTGAGTCTCTAAGAAACAGCTCAATAGGTACTTTCAGATAGCCTGGTATAGTTTGCGTGATCTCAATGAATGCGCACAATTACGTAACGATAGTTATCTGGTGATACCCCTGTTCACTTTATGTAGCCCGTTGTGCTTGGAGAAACTACAGAGCAGTTTAAGTGCCTTATAGAATACACGAGTGCGTTTAGCTGCCATTTGTTACATTTTGGTATTCAAGTTTACCATTACTTATTACACAATAGGTTTTCCTAAAAAATAGGTACTTTAATGTATCTATTTTCCTCATATACCTACACGAAGGTGATAATAACAATTTTATTTTATTTAAGTAAACTTTGAAATTATTAGCTTTTATTATAAAGATCCAAATCATGTTGTCCAGATTATATTTAAAGTAGAGCAAATTTAAACTGACCCTGATTAAATAATAATTATAATTTTGTTTTTGTTGGAGTCATGTGTAAAATGAAATAATTAGAATTCCGATCATTTTTACATTTTTGTGATTTCTGTTAACGCTCCAGAAATTGCAATCGGCGGAACTGGTGCTACACTATGGCCCTGGCATAAATAATTGAGGCCTAATTGAAAACGAAAGTGAGTGAAAGCCCCGGTACTTTTCCGTCATTTTTGAATTACAATGGGAGCGGATTTCTCGAATTCAATAAAAATGACTACTATAGAAATAAAAGCCAAAAACATGGCGTGTCACATTTAATAGACCTGCAGTATATTCAACACCTTATGGGGTACTATTAGACCCAGAACACGTAAGACGGGGTACCAGATCGCGTACATCCGGCGACGCCGATCTTACAAATCACTTCAAAAAGAAACTACACAAGATCTTAAGATCTTTTGCGCCCCCTTCTCGAGGAGAATCGTTCGAACGTTGATCGCAGAATGTTTCTTCAATGGTACAATCGTGAGTTGGTAATATTCCGCGGATAAACATGTTTGGGTCCCCATATGGGATCACTGCAGATCGATACGATAAAAAGCGATCGTCGGCTTGAGAGGATTAAGGTAAATACGAGCTGACGTGAGTGCACTGTAAACTATCCACGGCGGTCCCGCGAGACCCAAAAACTGGGTCATAGTTGCACAGAGAAATGCGTCTTGGGTGTATATCGTTTCTTGTATCTCTCTTATTAGTCTTAGCTGGATGCAGGGATGATAGATGCAATGCGTGCGTCGGGTGAGGAAAATAAGTTGTTTACAAATATCTTCACCGTGCAGACGAGTGTCTAATCGACTATCGATGCTAATTTAATGTGTTGAGGAAAGTACGTGTGTGATCGGACGCCTAGAAATCGCGCTCATTAGAGGCCGCAACCGGTCGTCTTCAAGCGGTTTCTGGGGAGAAATTTTCCTTAGCTAAAACTGAGGTCGAAGAAGGTGTACAAAGGAGGACACTGATAATACTCGCATTCGACACGGCTGGTTGTAGTGTAATTTGCGTTATTGTTGTTCTAATGATTGCACAATGAGTGGTCGGTACAAGGGGCTAATAAGTCTGCCAGATTAGCTCGCGTGTAATTTTATGAAATTAGGAAAACTACGGCTGGTAAAAATAGTAAAAATGAGTTACTCATCGAGCTAGATTCTAGAGAAACTTTCCTTTGTATTTATAAATTAAAAATGTTATTTCCAATTGACTGATTACATGAGGTCAGAAAAGTTAGCATTTGGCGAAGAATTTTCAGAACTATAAGCTTCATAAATTTTGCAAGGAATAGATTGTTTCTATTTTGCAAAGAACGAATCTATTTGTTTTTTTTTTGTCAAGGTCGAGGTTAAGAGTGTTATTGTCCACAAAGCGGAGTAAAAATTTAACATTGTTGACCTCTACCTTGAAAATAAAATATTTCCTCAATATACGTAGATATTAATAATTGTAAAAAAGAAGTAAATACACATGTATCTATAGAAAGCTTATGTTATTAAACGTTTAATAATTCTTCTGCGCCGTATGTTAAATTATTTGTTTTATCACTTTATATTATTAAAACTGTATATTATAAAAATAAATATTCCTAAACTTAGGATTTGAACTTAGATTTCGAATTACGTTTTAGATGTTAATTTTTATGATAATGCTATAGTAAATTTTTCATACACAAATTTTTTTCTATTTTACCTTTAAAGTCGTGCAAATCAAAAATACCATCGCAAATAAAAGAGGCATGCTTTTTATGGAAGACAATTTTGAAAGTCGTATTAAAATTATAAAACTATTTTTTTATTAAAATCTTTCGTAATGCAGAATTCTATCTTCATTTCTATTTAAAAAAGACGGAATTTATAACACAAGTCTTGATGCTGACATCTAAAATTAAGGAGTTTAGTAATAAAATCTATCATTCCATTAAAATATTACAACCCTTTTATAAATGACTTATAATATAGACATAATAATTAATATAAATTGTGAGCATTTTTCGTTGTTCAATTAATATAATGTCATACTAATTTAGAACAAGCGTTGAACTTACAGATTAGGACTGAAATGTCTGTTAAAACTGGGTATATATTTTTAATAATCCTGATAAGAAATTCTTACAACAGTCTGTGTATAACCAAGATTGCACATAAAATGACGAACCCAGGATTATGTTTTATAAATGTCTTCTGGCCTTATTTCCCCATTTAGCACGATCGATACGGTTCTATGAAACATACGATTAATTTTGTTTTTAATTAAACCTATATGCATATTTTTAGTATTTATTAACGGGTCTCTAATTTGTTTTCGAAATTCAAGCTTAGACACAGATCCAAGAATTATGGGAGTACAATGGTACAAATCCAGTTTGATAACAATAAATGGCCCTCGCGTCTTATTGGCATAATGGGATCACACTTGTCACAATTTCATAATTAATTGATTTATTTTGACACGCATGGGGATCAGCCAGTTAAAATTATGCAAAGCTCTTATCATGACACAAATTGTTGCTATAAATAATGCCGTGCTACTCCCATCTCAAGTTAAATGCTAATTTTCATATTTTTTGAAAACACAATATTAAAAACCATTGACTGAGGAAGTGTCTGTCATAATCTGCGAAAATTATACAAAGCAGATTTTCTGATACCTACGTCTATTGATAACGCTCTTGCCTAACTAATTAGTTAATATTTGAATATGTTTTGTTTTCTTTTGAGAACCAGTATAAGCTATAAATATTTGTTTAATTTGTTTTTGTCAAAGTTCAAAGTTTTTAAAAGAAGTTGCAAAGATGTGAAAGTAGTTTTTCTCTGAAGAATTAATTGGCGTATACATTTCATTTTATTTCTTGTTTGTCTTCTTAACAACACAACATTTTTATGAACATCTTCTTTAAATGCAGGGTTGTCATACAATTACGCAAAGAATGAATAAAATAATTTTTTAAAATTTATTAATTTTATAAAAATCATAATCATAAAGCAATAAAAAATTTAAGTATCCATTAAAAACTTTTTTTCCATTAAAAAACTGAACTGATCAAAACAAATAAATGAATTATCTTTATTTTAAGTCATAAAAAGTTAGATCGTAAAAATGTTCTTATGAAACAACTGTGAGGAATTTTTGACTACTATATGGAATTATTATAGACCAAATGAAATACTATGGGTTACAAAATACTTGCCCCTATATATATTCAAATTTGAAAGTGTAGCGCTTTTGTAGGCATTAAAAACAAACAACTTTCATCGACTGTTATTAAATACACTTAAAACGCTTATATTTTAGGAACTTTATACTTGCAAATTTTTTAAAAATACAGGCACGTCTGAGGACGTATAATAAAACAAGTTTGTCTATAACCCTTTCTCAACAATTCTACCCTTAAATTGAACATTTTCTTAGATATAGACATAGGTATCCGTATGGCAGAAAAGTCTAAAATATTTTTCCAAATGTGGTCAACCGTCTCTGTACCATGCATAACTCTCTATGAGTATGTACTGTATCCCAACGTGCGAGTTCAACTGCTTTCTATCCATTTCTCAAGTTGTTCAACATAGTTCGGAAGATATAAATATTATTTTATCTGGAGATTTTTTAACAAATATCATTCCTTTTTAAAAAAACATCAAAAATCTAAATTGGTTACTGTCTTTAAATTTTTTAATTTTTTATTTATTTTTTTTGTTTTTGTTTTGATATTATGGACTCTAATTGATTATAAATATTCCATAGCAAGTTAAAGCAGATGTCTTTTAATTTAACAAGGAAAAAATTTCCTTAGAAAACCGAATGTAACACCTAAGGTTAAATAATTTTCCATCACACCTTTATGGCTTAGCATTAATTTATTTCATTAACGGTACCACCGGTGTACAGTGTATATGCTACTTGGTTGCCTCCGTTGTGCCAGGTATTTTTCTACATAATTATTCCGCATGCATATGAATTTTCGCTGTAATTTTCCGCGATTAGTATTCACGGCCCTTTCAGGAAAACCGAGTCGTCTGTCGGTCGTTGTCAGTGATCAAGTTCGCAGCCAGTGCAGTGGCCTTAGAACGCAGCTATTTGCTATTCATCGATTTCTTAACGGCCCTTTGACACGACCGTACAATCTTTAAGGAACCACAAAGGTACAAAAGAACATTTCCCACCCATCCGGCTCGCGGCACCGCACAGCGTGTCGGCTACTTCTACTTAGTATTCCAAATGTTAACAGGGCCGGAGAACAGAATTCGATAAATTTCCATCTTAGAGGCCGCATGGAATGGGCTCCATTAATTACTTCAAGACGCATAGCTTCCATCGAGGTGATAAGAACTTCTAATGACCACATTTGACGTTAAAGAACTTGTCATGTGACAGGCATACTAAAGAAGTTACCTTTGTACCTTTGAAGGGTATAAGGTGTCCCCACGCAAGTACACGACCCTGCGACGAACGCCTTCGCAGTAACTACAAAATAAAATCGCCAGAGAAGAGAGATCGTGCGTCTGCATCTTAAAAGTGTCTACGAAGGGTCATCGCACGCCTTAGATTTAGGTCAGAACGACCATTTTTCACCCGACACACCGGATTGTTTTGTCAACAACTCGATCTTAAGATTCCAGTTGCCGCAACACTTGTTATGAGCCATGGCGAAAAAAACTAGAACAGTATACAACATACGCCCCGGGGCTCTAGATATACACGATGGAGAAGGCGTTCGTAGGTTCATCCTAACTAGAATTGCCAGGTTGTTGACGTTCTTGATTTAAAGCATTAACGTGTTAATAAAGTTTGAAAAAATTGGGACATATTTGGGGCTATTTGTGACAATCAGGACAATTTCAGGACAAATTGGAACAACGCGGGACGTTGTAAATGGCATTTTAAAATATTGTACTTTAATGACTTGTGGTAGTTCTTGATACCTGTACCCAGACCCTCTTGTTTGAGATTGTTCTGGAGGTAGACCTCTATAAAGGTCTTCTTTCCTATAGTAGACATCTGATCTGGCAATGCTAATCCTAGCATGCACGCCGTGAATTCCATTAATCAAGAGTAGACAACGAGCCCAATAGAGATCGCCGAAGAAGCAGAACCACTTAGAGGGTCAATGGTATGGGCGCAAGAAGTAATAAAACATTAGTTAGGGACAAACGAGACTCGGCGATAAGAAGAAGGAGCAGGCGCCGGTTTTACTGGTGTCATCCATTAAGAAAACCACTCAGACCGCAGTGGCTATCAAGCCACGGATGTTCTTATTTGTTTTAATTAAGCGGACAGCAGGATTACTCGCGCGGCACAGAGAGATCTTAATCAGACAGCGACCTCCTGTACCGTGTGATTGTTGATGACTCCGATGTCGATCGTTGTGAGAAGTAAAAGTCGATAAAACTGACAGTGACTCCGCCTTATGCAATCGTTGTCGTCACCCGGTCAGCTACTCACCTTTAATTGATTAAATTTGCAGCCAAAACGGTGTCCTGTCTTGAGATTGTATCGACAGATCAGACAGGCGTACAGAATCTTAAGATCTTACCTCGATCGATGGTCGGCAAAAAATCGGCAAAAATTGAGGTGAACCTTTTAAGAAAATTTCGATTACGTTATTCACGGCAATATCTCCCTCTCGGTTCCCGTGCGGCACCGAAGTAACCTAAAAGTCGCTTAAGTGATTTGACTGTCACCTGGAGTCTAAAACCACCTATGATTGTGGAACCTTAAAGATTTATAGTTTCTTACACGAAATTGATTGGTCTTTGAGGGTTTTGGAAAAACAAGCCCGAGAAGGGGCTTTCAGAAAAGAATAATGTGGGAATTTTCTAGGATTTTCTTTTGTAGATCGATTGCTCAGCAGCCGGACTTATGCAATCGTCGACTTGCTATGATTCAGTCGACTAGATAATGCGCTTTCTTAATTAAGTAATTGGCCGACATTTAAAACCGTATAATGACCGATTGTTGCACGATTACTTTATACCATCATGACGTGGGTTAGAGGAAGTCGACGATCGTTTAATGTGTGCCGGTGTTGCATGATCTTCTGTCGCTATCTCCAACCGCGAGCGAGGAGGAGCCCCAGCTGCCTAGGATGGAAGTCACTGACTCTGGGACTAATAAACAAGTCATTAACTGGTCGGAAAAAAAAGTCACGGACTTCTTTTAAGATCATTTCCGTGTTACTTTTCACATGAGGTCTAATGGAAACACACGATGTCTGTGGGGTACCCCAATTTGGGATAAATAAGCGAAGATGACGCAAAGTTAGTTTTGGGGTAATTAATGAATGAAAAGGTAGTACAGGTGGATGTTCTTTATGTAAAGGAAATTATACACAATTTAAGAGTTTCAAAATCATTTATTCACTGAAAATATGCAATCTTCGATAATACGACACCCATGCGTCCATATTCTTTGCAATATTATTAAATATACGGTCTAATAACTGACTTTGGTGATCACTTAAACATAAATATATTGTGTGTACTACATTTGCAAATTTTAATTCACTTGATTGGGCATCAAAATGAAAACATTAACTATATTATGGTCTTTAAATTCAGTAGGTTTTTCAGGGAAAAAATATAAAGGTGGAAGATGAAAAATAGTATCGGACTTTTCTAGGTTTCGTCCAAAAAGATACATTTTGTATATGGCAAAGATGTTGTGACAAAAATGGCTTCACAAGTTTTGCGCATTTAAAGATGAACCTTGAGCAGAATCACCATCAGAAAAAAGTCTATAATAGACTATGTGCCTAATAACACGACAGAAGGACAACTTAAAATTGTTTCAATTAAAATTAAACAATCTTTAGGTATGCTTTTCTCCGAAATTGAATAAATTTTCGGTTCAATAAAGTATTTTATAAGTTGTGGAGTTTCTTTTAAAGAAAATTGAAATAATTGTTGTTTATATTCGTAATATTTTTGGATACAACTAGAAAATCATCAATCTTGAAAATCTGGGTCTTTAAAAAAAAAGAGATATCTTATTGTTGCTAAAAATGTTAGATTCGAACGGAAACCCTCTATACTCGTTTTGCATTTCCATTTCGTTATTCCAATTCGCTAATTCACAAGATGTACAAGGTAGATTTTAAAATATATCAGGCGACATCGAAATAAATCTTTGTTTAAATATTTAAAATGTCACGAAAGCGTCCAATCCACCTTGAAATGCTACCGAATTGCCTAATTGCACTTGGCAAACATAAAAAGTGCAACCTAATAAATCACCCAAAAAATGTTGGCCCGCCGAAAATGTCTCACCTTCTCTTCGCCATCGTCTGGCCATCTTACGTAATCGAACTGTTATGGAATTCTTTCAACTTCTGTCTGACCTGCATAAGATTGCGCCGAGAAACACCCAGACGTGAATACCTGGGCCTAAAAGACGGCGAGCGCCTTGCTCGACGACCTTCAGTCAGCCAGCCTAATGTAAGACCGCAACGGTTCCGGTGAATTGATAAATTTCACTTCTTGGCCTCATGACTTCTGCACATGCAACCCACCGTCTTGACCTATAAAACTCGACGGAATCGATGGGAATCCGATGGAAAAGTGAAACTTCTCGGGGCTCTGCACCTTCCTTCTAGTGTAGCCATACTCGGCGATACCTTTGGAGGAATGATCGCGAATAGTTGCGAAGGTATTACTATTGGTCGTTTCTTCAGCCAGGGGATTGGGCTATGATGAAATGAGAAAAATCGTAGTTCCATTTGTGCCGCATTATTCTGAGCACGAACTAAGCAGCCACGAATTGAAAGTCCACCTGGACTGACGCAGATGCAATCGAATCTAACGAAACCTGCACCTGGAAAGCGCAGTGCAGCGACTTGGTCGATGGACAATGGATGCTTTCTTGACGACTGGGACGACGACGATGGACAGTCCGATTTATCCAGCGGATCGACGTGATTTGTATCTCTTATATCTGCAGTCTTTTCAGTGAAGTATCACACGCGAAAATTTCACTGTAGCAAAATTCACTTTTTCAGCTCTCGCTATTGTGGCGCCGATGACGATGTCGGTTCTGCAAGAAGTTCTTCTTGCGAGTTACACGCATTTGAATTTCCCTCCTCAGGTAGCCTCAGGTATTCACCATCTTCTAATTTTAGTTCAGAATTGTTCACTCGCGGGACATTTGCATATGTGCCGTTACAGGTGGTTGAGCTCACTGTTGTTTTCGTTCTCCAAGTAGCAGCTATTATTTACGCTAGAAAGTGCGCCCGCTCAGGTGGACGTGCTTGTTGCACTTTGTAAACAACTCTCGCGGATTCGGTTTCGCGAAATTCTTTTTCTGTAGGTTGCATAAAGTAGGAAAGGATTTTTCAGACAGAGGGTACTGTGAAAAATTTGAGAGTGAAGTCGCGAATCAGACCAACACATTGCTAAATTTCGATGATGCCAGCTTAAAAAATGTTTCTGATATAAGTTTCTCCACACATTATTAAGGGGTAAAACCTGATTACTTATATGAATAAATTGGGACATCTACAAAGAATATGTAAATTATTTGCGTTTGAAAAATGTTGCATTCTTTTATTTTTATAAAATGATCTAACCACTTGGGTCTATTCACCTTACTCATACACGTCAAAATATAACTTTCGAAAAAACACACCCTACCATTAAAATTACTCTTAGGTGGGCTTTGCATTCCTATTTATTTAATGCTTGTAACGAAAAAGTGGGGACTTTCGTCAGCACGCAACATCGGAGATACACTTTCACGAAATTAAAATGTTGTCCATTTTCCGGCCATCGTACTCCGCAAGTTGCAAAATAAAACTCCCTCGATCCGAGAGGTGCCCGAGAAGCTCCCCAATGATGGCGAAAAGGGAAAAAAGTTGCGTGCCACATAAGCGCGGACCATTTGTCTTCGTCGGTGTCGTTTCGACATTGATCGCGCAATCCACATGAAAAGCCGGCGAATTAAAAATTAAAACCCTGGGCTTCATTAGAATAAAATCGCGATCGCGTTCGCGGCTCTTACATAGGTCAAAGTGGGCTGTGAATTAATGCGCACGGCAGATTATTGTTAATCCTTTCACTTGGAATAACTGACCCACCTCAATCCTGATCTATCAAGGTAAATAAACAACAATTAACAAGTTCATAAAAGGCATACAGCTGCTCCTCCCGCTGCCACAACAGTCAGAGTTAGTAATCAATAACTGTATCTCGGTGGCTAGCTAGATCAATCTCTACCTTTCCGGACTCGCTAGGGAGGACGAGGGACTGGTGCCAGGTTGCCTGTCTACCTGGTGCTAGATCACGCCCGACATGACCGCCAAAAAGCGCGATCGATAAGTCGCCGAGTGATCCCAGAAACAACAGAATCAACTCGGTCGGCTCATTAATAAAATTTTCAGCAGTCAAGAAAGCTACCGTCGAATCTGTTAAGTGCTGGATCGCGCAACGCTTGACCGCTTTGGCCCGATTTCGACTAACTCCGAATGTGCTCGCCATGTCCAACTGAATAAACAAAAGCCGGGATAGCGATCGGGAGAGATAGAATCCGACAGCGGACAGCTCACTGCCACAGAAAGAGCAAGTCATGGTCCGCATTCAAAAGGGAATAAATGGAAGCAGCTATAAAATCGATATGATGGCGGTGAGGCGGTCTCGGGGTCTCTACAATCAGATAAGGCGCGATACCGCGATTTTATGCAGATTGTCGATCTTGTTGCTGTGACCGTAAATAGCCCTGTGTCGACTTCGCTGACAATCCTGACAAAATGCGATTCCCTGCCAGTCCAGTGGCTGAGCGCTGGTCTTTGGTCTCAAGTGAGCTATTAATTGGCGAGCATTCGCCAGCCGATCAATCTACCTTCACCGAATCGAGCTGGATTACTCATTTCTCGCGCAGCCACGAGACCCAGACTGGTTCTAAGACCTGGTGGTAATTGCAAGGAGATTAAAGGAAAAAAGTTTTTCTGAATATAGTTCGATTCAAATTCTTTACTTTATAGAGATGGTAGCTAAAGTAAAAACTGCGACTTTTATTCTGTTGATTTCTCGTAAATTGTAGGCATTTTAGAAATTTTAGAAGTTGCATTGATTTATTGACAAATTGTTGCCTTTATTTTTTGAATTTGAAAAAAAAAATGTTCTTTTTTATTTTTGGTTTCACCATGTCATTTTTATAATATAGTTGCTTACATTTAGCCGAAAATCAATAAAAGTTCTTTCATTTAACAACCTTGAACATCTTTTAGAAAATTTCAAGAATTTTTTGATTTGTTATGAAGCGAATACATGCCGAAAACGTATTGAAATGTTTACTTTTTTTACAAATCCAGTAAATAAATCTATTCTTCTGAAACTAGATTTGAACAACAACAAAATTTGCAAATTTCGCCACATTCTCGTTTCAATAGTTTTTAAAAATAAACAACGGCACAAGCCTTTCCAGAAAGTGGTATATTTTACTGTAGACCTGAAAGTGCTATAAATTGTCAATAAAATCACAATTTTGAAATTCTTTTATAGTCCCAGATTTATAGACATTCTTCAAAAGGTATAAACTATTATTTATCACATGTCCAACATGATAATAAAATTTCTATAGAACTGGTTCTGACACCGGTCGTTTAAAACGATTACCTACCCTTGTTCCATTCAAGAACTTTGCTTCTAGTTTTACTTTTTAGAATTCACAAAACCAACGTTATATCGAAATTTTTATTTCATTGTGATAGCCGTTTACCAGTGAATTACTTTATTTCGTAGTTTTGTAAAGCCAAGACTGTTTACTAGTTTTAGTTTAGAGTTTAATGCCTTAAAATAAAATATGTGGCCTCCTTAATATTAAAAAAATTAATTGGATTCGACGTAAGCCTGACGGTCTTACTTTGATTTTTCTATAGAAACGTTGTGAATTGTGATATACGTTAAAAGTGATCCATCGTGATCTAGGAAAGCTAACCTTTTTGCATAGTAATTCAGTTCTACTGGAACTGTAGCCTCTTTGAGTCTATGTACAAAATGGTCTGTGTAATTTCCTGAAAAGCTATTACGATGTGGCATTAGTGCAGATCGGTGGTAGTAGAACTTGTCAACTATTGCAGAGGTTGCGGGTTCAATTCCCACTTTGATCGTGGTTCTGTCCTCTTCGCTTCATGCTAGACTCACGGCAATGAGAACGCTTTAATTATCGCATTTTGCATTACATTTTTAAAAGTACGAAGTCCCACGAAATGTCCGCCATAGTGCCATTTGCCATAAAGGCCGCAATGGTCGCTATAAATTCGCAATAAATTTAATCAAGTTGCGGTTGTCTGTAATTTTCTGCTTTCTGATGATTCACGCGAAAAAGTGGCGGGACAACCAGACCGTGGGTGTTAATGAAAATTGTCGTTTTTATTTATTCACTTTGCTCTTTTTCTTATGTTTGCTTTTTGTTCGACTCCATTCAATGTCGAAATAAATGATGCTGTTTACAGGAAAAAAGAGAAGCCTGACAAAATAATCACGCGGCGTCGAGCCGCGCGGAGACCCGGCACTATAGCGGGCAGTTTTTTGTACCGTTCTTGGCATGGATTCAATCCACGTTTTATGTTGCGGCAGCGGGAAAAAAATCGCGCGCGCGAAATAATCGCCGCCGTGTAGTACACGGTTATGACTTTATCATGCGGCTGACGGACCGCCCGAACCTTGCAATTATGCGCCATTATGGCATAGTGAACTCGCAATAGATTGAGTGTTACGTAAAAATTATTAATTTCGTGCAAAATTGCCGTCGTCAGTTGCCGCAAACAGCGACTAGGAGGTGCCGCAGGTTCGGCCGTCGGGTTGCGTCTGTGCCGCTGATTTTTTCCATGTGTGCTGCAGAGAGGTCACTAATCACGCTAATTTACGATAGAATTTAATTAGAACGACTTCAGCCGGCCTGACAGCAACTTTGATCGAGAGTGTCAATAAACTTGTGGCTGAGCGCGGCTCGCGATCGAGGACGCCCGGCACTCCTTTGAGCTTTGACGCGCGCGAATGCAGCGAACGAGCGGTGACGATTTTTTTCGCGACACCTTTTAAGATATACGTTCACCTGGTGGTGGCTTTTGGACTGGTTCGGCGGTACGAGCGATTTATTGCTTTTCTTAAACAAATGGATTTTTGCTTTCACTAAGGCTGATCCGTTATCCATTTTGGGGGGAACGCCGCGGAGATGGACACTGGCGGGGAAGAAGAAGATACGGTCGCGAGATTCGTCGCGGATGTCGTAAATTTTCCAAAGGCGTTTTTGGCTAAATGGGTCGCAGCGTTCGTTCTAGATGGAAGAGGGTCTTTTTTGTCAACTGCATCGAGCCCATAAAAGTATAAAATGTTTTCCTTCAACTATGGCCGGCCTTCTGAGCGGTCGTGAGTAATTCGAGGCGCCTTTCTCCGACCGGCGTTGCGTCACTGATACAGTCTTTGTTCTGCGTCCGCTGCGGGAGCTGAACAAATCCTCTAATTTTGAAAAGAGCCAAAAATGCACAACTACGCCACAAAAACTCTTTGATGCACGATCGACTAAATCACGGCTTTTGGACTATTTGTTTTTATCTGAAATGTAGAAAAAAATGCCTAACATGGCTTTGGATTTATTTATCGCACTCTGAAGTGTTAAAAACATTCATGAGTTTTTTGCACTCGGCGAAATTCTAAATTATTAGTGTTCTATTAAGACGAATTGTGTTTCATTTATTTTTATGCATTTTAAGTAGTTAAGCCTTTACAGAAAAAGATACAATTTTAACACTTCATATATGACCTAATTCTGATCCTAATTTATACTACAAATTTAACTAATTTGTTTGTGATTTTGACATCGTTGCAAGAATTAGTGATTTCTTTAAAATTTCAGCAAATGTTTTTATGTCTATTAATTTTAAAGTTATGGTTAGAGAGTAAAAATTTTTTCTGCCAATTTTTACCACTTTTGCCAGGGGTTTTCTAAATACATTAACTTATTTCTAAAGTGTAAATTCTATATATAATTGTTTCTCCTGTACGTTGTTCTACATAATTCAGTTAAGCAAGCTAATTAAGAATTAAGGAATTCTATCAGCGATTTAAATTTGATTTTTGAAATGATTTCTATAAAAATGGTAAAATTTCTATGGCCAAATTTTTTCAATACTTAATTTTAATTCTAATTTTAAAAAGAAGAACTTATTTATAAATTCCTTTTTGTTCGTTTCAGACTCACACAACAGAATAAATAAACGTCCCTCGGCTGCGGCCGAGAAGGGCTCCATTGCGAAACCCCCGGGGCCTCCCCCGAAGGTACGTATTTGGAAATGTTTGTAAATATTGTGCCCTTTTGGCTCTGGTCGCTTTCTGGGCTTACTAGTCGCTACCAGCTTTTGTTTACTCTCCATCCTCCATTTTGCATGTTTCCCATAAATTGTTATTCATCAGTATCATTTTTTCATTTTGTCATACCTCGCCGACATAGAAAAGAACTAATTACTGAGGACATCTTGTACCGACTTATAAGAGTTTAAATTCATCGTAATTCTAAAACTTGTCTTTGCATTCGTAATACTATTTTCCTCCGTAACACGCTGCTAAATTAATCCCCAAAGTCTGTCGATTTTTTGAAAATTTTTCTCTTAGGCGATCGTTGGTCGAAGGATTAAACTGTAAATAAAAAAATGGTGCCTTAGAAATGGCAAATTTTCTTCAATTAATTGTATTTGGTCACAGGCAATATAATTTTAATTTGTGTTTGCAAAAAATCTTATTTTACTTTTCAATTCTTGAAGTTAGTTCAAAATTTGAGCTCTTTTTGTTTGGGAATGCCGGTGCGTGCGGTTCCCGGTTTGTTCCCCCTGCGTATGCAAAATGAGATTCGTGTTTCTTCTAAAAGCTTTATGGTCGTGGCATGAACCTTACGAAGTGCTTCTTGACGGGTTGGGAAGTGTGGTTTCTATCTTGGCTAATTCAAACTTATTTTGCCTTATGCCTATGTATATGCAATAAATGCTTTAATTGAAAATATAAAACAAAAATAGAAATTTAAAAATAAATTAGATATTCCCGTTTGAATTTCTTTTGGGTAATAAGAAAAATTGAACTACGGTTAATTAATCAAGTGAAAAATTCACTGTAAATCGTGATTTCTAAATAACAAATTGCTTTTCTGCCCACAAACGAACGAAGCAGTCGGGACCGTTCTTTTGGGCTACGTTCGTTTATTTATAGTTTAGAATTTCTCTAACTCTTAAATAATCCTTTAAAAAAGTGATTTGAAATAGTAAAAACAGTAACTATGCATCTGATTAAATGAGCCCGGTGAAAATTTCCCGTGCTGCTCGTCACTTGGGCGCGATTATCAAAAAGGAAAGATTGCTGAGATTTTCAGTGACCAAAGTGACGACAGAATAAAATATCACGGCCACTTTGTTTGTGTTGAATTCAATTGAACCGCGGAAATCCCGAATATCCGAAAACTCGTCAAATTGTAGAGTGAAAATTTTTCATTCGCATTACATGCATCACACCTGGCAACATTGCTGCTCATCTTCCCCTCTGTACCCGCTGGAATTTGTAGCTGTCAAAAAGTCGTTAGGCCGCGCATGGGTTCGCCGCTCGCCAATCGCTCGCAGTCGTCGCGGATTGGCGGTGCGACTCTGGTCTTAGATCTGTTGATGTGGGGAAGTTTTCCATCGGTTTTGTTTTTTGTTTTCTTGGTTTTCCGCGAAATTCCCTTCCAGAAGAGTCACCAGGTGCATTCCGAAGGCCCCGTTCTGACTTATTTTGACGGCGTATTGTTCAATTGACCTCCGGTACCCTGAACCGCGCTGGAACCACACAGTCCCAGCTTGCAGTGAACGTGCAATGACCCAGCGGGAGCTCCGCTGTCCCCTTGGTCATCGGTTTGGTGTTGCGGTGCGCTGAATTCCTTTTGAGCTATTTCTAGTGGCTTTCTGTTTACGTGGATAGCCCCAGCAGTTGCAGTGGACGATATGACTCCAGTGCTCCGCGAGGAGACCCCATAACACAGCAGCCCCTTGGCCACTAGCAGTAAGTATCGCCCTCGACCGATTCAGCACCCCGTCGCGGATCACACGTCAGCCGCGGCCGTCAGGTTTGCTTCTGCTGCTGCATGTGCGCCTCCTCTGCTTTCGTGGGATGAGCCGCATCGGGGCCCCAGTGGTAGAATCTTGACATTTCTCTGCTTTTGGCGAGTTCCATTAGCGACGAGGCGCAATTTACGTAATCCCCAACACCTCCGGACAACAGAGACTCTGTTCCGCGACCTTCAAGGGGGCGCTTTAAATCTTATTCGGTCCGAGCTCTATCCTGAGTCACCCGCCTAAGCTTTGACTATCCGCAAGTAAAAATCGTTAACCAGTGGATAATAAAGGGGGCTGCGTGCCAGAAGTCCCAATTAATCGAAAGTTTTTCATGGTGTCTCCCCAAGGCTGAGCCTCGATTCCCAACAGTGTTGTTCCTTCGATGCGAGTCCGGATGTGCCCGATAGTCTGGAGTCTCTGATTCCGATTCTGAACTGGGCTATCTGCGTGCCAGCGGCGACCGAACGGAATCCCATTCGTGTCGCGAGTGTTTTGAGTTTCGTTGGAGTGTGGCTATCTGGGTCATTACCAACTCGGCTCTGTGCCGTAAGTTAATGTAAGTGATGTGATGAAGGTCCGAGGAATTTTTCTTGAGTGATTTCTGTTGGTCTCGTAACCTCTGCGGACTGAGTGGTATAGAAGATATATTCTGAATCGGAAGCCCCTATGAACGCTTTTTGCGATTGGGCACTCTATCCAGGTCTTAATATTCTTTCTTAAAGGACAGATTCCTTACACAGTCTTTGAAATCCTTCCCTAACTGCAGTATTTATAAAGACAAAGCTTTCATTTCGCATTCGTTTATGGTGGTTTTAAAATGTAGAGCATAAAAACTATAAATATGAACGCAGGTAAAATAAAATGCCTTCTAAAAAATAATACATATGATATTATTTTAGATTAAACGGCCTAAGTGGTTAATTTCGATAGGTTTAATATTCTTGATTCACCAAAGCCATCAAAATATGATTTTATTGAATAATGGAAAATTCCAATTTTAGTTTTGCAGACCTCAAAAATAACCCAATTTTTGGCCGAAATGCCAAAATTGTCATTTAATTTCATTTACAATAAAACGCTGTGTTTTCAGAGTCAACTCAATTTGGTGGTTAAGCGATGAACAACGAATTGCATTTTTAAAAATATACATTCTCCCAGTTTGTCAAAAATGATATAAATGTTGTACTTTTATCTTTATTTTAATAAAAGTATGTAGTAAATATTCGTCATTCTTTCCAATAGACCTCGACTGGATCAATTCCTATATGAGAGCGGATCTTAGCTTCCTTTATTATTTATTTTTCTAAGTTCATGTACAACAGTCCAAAGGCTAAGATCTCGACCTTTTCAAAAAATAAGTTGACCACCTGGTCGGTTCTTCTGAAACAATGAAAGTCTTGTGGTGTAAGATTTTTTTCCTATGCCAATGAACAGAATTTTATCCGTTTAGTTCTCTTATTTTCCCGTGAAATTATCTGCACAAATAACCTGGCAATCGTAACTTTAAAATGTAAGAATTTACATCATGGCGAGTTTCTCTGGCGCAGTTTTAGTCTCACCTCAGAAATAATGAGAAATTCTTCAAATAATCTGAGTTGCATTGTGGTCATGGGTGCTCGCAAAAGTGCGTGAGGTGTCTGCAATTATTCCTTTAAGATACAAAAGAAATTATTCAATATTATCTACCTATTATCTGCGATATTTCGTCGGCTTTAAGTCACACTTGTTTTGCTTTTTATTTCTGGGTTTCGTTTTAAAAAAAAATTTCCTTTTAAAAAAACTTAATTACGAGTGCAGAATTTTAAGATTAAAAGATTGATTATATTTGTACAATTTTAAAACTTTTATCGTACTTATTTTTAAAAAAATAAAATTCTTGAACACGAAAGTAATTTTCAAGGGGCTCACAAACAATACTGCAAACACTATTCAAACATGATTTAAACAATTTTTTAAACATCAGCCAAACAACTTGCTGAGGATTTTGGTAGATGCTCATGGATGCTTATTGTGATTTTTCATTATCGTATGTGACTGGATAACATACTATTCTTAGCATATATTATAACTGAAATCATTTTCCACTGAAGTGGCTGAAACTAAGATATTCAATTACGTGGACGCCAGATTGGGAATTCCTTTAAGATTAATAAAGTAGTTCTTCTTTCCGGCAAGCCGTTGACTTCCAGCTTTCATTGATTTGGCTAGGAGATACGCCGTGTTTTGGACTGTGTGGCTGAAACGCGGCCGGGAGAAAGTCGCAAGAATGGTGGACACGGACAGACAGATAACAATTGGTCAATTCAAAGCCCTTTACGGGTCATGCGGGACTTGAATTCATTCATCCAACTTATTTTCCTAATGGTTCTCGGGGAGTTCGTTCTTTGAGTTTTTTTTGTTGTTTATTGGGTTTCTTTTTTTGTTAGCTAAGCTCTTTTATAAGAAAACTGCATAGTGTGTGTAAGACGTTTGTCCGGTTATCTGACAATCTCTCTAGTAGTACAGCCATCAGTAGGAGAGGCAACAATAAAATTTGCTGATTAAGTGGAAATTTATTCAAACGTTTTGCTAGAAATTTGGGATACTTCGAGCTTTCCTGTTTTTTGCTCATCAAGAGTTTTTAGATTCGTGAAAAATTTGGTGTAATTTTGGATTGGGGTTCATTAAGATGCCGCGTTAGGAATCTATAGATGACCTAATCGAAGTTCTTGATTTTACACCGTAGGCCTGTTCGGAGGACAAGGGACATTAAAAGATATTCAAACATGATTGTCGTTTTGCAGCGGCCATAAAATAACATCATCCACTAAAAATTCACTATGAATTAAGAATCCATTACTAACCCACTTTTTTTTTTGATTTTATTGTAGCCCCGCACTAAAAAAAATCTAACCCTATGTAGAAGTAGAATTCTTCTTTTAGTCGTGTTCTAAAACTACAAAAAAATTCATAAAATTTCCTTTCTCTTTTTTTTATCCAGGACGAGAAAAGCTTGGACATAATGGGTCAATATAAGCCTGAAATTTTCTGCTAGAACATTATATTAAAAAAAAAAACTGCAAAGAAAAATAAATATCATCAATCGCCTTCTGCTAAAATTTTTTTTTATATTTTGCGTGTGCGCGCATTTATTATTTTGATTACTATTGTTTTTGGTGTTTTTTGTTCTTTTTTTTTTAAGTATATTCATATGCAAATCGCAATTCTACTATAAATAGCAACTGTACACTATCGCATACAACTACAACTGATATTTTAATTTTGTCAAAGTTTATACTCAAAGTATTACAACCGTACGAAACGAACGAACAAAAAAAAATCAACTAGTTCCAGGTAAAGAGCCATTTTTACTCTTGTGTTGTTGGTTATGTTGTTGCTATTTTTATTAAGCTTTTTCTGCATGCTTATTGTTGTTTTTTTTACCACGGTTTGTAGCGCTATTGGTTGTGGCATTGTTAGCACGGAGATACCTTTGGTTTCGGGTTTGCTTTTTAGCTTCTAATCAATGAGGAGGAACATTTCCGATGTTCTAATTTTATCATTTCGAACGTAGAACGAGACGCTCGAAATTAGTCACAATTGGAGTGTTTCAATTAAGCTGGTAGGTATTTTTTTTATTTATTTAATTAAGTGTTACGTAAAATTCTTATCACAACGTAATGGAGCACATTTTGACCATTCAAGGGCACATTTTTAACGAGTATCTGTTTAAGTTAGATTTCTGCAGAATGGGATATCTTTTCTCGAGGTTCCGTAAGCAATTAAATATTTAATATAAAAATCGTCTGTACGAAGGTCAGAGATTACACTTCGGAGCTGTTGACTTCGGCAAAAGCAGCTATAAATATAAGTATCGAGCGTTTTATTAATTTTGCAAACACACGAAAAGATCCAGAACAAGTTTCAGTTCTGTACTGAAGATAGAAGTGGGGTAATAATTTTCTTATTGATTCCCCGTCTTTCGATGCAAACATGTCATGCAATCATTTTTCTTAAAAAATAATTTCAGTGTTTTACTTTATTCTCATTTAAGTTTTTAGAAATAAAGCTAGAACATTACAAATATACGTGGAAATGTGATGTATTGAAATATTGCGTAAAAATAATAAACTGAAATAAATTCTCTTAAATTATAAAATAATAAGCGATGCTTGAAAATAATTTATTATTCCTAGGAGTTGTTATTAAAATATAATTCTTAGTCGGAGAAAAAAAATAATTTCCGCTACAAATTCTTGAGAAGGGTTGTAAAATGCTCAAGATTTTAAAGAGTTGTAAAAATTACATAAAAAGTTAATTATTAAATAAATTATATTTTCATTTTTTGTTTTTTTCTCTTTTTTTGTTTATAAGAAACAATTCTGTGATAATTTAAGAAAAGTGTGCAACAAATCTTTAGCTTTGTTACAGTTGTAAATTAAGAAAAAACTCTAATCTTAACTTAACTCCCTTTATATTATTAATATTGAATTGTATTAACTTGAGGAATTCTGTTTAAAGGTTAAGGCAAAATTTAACTCCCAGGTTTTCCAAAATTGTCTCAGTTGCCTTATTAAAGCATGCCACTCTAATTTCACAAAATATTTTTATCTTTTCTGCATTTCTCCCACGTCTTTGATACGGTATTCAATTCCTAATTAAGTAGAAGCTGAAAATAAGTGAGTTCTATAACAATCAGACGCTTGTCGGTATTTACCACCCACTGTTTTCTTAAGGGGCTGTCGGTTTGCTCTTTTTTATTAGTCATCAATAAAAAAGCAGGTTATCAATTTAACCTTCACGTAAGCTTTTATTTTTAAATATTTATTGCTAATCGATTCGGCTGTTGTGGGTTAATTTGGGATTTAGGAATATTTTGCATAATTATACAATACATGATTGTTTTACTTTTGGGAGCCAATAAATCTAACAAATTTGTTGTTTTTTATCGGATTGCTAGGACTTTCAACAGCAAATATTAAAAACACCCTATATAAAGACTGAAAGAATGAATAGTAATTATATCGTAAATTGGTTTACAAATTTCGGGATATACCTTTGGTAAACATTATTGGCTAGACTAAATATAATATTAAAATAATTGATAAAGTTTACTTAATATAATAATTAGTTACTGTGTTGCTTGAATATTTTTAGCCGATGGACATGGCAATAATAAAAGGCACCATTTGCAACAGCTACATTAATTTAAAAACTTTTCTTTCTTTGCTCGGAGGATAGCAACTTTTCCCAAATTTATGTCTGTCTGTATTTATGAAACTAGTAATTTTTTGATATATTTTTCTATTTTTATTTCTTTTATCGCCGTTTTTATGCTTTAAACAGCTTAATGTTTATTTAATTCTTTGCTTTTTGTAATTGAAACAATCTCATCACTTGGGATATTTTCACCGCAATGCCCTCAATACTGTGTTTTTATGTAAGACGTGATGGAGTGTTTTTCCCACCAACCGTTTGCATTATTCAAATTAAGAAACCCGTTTTCCCGCAGCAATAGGCATAGTTAATTACCTGCCATTAAGCAAATCTGTAGGTGCGAATAGGATATTTACTTTAAGTATTATAATAAGTAGATACGTCTCTGCGAGAAGTGTAAATATATAATCGTCATAATTTATCAGGGTATATTATGAGCTTTTTGCTATGAGAAAATTTAAACAATTGCCACGGTCTTTTTAGAATGAATTAAGAAATTTTCTTACTACCTGGCTTTATTCTTGTAAAAAAGTCAACCTCAACAAAATGAGATTAATTAAGATATCGCGGACCGGTCCAAGATTGATCGCAATTATGTAATACTACCGACAAAAATTTGTTTGCTATTCAAGTAATAAACAATGCAATAAATGCGATTGTACGTAAAATGTTCCATCAAAATCGAAAAAGTTAATTGCCGTCGAACCAACCTCGGTAATATTATTCATTATTTAGTCAAATTCATCATGATCGGTTAATTAAACGATTGCGGTCATGATTCACGGCTCTCGCCGTGAATGAATCAGCAGGTGCTGTGAAGTGAAGTGGACGAATGGACGGTCATTGGGCCATGTTTGGAATTTTATTCCTTCATTTCCATTTGTTCGTTCGTTGTATTTTCTTTTAACTGCACCCGCCTTTTTCTCCTTTGTCAGTTACGATCGAAAGACAATTATGCGCAAAGCTGCATTTTCCGTGAAATATTGCATGTTTTCTTCCGCCTTCTGATTCAGAAAGTTCATGCTCAGATGAAATTTGGATTAACATTTCTCTTCCCTATTCCCGATGCATCTGAGTGAGGTTTGGGTTTTAATACATATTTTTATCTGTATAATTTTAAACTTAAAAGAGATAGGTAAAAAGTGCTATTAATTGGCTCTTAAATTAATGGTAATTTTTTAGTGAGTACAGAAACTTTTGTTTAAATTATTAAATTAATTCTTATAAGAAAAATTAGTATTGCTATTTTTGGGATTTCATCTTTTTAGAAAAATATTTTGTTTAACAAAAAATTTATTTGCTTAATCAGCAAACGCTCTTTCAGTGTAATGCTGCTAACTAGAAGAACGCATGACTAACTGCATGTTTAGTTAAAAAATAATTATATTTACACATTTTACTAATCTGTTGAGTAATATATGTCTTTTTGCTTTTTTCCATCCGATAAATAGATGGCTCACATTGTTGGTGTTCCGAAACGAGATCCTTGCCAGAAATGCTCGCTTCCCGTATTTCTCGCCGAACGTCTTATGATCGGCAAAAATGTCTATCATAGAACATGCTTGCGATGTGCCAGGTGTGATTCTCAATTATCACCTGGAAGCTTTTATGAAACAGAAATCGACGGAGAGTACTGTTGTGAAACGTGCCCAGATGAGGAAAAGAAATTGGACGTAGCAACATCGTCCAAGGAGAGCAATAAAACTGAGACATTAGTTTCAAAATCTATAGCTGATCGATTGGCATTCTTTGAAAACGATGGTTCCAAGGTATTACAGAAAAGTCTAAGCGATGAAGAGAAATCTCAAAGTCTTAAGAAGTTTACTGAGACCCAAGTACCGTCTGTTTATAAACCGAATGCCGCTTTGAACAGCTTCATGAACAGCCATCTATCTGATGTAGTCGATTCCGTTTCACACACTTCGTCAAGACGAAGTAGTAATTCTAGCAGTAGTAGTACTAGTAATACGACCGAGGATGATGTATCGGAAGAACCACCTGAACTACCAAAATCTCTACCGCCATCGTCTCTGGAAGTTGATATTTCTGGCATACCATCTCTACAGCCATCAGAAGCATCACTAGAGTCATCCACAGTAGACAGTAACGTAAATGTAGACTTGAAATCTCAAGATGTACATATAAGTAGTGCTAAGATTGAGAACACGGAAAATATCCCGCGGGAGCCATCAGTGGAACATTTTGAAGAACATGAAGATACTTCTTCTACATCCCGGTTAAATGATCTTACTCTTAGTGTAAATGTTACCAAAGATAGTTCCGAAGATGATGAGCAGATGAGGACAATAATAGACCCAACTTCAGTTGAACGTTGCAAAGAAACAGACAACAAAAGCTCCCAATCAACAAATAATTCAAGTATGGTGCGTGCTCGTCTACATCAATTCGAAGTTATTGCGAATAAGTCCCAAGAAAGTAGTATTAGTAGTTTAAGCAAAAATAGGCTAAGTGATCATCGCACTAAAGCGAACAGGACATTTATTGTTGAGGGAAGCCTACAATCGCTTGAAGAAACGGAAGTGCCTAAGATTGTCCCGGAAAGTAAACAGGAAGACAGTCAAGATGGTAGTACTGAGATTATTAGTTCTACTATTGATTCAGTCGCTAATAGCGAGAAAGAAGATGCAAGTTACACAGTTATTGAAGATAAACATCAGAAAACAGTGGCTGGGAATGATGGGCAGGAGGGTTCCCACGTCCACACTACGGAACCTTCAACTTTTCGTTTTGATAAGAAAAGTTCCGAAGAAATTGTACAAAGCCAGTTATCAGTTGACAAAGAAAGTCCAAGTGCATTGCACTCTTCAGATGTAAAAATCTCGAGTGATTCATCACTCGTAGAAAAATCACCAGCACAAGATTCAGAGCCGCAGAATGAAGTAGTGCGCGAAATCGAGTCACCGAAAGAAGAAAAGATGGTAGTGCAAGACACTACCGTAAGAAAAGAATCGCTGAACTTGGTAGAGAAACGTGACGAGTATCCAGAGGAGCTCAATCCTTTTAAAAGCGATGATGAAGGCGACCAGAGCCTTAAGGCTCCGATTTCATTTAAGGAGAAGAGGAAAAGTCTAAATCCGTTCGAAAGTTCAGATGAAGAGTGTGAAAATGAGAAAAAGATTAAACCGCCGAGACCTCCGCCTCCGAAGAAGATATCTACAAATCCATTTGGCAGTGAGTCAGAGGATGAAGAATTATCACTGGCCAATAGTGTAAGTAACAGCTTCGGCACTCCAAGAAGAACACCTGTACCTACACCAAGGAATTACAAGTAAGTACTTCTTTCTTAAAAGTAATAATTCTGTTTGATTCCAAATATAATCTAGCCAAGAGGGAGACAAGAAGGTGTCGTTTTGTTTTTATAGGTACAAATAAAAAAAATTTGTACGGAATAAAATTATAATTTTTTATTTAAAGATCACGTATCGGTTTTTGATGCATGCGATCTAATTGCATTCTGCGCATCAATGCGCAAAAAAATAAAATAAAATAGCGTGTATTGACCATCTTAGTAAGTAAGATATTCGTTGTTGATTAGTATTTGTCTTAGTCCCATAATCTTAATTTTTACTTGCAACTTAATGTTCGAGCTGAGGACACATATCAAGGTTGTCTCAGCTCCTCCTCGTTATATGAGTCTTCGTCTTTGAATCTCCTCTACCTGACCTTCGGTGTCGCAGGTTGAGGTAACCATGACCAAACCACCCACACCGCTCAAGTTGTAATTATGCAACGCACCGTGAGCCGATTAATTCTTTGCAGAACTCTGCGAGCGCATCAAGAATACGCCTTAATGTCTTGCATTTACGGGAGCTCCGCGGCTTTAGTGTCTTCTTTTACTTGGCGAAGACGAAGACGAGCCTACTACCGCCAACAAGCAACCGAAATCTTCATGGTCTTCCCATTCTCGGAAGTCACATGCAAAACAGTTAACTACCTCGGCACATAATGAGCCGCTGGTTCCGTTTTTGCGTACTTCTTGAAAGGCAGTTGGTTTCCAGCTGTTGCTACTGTTATCGCACCGCGCGCGATTCGTCTTCAAGCAGCCGATGGCTTCCTTGCAAGACAACGTTTAGGCCGCGTGCGAACCACTCGTGAATACAAAGTGTCATTAATCAGACGGCGTTTGCATTATTTTTTGTCTTAATTAAAGTTTTCTAACTGTTTTTCGTAGCTAACTTGCCACCAGTTCCGCTATTAACACTATACCTTAAGTCAGTTGCCCCTTGACTATCAACCTGTCGACAGCGAGCCCAGATGGGCGCTAGCATTGTCCTCCACTCGTCTAGACCCTCATTCAGAGTGCTATTTTGTTTCGTGCTCGTTTTTGAGTAGCAGTAGTAATGCTGAAGTACAAGTATGTTCGTCCGTCTTCCAGATCAGCGTCAGAGAATGTTACACCTGAGCCCACACCGAGAGTGACCAGACAGTCCTACGATACTCCGCTTAAAAATACCAGTGACTACTATGGAAGCACAAGTTCACTATCTGGCGCCGGATCAGCGGTTAAGATAAATCTCGATCAGTTTCACAGAGAAAGCGAAGTTAGAGGTTCCGGAAGATCTTTAGCATCTTCAGGTAGTGCTAGTGGGGTGATCAAACCGAGGAGAAAGAAGGCACCGGCACCACCCCCACCGAATGTTGAGAAGGTCTCCAAAGAACTCTTTTCACCAACTGATCAAGAGAGCAAGAAATCTAGCCCTGGGTCTAGTACGGCTACCACACCGATACCACAGAGGAAAAAGCGTCCAGCTCCAGCACCACCATCTGCACCGAAGGATAATTCATCTTTGCTATCCATGGAACCCATAATTAAGACACCTATTGCTGCACAAGACGATAAGAAAGAAGATAACGCCCCAGCACAAATTGAGAAACTCTGTGATGAGGAGAAAGCTCTCTTGGAGGGTAATAGTAAAACAACTTCCAATGATTCTCAGAGCACTACTACCTTGGGAGAAGGCGATGATAGTAATACAACGGGCAAACGTCGTCTGATCGCCTTAGATGCAAGTCTAGTGGAGGACGCCAATTCCAGCGAAGACCTTAAGGCAAAGGAGCCGGATAATGTTGTCTATAGGCGAACTTTGGCACCTCCTGTTCTGGATGACTCCCTATTGTCACCTACGTCAGATCCTGCCGAATCTCACGATCGCCAGCTCGAGAAGATGAAAGACAATAAGGAGGCGAAGAACAGAAATCGTCAGAGCCAAATCTCATTACCTTCTGAAGAAAATGATCCCTTGTACAATAAATCTGTTCATGGGAAATGGAAACGTCGTAAAGGACCTGCTCCGGCACTTCCCATTCCTCCAAAGAAGGTGCTTCAAATGTTACCCCTTCAGGAGATTCGACACGAGTTGGAAATCATAGAAGTGCAACAACAAGGTCTTGAGAAGCAGGGTGTTATGTTAGAGAAGATGATACGCGAACGATGCGAAGGACCCACGAGCGTAGACAGTACCGATGGTAGTAATTCAAATCCTCCGAACTCAAAAGAAGTTGAAGATTTGATCCTTCAACTATTTGAACTTGTTAACGAGAAAAACGAACTTTTCCGGAGACAAGCGGAACTCATGTACCTGTAAGTTCATAACACCTATTTCAATTAGTTTTTAAAAGAAAAGTTCGGAATTGAGTATACATCGACTTGACTTTCCTCGCGAAATTTTTGAATTTAATTTATCCAGCAGCTATGGAAGCTTTTAAACTAGGTTTTCTGAATCGGTGCCGGAATTATTTCAAAGGTTAATGAACTAATTTGAATAAAGCATAGCATAATTTTCTTTTACCGGAAAATATTTGGAAATTTATTTTCAAAATATTAATTGAGTCCTAGGGGAATTTTTGGATAAAATTTAGAAAACGCTAAATTAAAACACCAAATAAAACATTTCTTCAAATTTGCTGATATCGGTTGTGTAAATTGAAAGAAATTTTTATATTTTTTTCAATTGTTACATAATGCGTTTTATTTAAATATTGTAAAAAAAAACAGGAGACGGCAGCATCGCTTGGAACAAGAACAGGCTGATCTGGAGTACGAGATTCGAGTTTTGATGGCCCAGCCGGAGCGAAATAAAACCGATTCCGACAAAGCCCGGGAAGAAGCATTAATTGCGCGACTTGTTGAAGTCGTCCAGTTGAGAAACGAAGTTGTTGAGTGCCTTGAGATGGATAGACTGAGGGAAGCGGAAGAGGATTTAGTGAGTATTGTTTCTGATTTCACTTTATTTTTATTATACATCTGATTTGGATGATATTTAGAGAAACTGTTTCAAGAAAAGACGTAGCATGGAAGACTTTGGTGGAATAGTCAAAACAAATCATTTTGTGGATGTTTTCGATTTAATAAATTTCTACTGTTACTGTTATTTTGATAAAAAATTTTGGAATTAAATACTACTATAAATTTTTCGGTATTTTGTTATGTTTATTATTAGTTTTAGGCATTTGCCTACATTAAAACATTGCAAATGGATTTTAGATTTCAAAATTATTACTTTAATAAAAAATAACTTTTTATTTAAGTTGTAAACTTGTTTATAAATTGAATTTTTTCATGTAAATACGAAAGTTTTCTTGGAAGGAAGTCAAAGGAAGAGGGGTTTTCAGAGATTTTTTAAATAATAAAACTGAAATAAATTTAATATAAATTGGAGTGTAAACATTTTCATTTACGTTTGTAGAGCATCAAACAAAGATTAGAAATGCATTCAGCAAAAAGAGATGAAGAGCTCAGCAAACAAACTCCGACAAAACTCTCGAAAAAGGAAAAGAAAAAACAGAAGGAACACAAAAAAATTGGAAAGAGCAAAAAGCTTGATGCAGATAAGGTAAAGGAAATTCACTTTTAGTAAATATTAAAATTATATGTCTTCATCTTCCAGGATGCTGACGAGTCTGAACTCAGTGCGGAAAAGCAAAAACCGAAAAAAAAGAAAAAGAAGTTCCTCTTCTGAATTTTTGAATTATACGGACAAGACAGGGGCCAATGTCCCTAAAAATTTCGTTTTTAAATCTCTTCCGGGTTAAACCCAGTCTTTGTAGTGGCATAAAAAAAGACAAACAGTTAAGCGCATTTCTTTGGATCTTCTTAGCCATGGCAGAAATGTCTGTATTTATTTTTATCAAAACAGTTACGAAAAAATTGTGATAACTTGCATAACTTTTCTCTTATTTTTCATAAAATTTTATGATTAAGTTTTTTTTACAACGTATTTCTACTTTTTTTTGTAGCTAGAGATTTCAATTCCCCTTGCTTGTACACATTTAAACATAGAGCTAACTATTCATATCTAAACTCGTTTTTTTGTCTTCGTAAGATTCTGTGTTTTCAACCAGAGAACTTTTATTTAGGGATTTCGATTTTGGTGGCTTTTTTTGGAAGTTCAATTGAATCCCATAGTTTTATTGAAGTAACTAAGATTTTGTTTATATATGTTTTTTGATGAAAACAATAAAGTTTAATTTTGCTATGTAATTCTGTTGTTTTTAAGGGGATGGGATGGATTTTTAACGTTTATTAATATATTTTGATTATTAAAAAACAAAAACAGAGATGGATTTCTAATTTTGTTGTGTAAACTTTTAACAGTTTACAGATTTTCTTTTATGTACTTCGACATTATATAATTATTGGACTGTTTAATCTTTCTATTCAATAACTTTCTCTTCTAGAGTTAACTATTTTTGTGTACATGCAAATTAAAGCATTTAGTGGGATTTTTATTATTCGCTATAATTTAGCTATTGCATCAAACTATGGGGTTTGTAAGATGTTGGTTTAAAATAGAATCAAGCCAAATCTTAGATTGTAAAGAAATATGTGTTTTATACAGAAAATTAAATTAGCTGTTTGGTTATTCCTATTATGTTGATAAAAATAATATGCAACGAACAATGTAACAGTAATCTATGTTTTGTAAGTCAGTAGAATTTTCATAAACGTCCCGTTCGATTAAGAAAATTTTTCAATTCGAAATTGTCGGTATAAAAATTTTATCAGCGATTAAATTTTGATGTAATAGAAATTAAAGAATTAGATAGAATTATGGAACCTGGAATTTTTGAAGCTGAACGAAAATTTCTATATAAGGATTTTTCTTTAACGAAAGCCAAAAGAGAACTTCATATGTGGAAAAGGGCTCTTCAAATAGTTAAGAGTTCTAAAGAAGATTATTTGACTGTAGCTTTGAGAAAGTTTCGAATGCACAAACTGCTTGAATATATTAAGAGACAAGATTATCGAAGGAATAGAGGACCGGTAAGGAAACTAAATAGAGCAAGTTTTGAACTACTAAAGAAGCGATGGACAGATGCTAAGAAGATAGGCAATGAATATTCAAAGTTGAACAAATTCGCGGCTGAAGTGTTTCCGTCGTCGTCTAGGACAATGCTATTGGCAAAAGATGCAATTGCCCGAGCTATGCTGGAAAAGAGAATAATGCGAGCAAAGACGTATGGAAATATGCGCTCCAGTATGAATATTGTGAAAATTGAGAGTTCAGATAGCAAAATGAGACCAAGACGGGTTTTGTCAGAGAAAATTTCTAAAGAAAGGAGAAAGGCATGGATGGAGTATGGATCGTACTACAGTTTAAGAAATAGACTCTATAAAATGGATTCACTCGGGCAATTTAATGAAGAATATCAGGATTTGCTTTTGAAGTGCGTGGCTTTTGAAAAGAATCACCTGAATGTATGTGGATTCTTGGAAGAAAAATTCTATACCGATTCAGCCTTCCGTCGTGCTATACTGGCTTTTATTCAACCGGAAAGACAAATGAATCAAGGGTTAATAAAATCGAAGTACGCCCACAAAAAGCCATTTATCGAAAATGGTTCATCGGATACAAATTTAAAAGTAATAATTATGAAAACCGATGAGGAGCAAGAAAAAGAAAAAGATAAATATAAAGAAAACGAAAACGAAAACGAAAACGAAAAAGTATTGTTTGAACGTAAAAAAGCTCCCGATAAAGAGGAATTCCCTTCAGTAAGCAGAATTACTTTACCAACACCTGTTTTTGATCCTGTAAAATCTGATTGTGAGACGATATTGAATACTACTAAGTATGATAACACAGAAGGACAGTCTTTACCTGAACAAATAGAGAATGTCCAGAATTTGAAGCTTCTGTCTCATGCAGTTCTACATAGTCGCACTTTTGATGATGCGGTGTTGGAAATAATAAAGCGCTATGGGATGCCAGAAGAGAATACAGAAAATACCGAGCAACTTTTGTCCCGCCTATTCTTAGCATTTGGCATGAATTTAGTAAAGACAGCAGTGTGTGAAACTAAGGAAAATCAAAATGTTGACATGAATGCAGTTAAGGACACTGTAAGCAAACAAGCCGATATTTTATCTCAAGTTTTAAGTGAAGTGTTGCGGCATACTAATAAAGCGTAAATTTTAGTACGAAAATTGTTTCCTGTTTTATTACAACCATCCTTATTTGATGAAAGAAAAACACAAAGGGAAAAATTTTATGGAATATAATTTTTTTTCAGTTTTTCGATCACAAGAAATGTACAGGGATGTACAGTTTATTCGATAATAATTGTTTACTCTCTTGATTCTATACGAAAAGTAAGAGTATTTGAAGGAACGTTTTTGTTGATTTTTAAATGAATATGTTCAAAATGTTAATATTGCGTGAAGAATTTAATTCCATTCTAAAGTCTCGAGCATTGGGTTAGAATTTTACGCTTATTTTGTATTATTATATGAAATTATTGTTGCTAATTAAGTTGAAAATTTATCCGATTATTCCTAACAATTTATGTATCTGTCTATGATTTAATTCTCATCAAAATATGTTTTTAGAAATATAAATATATTTTGTAATATTAAGACTTTATAAGGTTCGTAGATTTTTTATAATTTCTTTTTAAAAACAAAGAAAAATAACGTAAAAACGAGAAATGCCCTCGAAATAAGTTTAGACTCTTTTTAGTAAAATTTAAAATGTATATGTATAGTAATAACTTAAATATTTTCAGAAATATTGTTTTATCTTTTGAATTAATAAGAACTATATAACGTCTTCGTGCATAACACTATGTGTTTTCCGAAAGTAGTAGACATGTTTTTTTGTTCCCGATCCAATAAATCTATTCTTCTCTGATAATTAATTGTCATTTCGTTTAGTTTTGTTAGGTTATTCGTACCTTTCTTGTAGTGATATTTCTCTAAGTTCAAAATTATTGGTGGAATTATACTTTAGTCATATATAGAAATGCCTAATATTTATAGAGACTCTGAAAATGCAGCATACAAAACCATAAAAAATGGACTGAATAAAGTCCTGAAAACTGTCGTCAAACAAGATGATAAATTGTCAGCTAAAAAGATTGGCAATAAGGAACTTATGCTAGAAGTGTATGAGAAAATATTGTCCGGAAAACGACTCGGAAAATTACCTGCGAGATTGGGAAAAGTAGTCAGTGTAATCTCTATGAGACCTAAAAGAAAACATCGGTCTGGAAGATCAAGAACCACGGCAAATAAATCCAATTATTGTACTCAAATAAGTGCGGATGAGAAATCTCAGGAGCCTCTTAAATTGTACAATAATAATCAAGATTCTAAGAAGGAGTGCGTAGATATGCCTGCTCCTTGTCCAGCTTTCGAAAATCAAGGCGCACAAACTGAGAATAGTTATTTTAAACGAAATGGATTTCCTTGTCAAACACAGTCCTCTAAAATTGAGAACTCTAAATCTTTTTTAGGACAATGTTGGGGAAATCACAATTTGTTTTCTTTTAATGTTGATGATGAAATTTCCATAATACCTCTGGACTCTAGTAGTTATGTGTTGGAGTTAGAAGAACTCTCTGTAGTTCCTCCATCAGAAGGCAGTTTTGAGAATTTTTCAATAGATAATTCAAGAAAAGGGCACTATCAGATAGACTACACTACTCATTCAATGAATGTTGAAAGCCTTAAACCAATAAATTGTGAAAATTCTACTTCAATGCTTTCAAATTTAGAAGACTTACATCAGGATTTATTGCTAAAGAATACTCAAGATGGACATAAGCAAACTGCCTTGATTGATAAGGATGTCGCCTATTTAAAAAAACTTCTTAAACAAGATCGGAAGTACCATTGTTTAAAATCTGAAGATCGTACGAATATAAATTTTCTGCTGAAGAATTATGCACAACAAATAGAAAAACAAGAAAATATTGTTAAAGGAAATTCAGAGAACTTGGGACAGACGAAAAATAATTGCAATTGTTGCAAGAAGGCAGCTGAGCGGTCTTTAAAAAAGCCATTTACTAAAAGAGATCTGGAGAAATCTGTTAAAAACCGAAAATGCTCCGAAGAAAGTACTTCCAAAAGATCGATTTCGAAAAATGATTCTAAAAAAGAAATAGATAGACTTGTTGCTACTGAAAGGTGTCCTTCTTTGTCGCCTTTAATAGTTTTTCCAAAGACAGAAGAAGTTACTTTACTTTCTTTACCCTGTTCCCCCTTATCAAATATTCCTCTACCCGAAGGATATATCTCGACGAATGCTTCCTTTCATCCTTCAGCATGGGATTTTATAGTGCCACCCCTAGAGATGAACGATTCTTTAAGCGAGCAAGAAAACGATATAGAGTATACCAAAGAAGGGTGTTTCCAAGAAAGTGGTAACAAAAACCAAAATCTGCACATAATTTTCAACATTTCTATAAATGATTCTCGATTACAAAATCGTACATTTCAAAATGATTCAAACGATGGAGATATTGTAATAATTTTAAAGAAAAAGGATTATAATCAAGAAGTAAAATGTACAGTTAATCCAATAAACAGCTACAATGTAAATCAAAGAGTTAGAAAATTCTATAGCATTTCTTTTGAGTATATGCTTTACTGGGAGGACTTGCCAACTGTCAAGCTTTGTCCATTATTTGTGTTAAACGCAAAATATTTAGCTAAAGAGTTTACAATAAGATGTCTCTCATTTGAAGACCTTAAATATGCTGGAGATTTTTATATACTTAAATCACAGAGTCCAGAATTTAGTGTACAAAAAACAAATTTTAAACAATTGCAGATGCAGCCAAATATGTTGTCTAAGCTTCTTCTGTATAAGTTTGTATAGATTAATGAAAATTAAGTTAAACTACTTTAATTAAACTAGTAAATTATTTTTGTTAGTTTTCAAAATTGCGTGTTAATTGATTATATTGACTAATTAAATTGTACATGAAATAATTCAAATAAAATTGTAGACAAAAATTGTTGTTAGTGTGTATAACTTTCACAATAATTAAGGATAATAAATTTGCTTGAATCCAGTGCAGATGACTTAGCTTTCAGATTGCTTTGCCTATTTTAAATGTACGGATACAAGTTTCACCAGAGTGTCTGATTCTGCCAGTAAAAAAATACTACAGCAACAAAAAGGAATTATCAGTATAATTTAAACTTACTTGTAGCTATTGTTATGTTTAAAAATAATGAAGTAATGGCTGATAATTAATAAGAAATTAGTATTTGTGAGGTGAAAGATGAGGAATATTTTAAAAAAATTAAATAAATTAAAATTGCTAATGGATATAGCACACTCGTGAAAAGTGATCAAGTTTCAAGATTCCAATTTTTCACTTTGATTGTTTGTATATATAAATCAATTAGTCCTTGCTTTCTTGAACCTAGACAATAGACAGTTCTCTTTTCGCTGAGAATCGACAACTGTTTTTTTTTTTAAATAATATATTCAAAAAAATTATTAATAGTTGTATCAGGGTGTAGTTTTTTATTTTTGCTCCAATAATCACAATGGCTTTTGCAAAGAGACGAAAGACCCAAGGAGAATCTTCAAAGAACAACGCCATGTACACACAACCTATTGTTAGAACTGAGTATAAGAGATTGGCTAGTAAGGAGGAGATAGCTAACAACAAGAAAATTTTCATTAAACTCTACGATTTATTAATTAATGAGTATAATGCGAACCGCAGGCTCAATGAATTTGAAAACGAATTTTCAGACGCAAATTTACCAGCAGAGATAAAGACAGGGCCTGAAAATGATGGTTTTCATAGACCCAAACGCAGAACTAACTAAGTCAATGGAGTAAAGTGTTTAGAATTGTTTAGGGTTATTTAAATTCAAGTATATAAATCTCATGAAGAAGAAGAATCCAACTTTGAAATCATATAATTCATTTGGATTTATATATTTATGTTCTTAAAGCCTTTTTCAATAAAGTTTTATTAAAATTCTCTTTATTATCTTGTCATTAGTTTTGTACATTTTCTACTAAATAATAAAGTCGTATTTTATAATCGAATGTCTAGTAACACCGACATCTTTCAGCAGGGCATCGAGATGGGAAGGTAAGGCAAGCATCTAGGCAATATACATCAGCACCTTCACGTCCTTCTAGTTCACCAATGGCTTCACAAGTTTGTCTATATAAAAATATGATGGGATAATGTGAATTTAATTTGAACAAAAGACTTTATACGCCTCTTATAGTAATTAAAAAATACTACTTACGGGCAATGGCATATAGTTTCTGGACAGTGGGGTGGGTATTTTAGACAATTCGTTTGACACCAATAGTCCATTCCAGGTAGACGTCGGTAGAATTGTGTTGGCAAACAAACTTGATCACTAATAAAGTTAAAGGCAAAATAAAAACATAACCAATTTCAGAACTCATAAACATATTTTCGATATAAAAAAAGTGTTGATTCCATTAAAAAAATGTTAGTCAATTCCATAAAATGTTATGTTAAAAATAAAATGTAATCTTAGTTAATTCCATAAAAAAATGTTAGTTTTGGTCATGGATGAGAATTGTTTACTTCTTATTAAACCTATTTCCGCAAGAATATGCACTAGATTGATTTTGGTGAAACTTTGTTCGTCGTTTTAACATTATCTTAGGAGTAATATCGTATAACTAAGAAATACTATCAATTCAGGTTCAAGTCAAATTTTTAAAGATATTTGCCAACCTTATGATTATCTGATGTAGATCCCTTAGCTTTCAGGCTATATAATGAACGTTTTATTTCGGGAAAGCTGGAATTTTCAACTATACTAGTTATCCTCTATGTAAGAATTAGGTAAATTTTAGTTAAGTTGGGCTAGATTTTCTAATTTGTTTTGTTTTTGGAAAATAATACTGAACTTAGTAGAAGTTGTTTTATATTAAGGGAGCAAGGGCATTATAGCATATTTTTACTTTAGATTGTAAAAATTACAATTTCAAGGATAATTTTGTTTTGTATCCATAAGACCAAAATAATTTAAGAAGGTTTTGTACTTTTTTTAAATATTCAGAAGTATGGTTTTATATAAAACGTAAGATGTAATCTTATTATTAAAGCACTTTTTCTTATAACTTTGTTTTTCTTTTTTTTTGAATGAAATCAACTAATATTTGCAAAATAGACAAAGTTAGATTATAACATTGAAAATTATTAACAAGCTAGAGATTATATTATAATACAATTTATTTATTTTCGTATTGTAAGAAAGTAATTTTTAATTTTTTTTTGACGTTAAAATAATATTTGAATTTTTTATTAATTTAAGACGGCGGCGCAAATATGACGAGCGTATTTTGCTAATTTTGCCACTTATGGCTCGATTTGACTTGTTTGATACATTTGCAATTTAAAATTACTTTAAAAGAGTGTATTTTGTGCAAAATAAATGTAATGTTGAAATGAATTCAGGATATAAAATTGTTATATCCATTTTACGTTTCTCATAAGTAAGTTTATTTTTTTAATGTAAAAATTTTACCGAGACCAAGTAGACGGAACTTCTACGTTTCAACTAGATACATCAATTCGTCTTTGCTCCCTAGACAATTGATAGTTGTTTCCTTCTTTGAGGAATGACAATTTGTTTTGTCTCTACTAATTTAAAAAACAGAAAATACATTCAAAATCATTGAAAGTATAATAAAACTTTATCTATTTACGTTCTAACGATAGCTGAGATGTTTGCAACCAACAAGAGTACTCAAAAGGCAGATTCTAAGTATTTAAAAGATGATCTTAATCAAGCCTTAAAAATTGTTACTAGTCCTAGGGATTCCTCATCAAAAATTAAATCAAAACGGCCGTTTAGCGTTCACGAGAAAGAAAGAAATGGTAAAGAAATTTTAGTAAGTGTTTTTAATAAGATTATGATGGAAAAATATGAGCCTGAAAAAATAATTCGAAAGAAAGGCGAAAAGCACTTGAAATCTGAAAAGGCGGTTTCAGATACACCAGAGGGCAAAGTAGCGAAATTGAATGAAGTTTCTGCTGAACGCGAGATTTCAGCTGCAACCGAGGTGAAATTTACAAGACCGAAAACGAGAATCATTCAAAGACGAAGCAGTAAAAATGAACTTTCGACTCCGTGTACGAACGATTTGTGCACCAAAATTCGGCAGCTTGTTCATATGAATCAACAAGTACAAACATTCAAAAAGAAGTTTCTGGAGGTTCCTGCTAATTCAAGTATTGAACAAAAAAAGGCACTACAACAGAGGAAATATGATATTGGTAATGAGTTCTCTAAGAGGAATGCAAACCCTAAAAAAACGTCCCCTAATAAAGCAGTCAAACCGAAAATTTCAGTTGAGGAAGCTCCCAATGATGAATATGACGACAATATTCAGATTCCAGACAAAGTCGCACAGAATTCTTCAGATAGGGATGCTGTATTTAAATCCTTTGATATGTACGCTGACTGTCGCCAAGACGAACTAAGCTCTCCACTTTCTTCAGTACAATCCATTGCTGAGACTTTTGAAGAACTTTCAGCAAGAAGATGCTATGACAGTGAATATACCTCTTGTACGGAAGATACTGATAGAAGTCGAAAATCAATAAAAAAAAAAAGTTCAAGTGCTACAGTACTTGTTCACTTCAGGGAATTACTTAATCAAAATAAACTACCACAAACAGCCGACGAACTCAAGAATACGATCTTAAGTGATGAAGACATTTCGTTCTTAAAAACGCTTGTTGCAGCAGACGAGAGGTATCATTGTTTAAAACGTGAAGATCACAATCTTTTAAAGGAGATATTAAAGAACCAATTGAAACAAATAGAAATTCAGCAAGGTATTCTTGAGGAAACTCTAAAGAAGTTGAGACAAAACACGGAAACTTTTGAAATAATCAATATTCTGAAGAGTTGTAGTCAGACAACTGACCGGGTTTTAAAAACGCCTTCCAAGAGAAAAATTCTAAAAAGTGATCGACCAGATGAAAAATCTTTGAAAGAGCCTCTTAGGATGTCAGAAAACAATGAAGAAATATTTTTGGAAAAGTCTAATTTAGATCAAAAAGATGGTTTGAATAAAGAAACGTCACCCAGAAGGCCTTGTAAAATGTCATGGAATCCTAAAGAAATATTATTTGATTTGAATGACATGAAAGAGCATGTTCCTAAGGGAAAGCTTGTGTCTCTTAAAACGTCGAGAAGCCCTAAAGAAATATTAACCGGAAGACCTAATTCAAGGAGTCCAAATGATGGTTTCGCTACAGAAAGGTCTTTTAAAGAGTTTCCTAAAAAACCACAGAGTCCAAAAAACGAAAAGCTTTCTAAAAAGCCTCCTAAGACACCACGAAACCCAGAGGGAATATTTTCTGGAAAATCTGATTTAATGGGTTTAAACGAAGACCTGACTAAGGATAAGTCTCCTAAAACCCCACTAACCCCTGAAAAGGCATTTTCTGGAAGATCAGATTCAGAAGCTTCAAACGAAAGAAATAATGATAAGGAAATATTTTCAGGAAGTCCTGATTCAATGCTTCTGAATAATGATTTACCTGGAGATCGAATTTTTAAAGTTCCTATTATTAAAATACTACAATGTCCGGGTTCAGAATATTTACAAGATGATCTGATCCAAGAAGAGCCTTTCCAAGAGCTCCCTAAAACACCAAAAAGCCCCGAAAAACTATTTTCCAGACCAGTTGATTCAAATTATCTGAAAGATGGTCGGCGTAAAGAAAATGCTCTTGAGGAGTTTCTTTCACGACAAACTAAAGGAATATTTAGCGGAAGAACTGTTTCAAGCACAGGAAATTCTAGTTCTAATGAATGTTTCTCCGAAACTAGTTCTTTTAAGTCAACTTATCATACATGTTTTACTGATCAAGGAGACATCCAACCATCTGTTTCTGCATCTTGTGACAATAATTTGGAAAAACACTTTCCAAATGGAATTTCGGAGGATATAGTTCCACCTTTGAAATTAGAAAACTTAGACTACATTCATCCGAGTGATTTTTTTAAAAAATCTCATACTGCGAGACCATTTTCTAGAGATGAAGTCAATAAACAACTAGGTCCGGCAGTACTCTTCCAAAATGCAACATCGCGTTACGAAAAAATAGAATTACTTAAAGCTGCTTCTCATCGATTAGAGACGACAACTGAAAAAGATCGAAGTGACGATACGGATGATCTTTTTGCAAACTTTAAGAAACATTTAAACTATATGAGGTCTTTAGATGTTTTTACAATTTGCTTTGAGTACATATTCTTTTGTGAGGATCTTGCAACAATTGAAGTTTGCCCAATATACGTGTCGAGACAAAGATGCTTAGTTAAAGAATTTAGTATAAAATATCTTTCAGTCGACGAAATGAAGGATGCCGGGGACTTTTACGTCCTTCGACCAGGAAGTAAAAGATTTCGTGTAGAAAAAACAAATTTCGAGAAATTGCAGATGCAACCAGACAAATTGTCTAGACTTCTTCAACCGAAGTATCCAGAGGGTATTGAATATAAAGTCAAAACTAGAAGTATGGATAATTTCAATCAAATGGATCATTATCCGATTCCAGGTAAGCAATATTTCAAAAATCATTTGGTTCAAGTTAACATTTTTAGGATTTATGTTGAGGTTTTGAATTTCACGTATTCATAGATATTCGCGATTTTCTCTTTAAGGTAAGCAGATTTTAAAAATGACAATATTTTTTAGATGATATTATGATAAAGAGCGTTATATGCTGCTTATTCAAGACGTGGGCAACGTATCCAGATTTGTACCATCATACGATTTCGAGCTGTTCGCGATATTCGAGTAAATCATTATTGGATCATTCCGAAAAGGATGAAAAGGAAACTACTAGCAAATCAAATAAAAGAAAAAATAAACATAAAATTACTAAGAAAGGAATAATTGATATGGAAGAAAAAATTGATAAGCAAAAACAAACAATTGACATTCCAGTATCTTCTGGTATAGTGCAGATAATAAAATGTAATAGCAACCAAATTTCCATAGTGGAACATAATGAACTAAAAAATGCAGTTGTTGTCATTGCACAAATTTTACTATTTTCATTACTTGTTATTGGTTTGTCAATGTTTGATTATATATGCCTAGAAATATAACTAGACTATATTAAAAATATATATTTTTAAAAATTTGCTAGTTTTATCTCAAAAGATGTTAGTCGTGAATTGATTTCAAATTAATCTTGTTGGCTTATTATCGTCTATATGTTTTTGTATAGATAATAAATCAAAGTGCTACTGAATACAGGCCAAATAAATCACGTAGTTACATAGAATACTGAGTTTTGATTCGTTTAATAATAGATGCTAAGATCAAAGTTCGAATAAAACTTAATCACTACTAATATAGTAATACTAATAGAAAAAGAGGAGTTAAGTTGAAGTTAAGTTCTTCACTGGTTTAGAACTGTATGAATATGAAATATTTCAGCTTCAGAGACAGTATAAATTGGAAGGGAGGGTGTGTATGGTATAGTTTTTTGTTCAACTTAAAACATGTTTCTATAATTCCCCTTTTCAACTACTCTGAGCATTCTATGAATGTCATATGGTGTATTTGTAATAATGTACAAAAGGTGTGATCTAATTAACAAATATTTATTAGGAAAGGAGGACCTAATTTTTTTATATGTTGACCGTTCTAAAGACTTCTTGTAAAAGTCATTCTAATCTATATGCATTCTTTTATGAGGATTTTAAAATTATATTTAAAATAGATTGTTTTGAGGACTTTTTTTATAATGAGAATTTTTTAAAAATCTCTAGCGTTTTTTCCCAAAAGTGTTAATTACACAAGACAACAAATTTCAGGCAGACACTTTTGTTTAGTTTATAAATTATGGAAGTCTTTTAAACTTAGTGTACAAAGGCTTCCCTCTTTGAAAAAAAAGAAATTCACTATAAAACCAGAATAGACTTTTTTAAAATATATGAATTCAAAAATTTCATTGTTAGAAATCGTTTATATATTTTTTGTCTGAATCGACACAACTTCAATTAAACTTTCGCTAAAAAAGATAATTAGCTGGAAACATGGTAATTTATTGAGTCATGACTACTTCGGGTTAGTAAAGTTATTAAAAGCTAAAAGATGTACGGCGTCTTTGAGTTTAATCTTACATTTTCCAAAAATCCTGGTACTTAGCGATGTATGATATTTATGAGAATTGCAAAAATCATTTTAAAATAAGTAGTTATATTTACAAAATACCATAATGTGATTATAAAATACCTTAAAATATTTTGTTAGTCCTCTGTTACCTTAAGCTTATTTTGAAAACAAAAACACAACAATAAAATGTAAAATTTTTTATTTCACCAAATTCTACTTACAATTAAAAATTATCCGAAAACCAAAATTAGCAAAGCTACTAAAAGTTAAGTGAATTAATTCTATGTGAAAAATAAACAATAACTAAAACTACTGAAATGGTAACTGGTGTGTCTTGTATATTAAAGATTTTAAAAAAATTATTAGCTTGTGATCCTTCTCCTGGTTATGAAGTAAAAATCGAATGGCTTTAACCTTTGGTACAGAGCATAAAATATACAATAAACATAGTGTGTAATTAAAAGCCAATAAAAATAATGAATATTTATAAATGAGATTATATTTCTACATGAAAAGCTGTCCAAGATTGGCTCTAACTACTGCTTTAGCTCAAAGGTGTAAATGAGATTCCTTAAGCCAACTACCACGAAAACTTACCGCACGACGAGTGGAAAGACATTGTCGGGACCAGGGGCACGGAAATCACGATAATAGAGTAAGAATGGCGACTTATCTCCCACAAATGCTGGCGGAAGACCTCCTGTGTTCGATACTATAGCGACATCGGCGCAGTTTCTAAATGTTTCTTTAAATTTGATAAGTAATCAAAGTGTTTTTCATTAATCATTTATTAATTACTATATTAATTATTCTAATGTATTTTACCGGGTTTCCCACATCCGACGGCTTCGGTACCATTGTCGCAAGTGCCCCACATATTCCCCGTGTAGTAGGTCCACTGAAGGACACACTGGTTGCATGTCACGTATGGCGGCAATCGTACTCTGTACCTGAAGATGTCCTTTTTCTTAGCCTCGGTTGGAATTAGGAAACGATGCTCCCGTGTGCCAGAGATGAACAGTGGGTACTTATCGAAGCAATCCTGAGTTGCTTCATAGTGTGGGTTGTTATTAGGACATAGGAACATTTCAAAACGTCCGTAATGGTTGGCTGTAAGTTCCACTTCTACTTCAATTTCCTAAAAAAAAATTCATTTTAAATAACGATTTTATTTGATCATTCATTACGAAACTCAAAAATGCATACATTTTTTTTCTCCATTTTAATTTTAAAGGTTGATAACATTTTTATACACTTTATATTTAAAAATAGAAGTTGTAAGACTGCATTTTTGTGTAAAACACTACAAAATTTTATTATTCTTAGGAAAGCAATTATAAATCAATTTTGAATTGGTATAGAAAATTGAAAATCTTCAAAATATAAGCATGAAGAAAACTGGCAAAATTGTGTTTTAATTGTTGCTAAATTTATACCTAATTTCATGCTATGATTGCGGTTATAAATTGACTTGTTTGTATTAAGTTTTTGTTTTAATATTAAGATATTCCTCCTCATTTATATCAATCGCATTACTGCATCTTGCAATTTGGAACAATAAAAAAATGGTCGGCGAACGTCATTTTAAGAATGTTTCTTGATTAATACTTTTTACTTTGATTATCGTAAACGGCAGGTAAACAGATCAGGTCAATATAACACTGCTTGAAATTTGCGCTGCACAAATATGTCCTTGACTCTCAATTTGTCTGCCATTTAGACACATTAGTAGTCGTATTTTATTTAATTTTATTGTATTTTATGTTTTTTTTATTTTTAATTACCGCAGCTCAATGCCATTATTAGGCCAATAACTCGAATTAAAGCTGATAAAAATGAATGGATTAAAGATATGCTAATTTTATCGGAAAATATTTCTGGAAGAATTTACTAAATTCGATTTTTTTCGACAATAGTTTGAATTTTCTGATATTTTTTTATTTTGAATTTATTGTTTTACGAATATTTATGAAAGGTACGATAAACAAAATTGATGAATGTTGGGAACGAATAAAATTTAACAGTTTTTAATCAACGTTTTGTTTTTTTAAGCTTATAAATTTGTATTAATAATTTCATCTTATTTCTTTTTGATTTAGATTATTCTAATTTTTTTGATTTGATGAAAAACGATTTATTTGAAATGTAAATAGTTTTAGAAAACAAAATAAACATGTTGTGTGTTATATCATAAGTTTTTTTTAGCATATTGGACCGGAATTTTAAAAAACATTTACCGCATTAAAGTGACATGATTGTATCTACTTTTCCTGAATGATTGCTTAAATATAGATTTTAAGATTATTGCAAAATTCTTTTCAAACTTTACAAATTTTGCAGGAAAATGACATTGCTCTATTTCCGTAAAATCAGCTAAATTGATAATTAAATGGATAATTTTGTCATTTATCACATAACATCTTAGCGCTTAATAGGCAAAAGCAGAGCAGCTGAAGTAGATTAAATTAATTTTCTTGGTGCGTTTGTTTTCATAGGAATCATATTCCAATTAGCAAATTTGAAAAAGGTATTAAATTACAGACAAAGTGAATCAGCATTAAAATGTGAAGTATGTGTAAATATATTTACTTGATAGTGTGCAGTCACTCCTTCTCAGTCTGTTGTGCAGCTCGTTATTTTATTCTAACTTTGATTAGAACTTCAGTATGAAACAAACGGTTTTTTTTGTGATATTCGCGATTGTGGCTTTCACTCAGGTAAAGATTTTAATCGTGTTCTCTAGGTGCTCAAAATTATATTATATTATTTTATTAGGCCGCGATTGATGTTGGAGGCCTTTACGGTTTTAAGGGATTCTACAGTCCTTATGGACCTATTGGGCCTAATAATCCAGTCGTGTTGCCTTATGGTCGCCTCGATGTGTTTGGTATACGCAGGAACACTGTTCCAGGTGGAGTAAATCCTTCTATATTTCACATTGCGAACTCCTTCTTTAACAGACTGTTGAGCAGAGTACAGACTGCTTACGTTTTGCCTGAGCAGATTCCAAAACTTAACGAAATAATGCAAAATACGGTTCAGAATTATAAAATCTGTGAGGATGAATATTTGGCGATGGCGAGCATTCTTAACTTCAAAAATTGTATGCTTCTTCATACCAATGTCGCTTTAGAGGAAGTTCGAATGCTAGAAGAGTCTAATCAACCCTACAACTACAATGTCCGACTCTCTTATCCATCTGTCCAACCTGCAACTATGGTACATGTCGGATCGACACATCCTAATTCTATCAAGGACACCAGTGACTCTGTTCTTCCAGAACAAGGAGAAGGAGAACTTAGTAGTGAAATGGAGTTTTAATTTTGTATAATTGCTTGAATTCTATTTGGAAGACAGACTTTTTAATAAAAAGGAAAGAAAGTATTTTGTGCTTTTTTTTAAACCTATTAACCAGTTAAATGCATGCTATGTTAATATTTCTATAGCTTCAAAAACAAAATTTTAGCTATAAGGAGTGAAGTGTA
Source organism: Proctacanthus coquilletti (assembly GCA_001932985.1). NCBI lineage: Eukaryota > Metazoa > Arthropoda > Insecta > Diptera > Asilidae > Proctacanthus > Proctacanthus coquilletti. The sequence goes on along the minus strand of MNCL01000106.1, from coordinate 307,003 downwards.
AGCTTGGTAAGATCTGCCTAACATTTTAACAATTTATAGATGGAATATTAAAGCTGAGATATTTTGCTAAAATTATTTATTTTTTTATTTATTTTTTTTTGTAAACTAGAATCACCAAATACATCAAATTGATTTCATCTTCTGTTAATTTTCTTTTGAATTTGCATAAAACATGCGTGGGAAAAACTATGAAAACACTTTTTTCAACTGTTTTAATACAAAAAAATTTATTCTTTTGGTCAGGTTAGAATTTTGAAAAAGTCGTGGGAAAATTTCACATTATGTGATTTGAGTACGGAAAAAGTATTTGAGTTTTGAGTATTAGGTTGCTTTTGTTTGCAGTTTTTGGTTTTAATATTATTATAATAATTTAGTCTGGAATATGAAATCAGTCGCATTGTCTTTAGAAATGAATTATTTAGCATTTTGTACTGATCGACAATTTTATCGTTTGGTAATATGAAATATGAAATTTAGGGCTTGTAAGAAAAGGGAAAAATTATAAAAACGTGGATTATTTCAATCTGTGATTACCAAATATTTTGGAAAAGATTTTTAAGTAGATTTTTTTTAATTAGTATTTTTCTGTTCCAAAATCAGTTTAATTACTTCGCAATTTCGAGAAAATACTTTGCTAGTTATCTTTAAGTAGTTAAGAAAATAATTTCGCTGTAGAAAAATTTGAAACTAAAAAGGAAGTTAGTTAAACCTTTAAATTTTTTGCGTTTTTTAAAAATAACTAAAAGAAGAGTTATAGAATAGAATAATTTGTGAAAAAGTCAAACATTTCATTAAAAAAATTGAGTAAAATAAACGCTTTGACATGCATTTTCCCAACTAATTTAAGTATTTAATGATTGTACACCATTATTTTGAAAAAAGATTTCGGTAGATTTCTGTATAGTTATTATTTCAATTTATTTTGCCAAATTTTCAATGCATATTTGTTTGAAATAAAAGAGCTGAAGTAGATTTAGTGAATTTTCATTGCTCTTTCCGTAGATATCATATTCCAATTAAAAGTGCTTTGACGAAGCAATTTGAAGAAGTTGGTAAATTGCAAACAAAGCGAACAGTTTGCATTTGGTCGGATCAGCGTTTAAAAATTATTTGTATAAATAAAATTCGTAAATTGGATAGTTGTCAGTCACACTTCTCCATTCATTGTGTAATTGTCTTATTAAAAACTTTATTTGTTTGCTCCCAATATGAAGCAAGTAGTTTTTCTTTTTATGGTCTTAGCGGTTGTGGCTTTCATTCAGGTGAATAAATTTTATCTTTTTCTATATGCTTGAAATTAAGTCTTTTTCGCAGGCCACTGATGTGGGCATCGGTAATTTTGACATGTATAGTCCATACGTCCGGCGTTATATGTACGATAATCCAATGCATTATGGTCGAATCCGTCTTTATGGTACAAGTGGGAGTTATGTTCCAGAGGGAGTAAACCCTTCTATATACCACATTGCGAACTCCTTCTTTAGCAGATTGGCGAAGAGAGCAGAAACTGCCTACATTTCACAGGAACAGATTCCCCAACTTAACCAAGTAATGGACAATACCATCCGGAATTATAAATCTTGCGAAAATGAGTACTTGACAATGCTAAGTATCTCAACTTACAAGAATTGTTTGCTACTTCATACCAACAACGCCTTGGAAGAAGTTCGAATGCTAGAGGTGTCTAATCAACCCTACAACTATATCAATCGGCTCTCTTATTCATCTGTCCGACCTCTAGCTGTGTACAGTGCTGGACAACCCATGCATTCTAATTCTATTAGGGCATTGAGCGATTCTGTTGAACCAGAATAATGAACAATGACCAATGAAAATTTTTATTTGACGAATAACTTCTTTGGAAAGACAAAGTTACAATAAATATAAAGTTAAAATACAATAAATCCCTAGTGCGTTTCTTTGAGTGCTTTGAACAAAACTATAGAAAAAAGAAATCATTTTTGTGTAGAAACATTGAAAAAAAAATTCATTTTTGAAGATTGTAGTTCTGAAGGTTTTTCTGGCGATTTCAAGTCTACTTTCTTTTTGGTGCAATTGAGTTTTAAAGGAGCATGAAACTGTTTAAAGCATTTATTTTTACAAATTGCGTAGTTTAAAATTATTTCAGAGGTTTAAGCAAACAAAACAAACAAAGATAAATAATAATATAAATAAGTAATAATTTTGGTAATATTCCACCAAAGAGAATTTAATAGCCCATGTAAATATCATAAAAACGTAAATCTGTTTTATTCCCGAATTTATGAAACACTAGAGGATTTACTGAAAATTTTAATTGAGTTCGCAATGCCTTAATTAATGGTTTCGAATATTTCAGTGTTGGATAAAATTTCAGCCGACGGGAAGCAGAAAATAAAAATGGTAATAATCCACATGGGGTCGTTTGCACCGAGGGCTGTGCTGTGTCGGTCAAGAACAAATTAATTTCGATATTAAAATTAACAGACTCACCTGGCCGGCTGTGTAGTACCGTGAAATTATCCCTTTAGCAAATTCGCCCCCGGCCTCGTGCGGCCGAGGCTCGTCAACGTGAAACGCGTCCCCGCATACGCCGCATCTGCCCAAGTTTTGCTCCCATTGCACCGCGTACCCGCCACAGAAGAGCTCGTTGTCGTTGTAGTTAACCGGGTTCGGGTATCCGTACCGCCACATTGCGTTTCGCGATGGGGGATCCATCAGACGACCGTGGCCGTGCACAGGTACAAGACTCCAGATGACCTTAAAGGGAATTTAAGGAAAATAAAAGGCGACCGCCAGAACCGAAAATTGCACCGAAAAGGAAGATTTCAAGGGTGCTCATCTTCATAATTATTTAAAGGCGTGTGGCCGATTTTGATTAACCTACCTGAAGCACGATCGCACATGTCGCTATCATAGAGGGCAACGGAGCCGACATCTGAAATAAAATAAAATAAAACGGAAAAATATAAAAACAACACAAGAAAAGTTGACGTGAGATTTCGAATATTAAGTGAGTAGTCATTTTTCGCAAGGTGATAATCGCCACCTTTAACATGGCTTGAGTAAAATTCCAAATTATTTAGTACAATAATAAAATCAGTTTAAATTAATAATAGAAGTGGATAATATTTGGGATAGTTGGAGCAAATCCAGTCATTTGCAAGTGTTATGCAAAAATGCGCAATCATTGAATTATTTGAAAACTTTTATACCCTATTAGAAAAAAGCGGAAAATGTTATATAATTGTTTAATGAAATGGGAGAACACGGGGTTCGAGATGATTTTTAATATCGAACACCTTTTCATAAATTGTCCTCTTATTTGTTAAGTGTTAAGAATAATTTCAAATAAATATAATTTGAAATATTTAATTTTTTTACTTGTTATCACCAGAGGTTTAATAATTTATAATTTAAGTCAACAAGTTCGTTATCTTTATTATTGTTATAAAGTTCAAATTTCAAAAATTAAATAAATCTCTTGAAAAATATGGTTTTGATATTAAGCGTTTCCGTTTTCAACAATCTGAATTTTTATTTTGTTTAAAAGATAAATTTGTATACAAATTAAAGAATAATAGTTAATAGTTAGTGTAAAAATATTAGTTTTTTACGAAAAAGAGTAAATTTTGGTTTATTCTCTATTTATTTGCACACTGAAATTTTTATACTGAATTTCGGGATATTTTCCAATATTTCTATGTTTATAATTAATCAATTCTGCTTCAAATATTTAATTTGAAAATAGTTTAGTCAGTCGATCTTGTTTGAAATTTTCCACACGAAGAAGGTCATGGCCTTGGAGGTACGTCTCGTTTCACAAGGAAAGTAAATTAATGTAAAAATAGTTCTTTATTCCAGAAGATGTACAGCGAGTACAGATTTTTTTTATTGTTCAACAAATAAGGTGAATAAATAACCGCCGAGAATTCTTTCCAATCCACTTAATATGTCTCTCAGCAGGAATTGCATAATTTTACGTTCAAGGGCACATACGAGTCCGCCCGTTGCTTAACGTAATTATCAACTTCAAAATTTCTACTTCATTTCGAATTGCATAATCCTAACAAGTTTTCGCGAAAGGAAAAATTTTATACACTGTTTAGTTTTTGTCAAAATCAATGTGTTTTCGATGAAGCCCAGTAGAATTCCAAACTAAGTGCATTATTTATTCGTCTACTAGGTCTGTGAGGTAGCCAGTAGAGGCGAATTCATCACTCGCATCTATTGGCACACTTGGCGCATTCAATTATTTCTCGTCTGGTCACAGTTTGCATGCTAATTCAGTCTAGCTCTACATTTGCTCATTTGCTAATTTTCCAGGGAGGGAGGATCACTGATCGAGCGAATGACCAGTGGAAATAACGACACAATTCCACTGGCCAACGACCTATATACACCCCTTTAACTCTATTATAAACTGAACTTAGATCTCAGTTTGGAGATTGATTGGAAGATTGATTGATTTTCTATAAGAGATGAGGAATGACGATGATCACATAAAACCCCAAAAAAAAATCAATTATTTTAGAAGTCAACACACTTCCTTCTGATACTGGTGTTATGCAGAGTGGACTGGTTTTCCAATTTAAATTTAAAAAAAATCTTTCAAGTTCAATATCAAGTTCGAGCTACATTTTAATGCCATCGGAGTCGTTCACCGCCAACGATGGATTCTATGTGAGCAAGTTTTTGTGCATCCACAACCCCGAGAGGAGTTCGTTATCTTAAGTGTTTTGGAGAAATTGTGGACGCTACTTGCAATTAAGGCGGTATGCCGGATTAAGTGATAATTTCTTAATTTTCGACTTGATCTTGAAAGCGCTCGTTTTGTTCAAACTTAATTGAGTCACCTTGAAGATTGACGATGTGGTTTAGGAACGGCTGTAATCTGAGGTTCCATATACTCGTAAATTAAGGACCGCTGTTTTATTAGTTTTGAACACAATGTTCTTGAACTCAATTAAAGTTTTAATGGTATTAAGAAGTACCATAAAAGATCTTAAAAGGCTTAGGATAAAGGAGTATATATTGAGGTGGAAAAATAACTTCATATTGAAATTCGTTGGGAATAAATTAAAATTTGCAAGGAAAATTTTCCAGACATTGTACTTATAAACAAATTAAAAAAATCGAAGAATTTTTGCGTAAGTTTAACTAAGTCAAATGGGATAATTTATTTCATTTATGTAGAATTCGATAGTCATAGGTCTTTAACCTGGTTCATGTCTATCACACACACCCATTTTAATTTCGTATAATTACGTTATGTATAAAAAAAGTAGTCGAATAAAAACTTACATGGATAAAATTCATTCTTGAAAATGAAAGTCTACACGCTTGAAACAAGTCAACGTCCAAAAGGTTTTCACTTATTGAGAAGTCGCTGGTTATGATTTATTCATCCATAACAATGAAATGAATTCTCATCACCAAAAAGGCACGTCGACCGCATTTCGAACAAACAAACACGTCGAAAAGGACCAAAAAATTGAAAGTGTTACGTCCAAAGATGATGAAGTCCGCCAACAGGGCGAAAACACATTTCGCGAATGAGAGCTGCCTGATTAATAACAATGTTGACTTAAAAAAAATAATTCAGAAATTTGTTTCTTTTTTTTGAGTAACTACACTATGGCGTAATTGTAATTCGTGTCGTTTAGTTTTTTAATTCAATTAGCATTAAAGCCAAGAATCTAAAATCGTTCATAGAGTCTAAAAATCGTTTGGTTAATTTTAATAAATTTTAAACATCTATACAAACAAGAATTGATTATAAATTTTAAATATTTTTAAGCTGCACTTTCAAATTTAAAATGTCTTCTTAAATAGAATCAATCGAATAAAAATTGCAACTGCATTTTGAAGCAGGCTTGCCTTGAGAATTAACTTCTACTGAAAGTCTACCAAACTAAATTTTTAGAAATATTGGAAAACAAAAGCTAAAGAATTGTTAAACATTTGTTTATTTAAAAGTCTTAAAAATGTCAACAAATATATGAGAAAATTTTAAACTCTTTTTACACTCAAAATTCAATTTAAAATAAATTAAAATGTCCATTAAAAAAGATTAATTGATATGATAACAACACTTTGTATTTATTTTTATTAAAATTTTTACATAAAAAAATAAACTAGAATTAGTGGGTCTAATTATTCCGAAAATTTTTTAATTAATATGACAAAAATAGCAAACATGACGGAGAAATTTTAATTAAAAGTTCAAAGGTTAACGACCTATGTTTTTTTTATAAATTCTTAATATGTGTACATACACAGCATATTTCGTTGTCACGTTTTAAGATGCACGTTTTTAGTAATAAAATAATAAACGTAACATGATTCTGGTTTTCACGAGAACGTTGATCTTGTAAAATCGTAAACGCGTAAAATATTCAAATAAATAATTAACATTTTTTCAGGTATTGGCCCCCAAAATAACGGTAGTTCTCAGTATAGCTTAAAATATAAAGAATCAACCTAATTTACTGTAGATTTCTGGTAACAGGTTCTCTTCAACGGCACAAAAAAAGTTTAGTCTATACCTTCAGTGGGAAGAGTCTTCCTAATTAGCATGAAAAGTTATTTTGGGATGCCAAACCTTTGCTGAAAGCAGGTGGTCTCGGAGTTATCTCATATTTTATGATTTTGATAGCATGTCAAGATGATATCGGTTTTTAAGTAAATATTCAAAAATGTTGCATTATCTTGTAAAGATAATCATTGAGTTCAGTTAATTGAATTGCCATGGGTTTTAATTGGCAATATTCGACATCATACTGTAAATTTTTTATTGTTAAGTAATATCCATGAAGGTGAAAGAACCGTAACATATTTTAGGTAATGTCTACATAAATTTATTAATAATACCGCGAAAATTGTTAACTTCTCAAGTAGTGATCACCATTCTTAAGGACTTCTGATCTTAAAAAGCATTTGTAGACTTCAATTTCAAAGGAACTAACGAGAGAAATAGAAATAGGTGAAAAAGTCTCTTAGAAATTGGCGATTGGGGGCAAAAGGAATATATGCCTACATAAAATGAAATTGAAAAATACTGTAATAAAATATACCTATAAAAGCCAAACTCGTTTCTATCAAAATTAAATCGCGGATATTTTGAGGGAGAAAGTATTTACAGTTAATTGTATTTTATATTATAAAAGTGAACTGGTTACGTTAACTAAATTCGATACAAAAAAGGTAGCAATGTGAAAGAATTCGAAATAATTAAAATTTCAACAGAACACGACCGTCTGACCACGAATGCGCTCCGTCGTTTGTGTCTCTAGTGCATGGCGAAACTGCCTATTGCATACTAAGTGACTTCAGTCGATACGTTTCTGCATTCGCAGTAATATGTCATCTTCATCATGGGCCACATTCCGTGTCAGTGGGAATGGACAAAACGAAATCTGTGTGGTCTGCGTGCTTCCCTTTAATGTCCCCCAATTGTCATACCTTTCATGTGCATGAAGTGCAGTATTGAAGATTTACAATGGACTTGTTTTCGTCTTAACTAAGTATTGCAATTTCACGAATTTTTGGCAAAAAATTGGTTTAAAAACACGCACAGGTGAGACCCAATCACCTTCGTGCCCTGAATGGTAATACTCCCCGAAGTGTTGCTATCCACTTGATTTAATGGCACTATTAAGGCTGAAAAGTCGACTCACACGCTTTATTTTTGCACATCATCCACCTTTTGGTTTTTTTTTTGTTTTGCACTTTAACTTACTCCTTTTCGAAATTCAAATCGCAAATCAATCACGACTATTCGTGGATGATGAAGGTGATGAAAGTTTGAACGACCCCTTTGACGACACATTTCCAAAAACAAAAGTTCAAAAGAGATGTAAAAAGAATAAATCCAGAACAAATAGCCGTTGATGGAATTTATAAAAATTTCCGCGAAAAAATGCTATTAAAATTCTGTCACGATTTGGAGATTAAGATAAAATGCCATTAGGCGCCTTTTAGTGATCTACATTAATGACATCTCGATAATTCAAGAATTTTGCCGGACCTTACCTGGTTGACTGTTACCAGCACCTGTGCCGTTCTAAAAGGGGTCCAAGAGTAATCAAATTTGTCGTCATACACTATAGGATTCTTTCTGGCGTTTGACAAATTTGCGGCTATTTGGAAAGAAATGTTTAACACATGCTAGGAGCCGTCGAGTCGATAATGGACTATATAAAATTTATGATAATCCTATAGTAGTAAACCTTTAGCTAATCTTGTTTAGCAACCGGCAGATTAGATAGTGCTGTTTCTAATCCAGTGCCAGATGATTAATTTTGTTTTGCATTTTTAAATGTTTTGTTTTCTAAGAATGTCCATTAACGAAAATATTGAGAGCATTTTATAATCCTGCCTATTTTGAAAATTTGAAAATTCATGCATTTTGTTTTTTAAAGAAATTTAAAATACCATTAAACTAAAATTAAAGAAAATATTCTAGGGAAGTCCCGAAAAAAAACATTTCTCAGTCTGACGAATGAAATTTTAACTTTGTGTATTTATTATTTTATATTTAAATTTTAGTGGGTAAGTTATGGTTAGTCTTACTAGACTGAAATTGCACATGCTCTTCTTTTTCATACCCTGATTAAGTTCTTTTAATTTCCACAGTAATGCTTTAAGAACTTTAGAATGTTCTTTGGTACAATTGGATTATTTAGTAAAAATCGGTTCTATTAATTTCATCTAAATTAATTTTATGCACTAATCCCAAATTATTTCATCGCTTGTGATGAGATAAGAAAATCTTTTACATTTTACTTTTACTTTTCGGGCAGATGTCATGTGATACTCTGGTTAGAAAACCTGTTGCCAGGTGAAAGATGGATGGTTGTGGGTGCGATCAGGTGGAAGACCGCTGACATGATTTTGATAAATTTCGTCAAGTAATTGTTTAAAAACGATCAGAGTTCAGGAAGTACGGTTTTTGTCATTTGTCACTCAAGGTCACGAGTGAGTCGCGCCAGAATAAATCTGCGGCTTACCAATCAACCGAAATGAGATGATCACGAAAGATTAATCGTTTCGAGGAGGAATCAGAATGTGGTGTGTCGAAGACACAACCTCCTTCAGTAGTACACGTTGTTATAATTTTTTGGATTCTGGCTCTTTTCTTCTATGGAAAAGACACAGAGTCAGCATAGGCAAACATTTGCAATTCATATTTTGAAGAATTGCTTGGAATATGCAGACGAAAGTATAATTGTTTTTCTTGGGTACATTTGTCGAGCCCGTGATGTGTTCTTCGAAAAATTCTAACAGAATAAATTTTGTGTAACATTGTCCCGGAAATATTTTTAAAGAGAATAATGGAGCCATACCCAAATTTGAACGCTTCTATTTTTATTTGGAATATTTTCTAGGTTAGCAACACCGACGTTGTACGGCAAGTGACGACTGTGCATTTTGGTGTGTATACAAAGTTAACTACATTTACATATATAATATATATTTAAATTTTCCGGTTTTTATTTTTATTTCGATATTGTCATCTTTCCCTAAGAAAACCATTAAAGACTATGGGGAAACTCTGATCGCATTCAATTTTTAAACTATTGAGAAATACGTACGTTCTTTGTTCATAGAAAAATTCCATTCTGAATTTATTTTTTTTGCATGTTCACTACTTTTTGTATTAATAACAATTTAGTACAATGTGGCATATGCCATATTATTTACATAAAATTTACTGAGTCATAAATCGTCAAATTGTTCTTTCTTGAAATTATAGTTGAATGACCTGAATTATTCTTTCTTTATAGCTTCAAATCACATTTGCGTTCATTTATATGAGGGTAGTTACCTTTTACACCTCGCTATCATTTGATTGAGGGAAAATCGAGTTCTGAATCCTGAAAGGTTAGTGTAAATATTTACTATATGAGTATTGAGTTGATAGTGAGATTGATAGAGCTTAATTTCTATTTTATTTCTTTATATCTGTATTCTATTTTATTATAATTTTTCTATGGAACTTAAATCTTCTTGTTTTACGTGCTTTGCATATGTGTAATATAGGATTAGGTATCCTTTTTATTCTGAAATAAAGTGTATACCATACATACCTCAAAGTGTATGTAAGCATTAATCAAGCAATTTAATTTAATGAGAAGTAATTTCTCTGGCAATTTGAAAAATCAACAAGTTTACGATTTTAGCTGCTTCTGTGTTGATGTTATTTATTGAAAAGAGCACCACATTAATGAACATAATTAAAATCCCCTGCAAGAACAAATGTGATAGTGTACTTGGGCTACCGCCTCTGGTCAAGAAAAAATAATTTACATTCGTACAGATTCTAAAGGGAATACGAAGATGCGTTTCGTTGGTTTGCTTTAAAAAAGAGGTGATCCCATTGGTTTTTTAAGGTCACCTACTTTCCTCTGATGAAGGACACATCTTCTGCGCACCGAATGGTTACCGCTGTGGTATAAAATGGGTTCAATCAGAGTGTCACATAAATGTGGTTTTGATTATTTTCGAATTGTCCAGTTTGTAGAGTAGTGTCCGTTGCGATACTCTGCCCACCTGATAATAGTGCGTATAATTGAGACGAGTCCTCAGTTGAGTATCAGATGGCGAAAACCAGATTTTCTGTTTATATATTTGACAGTCTTATTTTAAGTCTTTAAGACGGAAGGGATAAAATATTCAAATTATAGTGATGATATCGGCGTATATGCTTGGATATACTTTGTCAAGAGTGAGTAGCATCTTCACAGGCCATATTAAACCAATCAACGAAGACTATTAAAAATATAATATAACCCGAAGAGATACAGATAATAACAGCTTAAATACCGGTAAACCTTCAATTACGCTCAAGGACAGGTGTGAAACACCGGAACAATGTTTAGCAATCACTAAAATAGATAAGAGAGTGTTCCCAATTCTGTGCTGTTATTCGAGTAAATCATAGTAGACACGGTAACAGGTCGTTAATTGGCGACCTGCCAGAAATTGTCTTGAATGTCTTAATTCCCGCCCAATCTAAGACCAATTAATACCTTCACTATATCCGGGAATAAAAGAATAGGTGCTGTATCAGAGCTCTTGGACCATGGTCCATGTAGCTGGTCGGTTAAGCACCACTTAGGATTACAGGCGTAATTAGCTCACACAAGACTGGTCTAGTGTGGTCCCTGTGGATGCTGGTGATGCTGCCGGTACTTGCCGGGCTCTATGGTATAGCATCGTTGTTACTTCAGCTACGAAACGTCGCGACCCGATGTCGGACGTAATTTTCTTGTTAAGTGCCATCCTGGGCACTGGGCCGAATTTAATGTCCTATTCCATGAACAAGTTCATTAGGGAGGTAATAAGTATTGTCTAGGACTCTAGCAGATTGCAGGGTGAGTGAAATTATGTTAACAACTTCATTCAATATTTGAACCCATTTTGGGGCAGCGAAAGAGAGTTCTGTTTCAATTAAAGAGTACAGACTCACTTTAATTAATAGGATCTTTTGCTAGCGGATATAGTCAATTTAAGAAAATCCTGCTATAAAAACAGTTGGAAACGTTGAATTGGTTTAAAAATCGAAATTCCGCGTTTATTAAAAAAATCGTTTGATTTTTCCCTTGATTTTTGAAGTTTTAGTTTTGGAGAAATTTTATCTTTTTTAAACTTCTTTACGATAATACACAAAATTTAGTATAAAAATAAGAAATCTAGCTTTTAAATATTTTAGATCAAAGGAGTTAGACTAGCTCATATTAAACAATTTTACCTAGTCCTGTATTCTTTTGCAACAGTTTATTGAAATTATGAAAGGAATTGATATCGATCATAATAAGAGCATCTACATTTTTTTTGTAAAATTAATGCAAGTGATCTGTGTAAAATCACGGGTCTAGTAATCCTCGTAGGTAATCGAAGTGGAAATGCGACAAAGCGGGTCAGGTTTTTGTCGCCGTGCCTGGTGACATTGAGTAAATGTGCCATGTCGGGGGGAAATTAAGCTGTCATTACCTGTCTGCGATGTGTGCTCCGAGAACTTCGGATATTTTGTAGCATGATGTCAAAATAAGCGCACCTCACATAATGCGACTCTCACGACATCGATGCATCGCAGTGAAAAGAAATTAACCGATAACTTGTCGATTTCAATTGGACTTTTTGTCAGCCGATGAGTGGTCAGCAGAGCTGCCCTCTGGCCATCGCGAAAATGCCAAGACATTAAAGCAGCACTAGATCGTAAAGGCGAAAGAGTTACGAGCTCTGCTGTTCGGTCGATCCTACCTGAGGGAGTCTGCGATGAGATTTATTAACCATCCCTGGCAAGCGAATCAAGGTCCAGCTTTTTTCTTCATGATAGCCTTATGCGAATCGGGATTGTTTATTTTACCTGGCCACCGGGTTCTTAATTCTTTCTTAGAAGCCCGTCTCCTCTCCTGGACCACACTTCCGAGGCATCTTCCACTTGTACGAAGTGGGTTGTTTGGCTTGGCCGGTGCCCCATCTACAGTAGGTGGATTACTTGCAGTTTTTCTATTGTTTATGGGCACCTACTGTGTATACCTGTGTACCTGGCTACCTGCAGGGCATCGATGTGGAAAGTAATAGCTACAAATGGGTGTTATCTGCGTTAATGATGATTGATCGTAATGAAACTTGATAGCTTCCACGCGCCCAGTGTGATTAAGTGGAAGAAACTTGTACAGATATTGTCCTTTACCAGGTACAACTTATTTTTTGATAATTGTAGCACTAACGCTTATACTTGGCATCTAACATTTTGTTATTAAGTATTTCGATGTGAATATTGTTACTATTGGGTCCATTGATTTGAATTTGGGTCATGACTGTTTTGGAATTCAATTAAAAATAACAATTTCTTTAATTCGGCAATAGTTAATGATTCTTGCGTTTTTATTATAATAACATAGAAAGTAAATTACTCATATCAACTCATTTTTTTATGTCCAAATTGTTCATTATCTAAATACGTATCATACTTTCATACTATGACGAATTTTATGAATTAAGAGAAACTGAAATATTGTACAGCACGCATGATTGCGAAGAAATTTTACAATAAAAAGTTAATTTACATGCCGAATAAATTAAAGTTCGGAGTACTTGATAGCCTTTTTTATTTCGGAGATCAGTGCTGTAAATGTTTTCCATGTAAATATTTCACTTATGTTGAAAAAAGTGAAATATTATGACTCTTTTGTTTGGAGAAATTGTTTGATCCGCTAGTGTTCCATTTTTATAAATAATCGTGGAATAAAAAAGCTTTTAAAGTATCTCTTGAATGCCCACATAATTGAAGAACGCAAAATTTCATTAAAAAACATTTTGTTAGAAAATATAGATTGTTATTTTATAAGGCACAAATAAATTGTTAAATTTTAGTATTGGTTTCTACAAATATAAAATTGTGGATAATAAGATAAGCTTTTTGAAAAATTTAAATTGAAAAGGATAAAACAAACAAACTAAATTAAATTATTAATTTTGGGACAAATAATAACCTTTTATTCTAAATTTGATCACTTGCTTTTATTTTCAAACTTTAAATACGGTTTCACTTATTCAATGTCATGGTGGTAAATTTGATTTTCACTTATAATTTACAAGCCAATAAAAAAAGAGAAAATTAGAGCACTTTCTTTGTTCTATCACATAATTCGAAACTAGTGCCTTTATAAGTTTTAAGCTAGCCAAACGACTACGCACAATACCACACCACAAATGTCGGGTCGCCAACACTTACCTTCTTATTTTATCTACTGAAAAAATTCAGGTGAGGACCAAAAACCGATGAATGCAGACGATGACACTAAATCACAGCACAATTGTCCACAATTAATATTCCACGGGAGTCGCAGCGTTTCCAAAGTATTTCTTACATGTGACAACCACCTCAGAGGCAATAACGATCTTTTTCAAAAGCAATCAAATGCACCTTACCGAACCCGTGAAGAAGTTGCCAAGAGGATATTTTTCGAAAAAAATAAAGCAACAGAAAAGAAACTTGCCCTCGCGAAATAGTTGAATTCGGCAACCGACCAAAGACAAAGAAATATGGGGTTCGTCTTCTAAGGACCCGCCAGGAATTTTCGGCCAAACACCTTTATCCACCTGGCCCTCTTAGGCTGTGTCCGCAACGGCTGACTGACTCTGATTCACTGGAATATTTGTTAAGTGGTGATTTGCTTTTCTTTCATATGCAGAAGACGATCGCAAAGACACTAAGGTGGATTCTTGTGGCACGTTTTGTTGAGGTGTTTGTTTCTTCGCGACAACTAAGAGACGACTACTGCGATGCCATCAAACGATCACTTGGATCACTTATGCTGTGCGGTATCAGTCCGAGTTCGATTCGATAAGAATATTATAAGAAGTGGAGAGGTACCTGCCAGTGGCGACTTGGGCCGACTAATTTACGATTCAAGAACAAAAAGCTGGTTCTTCTATTCTGCTAATGTCCTCCTCAGCTGTAAAAGGTCGCATTCACCCGCCGGGAGTTCTGGTTTTGGGAAATGGAACGCTTTTACAACCTCCCGAAATATACATTCGTTCGTTCTTAGCATTTTTATTGTTATGTTTTTGTTTCACGGTCTTTAGATTGCATTTGGACAGCAGGATGTTTTCGACTTCTGAGGTGCTAAACGATCCACTTTAAGCGTTTCTTAATTGGCCTGGCTGCTAATGACCTCTAAGACGGGCATATTCTCAGCTCCCGGGGAAATACTTTCTTATCAACGTTTTGAGATTCGATATGGTCCTCACAAATTATCTCTCAACAATTAATTAGAAATTTACTGCGTAATTGGAAGATAAACCCCGTTGTAGTAGTGTAGTGTTATACTATTAGGAACACGGTAATTAGTTATAATTTTAGTTATTAAAATTTCAAGATTTCTTGTTCAGTAATTTTGATTGAAAAAAGCAGAGTCCTCAAAGTAGAAAAGGAAACAAACCTTTTCGGAAATATGGACAGGATGATAAGTTGTTTCTTCACTATTCTTAGTATAATAAAGAATAGTATTATAATTCAAAAGAATGTTTTTCACTTAAAGCATGTGGTTTGATGATCCTAGGATGTATCCTAAAGATATGGCACTTCGGTTTGAAGGCGGTTTCCTCTTGTTTTTATTTCATTTTTTTTATTAGACTAAATTATTAGACATTTAAAAGTCCTCCGAAAAATCTATAATTAGTTATAGATAGTAGATAGATCTAAAATTGAAGTGAGAATTTCAATTTTGTTTTCATTTCCTTTTATGAGAAAGACGTTTAAAGGGATTTCTTTATACAACTTTCCCTCAAGTTACCCAAATTAACTTTTTATAGAACTCCATTTGGAGCTTTGCCAGCACGTTTTTTATCTTAATATCTTAATTTGTATTTTTTTATATAATATCGGTATAAGTTATCAAAATTAAATACTTCCAGGATCATTGTAGTATAATGTTAGACACGCTAAACACTTCTTTGCTGTGACACCTTAGTAAATTGGTGTAGGTAAAATCTTTACAGAATATTAATCGCAGTTTTCGTAATTTTAGTTAATTGTTTGATATGCAGAACATCAAATTTTAGAATTAAAAGCGTTATCGTGCCTTCAAAATCAGTGTTTATTCTTAATATAAGTGTTAATTTTCTCAGTGCACATTTTGCTTGGGCGCCTGCAATGCAGTGCATTAAATGATTTATTGATGCTTTCATTTATTTCAAGTTATTGCCGACGCAGTCTACTTTCAGATAAGTCTCTTCAATTTCTCAATACCTGTGCAGATCGCTACCGCACCTCTTAATTAAAAGTGACAAATAATTGAACTCGAGGACGAGGTAAACGACCCAAAGGCTACTTGGCGAATCTTTCAGCTGAAAATTAGTAATCTGGCCAGATTGCTCCTATTGGTTCCTCGATGTTACACCTTTTTGGATGATCACGATTGGTTTGAATCGATCTCATGAATTGTTAATTTCTTCCGTTCAGTGAATGAGCGTTGTCACCAAGTTGTGGTTTTAGTTAATTCACGACGAAGACGTTTAGAGAAGAGTCTTAATTCTTTTCGCTGGTTCTGTTTGGAACAAATAGTTGAGATTTAGGCCGTAGTATTTCCAGTTATAACGACCGATTTAAAGAAGCCAGAATAATTTACCATTCTCCTAAAATCGTATTCTGTTTGAAACCCTTTAAAAGGCTTTTAGTGATGAGAATTAAAATAAATGAAGAAAAGTAAAAACTGCCTATACGAGCAATAAACTGGTGATAAAGGTGTCTTACCTCATATGCGGGACTATCGAACTAATTATAGGAACCTCTAGGTCGCGTCTTATGCGAATCCGCGTAATCATTACCCCCGTCATTAGCAGTTGCACGAGGCATGCTGATTGTAGTAACTGCCGCGTATTCATTATTTCCATTTTGCGCAAGGTTAGCCCATTGACTCGATAAACAGATGACCGTTGCTTAATCTGTATCCCCTTCATTGTTTTGGTCCTCCCTTTTTGAATCTACCCGTTTCCTATGAACGTTAGTACGTCATGATGGTCGTACTTATACTTATTCGGTAGACACTTACCTGGTCGTTCAGTGTCCAACTGCGCAATTTAGTTTCAGTAACTAGTTGAACTTTACTGACCGGATTTAAAAGAAGACTTTACCTTGAGACTTTAGTAAAAGGTCCTTCAAAAAAATTCTATAAAAAAGTAGTGTATATTTAAAAGCACACTAAAATTAAAACATTTCAAATTACCTAGGCTAGTAAAGGTTTTAAACAATTAACAAATAGAAATGTTCTCCAAAAAATAATGTATCTAAATCTCTAATTAGAATTTACAGGAAAATTTCGTGAAATTGTTAAAAGTATAGTTTTGAAATAACAGTGTGTGACTTTCACTTGATCTTGTTAAAAGGGTAAGTAAGCATATTTTAAAGATTAATTTCTTAAGCCGTTATGAAAGATTTCACACTAAAGATGGACCTAATTGTAACACTGAAGTGATAATGATAGTTCATATTATACATATTTATGTTTTTCTTAAATATATTCGTTCTCACAACTCAAAGAAAGCCATAAGTGGTGTAAGTGCATAAATACATTAACTGACCATAGCTTTTATGACATAGCGCTTTTATATGGAGCAACTTGGGTGTCACTGTAGCAGTCAGCCGGTCAGCCGGTCAGACAGTTGGTACAGGTAGGTGGGTCAGTCGGCCAGTGGGTTAGGCAGTGAGCCAGTTAGGAACTCAAGCCGAGGTGACCTCGTCAGACGATTGTCCAATTTTACTACGTAATTATTTATTATGCAAGCATACTTGTAAATGTCCTTTCTTTTAGGTATGTAATAATTTAATTTTTTCACTATTCTGTTACTTCATTCAACATCATATTTCAAATTACTTCTATTATCAAATAAAAGAGTGGTACTGCCAGAATCTAGACCAAAAAGCGATTGGTAAAAACACCAGATGCAAAAACCTTTCTGACGTGTTATAACATTTTAAATAACGCCCCATTTAATGGGGTCATGTATTGACTACAGTATGAAGACATTAAGTAATCGTACTATAACTTTTATTTCTTAAAACAAAATCCTTTCTAAAACGCATACAACAAAATTATTGCTACTTGTAGGACTTTAGAATGCTTAAATTTGAATTCGATGGGATTCAAAAGACTTCCGTTCAAAGTCTTGAGTTTTATTCGTGAAAGTTTCCCAACATGCTGTAAAATTGGGGAAATCCCATTTCTCCTGCAAGAGTTCCACTTTGCTAAATGCTAAAGGTGAAAGAGGAGAAACGACATTCACGTGAGGGTCTCCTTTGGCCCTGATGAAAAATTGAAGTCAAAGCACGTTGCGGTGTCATGGAGAAATCACCTAGGCATGTCTCCCCTCCTTCGTCCCGTACAACTCCCAGGGCGCAGCGGGCTCGTACGAAGAGTCTTGTGTCAATATTCGGATGACTCCTGCTCGCCTGTCGGGATGAAGATGGAAAAGGCAAATGAACAGAAATCCCCAGGACCTTGAAAACGGCGTCGAAAACATCGGCAATGAAAGGCTCTCCTGTAGGGTGCTTCCTTGAGGAATCATTACCAGCTGAGCTTGGGGGAAAGAAAGCCGCTTAGTTACAGTTACAGGTGTTGATGTCGTTAGAAGAGGCTTCGCCACCTCGCTTGCTTTAGCGCTCCCATCCCCTACAGGATATCTAGGAGTGCAGGAGATCAGGAAATCATGTAATCCGGGGATGTCTTGTCTGGGATGCTAATTAACGTTTTTTTTGCCTCTTTTTAACTTTCGGGTAATTAACCCTCGATGTGGGTGGAAGACAGGGGGAAAGGCTTTCGCTTTTAAGCCAGACTAGGGATCTGCGGTTCTTGGTCTATCCGGCCAGACTCATTAGCATTTGCCCCCTGCCAAGGGCTCCTAATTTATCCTGTGTAATTGGCCAGTCGCCCACGACCGCACCGTGACGATCGTTGGAATTTTAATTACACCATATCCTATTTCACCTATTGTCTGGAAAAGCGATATACCTAACTGCTGATTAAACAGGTATCGGCCAGGTGGAATGAATTTTCCAATTATGAAACATCCTTCCGGGCTTGGGGCTGTGAAGCTTTTTTATATTTCATTATTTTATTTTACATCGTCCGTTTTCTCATATTTGCTGAGTATTTCCATTGGGGGATAGAGGGAATACACCTTCACCATATCCATATAAGTAATTGTATTCACTATTCATATGAAAAACCGCATTAGTATATATTCCTTTAAAAACGAGCGTATCGCTACAGATAGAATACATAACACAACATGCAATCAATAAGGTTTGATCCTAAATTTTTATCTTGAATATTTCAGGCGCGCTCTTAAAAAAGGTATTGCGTTTTTTAATCGTATTTGACTCAATTCATTCCTACGCGTGCGTTGTCCAGGATTGGAACATTGGCATGGACACATTTGTATATATTTCTTTCGCTTCACGCACGAATGACTCCAACAGGACATAATCCCTCACACCAGATTCACATCGTCAGGATGATCTCATGAAACTCATATTTTGTTTGAAATATATTTTCCGTTTTATTTATGCTTGTGCTAATGAAAAGTTCAAATGAATTCACCGGAAGAGGTGGGATGGGGCCAGCTCCGGGCTATCCATGGTAACCTGCCCAATTAAAGCTTTATATAAGAACTCAAACCCAGAACCCATTTCTCTTTTACAGCCATAGGGTTTCGGGTCGTTCACTTTTCTGACATGGAAAAACCTTTTTGCACTTTCAATTGGCCATTGTTGATTAATTAACTAAATTGAAGCGAGCAAAGCGGGATTATTAAGACTGTGTAATGCTTAATGAGGTAGCAATTAAAGGAAGTAATAGGCAGGACATTGTTATTCTAAAAATAAAGCCCTTAGAAGTTAGATACCTTAAAATGAATTCTTTTCAGCAAAACAATCGCCGCATTATTAGGTTTTTGGGCAAAATTCTTTAATATTTCAGTTTGTTGTTCGATAAAAAACATAAATTTATCTTTATATACATTTAAAATCCAAAAAGTCCATATTTTAAGTTTGTTTTTTTTCCAAAAAAAAACCGCAAATGTTTTACTAAAAAATTTTAATGGCAATGTGGGTAAATTTATCAAAAT
Organism: Proctacanthus coquilletti; assembly: GCA_001932985.1. Lineage (NCBI taxonomy): Eukaryota > Metazoa > Arthropoda > Insecta > Diptera > Asilidae > Proctacanthus > Proctacanthus coquilletti. The sequence continues at coordinate 287,383 of MNCL01000106.1, read as the reverse complement.
TAAAATGTTTTAGTTTCTTTTTCTGAAAAAATGATGCGACATTTAGACTTTCGATAGTATTACTTTTTCAGAAGTATTATATTGCTTATATTTTATACTAGATGTTTTAAATGAAATATAGTACATAAATACAATGTAACTGTAATCTGTAAATAATATACCAGATTCGATCATTGAATTTTCTAAATGGGAAAGGGGCGTCATTCATGCAAAACGAGCTAAATCAGTAAATCGACATCCATGAAATGGAACAGGCGGGATGGTGCACTCCCAGAAAAATGCAGAATTCCTGATAAAAAGACACACGTGCACTCTAGCATTCCAGCGACCGCAGGGTAATAAAAGAGCTTAATTTCGGGAATTTCGAACATTTCGTAAAATATATGAAGTTGCAACCGTAAGGAAGGGACTAGCTAGAAGTTTCATTCCGGAAACCCCCTGCCAACTATAAGGGAACTGCGCAGGGTTTGGAGTTATTTTATGAAAACAATAAATTGTGATTCTTCTGTGAAATGAAATTTGTTTTTAGAACAGTTGTTCTGGAACCGAACCCCCTCCCGGTTGCGATAGTATGTCTGGTGTTCCGAAAATGCAGCAATGAATTTAGCTGCAATTTTTCCCAGTTTTGTTTCCTAAAACACAAATACGAACAAAACTCGAAAGCAAACGTCCAAACAAAAATCCTTGTTTTGTTGAAATTAACTCCTCCAGGAGCACTGTTGGGAAGCAGAACAAAACAAATTTCTGTGATGGCCTCATCCTCGGCTCTACCAGGAGAACTTCGAATGAATTAAATTTTCTGTCCAAATAAAATTTCTATTTCATATGAAGCATTGCCCTTGTGCTCTAAGTAATTACCGCGGTGCAGTCTCCTAGAGGATGGACTAGAAACTATCGTCTTACCATCGTCAAGTTACAAACTCTTTTCAGGAACCGAGTGCCACTGGATAACAATAACAAAAATTCCTTCAGTCACATTTGCGGACCGCCACTAAGCAATGAGCAATTATTTTAATTAAAATGCAATTTACTTAAATACGCTTATTTCGCGGTGTAGACCCCCTCTCCTCCCGCCTAAGACATCCTCCTTCGCTTGTCCGCAGACATCGCGAAGGTGCTGCTGCTGGCAAGCGGTTGTTATTGCGAAGATTTTCAACGATGCTTAAGATCGCTCCTTGCCAGCAACTTTTGGGCAACTTGATAAACTTGGAATCCATCTGGAGAAGTTTTTGCCTTGAATCACTAACTTTTAACGAGTTTGCCACTTGCTTATCTGCAAATGAAATATTTCCAGACGTTGCGTTCGTTGTTTCCGTGTTTGCGTTTCAATTACATTTAGGAAATTAACACTGGTCGAAATTGTTATTGTTAAAAGTGTAATTTCCGAAATCCCGTGCCTGAAAAAGGTCAAAAGAAATTTTTAGACTCAAAGATTTCAATTGAATGCTATAGAATGATTCCGAATGAAACAAAAAATTGTAGAATAAGTCAAAGTTCGAAAATTAAATAATAACTGGGTTTCTTGTTATCTCTTATTGATTATGTTTAAAAGCAAAATTTCCCAATTCGAATCAGTCCGTTCACCTGTAAGTAATAATGAAGATATTACTTGTACACGGCGACAGGTTTTCCTAGTCAAGTTTTATCGCATCATTAACACACTAGGGAGGAATTAAAAAGATATCTAGATACTTAGGACTTTTCGATTTAAACATATTTGACAAATAAATTAAATTTTAATTATTAATATATTGAACTAACTTTTATACCATGAAAATCACGACTAAACTGCCTAAATCAAAGTAAACAGACGTTTATGTTATGGTTTACTCGTCCCACGACCTACCTGTGGTTCGCATTCATTTATCGATTAGGATAATCGATTGTCCTTAGACTTAGCTTTCTTTAACTTTAAATTTTGCCTTAAACCATGTGCTGATTTACTTGTTAAATATTTACTATTGCACTATTTTATGGACGCGCGTTAGCTCGCAGAATACTTTCCTAATGTATGGTTGTAAAAGTGGTAACAAATTTTGCACAGGGCCTCTGTTGCTAATGGTTTCAACACTTGTTAAACAGCATGAGCCATCCAACAGTCATCGCAACCAAATTGGCAATTTTCGTCAAATCCAAGTCAGTCCTCCAACTGTTCTATTAGGGAGGCTGAAGAACTCTGGGTAATTACACCGACTTGGATAGCAAAAACACAACGCAATTAGCACGGAGATAAGCGGTGAAGACGCCACTGAGGCCTGTATATCAAAACCCAGAACCTTCTTGTTGCATGCGAAGAAACTACCTCAGAGGCAGTGCTGTCTTGTCTCAGGCTTGACAATCCTTCTTAGGTCTTTCACCAGTCTGTCGTCATCTTGCAAATGTGTTGCAAATAAAGACAAAACGGTGTTTTTCTTGAGACGCCAGAGAGGACATTTCTCAAATTTATGCTGCTAGGATGTGGCCATTAGGACTGGCAGTAGTTCTCCTGGCCCCCGGATCTACTAACCCAAATTAGCAAGAAATATATCGAGGCATGCTGAGGCATTTCAGGGAATCCTACGATGGATACACTTGTCCCAAAAACAGAGGGAGTGGAGCCTGAGGGCTCCTTTGTTTTCGGCAATGTAAAATATTTACTGCTTTCACGAGAAATTGGACACGTCGGTTTACTTAGGACTAAGTGGAAAATTAAGGAATACTGCGGACGTACGGAGGACGACTCTTGATAGCTACAAACTACAGAACTGACCCCCCTCGGAGTGATTAAGAAGGTAAATAAGGCTTCACCCCAGATGAGAGGCCTAGAACGATTGCATGCCTGATATAATCCTTAAGAGATGGATGTCTGGGCATTGTGTCCCAACTAGGAGTAAAATTTGTTTTTGCTATTATGCCTAAGATTTGCAACCTTCAGGTACGATCAATCCTTTTCCCTAAGAGTTCTCCGAGTTCCCACAGAAAACTTTTATTTATCGTAGTTATCCCCCGAAGCCTTCGGATTTCCACTGCGCTTCCGATAAGAACGTTTCTTATATCCGGCCGGTTTCTCCTTTAAGACCTTTTGCACCCAAAACCCGCAAAATTCCATTCCGTAGCGACGTTTTCCCATCAGTTTGATTCTCGAGCATATGCAGAAGGAATCCCGACATCTCGCTTATGCTAGTAATATTTCGGGATTGGGGGGATGCCAGAAAAATCTGGAGTTTTTCATTTAACGTGCCATACCCGTGCATCAGCCCAATGGCGATGGTTTGTTTTTTGTCATCAGTGGAAATTGAATTTCGTAAAGTTTTCTTGACATGATGAACAACGACGATTTACTGCGGGTGCGGACGAATGTGTTGTTTCCCTTCTATCGCCCGAAATCTTATTGGAAGAGCTAACCCAAAGGGGCCCAGGGATGCGACGGAGACTCCTTCGCCGTCGTTCTGCGTCTTCTGCGCCTCTCGAACGGATGCTTTATGGAGCGGATATTGGAGTCTGCGGTTTCTATTTTGACGTACTCGGAAACCGTCCGTAGATCCGTAGATGCATATCAGGACCGAATTGCTTCCCTTAAGATACACAAAATGCAATTTATTTTTTACGGAACACTGCAGAAATGAAAAGCGGATAGTACGACACAACGGAATCGAGGGTTGGCGTCTGAGCATTGTCGCTAAAAGGCGACGACGAGGAATTTCCGGCGCTCGGGATGAGCTCTCATCCTGTGTTTTGAAATTTCGTGGAAATTCCTGGTGATGGGTAAATGTTGAACTTTTAAGCCGTCGAATTTAAGTGATTTTTAAGGCAAACAAGAGTTCATTTTATTACCCTATGAATTTCTGAGAGGAATCCTAAACACTACAATAGACAATTCACATATTCTATATAGCATTTATAGTAATATAATAATAAAGTTCTATTTACTTCGTGAATATTTAATGACTATGATTCACTTTACAAAACTTCGTTTACACCATCTTAATTTACTCCATAGGTTTATTAAATTTTACTTGCAAAAAGGTAAAAATGGATGATTAATATTCAAAGAAGAATTTAATCAGAAAAATATGGGTAAATTACGTGCGAAGGTGGTTCCACTAGGAAGGTTATAGGACAACCAGAAAAGAGTTCCTCTACTGCGAATTTTGATCTAATCAGAGTAAAGTTATGCAATTACCTGAACACCTCGGGGTTAAAAAGGAACTCAAATAATCGCAATGGAAAACTACTCGAAATTTACTTTAGTCAGGATGACGGAAATTGCTGGGGGCTAAAGGACGCTCCTGTAACGAGCAGCTTGGAATGAGTGAAAAAGTTTAACGTAGTGAGTGAAAAGTAATTCGGCCGATGTTTTTTTAAAAAAATTTAATTAAAGTCTTGAAAGCAGTTTGTATTTAATTATCGTCGAAATTCCTGCAACTTTTCGAAATTCATGCTTGCTGGTACTTGTTGCCGTGTGCCCTTACAACACTCACCCTGCCTGTTTGATTTCTGTCCCACCCTGTGTAACCCGGAGACGAAAATTTCGCCATTTATCGAATTTTTCCTTCAATTGAATAGCACCTTGTTTCTCCTGCATTTAGCGTTGTCGTTACAAAGCACTTCACCTAACGGCACCTTCTACCTGGATCTGTGCCGTTCGGGCCCCTATCCGGTCCTGATTTATGACAACTACCTGCAATTACTCACAGGAAATGTATCTTGTTCATGTCGATGCTCCGTGCGGGAAAAGTTACTGGGTCTTAATGCGAGCAAGGACAACACATGTTATTAGCATGGAAGGAGTCTCGCAACAGCCAGTAAATGTCGTAAACGTCTTTTGATAATGCATTTGCACTTTCACAGCATCCAGACTGTAAATTATTAAATTTCTCCTATTCTGGCTTTGTTTCGTTCCGGCCTCCTAGAATTAGTCTAGTTGAGAAATGCTGAAAATAGTTCTGTTGAGCTAGTGCATAAACTGTAATGGATTCCTCTGAAGTTTGTATTCAAACCTGCAAATTTCCTGAGTATGAGGAGGAAACCGACAAATTTATAGATCATCTTGAATTCTCAACAATATTCCTCGTTTGGATAACGAAGTCATCTCGGATCTGGGACATAAGTGAGTTTCGTAATATTTGCACATTTTAAGATTTGTAACATTCGTAAGGGCTTTGTTAATAATATATACCCTGCATAATCTTCTAAACTAATATTCCTTATTGTTATCCTAAGCTCAGTTACGTTGTCCTACCTTGAAATTGGTTCCCTTCTCATCAAATTTTACTGAAATGAAGGCACAAACAGTTTGCTTTCTTTCCACCGTGGAGCTATTGTAGTTTTAAAATCATAAAAAGAAAATCAAGTTTACAATGGGATTTAAAAATAAATAAAATATATTTAAGTAATGATATGTGTTATTAATTTATAATTCTAGAACTCTCGAAAATAGAGCGTGTTGTTTTTCTAATTAAAATTGCACGAAGTCGCTAGCTTAAGATAAGAATTCATTCAGGTCGATCTATATCAGAGCTATTATTGTGTTAGAAATCCACCCTATACACAATGCCTACGCCGCAACAGCATCCCGTGAGCTGATTATTAATAATAGCGCAAAAATCGATAGCACCCACCTGCGGTGACCTGCAGCCTTTGCAGCGAGCTGTTCCATCGAATTTGTCACAGCAAATTACTAAAGGTCAGTGTGGAATAAATGTCGATCGATGAAGATATAATAGGGATGTCCTAAAAGGGTCTTTAAGCTCTTGCGTCCTAGTTGTGCACAAAAGGGAACCTAATTTTCATCTAAGTGGATAATACCTACAAGTTTTTGCGAGTAGCTTCATAGATTTTGTGTAGCAGTACGTGGGTTAAACAATTTTTAGGAATCAATCAAATTAGGGGTAAATAAATTTTGTGCGGTTTGTTGCCCATTTTACTTCCACATCGCTGCTGATTGTTCAGACGAGGTACTACGAAATAACGCAGCTTGTTGGAATAACCACTCCCAGAGGGTTTCTTTAAGAGGGCACTTCCAAAAATTCGTTTGCCATTGGTATTTTCGCGTGCTCAATTTAAACCGAATTTAGGGTAATTCTGGATCATATCATCTCTCTTAATAAAAGTGAGCTTATGCCATAATGTTTGTTTACTGGACATGAAAATACTGAAACATTGTTTATTTAAATTAACCAAAAGTAATAACTTTGGTTTCGTTAATTTTTATGAAGTAGATTTGTGCAAATCACTTAAGACACTTGGAATGAATATACGTGCGAATTTCAAAACATGTATAAGGTGTGGGCCATTGGCTGGTTTCATTTTAAAATTCAATAAAATAAATACTATTCAGTATTTTTCAAAATTTGTTGATTTATTGAAAGGCGTAAACCTTCCGATTAGTTATGGAATATAATTTCATTCAAATGGCTGCCTCAGTTCGATCAATATTGTGCTTAAGTGCCTGAATAATTTCTGAATTGTTAGCATCGATTGCTTATGATGCTCTGCTTCTGCCAATTTTGTTGAGCGCGAAAGAGTTGTCTGTGTCAAAAAAAAGAACATAATTTAAAAAGAAACCAGTCTTTATATTTTATCGTGTAATCACCATGCTTTTTTGAAGAATTGTTTTATAGATTGTAGAAATGGCTATTACAATTTAAAATTTGTCTTTTGAATGGTATGAATATAAACATATTTAATAAAACTCTGTGCGCTGGTGATAATTTCCCAAAAATTCTTTGAAAGATTCCAAATTAATTCATTTTTAAATTTATCTAATGCAGTTTTTAGTAAGTTTTTACAATGAGAAAATTTACTATTTTATTCTGAAAATTTAAGAAAAATAATTTTGTATAAAATCAATAAATTTTTAAAATTTTAGGTAAAATATTGTTTTTTCGACTATGGAAAACGAAATACCTTTTATATACCTAGAGCAACTATAGGCTTTATGGGTGGCTTAAGTCAAATAAATTTAAAAACTATATTTTCTCACTAGTAGAAAAATTTAATCAACATTAGTTCTTTGGACAAAAGTTTTAAAATTAAAAGGGAAATTGAAAACGTAATTCCTTCATCTTTGCTCCACTGTTGTTTCAAGGTAGAAGGTTGAGGTCTTTGCTGAATTGAAAAAGGTTTCATCCTACGGGTACTGTGGAAGGTAAAGCTTTGTTTGGAGAGTTTTAGACCAATAACGAAATTTTGCTCTTTCTGTCGCTAGAATCGTTGGAAAACTCAGAAAATGTGGATATTTTAGCCACAAACATTTTAAGATGGTACAAGTTTTGTGATACGAAAAGGGTTTTGAACCTTTCTATTTAATATTATGCATTTAATTCGATTGTAAGATACAGTGGAAACTTATAAAGATACCAAGGTGAAGATTTCACACGTTGAAAGTTATTTAATAAAAAATTATATAAATATAAAAATAATATACAACGCAAGTTGGACGGTATTTCTGAATGATCTGAAGAGATCATTTCTGGACCTTACTAATAGTTTCGTAGCCATCGTTATATCACTATTTTTAATAATAAGAAAATATCTTTAGAATATTTTTAAATTTAATAAGTTCAAATGTTAAAGATACAAACCATTTACACGCATTCATAATACTCAAATTTAAAGGTAAAAGCTAAATCGATTAACGTAATTAATTATAATCTGAATTAAAAATTTTCATAACATCAATTAACAAGAAAAGCACGGAATTCTAGAGCGAAATTGTATAAAAAAAAATATTTCCCTTTAGATACTGCAGTTTTTTTATGTATAACTTTTGAGTAAATCGATGCTGAATTATTATTTTTTTAATGTACAAATGGCAATAATCTCATTTTTAATTATTACTTCTTCGATGGATAATTTACTAATTTATGTTCATTTTAATTTCACTAAATGCTTAATTTCTTTATATATGAAAATATAAAATTTATAAGGTGATATTTTATTCAAATTTTCCTTAATTTAAATTGTATGCACTTAATACCGCGCGGACAGGAACCATTGAAATGAGCAGGTGTACATCTAACTAAACATAAAGGCAAATTAACTGCTATTGTGATCTCATTTCCTTGTCCCTGTTCCAAATTCGAATGTGTGTCGAAACCGCAGAGTAGAAGGGAGGTACCCCCAATCGAATCATGTTCAATAGAACGACTCCTGGGGATACAGGTCACAGTTTTACATATGTGCTCGCATAGATGGTGTACCTTGCACAGTGACTTGCCTATCATTTTCCTAAACATTAACTATAAGGATGAAACTTGTAGACTAACACGACAGCAGGGCTTATGTAGATCTGCGCCAACAATTGAAATTAGTTAATAATTCTAAGGGCTTGTTGCAGTAGTATCTCAACAGCATATTAAATCAGCTCGCAGCTCCGCGTTGTGCACATATTTGCAGGTATCGTCTTTAATTAACGGAGCACTTTAGACATGCATTATGCACTCATTGGGGCGGCATAACACCTGCTCCCAGGTGGGCTCCTTCAAGTAGGCATCTTATAGTTTGTTACCGGACAAGGACCTGGGGCGAGGGAACCCTAAAGACTGGAAGGAATAATTGTGGCCGTGTGGTTTTCAGTGCAAGTCAAAGATTTCTTCCTTCGTGGTTAAAGTTGGCAACTATTCAAGACATTTGACCAATGCAAGGTCCTTTAAGTAAAGCAAATAAATAATCTCCACAACGTTTACTACTATTACGCTTCGGCGGAGGAACAGCAAATTTGATTCATTTGCGGTTCGAGAGATTGTGCAATTTCAATAAATTTCAATTTAATAAGGTAAATTCATTTCTGGGAGGCGAAGTGCTCTGTAAGATGCTTTTGGATCTCATTCGAAATTAATGCTTCTTCTTCTCGAGGGGAGCCCTTTTTGGCCGGGGAAAAGATGATATAAGGTGAAAAGTTTGCGAAAAACGATTCCAGTGTAATGACTATGATCTTTCCAGACGCAGTTTTGAATTTTTGCCTTTAAAACTTCCAGATTTAAGAATACCCACATAACTTTATAGAGTTTAATTAGTTGTGGTTCTATTCCTTTTTGGATTTAAGGCTCTTACGGTAACATAAACATTTAATAGTGATGTTGCTTGCTGCAGAACTTATGAATAGAATTTGAGATTTTTCTATAATAGAATTATTTTACTCTAAAGAAACTTACGACCTGAACATTTAACAGTAATAGTTTTTAATTTAGTAGTAATAGTTTTTTCTTGTTGGTTACATAATATAAAAGATTTTGTATTACATCTAAGATACGGACGAACGCAGGGAACAGACTCTAGATGGTGTCTATGCAAGTTTCTCTAAATAGAACCTTTTAGAGCTTATAGAAGCCATGTAAGGAATTTGTCAATACTTTTAGATGTATATAGGGACTCGCAGATTTCCAGAAAAATCGTTATACGTTATATAATTCGACAGACTCTTATTTCATTTTCTAAATAACAATTTTGTTTGTATGTTATATTTACAAATGGTTAGCAATAAGTGTTTACTCAATTTGTTAAGAATATTACTTTATTTTGAGGTTTCGACATCGGTATGAAAAGATGTGTTTTTCCAAGTGGCTCGTACTAAAGCAATTTTTTTTTTGTTATTGTTACCAGGCCATCGGAGGACTCCCAGCCGGCAGTCATCAGTCTTTGTCAAGGCAAGACACGTTCGCATGCACGTGAATGGTGCAGACAGATTTGAAAATAAATCCTTGTCAGGGTAGTCGAACATTTTATACGTCTTGTCTTCTTGTTAAGAAACTTTCGCAGTATACGTTGGAGTCGAACGTTGGTGGTGTTGACTACCTTTCTTGCACAGTTGACGTTATGTTGAATGTTGACTTCGGCTAACTATGGGTACGCAAATTAAGTATCATATCTAATATGATAAATTTCTACAGCATGTCTAGCTCGTAGAGAAGGGTAGAAAAGTGTAAGCTAGGCACTTCAATAGATCTAACGATTGGGACTGCATTCCTCCGAAGAGGCCTAGGTATTTCTCGACTGAAAACATGTCGTTCATGTGAGGTACTGGGAATTTATGGAATGGCAACAGCTAGAGTGGAATGTGTTCGAAAGATGGCTGCAAAGTGTTGCTTTTGACAGGGTGACACCCTTCCACACAATTGAATTAAAGCCAGCTTTTAAAGATTGCCGACAAAATGGTTCGGGTAGTGCAGGGGAGAGTGCACAAAATGGCACAGATTGAATGATTGAAATGTTTGCCAAGAAGAAGCCTCTCGACATCGTCTAAGTGTGAAATTCTAAATTCTGAAATATTTTTAAAAAGGTGGAATATTATTCTGGTCTACTTGCTGCCAAGTTGAGGGTGAGGAAAAACTGTTTGCCGATGGCAATGGTGACTACTGACTGCACATCAAAAGACTTCGTTTTCCAAGCGAACAGATCTCAAATGGCAATACACTTTTTATATTGTTCGCAAATACTTTCAGATAAATTAATTCAGTTCACCACGATGCTTTTAAGAACACAAACAGTTTCTGGAAATAAAATTCTAAAAATTTTTCTGACATTTACTCTTCGTCTTAATAATATTATCATTTTATTCTTGAACGTTCTAAATGCATCTGACATTTGCTCTAACCTCTAGTGGAATTTCTAACACCTTAAGTGGATTTATTTTTATGGGGTCTTGGTGCAGACCACTTCGAAATATTTTGCACCTTAGTGTTCAGTTTCAACGTAGAAATATACATAAGTGGAATTTCAATGATTGTTTATGACCCTTAAAGCTCTTTGTGTAAATGTCTGTATATAAGAATAATGTACGTCGTTAAACTTTAAAACTTGTTTTTATTGGAAGTTGAATGACTCTATGTGAAATCTAATAAATATATCTAAAATTCTTTGATAGTCGATGAAATATGGAACATTTTCATTTTCCATGAATGGAATTTATTGAATTTTATTAAACAAACCATGAGACTACCGAAGTAGTTGCAAGGGCAAGAACACTCATCATACACTGTGCATCCCATTAATCCACTTTGGCCAACATTTGGTTTCCGTTGATATATACCATAAATATTAAATATGCTGGTGAGTAACAAAAGTAGCACCTCAAAAATTATGTAGGTGACGTATAATTAAACACAAACCTTAAATAGGATGTCATGTAAGAGAATGATATACTATGAGTAGGTGTAAATATTGTTCCGTCATTATGTGGGCTAAAGCCACCTTTCACGCTTGATGCATCTACATAATACATAATAATTTAGTTTTTGGAAAAGGCATTATTTTCATATAAAATAATTCGAGAAATTGCAACGCCTAAATTGGACGGTGGTTAACAAAAGAGCATCAGAATTCCAATTAACTTAAGAGCCAAACCCTTAATTAATTTGCTCTCATCAAACATATTGAATAGATTGCCCTGGTATCCTCGGGAGCCCTAGAACACTGTGTCGAAGTAGCCCAAGCGGAAAGTCATGAAAGCCATTCTCCTGCTTGTAAGCTTTCCAGATATTAACCATAATTTATCGCTGAGAATTTGAAAAGGAAAAATCAATTCCATATATCCGCTAACCGGCTTAGTCCGTAATTCCGGACCGGAATCCCCAAATAAATTCCAGTCCAGGCTGCCAGGCTAGTCTATGTCTACGACCTACGTCTCTCTAGCACACTTTTCGTCCAACGTGCCGGGACCGAGAGTTCCAGATATATAGTATAGCTGAAGGCGGGACTACTCCTCTGGAGTCCTCCAGGAGACCTTCTAGAGTATATTGTGTTAGTGTAGCTCACAATGTCCTGTAATTCTCATAATAGGGACAAAATAATCCCAAATAAACGCTCGCTTCCTCACGGCCCACAGTCGAGGCATTAGCACCCGTCCAGAACCTTATTCCTTCTTCCAGTTGAAAACGAAACGCGCGGGGGTACTCTAATGGAACCTGTAAGGCACTAACCCTTTCGCCTTCGGTATCCCAGCAACCTTTTAAAAGGAGAGATTTAATTGTCTGCCGCCCGCAGACCAGTCCATTCATGGAATTAGGCTCAGTCCTTCGTAAATAGCCAACAGGCAACCTACAATCCTTTTCAATCTTCAAAATTAATTAGCAACCGCAGACCCATCGACATCAGGAAATCAATAGGCTCTTGAAGGTCCCCAGGGATCCAGATTTGTGAAAGCCATACTCAAAAAGGTATATCCGCGATGCAATTGATGTAAAAGTGGAAGCGATTTTTTCGTGTAAGGTGGCGGCTCTTGATCGTTCTTTGTTAGGCATTAGAAAGGGTGCTTTCCTATTCCTGCCTTCAATAAAAGGGACGGGAGTTGTTCAATATCAATACCCTCATCGAGCTTGGTGACACGTTAGCCTCGCATTATTAGCCAGGCACATGTCACGATGGTGACGGATACCTTTTGTCGTATAGATGAAAACTAGCATTGTCAATTTTGACAAAAGTAACTGCGAAATTAATCCACATTCTCACTTTTGAATGCATGCCCTTGAACAAAAATAACTTGAAGAGAGCTGGGGTCCTTCCATATGTCAACGTTGTGCTCCCAGAATAGGCTCTTTGACGTGATTTCATTATTTCGGCGTTGGACGAATAATTTTGATTTATTAGTTTTATATAAACGAAATATTGCTGATTCAACAGCTCATGGCTAAAAATACTCGTCGTAATTCTGCTCAGTACAAAAATAAGTATGGAGGGTTACGTGAAAAGATATGCATCATGTGATTACTTATAAACAGATGAGTCCCAAAAAATCTAAAAGGATGTAATGTGATAACATCTTCACGCGCCATATGGGCTGTGTCCCCCAATGCGCTTTGCTTATTAGCGCTTAACTTTTTAAAATAAGCGCTAAAAATAAATAAATAAATAAATAAATAAATAATAACATCTTATCATGACATTTTTCTGAAATATTTCAAAAAATATTCAAGGTAACTTTGGCTGTTTAATTAAGTCATTAAAATTTGAATTCATTACTAAATAATCTTGCACCTTTTTTTTTTGTAGATAATTTAAATCTACTTTATAGCACGTAGCTTTTCGCGAGTTTTTAAAGTAGTGGTATTTTTAAAGTGTGAATGTAATTTTACACTTTGCACTTGCTGCACTGGTAAAATTTTAACGCTATACTCCCTAAATTCAAAATTATTCCACTAGCTCTGAGTTTATCTTTCGGAAGCCGCCCATTTCTAACGACTAGTCAGCCACCCTGGCCGCATCAGCTTTCGACTACATGCCGGAAAAAATTGCAGTTGACTAGTTCTAAATTTGCCCTGATAAGCTCATTCGCCAAAAACAAGCCTGCCTGGTTGACACACTATCGCCTACGCATATTGTAAGCCCTTTGAATCCCAGCAGGAATATACTCGTTCCCCCCTTCCTGTCAATTTATATCATCCCGAAATGATTCAGAGCCCACCTAGATTCCCGAATCTCCATGCTCGTGGTTTAGGATAGGGGAAGAATATGGGGCATTCGCAGCACGTTGATGAGCATATCCCTTTCAGCCCTATTCCATGTTTGACGACATCATATGACCTATATCGAGGCCAGATTTATCTGCTCCCAAGGAATTTCGTTACTAACCACGTCAGCTCCAGAAATCATCCTGGCCGACCGAGCCTCTGGGTCTCGAGCTGAATCTCTTCTGGAGGGAAAATAATGCTCTCTTCTAGAAAGCGGAGAAATCATTTTAGTTATGGTGGAAATGCTCATGCTCAGACCATGTATAGTTTCTCCTCATGTACCTTATGCCCACTTCCGACAGATAGCGCGCTAGTTGGTAGGGTTAGGCTGGGAATAACCCTTGGTATAGTACAGAGCTGGTAGTCTTTGCAGGGATTTCGGGGACAACTTTTGGTAATCCAAAAGTAATTTTGCGAGGCATACTTTCTAACTCTCGATGTTGCTACCTACAAATTGTTCTAAAAGATTGACAGATTCTGTAATTTCTGATTGGCCTAACTTCAGAAACGTGCACTGATATGACTTTTAAGAATGGATAGTCCCAGAAGAAAAAAAAATTCAAGGAGATAGACGTTCTAACAGATAATTCGTTTCACACTTATGGGAGTCATTAAAATGCACATAGTTTTGTTTAGGTGAACAACCTTTCACTTGGTCTGTTGCTAGCTTTATGCTCACTATTAAAGATCTTCGAGTAAAATTGTTTGGAAATATTAAAGTATGACTGTAACCATATTTTCTATAGCCATTTTAAGTTGAACGATTTCCAAGCTTTAAAAAATCTCGTTTAAAGTTGTTTTATGGACAAACTTACAAACATAAAATTAAAAATTGAAAATGATTTATTACCATGTGATTTGCTTAAAAAACAAATAATAAAGGACAATTAACTTTAGCTACTTTTTAAAGCATTGTACTTTTGTACCAAATCATAAAAAGAAGTCGTTTCGAATGTTTCGTTTGAACCTTATTTAACCTTTACTTTCTCCTCATTTTGAAGTCATAAAACCTTTTCTGTTTTGTAAAATGCTGTCTTCTATTTAAAATATAATATAAAATATTTTTCAGTCTCAACTTTTGCTTCATTTTGAGAAGTCATAATTTGGATGAGAAATTTGAATGAATTTTTTACGCTCTAGAAGAACATTTTCTTTTTCATTAATTTTGATTGAACAAAAAATATTTGGAAATTATTATTTTTATGCGCAGAAGCTTTTCAGAATGGAAAATTGTACTACCTGCTTATCCCAATTATAAAATTGCAGTTTATGAAGAATAATTCAATACAACTAAATTTGAAAAACTAATTAATTTGAGTATAATATTTTTACTCACACTCAGGAACCAGGTTTTGGGGCTTACTTGAGTAATTCTGTTTTTGGCAAAAAAATTGTTTAAAATTGAAGACTGTAAAATTGCAGAATTCTCTTTTAGACTTTGATTAAATAGAATTTCATTTATAGGCTGTAGCAAGAAAAAAAAAATTTCAGACGTTATCCAGATTTTTTAACGAGAAGATTACGGGGAGGTAGAGTTGGGCAGCTTGCTTAGGAGAAGAACATAGTTTTATGGATTCATTGAATTTAATTCGATTTCAGCGATAAAGATGGCTGATATAAAAGCATTCCTATATTTAGTATTGTATTGGCAAATCTTACGGATGATTGTACGTCGAAAGAAAAACACAATATTCTGAAGAGACATTAAAAAGAGCTTCTTTGGTTTTCCAGGAATTTTGAAGAAATCATCGAGGAACAAGACAAGAAGAAAAACAGGAAGAAAAAATATAAAGTAGAATTTTCCTTTTGTATCGGAAAAAGTCAATTTCGATGTTACATACATCATAAGCCTCTTAAGTGAACATAGAGGGAAGGGGATGATAAGAACGACTCCATTATCCTTCAATTTCTGTCAATATAAAGAAGCGCCCGAGAAACGAAAACAAAGGAAAACATTCGGGAATTTAAGAGGCTTTCTGTGTCCATATGGAGCCCGGCGGGGTGGCCTACACCGGAGGGCCACCGTCGTCGCCGTCTTGTCGGAACCCTTAATCAAATATGCCTTTCTTTGGGAATATATTCTTGTCTGTCGTCGTTGAACTAGCTTGACATCTTGAGTCTCCCACTGGCACGTCTGAATACGTCTTACGTCTTAAGGTTGCCGGACAACCAAACCGAAGACGTTCGAACGTGCGCTGTCTGAAGGGATTAAGGAATTCTTAATGTGGCGGGGGTGGCCAAGACGGCCGGGATAGATTGCTGGTGAAAGATTTTCGAAGATAATATTAAGTTTGCCAGCGGCGAAGGCGTTTGCGAAAACTCCTTGTGCTTGCTCTGTAGAGGCGCAGGAGGCAGGGTGCTCCCGCAGCAGGATGATTGCATGGTCAACAGATATTTGAGCAAACATTGAAGGAGCTAATAGCTAAGAAGAAATCCTTCGCTTGCATGCGAATTGTGTACTTAGCAGGTCAATTTGCTCCACTGACTGAGGGCGCAGTACTGCACACACTTAAGACGAGGGTGCTCTCCTTCTCAGGGAATTCTAGGTACTCGGGGAAACTTTAAAAGAGCCTAAGAAGACGTCAATCTAGGTTCCTACGGAATGTGTACTTTCAGCCAGATGTGTGAATGCATCGCTCTTTGATGTAAATATGAGAAAACCTTTCGTTCCTTTACTGCAATTCTACGTTCTTCATCTTTAGTGCTTTCTCTTCCTTTAAATCTTTAAATTCATGTTCGTTCGTTCGAAAAGTTCCTGCGTAATGTAACTTTGTCTTAAGGCATGCTCCTGTTTTCGAATTTAAAATGCAATTTGACGATTATGTTCTCGAACATGAAAGTCGTCCTTATGTTGGGACAAGGTGCATCGTTAAAACATTCAGACATAACGCTTGAAGCCTTTGAAGGTGTTACTCTTCCCTTCTTACCATCCACAATACTTTAAAGTTCCATAAAGTTCATCCGAGAACGTACACACTCCGATTTTATGACTTAAACATATAAACAAGCATACATATTTAATACTTCATGAAGATCGTACAAAATTCAGATTTTAATATTTGGCCATTTTGAATTTTAAATTTTGAATGTGGGTGTATGTAAAATTAGTGACTTCAAAAATCGCATGAAGATTTTATAAAGTCTATTTAAAATTTAAAGAATATACTTAAAATAATCGAATAAGAATTTTGAGAAATTGTTGAAGGCTTGGTATTAGAACAATAGGAGCTGATTTTAGAAAAAATTTCTGCTACTCGAATGTGGAATTAGGAGTAAAAAGTTAATTTAACCTGTGTTTAACTTCCTGTTTTGCTACAAAAAAGTTTACTGAAAAATGAAGCCAGTTGAAATAGAGACATTTAAAAAAATTTAAGTTATCGATTGATAATATAATTACAGAAGAATTTATAAACTGAAAAATCAATATCCTCTCCCTTTTCTAAAAAGTTCAATAATTAATATCGCGAATGTATTGATCGAGTGTAATAAATGCTCCTTTGTGCACAGTAGAGAAGTATGATATAGACATGTACGCGCGTACCTAGTTGCCAGTATCAAAAGGCTGTTGTATCGAGCTATATTTAATAATAAATTGTTCAATTGCGTTCTGGTTCTTAATTAACTGCTGCATCGTAGAAAGAGTTTCAAAGTCAACACCAAACACGACCCTTTTATATCCAAATCACTGATGCTGACACGATTTTGAAAACTTTAGTTTAGTTTTTAGAGCGAGTGCATAACGGCGTGAATCTAGAGCGATTTCATCCCACTAAATTCAAGGCATCTTGCGTGGGCTCACCACTTCTTGAATCGCTTGCAGTATATCAAGGAATTCTTCACTAAATTAAATTAGAGAATTTTCCATCGGGATAACTTTTCCGGAGCAAACTATAAAATCTTTGGTGTAGTAAATTTAAATACTTGTGCAAATTCAACTAAGCGAGTACTCTGCTGTCATTTGTTGGGAAAAGGGACGCAATCTTGTAGAACTTCCTTGAGCGAACGGTGAAAGATGCTTCTGAAGAAGGCAATGATTTTTGATAATAATACGCACAGTGAAAGTTTTAGGGAAGATTTTTCTTAAGAATCGGGGAATTTTCAATGTAGAAATCTGTGTAACTTCAGCATAATTCGTGACAAGGCTGGCTTTATGTAACGACAGTAACGGCGCACTCCCTGAATTAATGAGAACATTGTTATTACATTCAGGAAGAATGTCATTAAGATTTAAGGACCACATAAGGAGCTTTATGCTGTGCGTAGGAATCACTGTGGACCGAAGTTAAACAATAAAGGTCTTCGTTTCAACTTCATAAAATTTGAATAACATTGGAACATTGTCCATTTAATCTGTAAAAATTTTTTATGTACTAAAGTCATTTTAAAATAACAAAAAATGGCCCAAGTTGTTAAATATTACAATAAAATTGTAAATAAATATAATAAATTGTAAATAAATTCATAAAGGTGGAATAGTTTCTATATAAGACTATAAATGAGATATAGAGCATTTTTAAAAGTTTTCTCTGTTTGTATCATTTTTCGAGTATCACATGAAAACCACTGGATCTTACTCGACATATGGTGATGCATGATTCATGATGTGCATGATTAAACGTGTCATAACCTATGACACGAGATACATGTTAGATATCTAAAAAAGGAGATATAGCGACACATATTGCACGTGACACGCAACTAGACTGCTTGACATGTAACATATATCATTAGAGAAAAACTGATGAAATAAATATGGAAAAATTATATAATTTTATTCTTCAGTAAATTTTTTTTGCAGTTTACTTTTTTTAATTCGTTGCGGTCACCGGAGGTCCCCACCAGTTTTCTCCAATAGACATTTTTTTGAAAATTCTTCTTCAAGTGAAGCGTTAATTTTAGATAAGTAAACAACTGGATCTTGTAAAGGAGGCCTTTTTATATGTCCATAAATTTTTATAAGGGAAATCGCAAGTAATTGTTAAACAGTAAAAGATTTCCCGCGTGGGGTCCCACCTTCTTATTTGGAGGTGTGACCGCAACGGGTTAAGATCTTAAACTCCTGGAAATATAATAACAGTACTAGCCTTGAAAGTTAATACACTTTTTCAAGATTAATGAATTGATATTGTGTATACTTTTTTTTAGTGTCTTATTCGGCAGAAAAGTTCAACCAATTTTTTGTTGATTTAAATTCGATTTAACAAATCTTTTTACAAATTTATTCCTACTTATGAAGCAAAGAATACCGAAGACAACTTGCTAATTAAATACCCTACAGAATTACTGCAGCATTAAGCAAAGGTCGTGCATCTACGTCTGCAAGCAAAAGTAGAATTTTAATTTATAATCACAGGTTTATTGTCAACTTAAGAAAGTTATTAATTTCTATGAATCTAGCCTACGCTGTTTTAATCTAAATAATAAATAAATAATTACATGCAGATACCCCTAAAAAAAGGCAAAACCATACGCGCTGCTGTGTAATGCGCAAATTAATTCGCTCGCATAATCACGGAATATTAAGCGCACCATATCAAAGAGCAAGCGCTCACAATTGTGAAAATTGCGCGAATAAATTATTTAATAACTCATTAAGCTTCTTCTTGCGCCGCTTCCTTTATCTGGCGTGCCGAGAAGTGCGATAATTTCCTTTTATGTTTAATTCGCGCTCGCTTCGCTTCCGGCACGACGTCTACGACGGAAGGATGACTTCTTATTTGCTCTGTTCGCGGCCCTTTAATATTTTATTCCGTGTTCTCTGCGCCTTTGCTTTCTGTTCTTCTCGCCTCTCGGTTTTCAGCAGGGCTAAATTAGCGTCATGGCCGGGAATCGGAAAGTGTATCCTAGCCAGTCCCGCCACACGCTCCTCATGTATTTGGCGCTGTAAGGCGAAAAACTACAGTCTACAAAAGTCTGCAGAACTTCTGTAGCCGGAGTAAAGTTTAAACGAGTTTTACACTTAGTTATTACATTACTACGGACTTTGCAGAAATACCAGGGGATATCGATGAGATCCTAAGGGACGTATACCCTTTTGGATGAAAGCGTTATAGTGCGGTTTGTTGTAATTGGCTAACGATAAAATCGAATTGTTCAAATAGAACACGTTTATGAAATTTTTTAATGTTTTCACATACAAGGCGTTATTAGAATTCCACATTATAATCTCTGCTAATAAAATTCTTCAGGATGTTGGTTTTCCATATTGCATTTACCTAGTAAATAGTAATAGTAATTTCTATTATAATTTGATGACCAGGCTTCCGGGTATTCAGTCTATTTAATTTATATTTATATTACTTTTTAAAAACTCATACAAGTATTAGAAAAATAATAATTAAGGGGTATGGTGTTAATATGGTCGACATTATGAATATAAATTTAAATTAATTTTTGGGGTTAATTTTTGAAATTAAAATTTGAGCGAAAGTTTAGAATTTTACACCCAAGATATAATTCACTTATTTATCGAAGTTACTTAATTTTGTATGTTGCGATAGACCATTATTGAGGTTTTTAAATAAAAATTGATATCGCTTTTCTTTTTCTTTCTTTTTTCTTTTAAAATAGGCTGCAACCCAGTTTATAGATTCTTTAATAAAATTTGTAATGGACTCCGATGGGTTCAAAGTTTTATTCAATGAAGCACAATAATAAAAAAAAATATTTGTTTACTTTTACAAATTCCATGCAATCTCCGATAAAAAAGGAACAGAGTATAGAACTTTTAAAAGAGTGAAGTTTAAAGCAAGTGGTGCTACACCTCGGATTCGAGGAACGAGTTTTCGAGGGTATTGGCCTGGTGGAAATTGGCGTAAATTAGTTGTCTACGTTCGCAAGAATAAAACAGCAATTTGAGTCCCTTGGCTGTCGTAAAAGTTGAGAAATTTTATCAGCAACAGCGTATAAATCACAAACGTTAACGTTGGACAAAACTGCCGAGGGTAACTACATTCAAGGCGGTGGCATTATCCAACAGCAGTTTATATCACTTCAGTGCTGGGCAATTAATTTACACCTGTGTGAAGGTGGGCGCCATTACCAGAATTCAGGTGAAAGTATTATGAGTCCCTTAACCGAATAACACTCACTTCTCGCGGAAGTAAATCATCCAGTTTTGTAGTCCGGTTCCTTCAGTACTGATAAGGGACCTTCGGCCATAGCACCCAGCTTTAATTTCTCATCCTTTTAAAAATTCATTAAGGTGATGCCTCCACTTTCTGTCTAAATATATTATTTCAAAGGTAAGTGCTAAACCTTGAGAAAGTCATTTTTGGGTCCAAAGGTCATCGGGAATAGTTCCGCGAATGGGATTCAAGGTTGAGTAATATTCCGATCGATCTACCTGTAGATCGGAATCGGTTTATAAAACGTGAACGTCTATTGTTTGTAAAGAAATGCTTGGATAATTGTAGTAAAATAGAATGGGAATAATTTGAATTTACAAAAGTAAATTTGCAGCAAAAATAGCTTTAAGTCGACTTGAATCTCATGAGTTTGCAAAGTTTGAATGTGCATGCAAAAATTGAGGTGAAAATTGGGAACAAAAGGAATTGCCTCAAACAGTTGTATGAATTAATAATTAATAGCCTTGGTAAATGACTGTAAAACAATAGAGTCCTATTGGTACTGAAAGTTTTACAACATGCTGTGACTTACGTCAGTCAATAGTACTCATAGTCGTGGTCCATGACGTTGATGGAATTAAATTGGCACTCTGCCGGTTTATGCAACTTTTCATTTCGCCATTGGAACCTAGCACGGACTCGGTGGTTTTGTGACGCAAATATTGCTCCAAGGGTTGACCTTTTACGTAACTATGCTTTAAACATGATTGACTGACGAATTGAACTTCTATGAAGTTTAAACTTAAACGAATAAACTTTGCGCTATTATTTTCGTAATTGAAATTTGCTCAATCAAAACAAGTTTTAAAACATTTCACTAGACGACAAAGAAATGCTGAAATTTTTAATTAAAGTTTTCGTGGTTCCACAATGGAGATAAAAATAAAATTTTGTAGCACTTATGAACGGAGTAATTATATTTAAGCGTTATAGCGAATAGAATGAGAATAATATTGATAAAAAATATCAGTTTATTAAATAAACCGATTTTTATGTGATTAAATTTCACTAAATTGGAATATTGATAAATTTAAAACTTTAACAAATCGAGCAGTTCTATTTGCTCATTAAGATTTGATTTCTTATGTTTTTATTTTATTATTCATTATTAAAAATAAGTCATTATTGGAATAATCCAACAATATTTTGTATCATTCTTTCCTATATGATATTAAAATATTATACTTTAATCCGCAAAAACTATTGCTTTCCTGCACTGTGCAGTAGTTTTAAAGTACCTTTAAAAATTTATCGAGCGTCAACTATTTTGTTAAAAATAAATCGAAAATTAAATTTCTCCTGAAGACTTTATAAAGCGGCAACAAGAGCAAATGAATAAATGAATAAATGAAATTGTGGGCAAGAAATCGCCACTAAATTGAAAACGCATAATATGTTTATTTTTCTATGAATATTAATTCAAAAAAAGGAAAAAAATTAAAATTAATGAAATTCAGGAAATTTCCAAAAGTATAATCGAAGATTAATCGTCTTAGGAGAACAAAACAGAAAAGTTTGCTCAATAAATGACCGGATCTAAGGCAGACTCTGAAACTTTCTTGAAACATCACAAAATTAATTAATACAGTCCTTGCGAAAGAAAGGATACTGCAGAATGCGATAGATGCCGCATCAGTTAAGCTCCTTCTAAGGACGCAGCGGAACCCGCGAAGGAACCGCGAACCCACCGGCTGCATAACTTAATTTCACGCCCGCTAATTGTCATAAATTAAACGTAGCCACGGCGGCGTCTCAGATCTCCTGATTATTGTTATTGCTGGAATGGAACAATAAATTTTCAATTAATTCGCTTAATGAGTTACTATGCAGGGTGTTCGCGGGCGAATAAAGTGGTGGTGCAAGGGGCTGGGTTGGAAATGTAAGTGGCGTCGTCATAGTTTCCTCCCGCGAGAAATCCCAGGGTACTTCAATTTTATTTTTTTTTATAGAAGGAGTGCAAGGGCTGCAAGTGCCTGGAAGAATGAAGGCAGTGACACCGGTTGTGTACTCGTAAGGGTCTATACCCACTAAGAAAAATCTAATTTAGAAAGATGATGGTGGAAGGTGCAGATGGAATAGGGTTTTAGGTGCAGCAGATAATCACCACTAAGTGTACAGAGTAAGAGAATGATGGCAACCATTACTGCAATTACGACACTGAAGAAACATTGTAGTGCAAAAAAATTGCATAAAAACTACTAAACAGTTTTCATTTTAAAAGCGGACTTAAAATGATAAATTAGTGCAAAGTACACCTAAAGGAGGGAGGAAAGTTTAAAGTAAGTAGCAATTAAAAAAAATTTAAGAAAAATGCAAGCAAGTGAGTTTGGTTAAAGACACCTACAACATGGTAAAAATACATCGAATGTATAAAAATACCACTTACTACTTACCTAAAAATACTTACTTACCTAAAAATCGTTCAATTTCGAACACCATGTTTGTGGAGAATTTTTGTTGGACATGACTTTTAGTATCATCCGTAAAAGATAACACAGGTTGAACTTCTCTAATCATCATCATTTTTAAAATCCACTGGATAGAGGAAAGCAAAATCCCTTTATCATTTATTGAAAGGATATTCCTGGATAATTTATCTAAAAAAAAGTCGCAGTGCAATACGTTTATTGATTTTGTGGCATGGAATTCCGATTGATCCATCTGCTTTTAATTAAGTACATTAAAAGTGGAAAGAGGTAAATTTAATCTCGGAACACTGATATTCGATTTCAGCAAATTAGCGAAAAAAAAAATTTATTTTCGGTAACGTAAATAGACGATCTTCAAATGTGCCCACACATGAGGCTAGAACCCGTCGAAAATATCATGAATCTGTTGGGAATCGTGATTGCATTTGTGCAATTTCTGATTTGCCATGATTTCGTAGAGCACATGGAAACTGCATTACCACCGTCGGATAGCAGAAGCAAAGTCCCTATGGCGTTTATTCACACGGAACCCATTTAGGGGTTCCAAACACGCCTGAGTTCAGACCTATATGAGATTAACTCTTAGCGGCTTTTCTCGTGTGGTTAGGCCCCTTCGAACCTTTGTGATTTATAGAGGTAAATTCAATGTTTGTTTGAAGAATCGTATACTTTCTCCCTGTTATCTCATCACATTAATGCAAGTGGTATTTATTTTAAGTCTATTTTTATTTTACTTTTTAATAAATAACTATTGGCCGTTCGATATTCATTAAGATATAATTTCAGAATAAATACATATTTTTGTATTAATTCCCTGTACGATGTTTTGTTTTGCAGTTTCAGAATTATAACCATAGATAAAATATGCGCTTAGGTGCATATTTATCTAGTAGAAATCGCAAATGAAATAAAATTAAATATTTGGTTATAATTTAGTACAAAATCCCAACTTCAGGGGTGAGTTTGAGCCACCAAGAGGGTTAACAAAATTACAACCATTTTGATGAAAATAAAGTGAAATTCATTTCCTTACACATCTTAGTATTTTTCATTTATTAATCTATTAAAAACAGCTTGCAAAAAAATCGAAAATGAAATACGTTTTTTGGCTCTAACTTGGATAACCCAGTTCCTACTTGTTGCTAATTTTTGAGATCTACAGAAGGCGCTCTTTAATTTGATACCTCATTTGTCTGGGTCCGCGGGGTTTAAAATTTTGACCCTAAAAAATTACAGGCTAACACCTTGGGATTTTTCGAAGAATTTGATGGGCTTGGGTTTCAAATATGCAGAAAATGTGGCTGTGAAAATGTGAAATCAGTTCCCTTCGTTGGAAGATCTCTTTCTCGCTCTATAAATATCCAACTCAAATAATTTTCTCAAAACAACTGGTCTGTCAATAAATTCTTATTCAGATAAACTTATCCACCCGATTTCAATGGGTTTTAAATTGTTAAGACAAATATCGAAATTGGGAGTCGAACTCCAGAGAACAGAGGGCTTCACGTTTTTACGTAACACTCCACCTGACTTGAACAACTTTCAACTTTCTCAGAAAGCCACTTCTCAGTTTCGACTCCTTCCCGAACAGAACTGAAATTTATGAACGGCTTGTGGCAGTGCTTTCATTTGTCACGGGAGCCGTCGTCCTCCTGGTGGCGACGAAGGCTTGAGACAACTCCAAGGAGCATCTCGCCGTCGTAAACTTTAAGAATAAGATTTTCACAGGGTGGACTGCAACGCCGAGCGGGTATATATCACAGGGGAGCCAATAATGTCCTTGAAGGCTTCGTGGGCCCCACAGAAGACCTGTCGCCATAAATTACTTGAAAAATAAGAAAAATGCCAAAATGTGGAATAAATAGGCGGAGAGTGTGCCACGGCACAGGGCGACTCTTTCAATTGTCCCATTCAGGATTGGGGCGGCTGTTCGAGGGCTGGTTATTAAATTAGCACTGGTTGTAGCATTACAATTCCATTGTCATTGTCACATGCCCGATAGCAATGAATTAAAGGGCACGATGGAGCCAGCGGGATCCCCGCCCGGGCCCTGGCATAATAATTTGTGTTCCAGAAATTTATGGTTATCTCCGAGGAGAATAGTTGCTTCCTTCCGGCTGCACTTGTGGCGGCCGCGGCGCTCCTCCTCCTACGGACGGAATGACTGCAGTGAATCTCAGGAGCCCCGTTCCGAACCCTTTACCAAAACCGTCCCGGGAACCGTCTTCATGTGTCGTCCGGGAGGCGGAGGCGGCATATTTTATTATTTCACGCCGTCCCTGCGGTTTTATTCAGGTTTGGCTCCATGTTCTATTCGACTAGTTCCTGCTGGAGCAGCAGCTCCTGCAACTTATGTCCTGGAAGAATTTTGAATTCTTGCACTTACTTGCGAACAGGATCCCGGCCATAATAAATTGTTTTATGGTGTCATTAATGTTCCTCTCATCGCGCCCTCCACGTCCCAGTTTCCCGAAGAGATGAGAACAATTTTCTTGCGGATGCTGTGAAAATGTGCCACTAACGAAGAATACCCGTGTAGGGATAAGAACAAGGAACACGGTTGAAGGAGGAATTGCAGCTTACCTGTTCGGAAGCCAGGTAAATCATTACACTCTTTTCCACAGGATGGAAGAAAATGCGATGGTCGAATGTATTTCGGGTCGAGATTTTTATTGTTGCAGGAGTGCAGCCAGTTGCGCCCTCGTTAAATTGTAGAAACAGGTGAGCTCGGATGTAAAAGCCGCTTATAAATTTTTCTCCCATTGCATTATTTTTGGAAAATTATTTTACTCGCTAGATAGGTGAAGCCAATTTTACTGGTGAGGTATAATAGGCCAAAGGAGAGCATGCTTTATTTCTTTTCTTTTGGTTTTGTTACTCGGTAAAAATATCTGCTTCTTGTAGATTCACTGCAAGTGGTCGTTCAAAAGGCTTCCCTTATTATACAGTCATCCACTCAGTATGCATTTATTTCAGTTTTAAATTGGGTACTTAGTCCTCTAGTCATGGACTATACTGGGGAGTTTCTAGTTTTTATATACAAGAAAAATCTTCGTTTTAGATTTTAGTTTTTCACTACTTTTCTTTGAAATATTTGGAACTTGATTTAAAACTATGAATTTGAATAAAGTAGGTTCCAAAAAAAACTTGTTAGATGTAATGAGTAAAAGATAAAAGGGCAGAAGAAAGACCAGGATTGGTTTGAAAATGTTCAAGATATTCTTTCTAAAAAAAATTAATATTTTTTGAAAGTATTCCTATAGATAATTGAATCAAAATAATTATAACAAAAAAAAACTATTTAAAAATTTTTTAAATGTTTTGTTTAGCTTTAATTTAAAAACGAGGGAACAAATACAAAAGGGAGTTGAAAGCATACTTTTAATTGTAATAAGAACCTCTTTCAAAATTTTTTACTTCGTATCATTAGTGTTCAAAAAAGACAAAGATGAAGTTTCAGAAAAAGTTAAAGTAATAATAATTTTGTTGCTCAGAGTTGATATAATTTTTTATTATTTTCCTATAGACGTTTCGAGCTCCCATTTTTAATTCCGCGTTAACTCGAAAAATGCTTTAATTTATATCGTTTGATTTAGTATGATTCGCAATACCATTCCGGGATTACCTTTAATCTAGTTCTGCTTCCACAGATGCTGTTCGCGTGCTATGACGTACAAGTTTGATATTTCGGTACCATACCGGACCGCCATAAGCTTCGCTTATGTACCTATCACGTTTTTAAGGCAAAAGCCGGAGAATTGTTTCCATTACGAAATCTGCTTATAACCTTACTTCGTTTCACATGTTTGCCGGCTACAGGGGATGCTGCGCGAGGTATGATGAATGGCCACTTTATACCCCGTCCGGGTTGCCTGTTCTGTAAATAAAAACAAATCGAAACAAAAAACCTCCTGGAATAAATGTTGGATTTGAGTTATCGACTTTACCATAAATAAAAACAAAACGGAGAGGCAAGCCGGCGGGATAGCAAAGTGGGATGCCATCCAGATCCACGACATAAATATCCATCCATGGAAGGCGCCGCCACCTTTAACATTTTGCTGCACCTGGTGGCGGAAGGTTTTTGGAAGGTTTTAAACAAACACAGGAACCTCCGCTCGGGTGGCTTACGGTGGTGTTCTCCGCCTGTAAGTGCGAATTAGGGGCGTGAGCTTGCGATTTAGGGGCTGCGATGGATCTCACGTCAAGTTGGTAATACCCTTGTGTTCCGCCAAAATCAAAGGTGGGAAACATTTGGCTGCAGAGGTAAATGGAAATGAGTTTGTGGCGAATTGTTTTCCTTTAAACGGCTTAATTCCGTGAGCTCTCGGTGGTTTACAAGCTATCGGATTTCATGAAAGGTTCTTCAGAGGCCGACTGCTCTCGGCGGTTTCAGATAACAAACAAAGTAACAATATTTTTAAAACTTGTACCACATTTCACGTGGCATAAACCCAAATGTTTTCGGTGTGGTGTTTAATCAACTTATAGTCTTCCGGTTGGAACCACAAACCTCTCGATACCTCTTTCTACGGCCTTTTTAAAGCAAGCGGGTTAATGTAGTAAGGAATTTCACATTGAGGTAGGATTTTGTTGGGTGGCTGTGTTTAGAAAATAGAGAACTAATAGCTTTTCCAAATTCTTAAATTTTTTTTTATATATACGCATATGCGGTACAGAGTAAGAGAAATGGTATTCCAAGTGACTTTTAGAAAACCTTTTTATTATTATTTTATAAAAAGTTAACCCCTTTGTTAACTTTTGTTTTTTGTTGGAAAATGTTTACCATAGCGTCTCAAAGAATTCCATTTTTAAATTTAGAAAATATCTTTTTATCAAATAAAAATTTTAAAAATCGGCTACGACAGAAGCTGCCCATTTTGATCGACTTGAAATATTATACTTAATAGGAAAGCAAGCTATCAGTTCAAAATTTTAAAAATTTAATCCTGATATTGGCAAATTTAATAAAATTTTAGTTATCTTATATCGTACTGTATAAAAATTTAAATTTGTAAAAAAAACTAGAGAAGTTTAATTTGTTTATTTAATTTTGTTTATACTGGAAGATTTTTATTTTCATTTAAAATCCTATTGATACATTCAAGTTAAACCTTACTTACTCAGCAATAAAATTTATTTTTCATTTATTTTCAATAAAAGGTTGCCTATGCGATAACCAATTAAAATATTTATAAATTCCTCTTTCAAAATATGGAAATCTGTGTGGATCAAAAAATCCATTCTTTTGGCTTATGCACAGCGAATTACGAATATCGTTTTGACTCCCTATTAAGTTGTTCAATCAGTCCCATTGAATGTTGTAAATCCTTTTCGCAATCAACGTTAATGGGAACATAAGTCAGATATTCTGGATCTGACCAATAAATGAAAATGAAAATTCGAATAAATCGAATCCAATTTATTTATTTTTTAAACTGGGTAAAATAAATGACGATTTTACTGGCTGTCAAGAAATTCTGAAATCAGTTGAATGCTCGAATTAATTGGATAAATGGCCCCCGGGGTCGGTTACATCTGATGTGTACGTTCGAGTGAAGAATCAGGTAATGTAAAATGATTCAAAAATCTCTAGAATTTTGAATTCAGTGAAGTAATGGTCTGTGAATTTATTACAGTGACGGTTAAACAACAGTCGATATCCGAAATAATTCAATAGCTGTACAAAAATCTGTCCGATTGAATTGAAAGCTAAAAGTAAACATTAATCAGATTTATATTTTGAGAACTTACTTCCACTTTTACAAAAAAAAAAATAAATGGATGATTTTAATTAAACCGATTCAACGTAATGTCATGGATTCTCTACAAAAGTTATTATATATGATATTCTCCAAGTGATTGAAAAATGTGCTTATTTCTGTTTGTCAAATTTTGTAATTATATTACTACACGTAGTCTTAAAAATAATGAAATTCGAATTATTTTTTTTTTTAAAACAACATTCAAAGAAAGAGCACATCACATAGGTCATGCGTTCCTACAATTCTGTTTGTGTTCCAATTAGTGGACTTCAAAAAAATGTAACGTCGCCAGTAATTCAAATTTGAAATTCTTTATTATATTTAAATGTTCTACATATATCTAAGATAAGATTTCATTTTTATGACTAAAAACTTGAAAGAGAACTTTTAATTTTTCATATTGTAATTGTTTGTTTTTCATTGTTCATTTATCCAAGCATGTTTTGGTTTTTAACGTCGGTCTTGGTCGTGCCACAATCGCGAATGGGAATCCATCAAGGAATTACCATCTTCATCTTCATTACCATAACTGGCGTAATGTGCCGAATTCGTTTACATTTACTCACAAGCTGTTCATTATGATTTCATTAAATTAAACCTCGTCAGCGGCTGACTGGCTTACTAATGAGCAGGTCCTATTTGCCTCCTTTGATGTCGCACAGAAAGGACCCCGCGGGATTTCCCAGGTACGTCGTTATTTGATGACATCGACTGAAGTCGGGACCATCCCGGGGGCTTCCTAGCAGCTAACAGGAGATAATACCTCGCTTTACCCGGAAGTAACAAAAAGAGAACAACACTAATTTCATTGCCGGGAGATAAGGCCCGTCAGGGACATCGAAATGTTGCGCAGTTTTTGAGAGGAAAGAAAAAGAAAATGAAGAAAATAATCGTAATATTTTTCGGGCTTATCTTCTCGCCATTTGTTAGGACCCGAGTACAGACAGATCTAGGGTTGGGAGCACGAGGGTACGCGGATTCTGTACCCCGTGTAATTTGCAAATTAATTCCCGTACATCAAAGAATTTTCTACCACTTGGCCATAATGCCTTTAATGATAGTTATCCAAATTGTGCGAAGGTTTGCTCTTTATGTAATTAGCTTCACGAACCTATTTGAAATGGAAGTGAGCTCGAGGAAAAGGCTTTTCAAAAATAATTCAAGGAAATTCGAGCCCCAAGACCAGGTAGAAATAATTCAGGTAAATTTAATATTTCACCAAGCCCAACTTCTTGGGCAGCTAAAAACGATTAGGACGGGTACTTTTTATGTTGAAGAAGGAATTTCAGGACTTGTTTTGCGTTATCACGTTTAGCGTATATATTTTTTATATAATATATAATATAATTTATAAAATGGCTTTACTACGTCAAAGATATAAATGAAACTTTCTGGAAACTATGGGTTTGTCCAAATCAATAATATTAATCAATAATCCTTTTGGTATCGCGGATTCCAATAATCCAACTTCATGTATATACTGCTTTAAATATTGAGTATTAAACTCAGCTACGTGCACTTTATAATATTATTTTTAATACCATATCTTTACTACTTACGTATAAAATCATAACTAGGCGAAACACTGTCTTTAAACTTGGTACAGGTACCAAGCTACAATGGATACATCGAACTTAATGTAGTTTTGGAGGGTCTAGATTTCATGGACTTTTTTTCTTAAAAATTAACACATTTTTATTGTGTAACTAAATTTTGACTGCGTTTTTATATTTTATTAATCACTTTCAAACATATCTGATAGGATAAAATTGGTCCTTTAAGAGATACTTATGAATTATGGGTATATGAAAGTAATATTATTAGAATTTAAGGACACCATATTGACCTTTTATTTAAGCAGTTTCGAAACAACATACTTTTCACTTTTATAGTGCGTCTTTCTTGATTTGAGGTTAAACTGGGAAGATGTGTCGGGTCTTGTTCCATAGTAGCAATAATCGCACGCAGCATTCGTCACAGCTGCCCACACTGGAACAATATGCCGACAGGAATTGCCAAGGAAACTGCATAGCAGGGACTAGCCTCGTCAGCGGCAATTACAGAATTAAGGACGCAAGACGGGACAACAGTTGGACGACTGTGTCCATAAATAACCTCAGCAACGTAAGCAATCAGTTGCGCTGCTCAGGGCAATCACAGAGCAACTTTCTTGCTGCTTATTGATTTAGTCCGTCTTTCCAAAGGGACGGACGGATTCAATGGCGGGAGACGACCTGGCCTTGGACGAGGTCGCTCCATTCTTGAACCTCTAGGAACTTCGGAGAAAAAGCAGTTTGAGGGCTGTTTGTAAGGTGATAGCATCATGACGAGAGCATTTTTATTAGCTAGCTAGAACATTGTCCTGCACAGAGCGTTTGTAAATGCCGCGCAATCCCTCTAATTGCATTAAAAGTCGTTAAAGGTGTTGAGAAAGGAAGAACAGATCATCATTTTAACGACTATGAAATTCTTAAATTAAAGCACTAAGGATTGTAGCATTCGCATAGATAACATAAAAGTTTTGAATCTATTAGAATTTAGCTCATGTGATAAAAATAATGAGTTTTGAATACAGGAATAAAATGAAATGTAATATTATATTTGATATAGTAAATTTTATTAAAAACGACGTGAAAGATATTCGCAGTTTGAATTTTAAGAATAATTGTATTTTTTACATTAAAATAGAACGACTGTTTGTGGCAAAATTTTATTTCTTAAGCAACAATTCAGAACAATCCGCATTGCATAAATATTTAATTTACAATTAAATTTTAAGAGCAGTAAAACACGAATGCGACGCGGTATTCCGCTGTTAAATTTTCTATTAAAAGTAACCATAAGTTGGCTTTCTCCCAAGAACTTGTTTATAACTTTACTGGCTGTTAAAATAATAACAATTTTATAAATCCACCAAAAGTTTCTAATTATGGGCAGATTACCCATTTGAGTAAACCCAGTGCTATGGTCTGCTTCAACCGGGTGAGGAGCGCGAGGAAGGCTGGCTAAAGATCCACTGCAGATATTCCGTAAGTGGAATTCACAGGAGCAATAAAAATAAGCGCCGCCATAATCGTAACCATTTGGTCCGAGATATCTAGGGCTAGAGTCTCATATTTCTGTCTTACCATATTCTCGTGCCTTTTGCCCTCTTGGAACGACGACGTCTGCTATCCTTATGCGATTTGATTCCCCCAGGAGCCCCAACTCTGTCGACTAATAGAATTCCTGATGGGAGAGTTTTTCGCAGCTCGCATGCAACTTCGCCATGGCAAACGACGAGGGCATCCCTAACTCTTTCCAATTTATTTCATTACAGCGCCCTAATAGTTTCCCAACCATTGAGATTCGATTTACTTCGGCAGGCGGGGGCGGGGCTGCTGCTCGCCTGTTTTAAGGCTTTTCAGAAATTGTTCGCCAGATCGTTTGTTCCCTGAATTTATAATGACGCCGGAAGTGCATTTTCCCAGGGGGTCCATTCTGCTTGTTGTTCCTGTCCCACCCCCACCTCAGTAGGGGTGTGGTTCGGAAATGCCGCCATGAGCTATGGCGGATATTCATGGAATACGTGCAAAGTGTTTATGGCACTCTGGGGGTTAACTTAGCTGAACCCACTTCTGCTTGAAGTAAATAAGGGCTCTTTAATGGCGGAAAGTCCAGAAATAGACATTTTGGTAATTTTCTCAGTAAACGGATGTGGATTATTACACCGATACACATTAAAAGACTATAAAACAGAGATGTCTGCTATTGAAGATATTTCTAAAAGACGAATTGATATAGAACGTCCGAGTGGAAAAACAATTGCCTCTTTGATTGATTGTATGTTACTTTAATAGGCTTAAACTTCAGGGCAAATTTTTACGCAGACTTCTATGTTGGATTACCCTAAAGGTTAACCCACAATGTATCCTAAAAAATGTCTTCTTACTTTATTTATTTTTTATTATTGCAAATTAGCTGCAAAAGTTGTATAAAAATATTTTATACTAGAATTAGTTAACATTTTAATAAAAACGTAGATGTTTAAATCTATTTTCTAATCAGTCAGTTAAAATTTTTAAAATTAGCAGGTAATAGTAAAAGTTTGCAAGGACAGAGTTTCGTTATAGAATTACTTCTTAAGTTGTAGAGTTCTCGAGCTTCCAATGTTTTTGAAATGGTTTAATCTGATGGCCGGTTCTGGCTTACGGCTTAATCAGCGAATTGGTCTCCGAAATGACGTAGTTTCGCGAATCAAAGAAAGCATCATGGTGGTCTATATACAACCCTCTCTAGAGAGGAAGGATTCTTCCTTCAATTTTGGATTTAAAATTGCTTCGTATTCGAAACAGCAATCTGGGAGCCGGGGAACACTGGACGGATTATCAGGAGCTCAAAGTACACATCCTGATTGCCCTTAGAGGCCGTCCCAACGATCTTTTCTGTCAGGAACAAAAGTTACGGCTTTTTAAATTGAATTTTCTCCTCAATCTTGTCAATTCTTGAAATCAATTTGGACTGCGAACTTTCTTAATCCCCTTCTAACGGCTCCCAATAGGATCCTTATTGTCTGCTGGACTCCTTTCTTTCTTGCTTGCTTTCCCCATTCTCAGATCCTAGCCACTCCATGGAAGGATTTCGTCCGGGACCAACCCTCTCAGTTGATGAAAGCAAATCCAAAACAAAATTTGCCACTTTAACTCTCATTCCGTCTGCTGAATTTCTTCGATCTTCTGGAGAGAGGCGATTGTCGAAGTGGGGTTGTTGTGCCTTTCCAGGAACAAACGGTCCGCCGAGGGCCAGCCAGCCAGAAGAAATCCCTTTATATAGTCGGCGAATAAAATTTACAGCAATAAAAGTTCCGACACGTACACAACACAATAAAAGTGAAATCGCCCTCTGAAGGAGTCCGGCTTTGGTCCTGACCGTCTTCGTTCTCGTCTTTGGTCTTTGGGGTGCCCGTGTACTCGCATTTATAGCATCTTTGGCGAGTTATGGATGTCAGAAGACGGCAGGAGCAAGTGTAAGGACCAGCGATTCAAGTGTAAGTCCCTCTGTGCTGCACGGGGAGTATTTTGACTCCACACTTTTTCCGGATCTCTAGATTAAGATTGTCCTTTTTCGTACGATTTCCTAGAGCGGCCATCAGAGCCGGTTGGACATGGCTTTATAGGGCTTAACGTGAGGAAACTCCAGCGTGGACATAAACGTAAATCTTTTGTTGTTGGGGATATGGACGCTATCTCCAAAAATATTTGGATGAGGCTGGAAGAAAAATTTATTGGCATTTTTTATGCGTATAGCAAAAGTCCCTAGAAAATTGAGAGATTAACCATTTCGGGTTATGGGTTGTAAGAGGTTGGAGCAATTTGTCTTTATTTAGCTCTTTGCTAAATGTTTTCATCTGAAGTTTTTTATTAAAAAACAAAGTTTTCGCTGGAAATTCTGGAAGTTTCGAGTCTAAAGAGTATTTATTAGGTTCAGTACATTGGGGCAATTTTTGTTTACATAGTTATAAATTCTGGTAATCTTTTTTTGGTATGTAGTTACGAAAAGGTTATATTAAAAGGCTTTTTGAAAATACTATCATTCTGAAATAATATCTTCGTTTTAAATAGTTTCTAATGAAGTAATGATGTAATTCTATATTTGCGAACATTTATATTGCAATGTTAAATAATAAATCATGCCAGGTAACTGAATCGATGGGATCCATTTCCTATTCCCCAGACCTATAATTCCGGAACGAGTTTCCTTATCTTTGCATGTGAACAGATTTATGGCCGTCGTTCATTAATTCCCGGCAAATATAAGCAGGTTGTATATCAGAGAAGTATTCCATTGTAGTCTTCAATTAGTTTGTGGTGGCGGCTGCCTGCAGGCCAGCACGCATTGCATGTCTAATGCAGCCAATTATTACGTAGGGCTCAAACAGCACTATCAATGTTTAATTTGATCTATACGGTACTAATTAAATTACATGCTTGGAATGCACCGGCACAATGGACTTCGATGTCATGTTACCGTTTGGATCTGAACCTCGCCACAGGAATTAGCCTTATCAGAACTTTTACTCGAGCAAGCAACTTCACCGAAATACCTTTGCAAGTCTATCAGAGATTCAGTTTATAAAAAAATTGTAAAACCTAGGGTATTACAGCATAAGAGCTAAAGTAGAAGCCACCAGTTCAAAACCTGGTCTTAACCTATAACTACACCGGCTGGATACAAAAAATCTTGTTTTCAAGAATAAATAATTATTTAAATTGTTAATTGGTTTGATCTATGTTTCAGGTCTATTTTAATACGAATTTAACAATCTTCTTCTGAGATGAGCTAATTAAGCCATTCTTAATTATTCCAGTACATATAACCGATCTTCCGACAGGACCACGAATTCTCTGGCCAGCTACTGTTTTGCAATATAAAAATTATTTAAATTTGATTATAGTTAACTCTTGCCAGGGGTAATAATAATTAATATTTTATCAGGGAAGTGGTTAATTTAAATCGGGGATTATTCAGGTGCCGGGTGACAAGTGCACTACAACAAATCACGGCCGATGATGAAAATCAAATTTGCATGCATGAAACAATTGCTCGGCCGTAATTCCGTCAGCATGGACTCAGGGGCTGCTATTGATTTTCCGTGTCATACAGGCGTTGGGAGGTCCTAGTTAACATGACAAGGAACACATGTTCTTGGCATCTACCACTATGGCCGATGCCATATCAAAAAGAGGGGCAAAGCATTCCGGGTCGAGGGAATAGCAACACATCTCTAGTAAGGCTATTAAATATTTGGACTCTTCAGAGATGGAACGTAGAAAGGTTAGAGGTGCTTTCTAACAGGAGCAGTTAATGGGATCTGATTCTGGCCGTATAGTACCTTTTTGTGGTGAAGTAACAAGGAAGCCTATAAGCACAGGATTACATGTACACCAGTATTAAATTCATTTTAACTACTTGTGGGGAGACCTATTCTATTTATATCGGAGGAGTAAATTATAATCGGATGCATGCAGGTCTTTACATGAATTGAATAAAAATATAAAACGTCTGCACCGTGCGTTCTAAGAAAATTAAAGTTCTTTACTGTATCGATAATGTTCTTTACAAAATTGAAAATATATGTATATGAATATACCTTTAATAATAATATAATGGAAACATTGTTTTTAATTTTAAATATTTTGAAGTAGAAGTATTGGTTAAGTTTAAGATTTTACAGAAACGGGGCATATCCTTTTCTTCAAACTCTAGATAAAATTAATTTCGGATTACTATGCATAATTAAAAAATGTCATAAACAGGACCTTTATGTATGTTATGCGACTATTCAGTGATGAATTAACGTTCAATTTTAGATAATTCGAAGTGATTTCAAAATATGGACACGTGTCATGCACAAGTTAAAATATAACCATGTACATGTACCGACATATAAGTCACATATAAAGAGGCTTTTAGCAAATTCTTTCGTTAAAGTCAAATTCCATGCACAAGTAACTTTTCCGTTCTAATAAAAGGTTCCAATTCCCGGGTAGGCTCCATTTCTGTTTGCTTTGGGGAATTTCTCATAAACAAAGCAAGAAGTGCACGTTCCTGGGGCTTTCCATCACCCATTACGACTTGCCCATTTCCTTTGACCCTGGAAAATGTGCGGTCGTCACGTAATCTCTAAATTAGGATTTTTGCTACACACGTTTTGGAACTCGCCAAGTCGGCCAATAGTGTAAACACCTCGAAATGGGATTCTTTCTATTCTTAGATTGGACCATAAATCCTTCTGAGGATGGATATATCTAATGAAAACGAAAATTCCTGAAACTTTCTGGATACTTTATATCATCTTTTTTTCTGGATGTTTCCTCTGGTAATTAGTTTACCCTTGTTATCATGGAGTGCTGTTTGAATTTTAAATAATCGCCAGTATATGTAGTTGCTACGGCTATACAACCCATAAGTCTATTTATAAAATGATATAGACCTCGATCAGTGAATTATATGCTTTTATTTTCTAATAATTACAATTCACCGAATAATTTTACAATTTTTTAAAAATTCCGTACGCCTGTAATTGCGGGAATTATTGATATTAAGCAATGGTGTCCATATTGATAATATAAATCAATCTTCCTGTAAAATTTCATAGTGCTAATGGGCCTGAGGCCTTTTAGACATGCATACATTGCGATATCAAATTGCAGTGCACGATATAAAATTAATTGAATAAGAATAAATGCGAATAAAATTTGATCCCTTTCATAATCAATCAATAATAGTCTAGTAGTAACTCCGGGAAATAAGACTAATAGTACTATCGAATTACATTCATTTGAGATCGGAATTTTAATAGAAATTGGACATGAATATTTATCTGGTGCTCCCTTTCCGTTATTATCAAGACGATTAATTTTGCATTGAAGGGATTTTATTTTATTTACCGTAAATAAAATTAATTAATCCGAACTGTTTTCATGTTTTATAGCTTATTAAACTGAATTAAATTTTATTTGGTGTTTTTTTTTTTTTTTTATAATATAGACTAAAAGGACACACATCATTGCACACATACTTTAAATAATTTTCTGGATTTCTTTAAAGCTTCTTAAATTCGAAAATTTGATTTTGATATTCTTAAACAAAGTACGAATAAATTGTTTCGTATATTAGAGTGACTTAATAGTTCCAATTTACTTAAACAATTTTAAAACAACCAAGAAAAAGTCATTTAGGAAAGAAATGCAAAAGAAACGCATGAAGACATTACTTTTGAAACTTTCAATTTTTTCAGTAAAAAAATGTGTGGCCCACCTCCAGAAAAACGAATTTAAAATTAAACCATTATTTAAATGTGTTAAACTTCCACGAATTTGTTGTTTAATACATTTCTTTTAAAAAAAATATCACGAATTCAAAATAAATGGTATATTAATAGATTTATTATGTCACCTATTAAATTAGTAAAACTATATCTGGTTGCAACCAAAAAAATTAAGTTCTAATAAATTCGTATTTGGTTTACATCGATATAGACTTTATGTCACTACGTAAATTTACCTTTCGCTTATAACAGCCTTTAATCAAATTTGTCTAGTATACACGTCCAAGTAGATCAACACCTGCCCCAGGTAGCTGCGACAAATTACACGCCTAGTGACCTCTCCGTATCTAATTATGTGGTAAGACATCAATAACGCCAATTACGCAATTTATCATGATGTCCTCGTTTGCCGTCGATTTTTCCGCCCTATTAAGCCGAAACCGCATAAAGCAATTGGAAACGGTATATAACCGATAATGGTTGCACCTCAGGCTACCTATTCCCACCTGGTACGTTCACATTTTGCATATGAACAGTCACTCTACCTGTCCGCAAATTTGTTCAAAGTGGCCTGTAGAGTTATATGCATCTCATGGGATCATCCTAAAGTTCACAGGTAAACTCTTTGGGTAAGAAGTTACCTGAAAATTTAATCAAGATCTTCCCACTGGAGCTGGAGCTTCGTCCGATGGATAACTTCCAATGCGATGACTACCTGGATGGGTATCACTACTAGCTAGCAACTATTATAGATGCACGCGTCAACTGCATCTTGGGAAGATGCTAAGAGACACGCCACAAGATTTCCACCTGTCCCTAAACATGTATATGGGCATATGTAACAAGTCTGGTATTCGTATGAGGAGCACGTGAGCCAGATTTCACGTGCCGCATAAAATCTGGAGACACGGCCCAGGAAAGGACGAATCTGGAAGTGAGAATTTCAGATCTGCTTCGACTAACCTGAACTATCGTTACGGGGTCCTGTTCTCTTGGGACGTGCAGGTGAGATGGTGCAGGTGAGTTTGAGAATATGCCGTTAGGGACACAAACCAAGTTGCACAGATATCTGTCGGGTGCATTGGTTCCTTTTTGGTGAATTACAGAAGTAGAGCAAAAGGAGTTTAATTAGACTTACCTGAAAATTTGAATTAATCAGGTGCACCCCGGCATTTTTAAGCTTGGGGTAAAAGTTTTAAACGTAGGAGGAAATAGCCAAACTTTTCCAGGAGCGTAGAAATTACGTGCAAAACTTCGTAATTGGCTTTTCTGGCAATGGGACTGCTCCTTTTACTCAAGGAGGAGAAGTTGACTATGGAAAACTTGGACATTCAGTGACTCGAATTTAATTAAGTATATTTTAAGCGGTCGTGCTATTTTCAATTAATAAATTCATTAGCACGCACCTGGTGTGATTGTTTACAGTTCCCTCTGTTGGACCAGTCACGCGTAGAAAAATCACATTTTCACAATTTTTAGTAATTTTCAGGAAGGCAGTTTCAAATTTTTCCAAAGAGGATGCCTTCATAAGATATAAAAATAAATTAACGTATGCGCGTTTCGTAATTTACAAAAAAAAAAATAATAATAAACAAAATTTAAATAAAATTATTATAAGTAATGATTTTCGCGTTAAATTTAGAAAGAAAAGCTGTAAGCCATCATTTTAAATCTTGTTAAAGGGACTTTACCGAATTTTGCGATAATACCCATTGAGATCGATTTATAAGTGTATATAGATCTAGGTTGATATCGGATATAAAAAACAGGAACTGCTTAAAGCAAAATTGCTGGTGGGCCCCACGTCCCTTCCGTCCGTCCAAGTTTATTGTAAAGTTCCTCAAGCTACCTTTCTTAAGTTTGCTGATCTAAGACGTCGCACGGGCTTGTGCTTTTAAGAATGCATTAACATTTCAGGCTCCCAGACGTCGGCGATGTTGTTGGAACATCCCGTAAAAAGCACAAAGGCCCTAATGAGGATAATGCTGGTGGCAATCTTGGTGGCGCTTAGAAAACCGTGTCCGACATAAATTCGCTTGCTCCTCTGATTTTCATATCGCACAAATCACAGTGGTCGCACTAATTTCTACTCCGAGCAGAAAAAGTTGCTTCTTACTCTTGGTGCTAAAAGATAAATTGCGGTCGCCTTCTACGACGCTCCCGGCAGCAGGGGCGGTAGGATTTTTTTAAGATGTTGGTCTAGCAACAAGGCATAATCCTGGATAAATAAATTATTCAGGAACATTTTATAGAAGTCTGTGCTTTAGAACCATCTCCCAGATACTTCCCGAAATTGGCTTATGGGTCTTCAGTTCATTTTTTTTCGCCGTCTAAACGTCTTAGCGTTAAGGCCGACGTCCAGGCGAACGGCGAAATGAATTTGCGACATGGTGGCAGTGTGATTTAGCCCGTCATTTAGCTGGTTGCTCCCGATTATCGCTGTTGACTTTAACCTCATAATTTCAACTTCACAGCGAGCGGAGATCAATTTGGGTAATTTATTGCCTGGCCAACAATGGATCTTCTCCATTAGTTGGATATTAGCAGATTTGCTCGCCCCAGACAGGACAAGACAAGACACAAATCAGACCTTAGACGGCCACCAGTGAAATATTATGTGATTTCTAGAAGTTGGAATTCCCTAAATTATTTAAATGTTTGTCGCTTTCGCCTCGGGGAAATGAAAAGCAACAGTTTTGGAGAAATTCATGGCTTCTCGGAGTTTATTACGTATTCTACCCTAAAAGGCAATTCGTTTTAATTTAGGAATAACTCCCGAATTCAAAGTGACGCAACAAAGCTCGAATTTACTTATGAATAATTTAATTTCCGCTTCTCACGTTGCTTTTCCTTAATATAATAATGTTGTTAGGGCATCTTTAGGGAATCTTGGAAATTGGATCGGACTATAATATTAAACAACGGAAATGTAAAGCAGCAATTACAACTTATATTTACTTTGGTTATCCCCAAGGATTCCTAGGAATTTTAATTTCTCATTTCAGTTTTAAAATGGACATGTGAATACTTATTTAATTATATTTTTAAGATAATTTTGTGTTGCGCTGTGTTTTCACGCGAAAACTGAAAATAAAAAATTGATATATTTCTTTTATAATTTCAATAAAATATTTATTTAGTAACATTTTATTAAAATATATTCAAATTCTTTCTGATGTTTTTTTTTTTAAATTTCTTTTTAAAAGATTTTTACCTTGGAAATAATTTATTATCACCTGAAAGTAAAATTCGATTGTAGTAAATTAAGTCTTGAAATTTCTGGAGGAAATAAAAAGTTTTTATAAAAAAATTATCTTTAAGATAATTCAGAAAATTCAATATGCAAACGAATTTCGTTGGTTTTTAGATTAATTTACTAATATTACTCAAACCATTTATTATTTTTACAAATATAATATTAAAAATTCAATGAATTTCATAATTAAAGTGGGAAAAATATTGAAATTAAAATTAATTTGTAATATTTCAAAAATGCTTATCCAAACCTAGTCTACGAAGTTTTTAATATAAATTAAGTGTGTAAAGTAAAATAATTAATGTATAATAAAATAACTCTAAAAATGTAAGAGCAATACGAAGAGAAATACCAATTTCATCTTTAATAAACTTCAAAAGCTATTACAATTGATTCTTAAAAAAATAAAAATACTTACCTTTATATTGCACGCTCGTCTTTATAAAAACGGGACTACGAAGGTTAAGATTACCAACGTTGATCATCAATTAAAAGAAGGCTTAAAAGAGCTACGAAGTCCTAAATTTACTATCATAAAACTATTTTTCGATACCTTTAAAGTCTGTAACTTCAATATTTACAATTAGAAAAAAACGGAATTTTACAAAATTTTTATATTTACACTTAAATA
This sequence comes from Proctacanthus coquilletti, assembly GCA_001932985.1. Classification (NCBI taxonomy): domain Eukaryota; kingdom Metazoa; phylum Arthropoda; class Insecta; order Diptera; family Asilidae; genus Proctacanthus; species Proctacanthus coquilletti. The sequence goes on along the minus strand of MNCL01000106.1, from coordinate 245,939 downwards.
AGAAGACATTTTTAAAGAAAAAAATAATTTCCTTATCATCCCAAATATTTCTAGTTGCAGTAAAAATTTTCCAACGTTATGGTTAAGGCCTCTATTAAATTCTTCAAAATATTTTCGGAGCTTTATCAAATAACGAACGAATCAGAGAAGATTGGGAACTGAGCCAGAAAATGAAAAAGAAGGTAGTAGCTTTAGGCGACCCATCTAGCCGAGAGTTTATTGAATGTAACAGAAAAATTGTGATGTAACCTTGGTATCAAGCTGTTGGATACCTAAGTTATAAATATATGAGTGTATCACGTTATACAAGCGCACGGTGTCTATGTCGTTCCCGGAAAATGGAAAATTCCATTTCTTGCGTATGCTCCATCGTCCCTAAATTGAATTTCTGTGCTCCCCGTATACCTTCCAGTCCACGTTATTTTCATTTTATTACTACCTGGTTTGGTGTACGCTCCGTACATGAGGGATAATTGAATCATTTGATTAGATGCAATGCATTTCACAAATTTGTATTTTTCAGTTTAACAGAAATGACTTGTTGGACTTAGCAATGGAATACTTCTCCATACTCACATATTTCCCTTTAAATCCACTTTATACGAAGATTCCTTTCATTGTTAAATTATTATGTAAATAGAATTTTATAGAAGAACATTTATTTTTGTACTTATTTTTGTAGAAGAAAAACTTCCTAGAAAAAGCCATGCTTGAGAACTTCTTTGTGCAATATTTCATCAGTGGTATGGAAATTGTTTGGGGTTAAGTAAAACAAACAAAATTTATAGAACTTCGCTCATAGATTTATTACTCTTAAAGTAAAACACAAATCGAGCTTCAAAATAACTGTTTTAATCAATGGATCAATTAAAGTAGGGCAAAAACACCTTCACCAAATTATGACTAAAATTAAGTAACCAACCAACATCGATAATGCATTTCTCTCTTAAAGCTAGAAATGAACGAAATCATCATCACATGAAACGATTACAAAAAAGTGTTCATTTTTTCATATTAATATTTTTTTTTCATTTTTTTTTCTCATTTGTTATTACTCTCAATGAAAACATATTTTGCATTTATCTATTTGTTAATAGTAAGTACGCATCCACTTGAACTATTTACAACTCCTGCTCTGCTCTTTATGCTCTCAATATTTTTAATAATTTTACTTTTGGACAGAATAGCGAAAAGATTGTATTTTTGAAATACATACGATTAAGTTTTAATTTGTATCCTTACTCTTATGCTTCACCATTTTAATACTAGACGTTTTACATTTTTTTCTTTTTCTCTTTTTTTTTTCTTAATTAAATTTCTTATCCTCTTCGATCATCCTCCCCAATTTTAATGTCTTTTTAATATTCGTATATAACTAGGGTAATTTGTATTTTTATGGTATTTTATCGATACTCGTAAGTTTACTAAGCTTTCAGTAAAACTGGATGGCGGAATGTTAACACTTCACAAAAATAGTTTTATGCATTTTTCTTTGTTTCATTAAATTGTTTATTCCTTTGCACGCGGTAAGGTTAATGGGTTCTTTCTCGCATTACACTTGTGATGATTGTGTTTTTTGAGGGTAAAAATCATGTGTTCGAAGGGGTCCCGAACGGGAGTCTGCTCCTGGAATTAATTTGGCAATTGTGTGGTATTCGATCTATTCTCCAGCCCCTCTTATCTAAAACTACACAATCGGTGAACACGTTGAGTTTTCTTGAGCTATTTCGGGGTCATATAATAAAAGTAATGTAGCATAGTAAAAACTTAGGATAGTTCCAGGACCAAACTCCAATCCAGACCGCCTTTGGTCGCTGAAATTTTGTAAATGATAAAACAAAATAAAGAACGATACTAAAAAAAAAAAAAGAAAAAAAGAAAACAAAGCTTGCCGTGGACGCAAATTACATTAAAAAACGATCAACATTCTTCCGTAAGAAAATACTCTTCTTTCTTCGAATACATTTCGCTTCACATTTTATATCACGCTTTAAAAAGGAGAGAAAACCAAAAATAGCTTTCTTTTCCTCTTTTTATTTTACACTATGGCAGCAAATTGATTTTTTTTTCTTTGTATTTTAAATCTGCAGATTACTTTTTGTCTTAATTCAACTCTTTCTTTATCGTTCCTGATTTTTCTTGTTTTTTTTTTCTTTGTTTTTGTATTAAAAAATTGTGTGAGCATTGTGATCACAACTAAGTACAAAGAAGCTCTTTGGAAATTGTACATCGCAATATTAACAGTCTCTCTCCAAACCCTTCGTCTTTTTTTGTTCGTCTACTTGCACGCACTTTTTTTTAAGTTAAGTTTTAACCAAATTTGATACAACAATTTCACATAAAACAGCTAGCCCTAGATCGTCTACATTCTTGAAAACTGGCTTTGGTTCAATGTTTTGGACTAGAACTAGATCAGGATTGGGTTCGTGTTATTAGGTTATTGCCTGTTTTGAAAAGAAATACTTTTTCAAATCTTACACAGCTGCAGAACAAAAAAGAAATACTGTTTTAGGTAAAGTACGCTTTATTATGGAGTTCAACAGAGTCTGGAAAGTTCTCAGCCTGAGGTTCTATTGAGCATCTCTTTTTATACCCGACACGCTATTCGATTATAAAGTTATAGTGTTGCAAATACTTGAAGTTTTGCTTAAAGTGTTATTGGATTCAATAATAAAAAAAGATTACCGAAAAGAAATTGACAATACAGAATTCTTCGAAGGAAAGACAGAAGTGCCAGAAGTGACTAAGAGGTTAGTAGAAGCTCTACTAAGTTATTGTACCAGAAATTTAGAAATAATGGGAACTATAAGGAGACTACATTGAAAATGAGGAAATTTATTTCAGTGGTTCAGAACTTTTCAGCCTCGTCAATTTGCTTACAATGACTAAGTTTTGAATTAAAAGTTTTACTACTTAATTTAATTGAACTATTTATTTAAACTATATAAATGCAAAATGCAGGAACACATGTGTACCAGTAATCAAATAAAGAATATTTCCTTATACTATGAAAATTATAAAATTAGTCGTTATTTTGCAATTATTTATTTTGGAAAAAAAAATTAAGAATTTAAAACAAAGTGTTGAAAGGTCGATGTTCATTCCAAGTCCAAAACAATAAACCAGCCATAAACAAATAGCGAACAAATAAAACACTCAACTTTTACCTATACGACGACGTGTTTTGTTTCAATAATTACCTACATTAGTTATAAGCATATTCATGTTTGTTTTAATACTCCTTACCTAATAAGTACATACTTCATTAAAAGTCGCAATCGAAAATATTCTAAAATCCGAAATTAAAAACGGGGGAGAACAAAAGGTGTACATGTAAAAACAGCCATAAAAAGCTATGAACTTCTGACGTATTTTCTTCTAAGTGTTAATAGTACGCTGAATACTTTTTGTTTAAAAAAATTACGTCTACCCTTCTTTGCAATAATCGTTGATTCACTAGGTATAATGAACTTCTCCTTAAGTACATTAAGCATCTCTGTTGCTTTTTTAATTTAGTTGTATACCTACTGTTCTTTGCGGATATCTTTTTTTTTTTGTTACTTTTTCAAAATTTTATTTATAAAATGCATTTTATATAATTTCATATTTTATTTGTATATATACATCATAAGTACTTACTGTTGCATGTATCGTGTGTATGTATGTTTATTTTCAATTATTTATGAATCTGCTCGTGTTTCTTGTGTTATGTATTTTTTTGTATGCCACCAGTGTAAGTTCACCTCTCTCAACTGATTCCTATGTACTCAAGTAAACCGTTGAAAATAGCTATAAGTTTTCTTAAAATATATTTTACCTTTTATATATAACTTTTATAATTTTTACCATTATTATTAATTCTCACATAAATTTTGGCAATTGGATTGCATTTTAAGTGTTTCTTGTTTTTTTTGAATTAATTCTTCTTCTTTGCCGTTTTATACGTGAACTACTTCTTAGAAAAGTTTTCATTACTAATTTTCTTTTTTTACTGCTTACTTTTAATTAATGTTAATTAATGTATTACACTTCGACGTACTTTCCAGCATCATTTTAATAAAAAAAGTATGTCTAAAAGCATATGAAACTGTCCAATTACTTCAATGCATAATTTTCTTGTTCTTTTTTTTCTTCGTATTAAAATTCAGCGTTTATTAGCAATTTTTTTTTTACAATATTTTCATTCGCCTGCTTTTTATCATCATTTTAATATTCTAGCAAATTTCTATCGACAATAAGCCTTTATGAATGTGAGTAATGTACAAACATATTTCTCGCCTCCTAATGCTTTACTTTAACATTTTTTTTTCTTTAAACTTTTACTTTATAATTATCGCCTCGGGTAATTTTCTTTCTTAAGTTTCTTTTTTAAAGCACTAGATGCGTTTTATAAATGTAAAAATTTTGTTATAAACTAGTAAGTACAAATATGACTATGAATCCTACGTCTAAGCTCATTTTAACAAAGGATTTTATTTTGCTTGGAACGTTTTTAAGCTGCCTGATTTATCGATTGAATGATGCGAATTGTCCTATGATATTTCTCTTGCTACAGCGGCAAACATTTATAGAAGCGTGAAAGAGATTATATCTAAAAACAAGGTATGGCGAAAGTAATACTATTTTGCAGGTACAACTAACCTCTTTTGTTGAATTTATGAGGCTAGTTTTCGGCCTCAATATTGGACGCTACAAATCTAAGGATCGGATCCATAGAAATTTGCGGATTGTTCTTTATTTTATTTTTGTTAAAATAATTTAAGAAAAAAGAAAATATTTTTGATTTTGAAAAAACTCCTTCACATCGCTTAGATTTTTAGTAAATTAATGAGTACAGAAAAATTAACTAAAAGAAACTTGATATCAAGGTCCAATTTCAATAACTGAATCTAAACGCTATTAAAGATGAAGTAATTATTGGAAAATTCGTAGAAACCCTTCAATCAACCTTAACGATGACAAAAAAATTAAGTAGTCAGATTTACGAGCCTCATACGTTTTTCAAGCCCCTCCTCTTATCAAAGTCTGTATTAAGTACTATTAGTTCTAGGAAAAGAAGCCCTAAATCTTTGCTTTACAACAAAGAGGGGCTTTAATGTGAAACTGTAATACTCCTTAAACCCCTTAGATATTTAATGAATGAACCATTTCCTCCCTTGAAAGAATATCTAGTACTAATTTACCACAAGTCTCATCGTTCTTATCTCCAGTATTTTCAAAAATTAAACGAAAATTAAAGTTGTGGTTTTCTTTATCCTCAGGGTTGTTTGCATGTTTTAAAAATAAATTAAGCAGCTTCTATAGCAATCTTTTCCACTGTAGCCGTTGAGAAAAATCGCTCATTAGCACTATCTCCACGAGGAATTACCCACCTTGGAGAAGTGAACAGCAATTATCAGGCAGCTTCGAGTGAATTTAAGAAAATAAACCAAGCTCTACCCTTGGCGCACTCGAAGTAAAAAAAAAGTGGAAAAATAGAGGAAAATATTAGGAAAAGAAAGGCAAAAAAAGGAAAAAATTAAATGCAAACTCATCTCTCCCAAGGAGAGATGCCTTCTTAGAAGGGGCGGGTGGAGTGCAACCCATGAACGAACCGAAACTTACATAATTTTTCACAACTTTGGCCGCTTTGCTTTTGCTTTACGCTACCGCTAGAATTAATAAAAAAGTAATTTGCTTCCTTCTACCGCAACATTTAATTTATTAAGTTTACTTCTGCTGCACTACTAAGACTGGGTTTCTTCGCTATTGAGGAGTTTACTTACAGCAGCGCCTGGATCTTCCCATCCTTGTCCGTGGTCGTCTTCGGATTTACCTTGCTGCCATCCTTGCATCTGCGCGTCTTGTCGTGTTCTTCTTGTTTTATAGTCCTAGGTTTTTGTTTGGCTTCGACATGAAACGTGGGTCTAATTGGGGAGTGGGGACTGGTAAGGGGGTGATGGGGATCGTGGAGTGAGCACACTCTACAACCATTGTTTGTGGCGGTCGACCGACAGTCGGATCCGCCATTGTTTCGATTTAATAGCTGCTTAGTAATCGATAGTTGAGTCTTATGTGGTTGAAGTATGCTCCCCGACAACAGGGTTAATAGCGCTGTTGATACTCGTGGTGCCACCGGTTGAAGTCGATGTGGAACACGATGATGGAACCCGTCGATAGACCAGCCAAGAGGTACCTGCAAGTAGACATGAGTTGTTTGTTTTTGTTAAGTGATTATGAGCAGTATAAAGTGAAGCGCTTGTCTGCTTAAGGGGGTCTTCTCGAAATTAATTGTTTGCACTCATTAAATTCGACTTAAACAACAACAAATATATTTCTTAACTTTCTAATAAAATTGATATTTTAGTAGGTAGACTTTACGCTGTGAAAGATGAAAATAAAGTTTGAGAACAATTAGTCTGTACTTGGCTTAACACTTTCTTTTTTTTTTGGTGAAGTATAAAAAATATTTTCAAAAAATGACCAGAAAAGAGAAGTTGATCTGATATTTAAAAAAAGAAGTAATAATACTTACTTTTGGTCGTGTGTTAATGCCAACGACCGGATTCCAGAATTGCAGGCTGGAAAAGCGTATAGAGGTGCAAGATTGAAGGTTCTCCACACCTCGACGATACCTCGGTCTCCAGCAGTCATTAAGTACTCTCCATCTCGCGATAGCAGCATGCACTGGAAGAAAAATGCAATATAACAGATTAGAAGTTATTGAGTGTAAGGATAAAGAGAAGAAAAATTATAGAATTTGTAAAATAAGTAAAAATTTTTTCCAATTTACCTGAAGATTATCGTTGTGCGTTTCATGTCTTAGTTTCTTTCCATTTATCGTGTACGCAGCAACGTTACCCTTATCATAATTGACAACAATAAATCCTTCCCGAGACATCGCGATTATTTCAGGTGAGATGAAATCGTTCGGTGGATCCAGGGATCTCAGAAGGTCTCCAAATGTGGTATGGATTAATACGGGTCCATCTATAAAATTAAGAGAAAAAAAAAGCCAAAGATAACTGTACAGTACCTAAAACTTGTTTTATGCAATCGATAGTGGTTTTCGTGGCAATGAACTTACTTGTGGATCCAGAGACAACTAATCCCAGTTCAGCACTTATCACAACAGAGGTTACTGCTTGCTCGTGGCCAGTAAGGGTTGCTCGGGGTGTAGGAACGTCTCCTTCGCCCACAATACTTTGTGTGCGGGCATTCCAGTGCCACAGGAGGACAGTACAATCAGCTGACCCAGATGCAATGTAGCAGTCTGAAGTGATGTTGCACTCTGATCTAGACAGGCACGTAACAACTCCAAAGTGACCAAAGACAATCTGAACGATTTTAGCTAGAAATCCAAAGGAGTTAAGGGGAGAACTTAGATTATAGGATATTAGACAAACCAGTTTCTGTGGAGAAGACTCGGAAACTGTTGTCCCAGAAACCACATGCAATCAAGAAACGACTGTCTACAGTGGTTACATAGCAGTTAGACCGAATCTTAAGCTTCTGGCTAAAATTGTCGCCGAGATGTCGTCTGGACATGGGATTGTTATGGCCGTTGGTTTGCGCTGTAAAAGAAGTGCATTAAGAGAGTTTTTATTTTACACAATAATTTTTTGCTATCAATTAGCAAATACAAAATAGCGACAAGATAAATCCGGGAAAACATGTAATTAATTATATTATAGTTAATAGATCATAGAACTATGGACTTACATAGAACAGGATCCATAGTTAAAGGCAAATTAGCACCAGGCGTTTGAGGCGATTCTGCGTAGCTAGGACTTTGGACGGATGCAGTATAATTGCAGTTCCATCGGTTAACGGCGAATTGGTGACCAGCGGTCACTGTGACAACCGATGGTAGCGAGAGCTGTGGATAAGTATTGGCCGATATGTGAATGATCGGAGAATTCAGGTGGAATTTCATAGACATGCAAACATCGTCCGGCATTGCACTGAACATCATCGGCGACAGATGCATCGCCGATGATCGCGGTGGATGAGGCTCCATCAGGAGTTGACTAGGCGTTTGTCCGAAGTTGCGAATTTGATTTTCTACAGCCTCACGCATAACGGGGTCGGTGATTGCCTCAAGGTCAACGCTACCTTCGTAGGTGAGATAGTAGAAGACATTTGTGGCACGAATCGCTTCGGGACCTCGCTGCTTGTACCCGAAGACAAGATCAATCCATTGGTGTAATTGACACGACACGAATTCAGACTCGAGGGCCATTCGATTGATCCTTACAAATTCTTCAGGTGTTTTAGCCCATGGCGGCAGTTCAATATCGGACACAAGAGCTCCATCCTCCCGGGTACCCAGACGGTATCCTGATGAGTTGTAGAACATTTCTGGAAGGAAATACCATTCCGGAATCAGTTCTTTAACATCAGATGTGTCTCTCTGGCAGTTTTTCCATGCTAAAGCGACCGACGAGAACAGGCGATCAGGATAGTCAAATTTTCCACCTTGCAGGGCGAGGAACATGGTGGTAAAGGGTTCTACGCGAACTAACCAAGACAGAACAAAGCCAGCGGTGGAATAATGTGTCCCATAGTGGAATGGAGGAATGGTATCATTGTCCCAGCTTTCGTACCTCTCCTCGAAATAGGCTCTCCTGCTTGGGTTTAAGGCTCCAATTGGCTTGGATAAATCTCTGTAATTAGACGGTTGGCTCAGGTCCAACTCCTTCGAGTCATAATTTGTAAGAACCCATGGGAAAATTGGGTATTGATTCAGATCATTGTAAGTCCTACCAGCGATAGTATTAAGGAACATGAGATATTCGAAATTGGAAATTTCTCTTCGCTGCCACTTTTGAGTCATATTGGAGTTCCTCATCAGCTGCCTTGGAGACATCATAGATGCTCTCCTAGTCTGAGGTATGCCATATTTAATACCAACTCCAACACGTGGTAATGCTTTGATCACTTTCTTGACAGTATGCTGGTCTGGAAATGCAAATAAAATGGACGTACGACTGGCTAGGAAAATCTCTATAGCGACATTTTGTAGTAAATAGCGGCGTGAAAATATTGCTCGCACCTCAGAGAAATACCACTTGCCATGAAGATGGTCGCAATACTTCAGCACTTCTGGATCGATTTTCTGGAATTCGGGGTGATCTTCGTCGACTTCGAAAAACATTTCTGTACTTGTGATAGACACTGTACCAGGTGCAACTAGTCCTGGAGCAACTAGTTTAGCTTTCGTGCTAATGTTCACAGGCCCTGTAAGGTCTAGATCAAGTTCGCGATCTTCGATTAGCAGTTCGGCATCATCTAAAAGGTCTGCGGTTTGTTGTGAGGGTTGATGTGATCGAGTCACCGCAATCTGGGAATGGAATTCATCACGTGTTTGCATAATAGCGTCTTCAGGAGCCCCATTTTCCAAAGCTGCCTTCAATGTGGCCTGTGGATGGCTAGTCCCTCTAGGATTCTGCACCATTCGCTTCCTTCTGCGAGCGTCGTCCTCCCAAGCATCGAGTTTCCAAAAGATCTGTTTTGGTGTTGATCCACTAGAGTCTCCCCAAGCACCATGTCGGTTGCACATTATATTTCGGACCTTTTCTAACAACCTGCTTGCGATTACATTATCGCGCCTTCTAGCGGCTGTAATAAGGTGATCGCACATCCTTTCTTCTTCTCGTCTTTCGAGCAATGTCTGAGCACACTGAGACTCGAAGTCGGCGTGTTTTAGCACATCATCAGCTCTCATCCTATTCAAAATGAATTCCGCCTCATTAGCCACTCGGACAATATGGTCCTTCATGGCATGAGATAGCAATCGACCCTCATTTATGAGTTCAATGAACGCCAAACCAGCATGCTTCTGCAGACTGTTCTGCCATTCTTGAGAACAGAGCAGCATAACAAGTTCTACCACAGAATGGCTGTTCTTGAATGTCGTAAGACCTTTTCCCTCCATTAGCAATTCCTGTCCATGGGATCCTACAAGGGTTTTTGATAGGAATGGGGCAAAGTCGACCATAATTTCCCTGAGTAGAGGACATACTGGACCTAGGGCGATTTCCAGCTTTTGCGTTAAGCTCGCTTCTCTGGACGGTGTCGTCATAGGCAGTTGACCAACTAGAGGTGGTTTTATTGGCAATTCATCAGGCCGTGATCGTTGACCAGATGTTGCAAAGTTATCAGGTATGCGAACGACTGATATTTCAGAATCCGGTTTATCGCCACGTTCAGAGCCCATGTGATGTATGTTACCTTCAATATCTCGTATTTTGTCGTTACCATCTTCGTTTAGGTTCACGTCTGTCCAGCTCTCATCGTTCGAATTTGTTGGCTTGTTGTCATCCACCATTATTTCGCTCGAACTTTCTACTTCTGGGACCTCGTTCTCGGTTGAATTCATATTTAAAGATGCCACATCTGAGTCGACGCTCTATGGAAAGAATTTCGACTTTAGGATTTTGCAGTTGATTTTACTGATTGCATTTTTTTTTTTTTTTGGTTTAGAAACTACAGGAAGACGCATACTATCCTAAGAATTGCGTTGGTGTTAGTGTTAAAAGCTGAAAGTTACCTTATGAGCAGCACTCAAGCCGATATGTGACCTCGCAGCAATTTCATAACACATAAGCAAGCTGGTGTTCAATTTATGATTTTTTTAAATTAAAAAAGAGAAACGAAAAGATAAGAGCCGGACTATTAAGACATAAATCGATATAGTTGTAAAGAACAGTTTTTTTTAACTTTTTATTCTATTTCAGTATTATTTTAAGACAAATTATTTCATTTTTTGTTAGTATAAAAATACCAACACGAAAATAGCTAAAGGGAAATTGCTTCGAAGATAGAAAAGATCATATTTATTAATTTATGAAAAAAAACAACTTGTACCTTATGCGTACTTAATGTACAGAATGCTTAAAATTATACAAGCTAACTTAACCGCATATTGCGTCTTCGACACGAAAATTCGATTAACAATAAGGGCCCCATTATCGATCCTTACAAAATTCTAATCTGAACTGAAAACATTTCATTTTTATTCAACAGAGCAACAATTTTCATACGTTTTTGTGGTTAACGTAATTAGAGAATTCTGGTAGTACTTCGATAAAAATAATCCATTTTGAAAAGCTATTATTTCGATATAACCATAACCACCTAAAAACAATAACGTTACATTCATCTGGTGTTCGAAATTCTCCAATGGACTTCTCTATATTTGAGCTCATTTACATGCCACAATCAAACTTTAATTGCGAACAATGCTGGATATATCAAGTACTAATAGCTTTTGTCCCGGAACTAGTGCAAAAGTGCTAGTAGTCGACAAAGCATCCATTCTCATCTGCGAGCGGATAATTGTCGTTCGAATTTTCAAGTTGAATACAAAACGCTGTCGAATAAAAGGACATAATCAGGCACATTGCAATTCAGTCCGATAAATGTCAGCAAATCCAATTATTTCCTTTCATTATAAGGCAATAAATTTCAATCAGCTGGTTGTCGGTTATCACCTGACCTGGTTTTCACCAGAAACGAATGACACTGAAGATAGAATTGAACTCGAAACCCCTCTAATGGAAGTTTGAAACATCTACTACCTCTTCTACCTGTTTCTATAATGAGACGTAATGCGACTACACCTGCTGCTCTCTGCTTATTTGAAATATTAATTTAATTAATTTGCATATTTAGTTAATTAAGCCTTTCAGTGATGTAATGGACTTATTTCGTGCCTCTCATTTCCACTTTAGATGTTGCTGTCAGACAAAATTCCCGTCTTTGATATTCGGATCACAGTGAGGGTCTCAGACGGAACAAATTATGGGACGTTCCCTTAATTCACTACTACTATATTGAAGTGCATAAGCGAATAGTCCATTAAAACTCATTCCATGTCCCAGGAATTGCCGAAGCGATTTAAAGGATATCGGAATGGTTGGGAATTTATTATTGAAAATGCTATCCCTTCCCCCTTAGTTTGGCCGAAAAGCAATTTACCGACTAGGGATACAAATAAATATAGACTTCGTAGGTATTTCATCAATTTACAGGACCGGAGCAGGTATGTACTAATTAATGAGTAATTACAAATAGGCCACCATGGCAAAGAGACCCTTGTTGACACTATACTAAAGTTAGTCTTTCAATAAATGAAATTCCCAATGTTTGTTTGTCTGAAACGAGCGACTCCAGGGCTTTTGTGATCCCCCTCAAGCCCAAACCAAAAAATAAAAAACAATTTACTGTTGTATGAACAAAGGTTTACCTACCGGGAGAGACTGTAACATAGACCTACTAAGAAATAGATGAAATGTCTACAAAGGATTGAAAGCCAGGCCATAGATTACATAATTAATAATTTCATCATCTTTGCTCCTTTCTCCATTCCCTTTCAAGGACTGGTCGGACTTTGGAGAACAAGACTTTGAATATTCGACGTGACAACAAACGACGACGTCTATAAACCAGTCCGTGATGCTTGTGAATAATTCGGAAAATAATTTTCCCCTAAAAGCAGCTGGCCCATGCAAGACGAGGAGATGGCTGTAATTAAATTTAAATTTGCTACGGCAATACTAGTGAAAGGATCAATCCGGCACGAGGTTACTCGGGTGTCCCTCTGGACGCAGTAATCCATCCGAACACTTCTTTCCACCCTAATTGATTCCCGACTGATTGATTGTCGCATTTCATTGGGCCGAGCTGGGATGATTCCCTATTTCGATTATTTAAAGTGCCCGCAAGGACTATTGGCCGATGCGGTGAGAGTTCGGGATTTGGGGGTATCTATAATTAATGCTCCTGTTCCCTGGATTGAATTAATCAAAAAGAAATTTTCACGTCATGGTCCAAATGGAGTCGCATCCGAGACAAACAGATACACAGAAATGGGTTTAGTCTAGCCGATGGACGAAATGTTTTGAGAATTCAATGATAAATTAAAATGAATTGATGCCGCTTCCTGTTTTTAGTTTTATCCTGTACCGGAAATTCAGGCGCCGTCATTTAATTCCTTGTTCATACAAACGCGAAGCGATCACAATGCAAAATATGAATTCAAAGGTTTTGACAAAAAATTAATTCATTTACGGACAATTAGCAATACAATCAAATTTTGAATTGATTCCATGATTTATTAGCTTATGAATTCAAATTAATTAACTTTTTATTTTATTCATTCGATATTAACTTTAGTGAATAAATAACTTAAAGCTTCAAGCGTTTTATTGTTTATATCGTTTCTATAGATGAAAGTTTTGGTTTCACGTTACTTTTAATCTTTATTGATGGACTTCCTTTATTAATGCTTCAATTGGACTATATAACACTTTAATAAGTTTCTTTTTATTTATAAGATTCTACAAAATTTGAAATTGCTTGATTAAAAGAACGATTATACGCCATTTGTGAAGGATCTAGATCTTTCATAACTCGTTCCAAATTTAAGGTAATACTTAAAAATTTAATAATGTCTATTTGCTGTTCATATACTCACATGCAAATACTAAAGATATATTCTGGAAACGACGTATAAAATAGGCAGTGCTTTTGTTCTCACGGTTACTATTCCTACTAAGTTAAGTAAATTCTAAAACATTGGACATTATTTGAATTGTTATAAAATGGGACATGAAGTATAATAAAAATATTTTTTGGAATGCAATGCAACATATCCTCGTTTCATCTTTTCAATTGGACAAATTGAAAATTCATGAAAAAATCCCCTATTTGTAAATCTGTATTTGGTATTTCTACGCAGACGTAGATTCAAATGTGTACGTACTTAAACCACATCTGAACGTTGGCAAATATAAAAACGGATGGCTGCCGGCAGGTTACTTCCGCATAGGGTACCCCTGAGAACTTCAAATATTTATAGAAATTGAAAACTCCGATGATGGTTGTAGCCTGCCCTGAGCGGGGCCATCTGGCGTTCTGGATGCAACACACTTAGTCGTCTACTAGTTCTTGAGTGGCCATTAAATTTATGTCATATCCGGGCTGGTCGCTATTATGAGAATAGTCAATTTGTGGAATTACTTGCAGCCGTTGCCACTTACAATTCAAGATTTCTTCATTACCAACAGTTAACTGGAGCAGAACAAGAAGTTGATGGCTCCCGATGAACACACGTATTGGGATAAAGACTATAAAGACTAGTGGAGGAGAAGGGACGGAAGCGGGCGAAATTTCTGCAGAATCACTAAGGAAGCGGTTGCGGATGGGAACTTTTAATGGGAACGTTGGCACAGACTAGTGTCTATTATTTACGAACAGTCCAAGTAGGAAATTCGGGAGAGTATTAGAGCTACACAACTTTCTCTAAATATCCCCACTGTCCGGGTATCCCGGGCGATTTATGAACAATGACATTCCCAGTCAAATAAATTTCGTATAGTGCGACTTGCACTTGCACGGCTGGCTTTTGCGTTCCTATTAGAGAAACGCATCATTGCAATTTACACCTATAGAACCTTTTTTGTATGCTGGTGGATGAAACGAAATTCTATCTCTCTAAGCAATAAGAGACGCGTGTGGGGCAAACAGATAAAGGTAAGTGCTTGGAGTGATAACGTGATTATTCTAGTTAACTAACAAACTAGGTGATGGTAAACAGACCACAGTTCTTAGGTGAACGAATCGGATTATCGTTAAAAGCATAAAATATTCGATAAGAGTGTTTGCATCATTTTAAGGTTGTTCGAAGTTAGGAGTTACTTAATATTTTTATATTTAAAATGGTTTAGCGTAAGATTTTTTCGCTTCTTGCTTTTTCTACAATTGAAGAAGCGAAAGCACTTCGATTTTACAAGTCCAAATCGAAAGAAATGATTTATAGAACTTCAACTTAACTTCAACTTCCATCTACTAGAACACTATGATTTAAAAACTTTGAATTGTGTAATATTCTTTTTGAAAAACCGTACTTTCGAGTTACGAAAGTGCTTGGTTTATTTGAAATATTACTCATGGAAATTATACTCGTTTTTATTTGTTTTTTTACGACATACACATCACACAAAAAATTTCTGTCTGTTTTTTTTACAGCATTGTGAAATTGTAGAATTATTCTTAAATTCATTCTTGTAAGATAGGAGTGTATAATTTGTTGAATAATTCCTCTTCTTATCTTGTACACCTAGTGTAGATCTGTAGAATTTGAATATTGTTATTGAAGTTTAAAAAAAAGACCTTAAAGCTGCGAAAATCTTAAAATGATGCAAATATTTCCTTTTGTCCCATAAAATGATTCCTTCGTACTCATTTAAGAATTAATGTAAGTAATCGTATGAAGCATGTTCTAAACAAAACTTGTGTTTTCTACATCAGTGATTATGCGAAATGATTAATGCGCAGTCTACTATTTAAATTTACACCAAATTCTAGGGATTTATTCTAAAACATGCTGCACTGAGCATGCTGCTAGTAATAGTCTAATAGTGTGTATAATTTTAATTGTTTCATGAAAGGCGCAAACGAGTTTATGAAAGTAACACCTTCAAATATAAATTTAAATACAACACAAAATAAATTGAAGACTATTGAACCAAAAAATATGTTAAAAACATAAATAAACAAAATAAAATAAACAGAAAGGACGAAAATGTTGATTTACCTTTACTACAGCTGTAGCCACAACTGGTTTGGGCGGCGACAAAGGTTGAGGTTGAACTGTGTTACTGGATGTCACTTGAGGCTTAATCTAACATGCAATTAGTAGTTCATTTTTATTTTTAAAAATAAAATTAATATTGAGGAGGAGTTGAACCAACGAGATTTACCTCATTTAGCCTAATTGGTGCTTAATCAAATCTTAGTTTTAGTTTAATGGATTAAATTAAATGCTTTTAGAAAATAATTCGTTCTATAATTATGTTGTGTAAAACTCTTTGAAATATGGAAAAAAGGTACATATATAAAATCTGTATTGTTTTTTTATAATTAATTTTCGCAGATATTTTCTATTAGGTAATTGCTGGATAATCATGTTTTGTATTAAAACGATTATGAATTTTACTAAAATTCAATTTTGCACCATACAAAAGTATAGAACAATTTCTAATATAAAAAAATTATTTAGTTAAAAAATCTGTTTAACTATACCCCATCAAAAGCTTTTAAATTTCAAACCTACGATAAAAAATACAGCCAATAGAGGGAATAGCAATTCTAATACACATGCTTTCCACTAGATTAACACCTCGAATTCAATAAATTAGTATTAGATCCGATTCCGTATGGCCCCGGGCAATTAAGATGTTGCAGGTTAATTGCAATTTGAGGACTTACCTTGATTGATGGCGGCCCACTCGAGTGAGAATCATTATCGGCCAGAACAGATGGATTGTTCTCATCAACGACTATAATTTCATAGTCACCGTCTTGGATAGTTCGAGATCCTGCATGAAAATTACATTAAAATTAGTTCTTCATTCATTCTTATTCCTTTAATGTTCTGCTTTATTTAATTTTTGTTTTTGATTGATTTTAAGATTATTTAAAAGAGCATGAATTTAAAAGTATTTGAAATATTGTTAATTCAATTTCAAATAGACAACAGCAACAACAAATTCATACTCTTCGTATATCGTTACTATTGCTAATTTATCAAAGTCAGTTCATGTACCTGTGCAGTGAGCAATACAAAACAAACTAAAGGAACTAAACAAAAAGGTCAAGCAACACAACACGCACGGGTTTAAAATGAGAAACTATTTGGACAAAAATGAAGGAAAGTTGAGTTGACTTCACGATTTGAAATAATATCATAATTATGACAAAAACAAATTTTGTTTTAAAAGTGCTCTTTGTGATTTTATTTTCCTATATTCTATATAATCTGGCCACTAGTCTATTTCTGTCTTGATCAACGTCATCATAAATCGAAGATGATTTTGTCGATTGATGAGTGATAATGATGAGGTTCCAAGAAATTTCTTGTATCACTCATTTGAGCCTTGTGTTTTAGGAAGCATACTTTTTTGATTAAATAATTATTTATTTTTAATTCATTTTTCTTAATAGAAAAGGAAACCGCTAGCTGAAAGTAAATGAAACATAGCTCACATCTTAATTCTTAAATAAAAGCAAAATTTATAACACCTTATAAACTTGTTTTTTGTTGAAAAAGTGTTTGTGTTATATTTAATTTTTATGATTTAAATTTTTAAAAAATAAATATTCCAATTTATTAGACTTTTTAGCTACTTAAAGATAAATGAAAAGATTTTTTTAAAGAACTTTTTCTCTAAAATAGGAAAGAAAAGAGATTTAATAAGTGTCTACTCCTTTGTAAATCAAGAAAGTAATTTCCGAGACATGCTTTTGGAAAGAACATTTTTTTTAATTTTGAGAGTAGAGTTTTTAGTACATCCTTTTCCTTTAGAATACCTTGAAAACTCGCAAGAGTAGGTATATTAAAAGTCATAACATTATTAGATCATAAAGGTACTAATAAATCATAAAAATTTAAATCCTGAGTTTTATTTTATTGTAGATGCAATTTTAAAGACCGTTCAATAAATTGTAAATCAGGGCAAAAGCGTGTAAGATCTGAAGGTCATGACTAATTCCTTTTAATCACAAAAGTAGGTTGAACCCCTGCAGCTTTATAAGTGCATGCATGTCGGTCGATTGATAGCACACGGCAAACACAAAAGGATTAATTTGTATGCATTGCACGTGCCAAGGACATTTAGATTATCAGCTCAGACTTCTTATTGTGGGATGTGTTCTAGCAACGGATATGAAGGATATGAGTTTCCGCTTGAGGGTTCAGCATTTTCAGATCCTGTTTCGAACAGGATATCAGAAAAGGGTTCAGGTATAATAATTATTTTGTGGGAAAGAGTAATCACGTATGTCGGAAACTGTTGTTATATCGGGATTAAACCCAAGTTGTTAAAGGATACAAGTAATGGTGTTTGTGTATTCAATTGCACCATAAGATGATTCTATGTTTTGTTACATAATCTAAATTTGAATTGTTATGAGGCGTTTTACCGAAGAGACAATGCAATAAATGAATATGACATTAGAAGCCAAGAGCAGATAGATATTGTTAAAACCATCATTTCAGAATGCTTTTAGGTTTGCCTACTCAATGGAAATTAAACGTATTTTTTACTTAAACGAAGAAGTTCCAAACAAGTCGATTTGAAAATGTATTCTCTTGAAAGTGCTTTAAAATTGTTCAATTTGATTTTAATATTATTAAAATTCGTAATTACACGTAAATTTGACCTTTGAACGACATAAAAAAGTCAAACTTATTTTGTAAATATTTTCGCTTTAAGTAAAGTTCACGTCAAATATTATTTTACTTCTGGCAGTATCTCTGGAATTAATTAAACAAATGTGTCTGTGATGACCTTTGTAAACTGACGACCTTTTTAGTTTTGTTAAAAGAAATAATTCACATGTACTCAAATTAAGTTAGCTTAAAAGACACGGAATGACTAGAATGCTCCTTCTGGTCAAAAACTCTGTGACTGAGTTGTTGATGGTACGGAATGTTGTCGTGATAAAATAGCCAAGAACATCCCTTTTCCAAAACATCGTACTGACACACACATACAAAACTAACCATTAATCAGACAGCTTGGACCATTAATCAGACTGCTAGAACTATGCAACTTAAATATTTCATTTCATTCTATTTAAAGAGCAGAACCCACGACTAAATGTATTGAATAAATATTGATATTCCTACACAGCAAGTTTTACATAATTTACAATTACTCTCGTGCAATTTTGTCACTCATAGTACGTACCAACACTTTAAACACACTAATACCATTAAAATAAAATTAATCGCATTTCCTTGAAGTCAATTTAAAGTTTTCTCAAAGAAAAATTGTTAAATCCAACTGAATTCTCGTAACGCTCCGTCACTTTCATGGAAACTTATATTTCCACTTGCGTCTGGAAGTCACCCTCTAATCGACTTCTTCCATTCTATAAGAAAGTGCAAACCAGAAAACTTCTACTTCTCTTTTTCTTAATTATAAAGATCTGTCTAAAGAATTTCCTACAATTCATTAAACTCTTCCTCGCGGTTGACTAAAGTTAAAGCTCGAATTAGTCTTCGCTCGATTGAAAGTATCTTGTTTTTCTAGAGAATGTTCTTCTATTTGACGGGGACGTGAATTGTAGGAGAATCCTCCTCTTACTACTGCTACAACTTTTCTCTTCGGCCGGGAAAATATTTCTACTCCAGTTCTTCTCCGGTTTCTCATTTTAAACTGCCTTTATTTTATTGAGGCAAATTAGTCCGTATTGACTTATAATTGACAAAGACTGTGAAAATATTCTTAAAGGGGGTTGAGGGTGTAGGGCAACTTTTCTAAAATTCGTGATCCTCTTCTGCAAAATTCTAGACTGGAAAAAAATTCGATCGATTTGTTTCTCATTCTTTTCAAAAGTTTGTAAAATTAATCGAAATTCGTAACCCTGAGTTAATTATGGGCCTACGGAAATTAATTAGTTGTTGTTACAAAATATTTTACACACTAGTGTTAATAAATATACAATTTTATTATTTATAAATAAATATAAAACAAAACTAAGAAACCATAGCCGGATTAGTTCTATCAGTTTTTCAAACAATTTTATCAAATCAATTTTTTTTCCATATGTCAAATCTTATTGAAAGTACAATTGCTACTTTTTATTTTATTGAACTTAAGCGTGATTTTAGATAGGAGTAGACCAATTACAGATCTAAAGTACGAAAAGTTGAATTTCGATTTTAGAGAACGCTTTTGCGAAGTGGTAGAGGATGCAACAATTTTATTAAATAAAATCTCATTAAGGTGCGAGTCCAGTCGACTTGTTATTTTTTATGTACACTTCTTTAACATTTTTCCCGAAAACATTTTCAAGATTTTTAAAAATAACGCTCAGAGAAATTTGGCAAATTTGGAAAACGGTATGGAACATTCCCCATGCGAGTCCAACTCGCACTTTGCATGCTATTTAAAGAAGACTAGAAATAAAATAATTTTGGTGAAGTCTTTTAATTTTTTTTCGTATTTCAACCATTTAGAACAACTCGTTCAGCACTCGAGGGGTTTATAAGAACTACTTATTCGCTTTTGGGTACCACATCTGGTAGTAGAAATTGTCGCGGGCCTCGATAGGCTCCAGTTTGAAAATCAACTCAACCTTCATGAGAACCAAATTAAATAAAAGAATAGCATTTAATAAAAATTAATAAGAACGGTGCTCCGGGGCAGGGCAGAGGCGAAAGTACCAAAAGTAAGTTTTTATAGTGGCAGAGAACTACTGTTGTGTCTCGTGTGGTGTGGGTGATGAATCCGCGGATTCATCGGGCGCGTGTATAACTACCTGTACTGTTCCTAAACCGGTAATTGTTATTGACGCCGTTATTTTTCAAGTGGCCCGCGGTGCCGCCGACAATGCCACCACCCCCGATGACAGTGGTGCCGGTGCGGCCACGTATGTGCGTGTTGTTAGCCGCCGTCGTTCCGTTTATGATACCATGATTGTCACCGATGCCGCCCGCTAATCCGACGCCACCGCCTCCGCCACCACCCCCACCCCTTAGGTAGTAGTTGGTATTCAGGTCGTTTTGGTAGTTGGTGTGATTGTTGTGCATGTGGTGGTTGTGGGGCGGTTGTCCAGGCACCCCCGCCATATTTATCATAGGGTTGCCGGAGGTCGGGCCACCGCCCTTCGTGACCGGCCCATTTGTAACTCCGCTATTCATCATCAGATGGAGGTTGTTGGTGTGGCTCGTGAGGCCCGGCTGTTGTTGGTGGTGGGGCTGCAGGGCCCCACCCGGTGGACCCGGGACCACCGGCGGAGGGGACGACGACGACGAGGATGATTGATGGTTATGATGATTGTGCTGATGATGTTGGTGATTATACTGAGACTGTTGCTGCTGGTAATGATGATGGCTATGCGGAGGATGGCTCTGATGGGAGCCAGGTAAAAATTGCGGGTACACATGGTGAGACCACTGTGGAAACAGGGGCCTAGAAGCCGGCTCTGATTTTTTTTCCATAATTTTTTATAGACAAAAAGCGTTTTTTTATTCGGAACATGAATGGAATGTGTGTTAAAGTGTTTTATTCATATTTCCATTTTTTTTTTAGAAATATATAATATTTATACAATATCATAAAGTCCGAACAAAGCAGCGTGTAAATAAAAAAAGAGGGGAAAATACTTCGTTAGCAATAGAGGATTTGTGTGATATCAATCAAATTGGAGCTACTATGACCGAAAGGGTAGAGGGGACACAGATTTTCAGTAATTCAGGAAAATTAGCAACACATATAAGAGCACTGAATTGGGGCACTTACCTCCCGTAGACCTCTGCATTACCGGCGACGTTCTAGAGATTTGGGGTTCTGCTGGGGGCTCCAGGATGTCCCGGTATTTAGAGACCATCAGCACCGAGATGAAATAGACAATCGCTAGTGATAAGAATTGAGCCTGCTTCGTCTCCTCCTGAAACAATCGTTTCTTATAACAATGTTATGATTTATTGATCGGTCCCAGTGCAAGTGGGGGGAGGATGTGCTGATTTCGCGACATTGGACTAAAGGATGCTATTTGTGATTTATACATTACAACATCATGATCAAGTCTACAAATACAATTTTTTTGGTGCACATTGTACAAGTTTTGTGATGCGGCGAAAACAGCTCAATTTATGCAAGAACATTTTATTTCTATAACGAATATCGCATTTGAATTAAATTTCTTGGGATAAAGGATTTTAAGAAATGTTGGCACACTTTAAATGTTTTTGCATAAGAGGAAAATAAGACAAGAGATAAGATCGCATTTCGTAGTTCATTACTTTCACTAAAAAAACAATTTATCTTATCTTTTGGACGATTACTAATAGTAAAAATGGAATTGAATCAAACTTACTACATCCCGATAAATAACAGCTCGTAGCCGGTTAACGTCCATGTCTTGCAGCAGCTTCTCGGGATCTTTAACTGGTGATAATTGACCCGTAATCGATTCAACAATGTTCTGAAAAAAGAGAACGAGGAGAAGGACAGAGTAAAGTAATCAAATTACGTCTGACCGAAGAATGCAATTTCCATGAACATACCTTAGGGGATGCTTGGGCACCCCGAATTAGCGCCTGCAGGTGAGCAGCACCAGGCACGTCTCTGGCCATTCCACCGTTGTTGTAACGTGTCCTTTCCTTACACTCGAGACAATTGCGAACGGCACAGGTGCAAACTAGCCGAAGGCATTGTCTCAGAATCCCGCCGCTGGACATGTTTTTTTCGGCCTCGAGTTCACCAAAATTCAGGGACGTGGCGAAAATTAACACATCCGCCATATTCACTAAGCGCTGAAGGAACGATACGGCTACTTCTAGTGGCATTCCCTGAGTCGGTTCTAGGACGTCCAGTTCGGACTGTAGAATGGTTAAAAGACAAATATAAATAAAAATAGATGAAATAACCTCCCGACAATTTGGAGGTGAAATATTCTATAGATATCTTAAATAAGGTACGAAGAACTCACATTCGGGGAAGTGGCGCTGGCGAGGAGAGGTAGTAGTCCGCCACATGCGATTATCAGGTTATCTGCCAGCTGTGATATTAAGTGGACCGTGTTAACAACAAAAATTGCATTTTCACTAGAATTAACAAAGTCGAGGACACTTTTAGTGGAATGGCTGCGCCACACTTGAATGTCAGTCTCAAGGGAAAATAGGACATCGGACAATAATCGCTGATGAATATATGACCATTTAAATTCTGGGATCCTGAAAGGTGGTCTTGTTGGTCCCGGACTAAACATGGGACGCGTTGATCCTGATTTGGTCCTTTTATGTTCTAAAAAAATAGTTTCATTTTTTACCTGGTATTTTAAAGTAAAAGTGCCTATGACGAAAATGCGTGAAGCCTTTTTTTATAATATTTCTCATACTAGTTGCTTTTTATAAAAAAGTATATGTTTGTGTTCGTATAAAATAAATAAAATTAATAAAAAAGTGGAAAAATATTTACAATAATAACATAAATAAAACATGATTTAAAACAAAAGCAGAAGAAAAGCATTGCTTTTTTTTAAATAAATTTAAATTTGTTCATTATTGCCTTCGTTTCTTCAGAATCACGGTAATGTTTAAAAAATACATTGTATTTTTTTTCTAGTAAAAAAGTGTATCTGTAGGTAATTGGATTTCTAAAGAAATGATTACATCCTACCTTTTCTACTTTTTGAAATAACTAAACTTACCGAAATGATTATTTTCAACCTGAGTGCTGGTGCTAGTGCTCTGTGATTTCCGAGGCTGTTGATTAGATTCTGAGGCAGCATTAGGTTCAACTCTGCTCCCCTGGATTTGTTCAGTCGGTATGGAGACCTTTGAATCTATTTCCTTGACAGTTTCTTTAGGGACTATCTTTGCTGCTTCTGGCTCTGGATCTCTTTCAGGAACAGTCTCAGTCTCAGCGTTACCGTTCACATGGTCAACATTGCTTACGTCCTTCGCCGAGTCCTCGACACATTTGTCAGCAATTTCATAAACTAAACTCTTAACGATTGCCTCATTAGTTTCAGTATCCACCTGAGTGGTAGCTGAAATCACAGCGTCTTTCAAAATTTCTTCGACTACTTCTTTGGCCTGCGTCGTAATCTTTTCTGTCTTCTCTTCTTCAACATTGTTGTTATTACTTTCACGCAGGGACTGGTCTATACAATTGTCGATAACCTCGTTTAAAATGTCCGTAACTATCTTCTTGATTTCGCTGTTTTGTCTACTCGGACTACTATTGCTAGTTAGACTATCGTTATTATTATTAGTTATTATTGCACTTGATAACGTTAAATCAGTCTTTTGATTATCAATGGCATCTACTTGGTTGCTATTACTAGTTGTGGTGTTGTTGTTAAAGAGGCTCTCCTCATCGTCCGTCTTCGTCTTTGCGGGACTAGGCGAAGATTTCCTATCGATTTTGAGAACACCCTTAACAACTTCATTTACAGCCAGTTCGATTTCTTCGTCTTTTATTACCGGCGATGCGGTCTCATTTTCAAGAATAATCTCATCTGAGGCCTCCTTGCAGCTGTTAAGCATCTTTTCAGAGTTCTGTAGAATTTCTTCAATGATCTCTTCTACAGCCTCTTTGGTTTCTTCCTCTGTCTCCGTACCGTCCACATCGAGGACTTTTCGGAGTGCTTCTTCGCCCTTTGACTTGGTTTCCTTTGCAGGTGACTTTTCTTCTTCGGTTACATGGCCACTTTCGGCGTTACCATTACAGATAATCTCATTCTTTATCTGTGTATTATACACGTCTGTTATACTCGCAACACTCTGTACAGCGACCTCAACTTCTTCAACAGCAGGTTTACTACTTATTTCCACCTTCTCCTCTTCTTCGCAGGCACATTTAAGATTCTCTAGATTTATTTCCTCCTCGTTAACTTGTTCGTTTTTGTTAACCTTATTCGAAACCACAGGTGGTTGCTCAATGCTACTGTCTACCTGCGGACCAGGTATCCGTTCCGTGGTCTGCTGCTGTTGGTCAACACCAACTGGACGGTCATCCCTGTCCCGATCCCATCCGCTGATCGTGCTAATCGGGCGAGCCTGTCTCAAAGCTGGATCAGTGATGTTATCAGTCCTCTGCCGTTCATAGTGTTCATACATTTGAGCGAACTGCAGTTTAAATTCTTCATAGGACACTTTCGAATGGACAATGGCCAATGTGTCCACCCATACTCTCCAGCCCCCGTATTCGTGCTTGATAGCGTGATGCAATAGCATTCGGAACAGGGAGTACACCATATCGGAAATCTTCTGTTCCTCACTGTTCTTCGGATGGATGTAGGCCATGGCTATCAGCCACTCTTGCCACACAGACATCTGTAGAACTGTGCGACGATTTTCCCGGTTGCTGTTGCACAACAGTGTCATGTCGGACAGGAAAAGTTTCTTCACTTCGATCAACTGTTCGGTCTGTTTCGATTGCCGAATCAGGGTAGCAACCACTTTCAATATCACTGAGAGAAAAGGGTAAATTTAGATAATTCTAGCATATATGAATTTATAATTAAAAATCTCCCAAAATTATCCACCTTTACTTAATTTTTCAGGTTTTATTTTAATATGAACAGCATTCCCTTATACCAGCAGGAAACTTATTTTGACTCAATTTTATTATATTTGTTTTATTAGTTTTCTGGGAAGTTGCATAATTTTGAAGGTGTTTATTAAAAAACGCTTATATGAATCTTGAAAATTGCACTATATTTAGTATTATGCAAAAATTTGACTAAAACATTCGCAACAACTCAAACTTTGGTGTACAAATTACACACCCTACTCTAACAAACAAAAACAATTTTTTCATATTCGAGATAGCATACTGCACTGCGGCCTTCTCTAGTGTAGCAACCTTATAGTTGGTATTTCATTGTGGTTATATGGTTTATATGGAATTTTTGAAACAAGATATAAAAATAAGACTGTTTACATACTAAACAACTACTTGCGATAAAAAAAAACTCAACTTCGTTTGATGAATTTAATAATTCCAAAAAAATCCGGAGATTTAAGGATCCCCCTTATCAAGATTTCTAAAAAGTCGACGACTCCATTAACGCTGAAAAACTATTCACTTGAATTTCACGTGGCTTTTTGTTCATTGCTAAAATCTTGGGTATTAAAACAATTTCATTTGCTAATCCTCCCCAAGCCCCGTAAATAGTTGAGATACTCAAAGCAGAGCTACTTGAAGAAGCTTAATTCCAAGGAAAATATTCTAAAGGATTACGAAAAATGGGGTGCCATTGAGCTGAGACTGCTGGCGGCACATTCATGACTCCCAGTTACTCACTAATTGAGCGGGTGATGAAAATCCTTAAGGTGTATTCGGTGGCTTTCTTGTCCCAATCATCCCCAAGATAATTTCGTTAACCTCTCCTAATCTGGGGAATACAAGTCACCACGGCAATCCTCTGACACGGTTGGCTACACACCTTACTACTACTTTCTACTGCTGGGATAAATGTTATAGACGAGGCAATAAACTTACTTGGATTTTCTAACCGATAGTGGCTCTCGGGCTCCGGGTGCCGCGTATACAGGATCTGCTGCGATATATGCTCCGTCATAATTTCATAGAGGACGTTGTACGTTGGCAGGGATAACGACTCCTCGTAGAGCAATAAACGTTCCGCCAGCAAAGTGTACAAATTGTGCGGCGACATAACATCGTATTTTCGTCTGCCGAAAAGAAGAAGTCAGCCAAATAAAACACAAAAATGCTATTATTTATCAACCATTATCAACGCATGAGCCTACCGAAGAGAGAAAAATTCCGGGGTAAAATGGAAAACTCAAATATATACGCTAATTAGTCCCTGAAGTGCTATTCAACAAACTAAGATTTTATGATAAAAAATAATATGTTTTGTTAACTAGAAAAGCCATAAACGGTTGAGTTTAAAATAACCATTTTGATTCCCCAAAGTGTTTGCACGTACCTTTTATCCGTATTGGACTACTTTATAAAGTATTTAGTAGGATGAATTTCATTTTACGACTAAACATATTTTACCGTACAATTTTTTTCTATTATGCAGTTTTGGTTTAATCAAAGACTTCGGCCGATTTGGCCTAGATTTTGTTTAATATTCTATAAAATTATAAAACTTCGTTCATAATCCGAGTAGAAATGAAAATTTGCAACAACAATAGTAAAAGTGCCATAAAATTCAATAACTAAGCACCATAAAATAATATGACCCATTTTTTGGATAGTTTTATTTTTTATATTTTTGTTTTTTTTTTTTTTTTGTATTTAAAGCGTACAATTTAAGAAAAATATTAGCTTATAGTAAAACAAAGTTCTTTTTTAAATTTTAACTCAATTTTTCCAGAAGTGTTTTTTTAATTAAAGTTTTTAACAGAACGATTTATTTTGTGTTATATTCGGGAATTTAAAATATAAATAGAACGTATAGAAATACTACATTTTCTAGGAAAGAAAAATTTAGAAAAGAAAAATGTATTTAATTCGATTCTTGATTTCGGTCGAATTCTAGAACAAGATCTATTAAATTGTCAAAGGATAAGACTTTGGAGAATAAGAGGATTTTCCAAAGAATTATTCATGAAGATATAACAGGTCTAAATATTCCATTTATGTTATCGTAATATATGTAAGTGTAAAATACAGACATCGATTTCAATAAAATTTTCACGATCATTTTCATCAAAGATGCCTTTAAATACTGCTGAACATGAACGTAAATACCTTTTTTTACCTTTGATTTTATTTTGATTTACCAGACTGATAAATAACTTGCTTTGATTTTTTGATTTAAAATTTAATTTACTTGTAAACTTTAAACGATATTACCCCGAATTTTTCTCCCAGCTGAAGTAGCCCATAGGCTCTAGTGCACACTTACTTGTGAGTACTACGAGATAAAAAGAATCCTAACAACTTTAACGCTTGTAGCCTAATCAATTGACTCTCGGCAGCCAATAATTTGAAAATAGTTCTAACTCCGTGCTTAACATCGAATGCAGGTACCATTGAGCTTGGATGTTCCGACATTAGGGATATTAACATCTGGAGGACGTCATGAAGATTTTCATCCTACATTGGGGGAGGAATTGTATATATTTTAATTTTTTTGGATCAATTAGAATCCAGTTGATACTTACTTCATGCATGGTGGTCAAGTAGTTCAATATACTTTGTAGTTCGTCCTCTTTGACACCATTACCGATCATAATTAGCTGCTTTAGAAATAACAGGATGTACGCACGTATCGCTAGAATATCCTTTTGAGCTGGACGGGGCCCATCTATTGAACAATTTAAAAATTAAAAATAAATTCATAAACCTTAACTTGTGATCAAAACACATCGTTTATTTATAGAACTATTTGAAATGTTAAACTATTCCATACTTAAACAGCAACATTTGGAAATCTCTTTATGTAGTACAACTCTTTGTAAGAATAAATATGTTGAGTTTTCTATCTGACGTTAAATTTAAATATATAGTAGCCCAAATAAATTAAAATTTTTAAAACAACTATTTCTAAATAAGAAAAAAATAAATAGAAAACTTTTTTTCAAATTTTTAAATACTTGAAATAAAAACAAATGTTAAAAAAATTTAAAAACATAATCTAAACATTTTAAAAGTTCTTTAGGTGTTGTGAAATTATAAAGGGAATAAAATATACAAACTTATAATATTATATTTATTACATTATAAAACGCAATAGACTTTTTTAATTTTGAAATATTTCATTTTATGTTGGATAAAATCAAAACGAAATTATTTTTTTATAATATAAAAACTTATTCAAACATTTACTCACCTAAACCTTTTGGAATAATTCCGCTTTTAGCTCTCGGATTCACAACCCAATAGTAGAACTTAAGAGTATGAACAGTCTGGAGGACTGTACTAACGCGTCTAACATTACTATAAATCTGTGTATCACTTAGAAATTCAGTTGCCAGATATGAATATAATCTGGCTTGTACATTAGCCGGTGTATAAATCCAGAGGGATGGATTGAATAGGACATGATCCAGGAGCTGCCACGTCAAGAATGAAAAACAGAAAAGCTACACATTAGCGTGGTAACAACTCTGTCCTGCTACAAGCCGATTGGTTGGCATGCAGCAAGGCACAACGACAAGGCAAAGTAAATTCGTAAGAAATGCTCAAATGTACAATAAAATACATCCAATTAATCAAAAAATGTAAAAAGCATGTAAAACTTCGTCCAAATAATGCAAAAAACGAAATCTCATATGAAAACCAGTAAGAGCGATATATAATATAACTTTTAAAATTCAACGCAATAAAGGTCCATTCGCACGGACGCGTACTTCAGCCCCTTTCATTTGCAACAGCAGGCAAAGCTATGTCCACATTCAGCACAATTCGTACGTATCACGGGAGAACACCTTTAATTCAATTAAAGCAAATTTAAATCACGTTTGTGTCCCGTGAGTTACGGGTTCGGTCGTAATTGCGTCGTTTGTGTTACGGAGTGAAATGTTCAAATTTGCTAACCTGGGCCACACCGAAAAATTACACGTTTGCTAACTAAATCAAGTCTTTTGTGCTGAGCGCTTTTGAAAACAAAATGTTGTTAAGTTCGTATTTTGAAAACCAGTAGGAGGCCTTTACCATCTGCATTTATTTTTTATAGAATTGCAATTTCCCGAACTATGCTGATAAGAATTAATTTTTACAACATTTAAAGCAATACGCTGGATTCCATAAATTAGTTCGAATTGTTTGTCTTATTAAAAAACTTTGTAAATACATACGAAAAGTATGTAATTTCGAAAAATTAATAACTAGAAGTAAAAACATAATTTGTTTCGACCTAAAATTACGAATATAGCATAGCTACAAAGACGAACCATTTTTAAGGTCTACAGCAAGTTTTGCGCCGTAAATCTATAACTTATAATATTTTCTAAAAATGTTTATAGTTCATTAATAGGTGGTATTTTTTTATATTTTTGCTTTTAGTAAAGAATATTAGTTAAAAGACATTGCTTTCCATTTTTTTCCAAATTATTTATGAAATGTCATTTAAAATTAATCTTTTTTTTAAAATTAACTTTTATTGGTGTATAATCTTTTTTAGATTTATCATTTTTTCGCGAAAATGAAAATTATATTTATGTTTATTAATATTGATATTTTTTGTTTGAATTTTAAATTCCACTATAACTTTAGTAGGCATAATAAAAACTATTAATTTATAAAAAGTGAAAACAAATTGAAAATTGTGATTTTATAAATCCTTCTCGTCTTTTAAAAAGCGTAATTATTTTAAATCATGACACTCTACATAACCGCTTAAAATATCTACGGAAAAGCAATTACCTAAATTATGTTTTGTAATAAGATAAATTATGATTCGAAAAAAGGTAAGTTAAAAAATTGAATATAATATTCGAATGTTATCAGTCAGAGCTGCTTTGAAATTTTTAAACCTTTTATAAAAAAAAAAAAAGTTTTATACTTACACGCATATACATAAATAATTAAAGAGATGTAAAAAATAGAAATATTGTAATTTTTGCAAATTAAACAGAATTGAGCACATTTACTCAATTATTCTCGCAAACATAACAAAAAAAAAACCTAATGAGGACAAGAAATGATTTTTTTGCGAATATATGAGATATGTTGCTTTCTTAGTAGATTTTTTTACTTTTGTAGCATGTCGTAATATTAATTAAATATTTACTATTATTACAATGCAAACTAGAAATTGATTTTTGAATTTATGTTTATTTTACAATAATACATACACTTAATAACTTATCAGAAAGCAATTCAAAAGGAAATTTAAACTGGTCTGAACAAGGAAATGTACGCTGTTGGGAATCATTGGACAATACGCGAGTAAGAATGTGTTTTGAAATAGGAGTGTTATGTTTTTGAGTGAAACCACAATATACAAATACAGCAAATTACAAAACAAAATCCTAGAACGTATGTAAAATTTGTAATAAGTAAAATTTGTAAAAAGAATTTGATAAAAAGTGTTTTTAAAAGTAATGCAAATACGAACCTTGTTTGCAAAAACATTCAATTTTTTTTGTGTGTTTTTTTTTTACAAAATTCATTTGTTAAAGAAAATGCTCAAATTTGCGGACATTGCAAAGTTATTAATACTGAAAAAATTATAATTAAACCGAATAAATGTCATGTCATCTGTTTTCACAGTGTTTTATTTTATTTTATTTTATTTTATTTTTATTTTTAATAAAAACAATGCAGAACATCCAAAAAATACTTTTCATTTGCCAAAAAAAAAAAAAACGAAAACAAATATCGAAGAAAGCCAACAACAAAACGAGTATTTAACTTTTATTTACTTATTTTTTTAAAAAATTCGAATATTTTCATAATTTTCGGCACAACATTTTTTCATGAAGGCCATCATGCATATTGAATAAAGGCAATAAGTAAAAAAAATTTTCCTTTCGAACAAACATGCTTTTTATATTTTTATAATTTTGTACGATAAATAAATCGAAACAGTTGATAACAATTTCCATTATAAAATTCGGTACGTTTTATCCAGGAGGTTTTATTCTATAAAAATAGAAAATTAAGTACGTCACAGTAGCTGTGCGGACATAGTTCACTTTTCGTGTCAGAACGTCGAATTTTAAAAAAAAAATATATTTTTCCATGGATTTGGCTCTTATTGTTTATACGTACCGAATTCTACAAAACAATGAGGGATTGCTGAAAGGCCTCCATTATTTTGGTTTTTCTTTTTTCTTTTAAATAACAATGCACACTCCTCTCAACGATAATTGTCTGCGGTGGTCCATTTATTTTTACAAATGTGTTCCATTCAATTCTGATATTTAATTTGCCCCCATAATTCGGTTCACTAAAAACTCAAATTATCTGCCCACAAAAATTAGTCATTGTGCTCTGCAAACAGTCCGAAACACTGGCTAAAAATGTTTACCCCAGAAATAAATAGGAGCGGCACAAAATTCAATGGATAAATATTTCCCGGTGCGTGAGTGTAATATTTATAGAAACACTTTGATTGCATTTAAATGCGAAACATCATCCAGAAAGTGAATTAAGTGTTGCTTCATAATTTTCATTATGCAAAATTTAGTATTCGATTGTTGCCAGTGGTCCAAAGCACCGCGACACTGGTCCACGTTAATTGCAAATAACTAGGCTGGCCCAGTGATGCGGATTACGCGGATTACTGGAATATCTGTCCGGCGGTGGCAGCTTGTAAATAATGCACTGAAATGGACGAGCGTAGCCACACGCACTTTTACGGCAGAATTATTAGTTCCGGCTTAGCAGCTGAATGGCCAGTTTAAACAGACTGCTCTAATTAATGGCTTAAACCACGCCCGTGTGCTCGTTTCAGATAGCACGTATTAATACTTTTAAAAAGACGTATAGTATTTTTACTCACTAATTTTTTTTTTTCAAATGAAAATTCAAACAAAACAATAACAAATTACTAAGGTTATCAAAATTATCGTCTTTTTTTAACCGCCTTGAAATTTTTCTTTGATAATGTAGAAGAATTCCATCAATATTAGTAAAAATTTAGAATTGGAATTAGAACTTCTAAATATTTTTACTTGTATTCAAAAATCTAGTCTCTACCTCTTTCTCAATTTTCCTGGCGTATCACGCATTTAAGATTGATGATTTCAACTGACCTTCCGCAAAAATTAGAAATATGATTCTTTTCTGGTCATTAAAGATTTTTTGCGATGGATTCGGACAATATTAAGATTATCCATTTTTTGGTAGTCGATTATTAACTTAGATCTCCAAATTTTTTGATTAAATCAAGTCATTTTATGACTACCTCTAATCAAATATAATCAAATACTAAAATCAAACAAAAAATAGATGAGACCAAAAAAAAAAACAGATCATTTATTATGGAAATTTGTATACATTTAATACATTCGAATGTTTTAGGGCTTGTTTAGAGAGAAGTGTACATTTCTAGCTAATTTAAAGATTGTTAAGAAAGCTTAGAAGAAGAAGAATACATAGAAGATTTAAAAACTTTCAAAAATCCCTCAAATATGAAATCCTTCGAAAAAGTATGTAACAACTTTAATATAGTAAAAAACGAACATACCTGCTTGAGCAATAGATCACTGTTGGCGGACAGACAGGTCACCAAGTACTTGGTTAAATTAAGAAAAGAACCAAGGACCTCGAGGGTGAGGTGCTCCCTTGAGGAGCGCTGCAACATAAACGAGATGACTAGGAATCCGCGGTTCTGGATCATGTGCTGCTGCACGGTCTGGGAGGTTTCCACAAGTTCACAGATGAAACCGAGCAGTTTCGAGCTGAAAAGGGTCATATCAGAAACGGAGTAAATTTTCTACACGGCTACACAGCATCCCCTAGCAGCCCTGAAGCTTTTAGAAGGGTGTACACTTAAAAAGGTGAAGCACGTTCAAGTGAGATATATTATTAAAAATTTTTGCAGTTTAATACAAAGAAGTTGAATAAGTTTTCGAATTCATCATCCAACCGAATCAATGGAGAAACTTTTGCTCCACGTACTCCCCTATGGGCTCCTCCTCTTAGACACAAGTAGTGTGAAATAGTGTTCAATAGTGCGAAAAGGTGTAAACCTGAGACTTACCATAAAGTTGGATCTCGTTTAACGTCGCTGCAGCCGTCGTAGGGCATATCCAGCTGAGAGAAGAGCGGAAATAAAACTTGTATGCCACCGATGGAGTTCAGGGTGCAGTGAATTGAGTGTGTAACAACAGCCTTAACATCCTGAAAATAGAAACATAGAAAGAACATAGAGAACATGGAATAAGGGCAGTGAGCAGTGTCCACAGGTATTCCAAAGTCATCTTTGGCGACTTTAGCCGGGGAAACCCCGCGGTCTCTTACCTGTAACATGAGGGCGTGTGGCGTATGAACGAAATACGAGACATTCCCCTTCGGAGCTGATTGTAGACACAGTTGGCCATCCGTGGCGACGGGATTGTACATAAAAACGATTGCGTTCGATAGTTTGCCATCGTAAAGGACCTGTAAGGTAAGTGAAAATCAGTGTTCTGTGAAAATAAGACACTTTTCTTCTTCTGGAATTTGAAGAGGAAGTCCTCCTCCGTCTCGGCCAGTGTCATGGCTAGTGTGTGTAGGTGTATGGGGCATGTGGAAAAACCGAAGAACTGTGCAAAACATACACTGTACAAGAACACAGCTTTCTCTACAGCTGGTCAAGACGCCGAATTCGGCCAGCAGGAAGTGGCTAGGACGGAACGGGGAAATTGATGGGTTCGAATTCAAGTGAAATTCACTTAAAAGCTTCTTTTTTTATTAAAATAAAAATGTAGGAACTAAAATTACCGCCACTTTTTTAAAGCGGAAATGGAAATAAAATCGTAACTTGAGGAATTATGAAGATTTTACGATGTATTTTTAAAAAAAGTTACTTGAAAGATTCAACTATTGAAAAAAAAAATGTTTTTTAAAAGGTAACAAACGAAAATTGAACGTTGAAGTCAAAAAAGCAATCTAGGGTGAAGGGTCAATAAGCAGTTTTCCTGATACTTAAGGTTCTATTTTTATTTTACATACTTTACTTCATTTTCATTTCTGAACGTGTATCCTCACTTACACAAAAAAACTGCTATACAAATTTTTTATTTACTTTTTGGCATTAGTTTGCACTTTTTTAAATTATTGGTTTTATTTTATGTTATTAGATGCATTGAAAAGTATTTGGGACATTATAATCTAAAAAAAATATTAAAAAGTTTCCATTTCCTTTCAGTCAGGTAAAAGTAGTAAACCCATTTAAGAGACGTTGTGCTCCATTTGCCAGCGTTTATTTTTCTAAATGTCAGGAGCAATCCACCTGCCAGAGATTTTGAAAAAAGTTTTGTTTTCCCATTTAAAATCTCTGAATGGTTCACACGAAATCTCAACGTAATTGAAAAATTTTCCTTGAAAGCGTTCATACATCAACACTTTGTTCGCCATTTGCCATCGGAACGACGCCTTCCCTCCTCCTCTGTGCACGTGGTGGGAACGTGCCATATTTTTCCCAGTTTTGAATGAATCCCGCAGACCGACCACCTCCCCTCTCCATCCCTCGTCCAGATTAGTCGGGGGCTTCTGTTTGCTCCTAATTAGAGCAATTACGGCTTTGGTCCTTTCTATCTGGAGCGGCAACTCCGACCGCCTCTATTCATGTGAAGTTAATAGCGGAATTGTTTTGATTTATTGTTGGCAGTTTCAGTTCTATTTTTCACAATTATCCTGTGAGCCGCCGTGCACAGGTTTCATTCTGCTGCGGTTTTTATTTGGAGCAAAAGTATGAAACCCCCTCCCCACCGTCCCTCGCTCACACCTTTTGCGGTTGCTACTTCACGTGAAAGATTAATTAGTTGGTAAATTTTTTTTTCGCCAAAAGTCAGTTTGTTTTGAATACCACTGTCGTTTATTGATTATTTTTTGCAATTTTGAAAAACAAAAAAAAACATTATAACGAATGGACCGAGTTAAAATTAATTAGAATCTGTAGCTGGACTTTGATTTATTTATGTTCCCTTTTTCTACTTTTATCTTTTCATATTTTAATTTAATTACTACTAAAAAAAACTAGGCCAGTATGTAATGCAATAATTCTTTTCCTAAAATTTTAATTATCTCAATAAAAGGGTTCATCATGAGGACGATGCTTGTTTTGAGATAAACAATCTACTTTATTAATATTTAATAATCATAAATAACGCGAGTGGCCGTTTCTTCGAAAGTTGAAAATATCCCACTAAAATTTGCATATTCGAATGATTTGTTTGTAAGAGAAGCAACGTAAAACGTATATTATTACTTGATATAATTTTTTTTAATATACATTTTCTAAAAAAAATATTTAGATATAAAAGTAATACTATGAAATATTTTTTAATTTGCTTTTCAATTTATTTGTGTCCTTTTATTTGTTTCGACGAAATTCGTTCCGACCATAACACACACATTGGACTTTTGAAGTTTCATTGTGTAAAAATACATCCTATAGATTATTAAATTTTTCGTAGCTTAGAATTTAGCATAGCTTAAGATTTAGATTTTTTGACTATTCAAACCTATTTCATATTTAGGAAAACAAAACATTTAGGAATTTCAATAACGAACTACAGAATAAAAACTGTGTTGCGTGAATTTTGTTTCTACTGAAGTATGAATTTATACCCTGGCGTGAAATTTCATGGGATAGTGACCTATTGTTTCTAGGCACTATTTCCACTTTCCCGTGGCATATCAAAGATTAGCAAAAAATAATTCGATTTTGTATATTTATTATCCTATAAACGTTTTTTTATAAAAGCCATAATTTAAAGGAAATTTAAATCTCACTTCAACCTCTAAATTAATATACCCACACCGTTTGCCTTATTTATGTTTTATTAAAGCAAGGGTTTGGAATGGGTGAAGTCACTATAAAAAACCAAACAAACTTAATCAAAAGCAACAGCGGCAGGGACGCAACAAAACAAATGTAAAACAAAAGATAAGCTGTAAACAAAATATTAAAAATAAATTTAAAAAATTGCGCATCTAGGTGAAAAATATAACTTAAAATTAAATTAAATAAAAAATAAATAAAAAAGCATGCTTACGGATTGTAAAAGAACTTGTTCACTATTGCCGGTAGAAGAACTGGAATGGGTTGAGGAAGCGACAACCGTGGTCGATGGCATTCTACGAAGGACTGGGATCGGTCCCATGCTAATAACGGCGGTCGCAGAGATACTATGGCTAGGGCCTACGACAACCATTGGCGATCCGGCCGCGACAGCCGTACCAGGATTAGCAGAAGATCCCGCGGGATTGGGAGCAGCCCGGGCTATTGTGTCAGTACTGGTGTTGGTGGTGTCTGATGCTGATGGAGAAGATGTTGATAAACTCACCCGCTTGTGATTGTCCGGTAAGTTCAGATAGCATTCGTTGTCGAAACGGAACTGTGACTGTTGGCGGGGATGCGTGTTTTAGTATGAGAGATCATGGGGTAACATTTACGATTTTATTTGATTTAAAAGGTATAAAGAGTGTAGCCATTTCACATCGGACAAATACAAGTGCAGCGTGTAAAGATAGAAACAAAAATAGTAATTATTGCACCATCTGCGACTTATCCTGCTCAGAGTTGTAAAATAAGGCGTTAATTATTTCTTACGATACATTCGTTCAATTAAACCGAATTGTAGTAATGCAAGCAAAATTAAAATCAGAATTTTTAGCACAGAGCATTACTCAGTTTTAACACAAAATAGTTCAAATTTCAAAATTGTATCTATGAAATAATAGGTACCATAAAAAAAACCATGTAGTAGTTTTGGAAAAAAGTTTTTGTAGATTTAATGAACACATGTAATTTTTAGAAATCTATTCAATTTCCGAAATCTAAACTAGATCTATGACTCTTTCTACCTGCATTGTTTTTATTGATTTGTTTGATGGTAATGATAAATGGGCCTTTTTACAACTCTGTTTCATCGGACGTTTACAGCATTCTAAACATTTATGCGAAATCTAAACAAAGGAAAAAAGAATCGAAACAGCAGCAAAAAGTGGTTTGGAGTATTTTGATAGAGGCAGGCCTCCTGTCGGCTGTTGTTGAAATCCCAGAATGCTCCAAAATCTAAAATCGGCTGACATCTCAAACAGAAAGTCTATTCCTAGTAGGCTCCAAAATAAATGGAATAACGCAAAATGGCACACGACAGGGCTGGCACATCCAGAATAGGATTGTATGTACACAGCCCAGGGTGATAAATGGTTAGGGCGCACGGACTTTACCTTATATCCAGGACCTAATCGATGCATTGCGCAAATTTGCTGCGTTGTTAGAGCTTCGCTGAAGAGATAAATGGCTGACATCTGTCCACAGAACACCCGCTCTTCATCCAGCTCCGGCGTTGCACCGATGTAGCATTTGTCGAATGGCTGCAATTATATAAATTGGTTGCAGTTGGTCATTTTTATCTCCACCCTGTGTCCCGTCAACACCCCACTCCCCTTCACCGTCTCCATTCGCGTATTTTACTACAGACTGTAGACGGCAGGGTTTTTGAAATGCACGACAACAGCCGAGCCACCTTATGGTGCGAAATTGTTGTGCACGAAACCATTAAGTCGTAAAATAACAGGGTGGCAATGTGAAGGAAATGGACCTTTTTCCATACTTACATCGTTTGTTGAAACAAACCAAGCCATTTCGGTACTAGACGCTAATTGTCCATTGACGAGGCACTTTATTTCACTTTTTGTCCAACGGTTGTATATATACACTATTGCTATCATATACCACTGCAATGAAAAGAAGGTATCCCATTGAGATAAGTGGACTGGGCGCACGAGGTACCTTGTACTATGGCGACATACCTTTCTAGGTTGAAACTCATATTTGACACAATGCTGGAACCCTTTCCCTTTGATTTTCATGGAGGTAAGGACAAGGCAATTACCAACGAAGTGCGCTGTGTACCCGACTCCTTTCGAAGTTTTAAAACTGAAAATTGGAAAATTCATTAATGAGCTTAATCTTGCCTGGGGCGCTTCTAGGGATGGCGACCATCAGGAGAGGGACAACAAGAAAAAAGGGACGAAAGAATTTAAGCAGAAGAACAAGGATTTTTCCATTAAAATTTTCTGAAACGACTACTTACCAGTAAAGATAGGGCTTCTCCCGTTCGATATTCACAGAATTAATGGGATCCAGACGGAACCACGTTGTGAACGTGAAACCATTCTCGTATGGCCACTTAGCTAAAGGCGGCAGAACTATTGCCTGAAAAAAGGAATTAATTGATAAATTCGCCAAGTTAATTGCAACGATTCGTGGGAGTGATTCTTTATCTAGTAGAAGTAGGAGTACTTCGGGAGGTAGAATGCCGGACAGTAACTGCTGAAAAAGGACACTGTAGTAATTAATTTACTTGCAGACTTTTATCAGCCCCCAATGAAAAATCGTATGCTGTTTTACCCCCGTGGCAGTCTGACTCTTTGTGAATGGGTTAAATGTTTTAGTTCATTTGCATTTAAAATTGATTTCATTTTAACAGGATGAGAATTTGCATGGTTTTCTATTTGCTATAAATGCACACACACAAATTGTAGATTTGTCGAAATATTTACCTCTTTTGTGGAAAATCAAATGCAAATATTTTGGTTTTCATGATAACGAACATTTGAACAAATTACGATTTATAATAGATTAAAGGAAAAAGAAATGATGTGTGCTACTTTCTATGCTCTAAAAATTCTGTGTAGATATTTTTTGTATGAAAAATCATACCTAAATAAAAATTTAGGTGCAAAATAGAATATTATTATATTTATTTTAAAACTACACTTCATATTTTTTAAAACTTTTAAAACTACAGTAACTAGTAACAGGAAATGAACTAAGACTCATTTCCTTAAAATTTCTGAATCTCTAAAGTCTAGAGGGTACCTAGCAAGTATCTAGTTAAATGAGACGTTACGATATGAAGCCCTTCCCTTGTATTATTAAACAAATTAATTAAAAGACATTAGTACTGGACTTCGCGTACCCATCGAAGCAATCTATTGTTGAATTATTTGCCTACAAAGTGTCCATAAAGTACATACATTACTGCAGTTGGATATCGGTGAAAAGATAAAACTCCCAATAAAAAAAAACCTCACCTGGGCGTTTCCACAAACAAGACAAAAGTAATAGCAATTAACACTCAATTAACATTCAGTTCTGTTGGTGATTATTGGACACGGGTCGTCTCAGCTAAAGTAAATCGAATTTTTCAATTTTATGTAAATTCTCCAGCTTCGCTTTTTACCTCATGCTTGGGCATTATTATCAATTTGGAGCAATAATGTGTGCCGTTAATTTATTGCGTGTCGTAAATATATAATACAATTACTTTCACATAAACTGGTATTAAAACTAAATTATTATAGGATTGACAAGTAAGCAATAAATATTTTGGTCAGTTTACCAAATTATCGAACAAAAATATCGACAGCGAGTGTTATAATTATTGCACAAGAAGATATGCGAAATTTAATTACGTGTATGCACTGAATGTAAATAAAAATGGGATTTTATTGATTGGAAATGTCAATTTTCATTAAATACTACAATTCTAATTAAATTCGAGACCTGTTTTTACGTCCAGCGAAAAGTTATTTAGTCGGTTTAATTTATCGGTTTTCTACACGCAATTTATTGCTTTCCAATTTTTTGTATTGTTAGCCATTCAGAGTTCGAAGCCCATAATTCTGATTGCTAGAAAAACGATATTTGGATTTTATCTAACTTGCACTACATTTCACAATGGAAATTGAATGAATAAATTTAGAGGAGTACCTTTTTATTTTAAAGTGGTTCTATGGTTAAAAAATGGCAAGGTGAATCAAATAAAATGCATTAAGAGAACGAGTAATTGGTTTTTTGCTTATAACGATCTACACTTTCTACGACAAATAAGCTAGATTGTAGAAAAAGCTAATTTAAAAATATTCGGTGTAGTGAGTTGATAAAAACTAATTGTTTTCTTTAATTCTTAAGTACTCGTAAAATTTTAATTGATTACTTCTGGTTTTTATATTTCATGGTCAGAGCCAAAGTTTTTAGTTCATTCCACTCAGTCCATCATTGGTGCAAAAAATTTCCTAAATAGAATTAAAGTTCCATAAAAGATAAAACCTAATTTTTTTATGTAGTTTAGATAAGTGCTTCTAAGAGAAAATGTTCTAGATTGTAG
This sequence comes from Proctacanthus coquilletti, assembly GCA_001932985.1. Classification (NCBI taxonomy): domain Eukaryota; kingdom Metazoa; phylum Arthropoda; class Insecta; order Diptera; family Asilidae; genus Proctacanthus; species Proctacanthus coquilletti. The sequence goes on along the minus strand of MNCL01000106.1, from coordinate 205,672 downwards.
AATTTGCAGTCAAAATAATACAATATTAGACCTTTTCTCATTTAAACTAAAATTACGCAACCCTTCAGACTGATAGCGTACTAAAACCTTAATTTGATATTTTCCTTAATCCCACAGCTTCCCCGTTTACGGTCAAGGAAGTCTTATTTTATGATTTTAAAAGAGGCCTTATATAATCATAGAGAGGTTTCGCCTTGGACTAATTAGCTGCTCGTCGAGTAAGGTAAATTCCCCAAGCCGTAGAACAGTGGTAGGAATCTCTTTAGTTGACGTAACTGGCCCGTTTATGAATCCTTAATACTACATTCTGCGTATTCCGTATGCTGTGGTGTCTGGTCCACTTCCCATGAAAGACTCTACAACGATCTATTCCCTAGCTAGATTTATCATCGGTGGTGTGCAAACACTGCAGCAAAGTGCAGGTAGGTTCGTGCAGCCTTGAAATCTTTCTCTCTTTTGTTATTTTTTTTTCTTTAATTATCTTCTCCCTTAAAACCTGTCCTGTTCTATTAGCCACTATGTAACACCCTTGGCAGATGCCCTAAACCAATTTATTTTTAATTAACTCGAGTTCTCCTGTTTATTCCTCTTTTCCCGGAAAAAAGTACAAATGTTAAAAAAAAAGCATGAAAAAAATAAAAATATAATAATCAACTGCTTCGAAAGTACCAGAGAAAGGGGAAAAAAAAACAATGTAACAAAAGGGAAAAAGGTAAGATCCCTAAACTTTCCTAAGCTGGGAAGAAAATTAATCCAAAATGGTGTGCTCTGACCGAGTTGTAATGAAAAGGGCAAATATCGAGTTGCGACAAGACGCATTTTTGTGCTCCTAGAAAGTGGATTAATTTTGGTCTTCCTAAAACAGCAAAAGTTTCTAATTAAAGTTGATTGCCAGTACACGGCCGGGGGGTCAAAGGCGGCTGCCCCAACAGTAGATGGGCATGAAGAAGATTGTTTCACCTCTGTGTAAATCTGCCCGAAAATTTCGCAATGGTGAAAAAACAAAGTTCTCAGAAGTTTCGCCTTACTTCTTCAACAAAAAAAACAAATCCTCCCCAAAAAGGATGTATTTGCAAATGACAATATGAGGGGCTCTGGTGTAAATGGTTTCGATGTTGTAATAAATTGCAGTTTTTATACTTACAGAACCCTTTCGGCCTGGGAAACTAAAAAACACGTCAGGTCCATTCCGATGGGGCATCTGACGAAGGACATTAAGTAATTTGGCGGAATGCCTTGGCTGTTAATAAAATTTATAAAATTAGTAATTGATAGAGATTAAAAGTTATAATTATAAAATTTTTACCCATTTGCTATTCACAGCTTTCATTGTACCAAACAACAACTTCAGTTCTTTAACGGTTATACTATAACTTGCTAACACACCGAGCATCTCGATGAGCAAATCTGAAAAAAGTAAATAATACATTTTCTTTTAAATACTACTTCTCTAAATTGTTTATGAAAGATTTCCCAATTACCTGCAAGATCATATCAAATTTTATCCATTATATTACATAATTAGTTTAGTTTAGTGTCCAATTTAGAAAACGTGGTATTATATTGAATTGGTGTAGAAGTATTATTGCTATACCGATAACTAATACTTTAAGTTTCCATTAAGAAGGAAATTTTAAAAGCCTTCAAATCTTTAAAGTTAAGCGGGTTTCTTAACTCAACGTTGCAATATTTGGATTTCACGAAAGGAAGATAATCCTACAGAAAGAGGAACGAGTGTTACACATTTGACGTGTTATCCATTGTAAGCTATTCAAAGATTGCACTACTCGTGTTAGGGTTCGATTTTATCAATATATGTACTTATAAAGAGTTTCCAACGTACTCCACATACATCCCTCCTGGTTTTAAGTGTGAAAAGCATGGGATAAGAAAATGCATGACTATTTGTCAACCAAGTGAAATATCCCTCCGAAGACATATCCCACATTTAAAGAAATCCTCTATTGACTACGTCCTTTCTACCTGAAAACTCTGTAAAGAAGTGGTATCCAGGCGGTAAATGCAGTGAATATGTGCTTCATCTGAAGCCCCTGGGCTCTCCAAATATGTACATACTCATACGGTTCGAAAAGAAAGCCATGCAATAAAAGTATCATCGTCATCAATGTTGAAAATATTCAGAAAAATATGGAGATACGTTGAAATTTGATTTATAAGTTGCCAAGGCGCGTCGAATGGGGTATGACATGATATAGCGTAAATTGCATTTTCCCAGGAAAGGTCTTTAACAATGTTCAGGTAGGCAGATATATGAGAGTGCGATATGTGAACGAATGCAAACGTTTTTTCTGAAAAGAGGTTCGCAACGAACGCCAAAGCGAGGGCGGACCGACACAAAAAAAAACCAAAAACGCAAAAAAAAAACTCAATAGAATGTGAAATATTCGCAGATAAAATTTATATTGGTATCCATATTTGATGCAAAAATCGATTTTCCCCACCGCGGAACACCTGAAGTGTCGGTGTGTAGATTCGAGTGCTGAATGGTTGAATCAATCCGATTGGTTTAAATATTACAGATTCGATGACGGCGGCTGATGGATTTCAGCGAATTTGTGAGAAGTTCAAATTGTTTTATCAAAATGTCAATCCTTTTGAAATCAACCGAGCGGCAAAAAATAATGGATGAATGATGTGAAAATTGAACTATAATTTTGAGTGTCACTGTTTTTTCTCAAACGAAAAAATATTCGAATGATCCATGAAAGACCTTTCAGCATCGAAACCATATTTTGGAAATGCTTATGAAAACGTTATCCTTATCAACTTTTTTATTAAATTTCTTTTTAGGTAAAGGCATGAAAGGTAAAAGAATTGCACTCTATCAAAATTTGATGTAAAATTGAAATGGCGTAATAATAAATGATTTTATAAGCTCATTTAGTTTGGTTATACGTCATATCTTTTATGATTGTGGATATCGCAGGTATTCAATTTGTTTTCTGTTTTCCATTATTTACCAAATTTCTAAGCATTTTTAAGATTTTTTCTAGTGAAAATTTATTTTTCACTTGTCAATTTTAGTTTGCTACTTTTCCGACTATGGGGATTACATTTGAAAATGTGTATAATTCTTTTTATATGATTTCAAATAAAAATACTGAAAGCCACTCTAAAACGTATCTAATAATTATTTCCAAGTAAAATAACTGGGGATCCATATTTTAAAAGACTTTTTTTACTTCTTTTATTTCCTTATCTTTTTCATGCTTTTTAAAGGAAATTAGTCCTAATTGTCCACTTTATGGTAACTTTCCAGCAAACCCCCTCGTGAACTGAATTAAGTTTAGTACACAATTTCCACATTTTTGTTATTTGAGACATTGTTCTTGAAACGGTTTTCAAATTCATTTAAACCCCCAAAAAACCCTTCGAGTGCGTTGTGCACAACGTCTTTATTCGCAATTTACCATCGAGAGCTGACCGGCATAACTAAGGAGCCCTTTTCTGCCGGGATAAGCGTACAATCGGTAAATTATAAAGCAACACGATAAAACCTAATACCCGCCCCTCTGCTGTGTTTGCAGGATGTGTCCTGACATTTGTTTTAATTCTTCTCAAAAGTCACCATCAGAAGTCGTGGGAAAAAAGGGAACATTTATTTACACATTTCGTAGGGAATTTCCTTTTTTTCCAGCCGAATGGGTAGCGCAAATTACACAAAATTCCTGCAAAATAGCAGAATTCACCAGAACCATGTCTAAATGGGCTGATTAAAAAGTCCCGGCACGTTCGCAATAAACTCGCAATCATTCGCCCTCGCAACAACTAAAGGGTCTTTCTTCCCTTCATCGGGAAAGGGGTGCGTTATATTCCCTTGGAACAAAACGTCTATGTCGCTCGCAACTCCGTTGTCGTAAGGACGTTTACTTCCTTATTTCTTTCCAATGTTGGCCTTGTTGTGTTAAGAGACCACGACTACCTACAGCGATGATAAAATACTTCCAGCACACGTTAAAAAAGTAATAATAATTCAATTAATAATGCGTTAATATCGTTTTTCTTATTTTACCCGTGTTTTCCCAGTATTTTCACTTACCAGCCACTACAGTCTCCGAGCGCTGAAGCCGCACGAGGACATGCTCGATTAATCCTACATCGGTGCACGCCTGAAGGTTTCGGACGCTCTTCCGGAGGATGGCAATGAACACGCTCCAGATTTCCGCCTGCAACAAAACAAGGACTCGAATTAATATTACTGAATTGCTGAATATGTTGTATGCCCTAGGGAATTACAATTGCAATCAGGACGACAAATAATGCTCCTTACTTATGAACACCTGACCAATCTCATTACCATTAAGGCAAATCTCATTAATGCTTCCATCAGCCTTAATATTCCTGAAATGACTGGAAAATTAGTATTTATTTTATTTTGTCCTGCGTTCATAATATTGCAATGTCACACGCATATCGATGCTTACATAGATCAAAAGACATTTTCGAATTATCAAAAATGTTTAACCTGCGTCCAAAGAATTTTGTACATCGAAAAATACTGACTTTAAAAAAAAAACGAGTAACTAGGCGAAAATTTGGCAACGAAACTACAAAATTCAAAAACAAATCCAGATTTCTGAAAATGTGGTAGATACGACTGATTTTAGTATATTAAAATAATATTTAATTTATTTCTTGTTCTTTCCGTCTCCTTTTTCTTCGTAAATGTTTCGTCGTAATTTTTTGTAAACCTCGCTTTAACGTCTTCATGTTTTTTTTTTTCTATTTAGGGTACTTGTTGTAATTTTCAAAATAAATCAAAGTTGGACAGGGCCACATCTGGACTGTAGGTTTGGGAGTTTAAAGTTTGGAAGCCATTTTTCTATGGAGTAGCTGTCCATGGCAAGAAACTAAATTTTCTCTACAGTTGATATCTTTCTTTCGGTTAACCCTTGTTGGTCCGTCCATACTTCACAAGAAAAGTAAATAAAGTGGATATATACCCTCTTAATAAGACACATCTAATCCTCAAAGTCTTCCATTAAGGGATGTTATTGAACTACTTTTGTTTAATAAAAATTATTAAAAGCTAACAAGTATCCCATTAGTTTTAAATTCTTCTCCACTGATGTGAATTGGCTAAGTTCCAGACTTACAATGGATGTCTAGGTTAGTGCTGGAAATTTTAAAGATTCTTATAAGTCGAAGAAAATTTTAAAAGATTTGCTTAAGAATTTTGTTCTGGCGTTTTTGTGCAGAGAGGAAACTAGACTAGAATTTAGAAGAGAAAATGAATTGAGAAGCCTTCTGCTGATTTGGCATGAATAAGTAATGCTTGACACGAAAGTCACCCAGGGAAATAAATGTTAGTGAACTCTTACATGTTCAGTAGGATTCAAATATGTGGGAGGTATTACATCATTGATTCCACAAGGAAGAGCAAAAAAAAAAAGTGGTGCCAAAAATTGGACCACCATGTTCAGATCAGATGTATGGAAGTAGTTTTTTTTGTACCCTATCAATCCTTCCTCATGGAATATGCATGGGTACGTACGTGTTCAAAGGTCTGAACTGTGCCATGAAAGCCCCACAGACAGAAGTTTGTGCCAGGGACTGGGACGTTGGGCATTTATAATGACCAGTTGGTCAGATGTGGCTTTTTCGAAATGGACATCTTTCATGTCCATTTGCGAGCGTACCCGTACCCCAACCGAACATGGAGGCTCTCCCATTCTTCTAGAAACATAAATTTGTAAAAGTACACCACGGCGTGGAACGTCCGGGTCTGGAAAATGTTTGATGCAAAATTGCTTCGCTGGTCCTATTCAAACCTCACCCTCAGTTGGTGGGGTTGGTGACAAGGCTTGTGCGGACTATGCCATCCACATACGTCAGCGATTCTATTCTTGCCCTTTATTTTCAGTTCTATAGCCCGAAAGGGTAATGAACAAAATGTGGATATGGAATTAGTGGCACGCCAGTTACATTTGCTCCTGCATTAAACCTAATGATACAGGAATTTCGGGGATTAAGTGATGAATTTCTTCAGCTTCCATTTAATTTAATCTTTATGGTGCTCGGAATACGAAAGTCCATTCTCGCCTACGGATCCCCAGAAATAAATCGATTGGCCTGGTTTTCATCTAGCTCTAGAGGCAAGTTCCTCCTTCTTTATGGATAATCTTTCAGAGAGGCATTGATATATGAATCACTTGTTAAATTACAATTGCAAACAGCAGTGTTCCAACAGCCAAGCCCAAATTTATTTTATACACCACCATATTCAAATCAAAGTTTGTATAAAATCTTTGATTAAGCTCCTTTTGTAACACTAATACAGAAACAAATAAATTTTTTCGCTGTTTTTGCGTTATTTTAAAAATACGAAAGAGCTGTTGGAAAAATCCTCTATACAATGTCTAAAATTTAATTTCCAAAATTTTTGAACAAAATTCTCCAAACCAAATTCATAACGTACAGTCTAATAATTTTCCAAATGTCTGACTAATTTTTCAATTTCTTAGAGCAATTAAATTATAGCAGTTATCCAATTCAACTTTAAGGTTATTAAACTTCCATAGGTATCTGAATATGCCCTTTAAACCGTGCACTCTACGTTCCATGCCAAAAGATAACGAACACTAAATTAAAGCTCCATGGATCCATTCTACCAGCGACTTAATCGATTTAAGAATATTAGATGCAGTAATGCAACTCCTTGTGGTTAGCTCCTACTCAAGGTGGTCCATTTCTTCGCGGCATCTCGATGAGCAAGTAAAAGATCGTGAATTGGCGCATACTGCAATATTCAATTTAAAAATTCTAAAAACGAAGGGCAAAAGGAAATCGCCTCGCGATCAAGGGCAAACTTCCAGCGAATTGTTCCAAGGACTTCACTAGCCTGTCTCTTGTTAGAGGTTATTTTCATCAAGAGAATTCCCCGGGGAATGCCGAGAGGATAACTCAGAGGAAGTCTCTGCATCCCTCCACACAGAACACTGAAAACTTTGCTAGTGAGTTATCCGATGCTTATTCGTTATGAGTTCAGGCGTGAGTTATAGCGACCTTTGCATGGCGCAAGATGGCGGAGTGACAGGATTTCCCCATTATGGATATGGGCTATGGAAAGTGGATATCGGTGCAAGTGCCCCAATATCCAGATGGTGCCCAGACTGAGGTATGACGAGTGAGTTTTAATTAAGTTGGGACATGGTTCATGTGCACAAACTTTGATTATTAAAATTAATGATTTGTTAAGTTTACATCGAATTCTACATTATAATCAGTGAGACCATCTTGATTAACCTGATGTTGCCATGGGGAGCACATGGAGCGCTGCTCCCGAGTTACAAAAGTTTTTGGTGTAGTTAGTATTAGTTACGGCTTGAGTTTGGTAACGTAACGTTGTAGGTAAATTTAAATTTAATATAATCCAGTAAGGATTAAGGACATTACTTGTAATTTTGTAAAAGTATAACAATTTTTGAAAAGCTCAAGCTAACTTCTTTGAATATGAGAAAAGCAGCATTTAAGAAGGACATCAAAACCCTTTTAAGGAACAAGCAAGCGTTTTTCACAAATTTTCACGTTTATATAAAGAAAATTCTACTAGTGTTACAGAAAATACACATAACATTTAACTCCTTTATACTAAAATAGTGAAAAATAGTAGCTTTTCAAATAAGAGTTCTTAATGATTAAGATAAATTGTCTTAAAAGCATCCAAGATAGCATAACATTTCGAAATACAGCACATAAACATTTAAAATGATTTTACCCAAAATTACAAAACTTAAGAGCATTAAAATAAAAATTACAGCCAGAAACACACCATTTTTAATTCGGAACGACTCCAGGAGATAATGGGATTTTTTTGTGGGTTCGTCACAAAAATGAGAATACAACTTTGTCTTTTGTAATCATCCGACGACGTTTCAATTTTCAGTGAATTGCAACTCTCGTCCCGTGTAGTGTTGTTTTTTTTACAAAAAACAGCTTCATTATGGAAAAACTGCAGTGACACCCTGTCACTACCCGTTGTGGGTGAAAGACACCCCCAAAACAGACGCTTGTGCAAATTACGCTCAGGGGCGTTTATTTCATCAGAACCATCTGCAAAATCAGATTTCTGCGACCAACTTCATTACGGGCGACTTGTCTGTTGTTTGCACTATGGCGAGTAACGATCTCATTTAATTTGCTTCTCTTGCGACGTCTCATCCGGAGACGACGGGTCTAAAGTTATCTTTCTTAAGACAGGACGGGTCCGAGACCGATTCGGTCGTAGTAATAATTATCCTGTCGGAAGACGATAGAGGACCGGCACATTGGCATGAGAAATGGCGAGTCACGAGGGGCACCAAGGGCACTTAATCATATCTTTCTGGTGGAAGACGATGTGCTTCTCCTTTACCCGGTCTCCAGCATCTTCCCTGAGTAACAGATGAACTTGCTTGTAATTTCAAAGGAAATTTCCGTCATAATCCAGGAAATTTGGTTTCTCGTTTATCATGAATTTTGCATATGCACATAGTGCTCAGGATCGGCTCTGATGGGAAACTATGGTTCCGAATACCGCACAAGTGCCATCTGTCGGGCATTTTCGCGGTTTGGTATTTATCAACATCAGCTGAGAACTTGTTACTCTTGCATTCAAGCCGGAACTCCGACCCAGGCGTAGCATTAAATCAAATCCCTTCCTGTCCTGAATATTCGGATCCTATACCCGTAGTATTACCAACGGTTTGTAAGGGTATACGGGGATTTCCTGGCTGCCTACTGTGCCATCAATTATCCGCTCCCACTCTTTTTCTTTATTAATTCGGCCGACAGTCCATTCATTTGGCCACATTTGGAAGAGGAATAGTAATAAGCGACGGATAAACTTCCCCTCGGGTCCTGGCTATCGATTTGTTCCGGTGCATCAAGAAATGAAAATCCCTCATCATATGACGCCTCCATTTTGTGAAAATATCCCGCGGAAATGATGGTCCGAAGCCGTGCAAATATGATAGGGCTCCTGTCGCTTACTTGAGCGATCGAATACATCCCGGGTATTTATCAAACATAAACAGACAATACAGGCTATCGAACATTTCTGCCATTCATGCATTAGTGGACAGTTCGATTAATAACTTGCCCGATTGGATATTGGAACACCACCATAGGCGCCACGCGGGCGCTGGCACGAATTTTCCACAATACTTCGGATACAGTACCTACTCCAAAAGATAAGTACAATCACAGACAGTTGCAGTTTGCATCTAAACGTAGGGAAAATGACAGATGTGGTATTTGAGCTTATTGAAATTGGAAAGATTTCAAAGTAGTTGATCGGGTTTCAATGGAAATATTTGCTTACTACGTGAAACCTAGTCGACATTCTACTGAATAACGAAATTAAAGGTAAACTTATCGCTGATGTTTTTTTTTTTGTTTAACACAGAAGCACATTCATAAACACTTTCTACTTAAATGTATTATTGATAAACCTTGGTAAAGGTCAACTGTCCTACACTTACAAGGGTTGTGGGTCCGATTGTCGATTTTGATATAACATAAAATAAATGACTAATCTTGTATGTTGTTAAAAGTGGCTCACAGACGGTAAATCGTATAAAAACATTTTCTATTGTATAAAAGGCGGTGAAATAAAAAATAAGGTGTCAATATTAACTTTGAAATTAAGTCGCTAAAGTGGGAATGTTAGTCCGCATTTCATCTGTGAGTTTTTTTATATTTTTCATTCATTTTAAAAAAAAATGTGCAATGAAGTGTACTGCTGACAATAAAAGACATTCTCAATTTTGGAATGCAAAAGGGATACCGATATATTGGAGTACTTTAGGAGCGTTTTGAATATAATTTTAAATATTTTAATAAAATGCCCATTTTGTGTCATTTATTTCATAAGCTTGTTTGGTGGGATTATACCTCGTCCGGTCAAGCGGTCAAATATCAAGTTAAAGACTTACAATTAAAATAGTTATATAAGATAAAAGCTACAAATTTTAAATATAAGTCCATATCTTACACGATAGACCAATTGTCTAAAGATTGTTTCTTATATAGTAAAGCAGTTTTCCTTATAAATTATGGACACCACTTCTTTGATCTTCTACGTTCGCATACAAAGAAATTAAATAAGAACGCAATATTTGAAATTGCTTTCAAAATTAAAAAGGGTGGCTTCCTTTAATTTACGTTATTAACTACGGAAGCGAACTTCGAACGAGCCGTTCGTTGTCCGTATTCAACACCCGAGCTATCCAAAAGTATAGTTGTAGTAATTAAAATATTTATATTCAAAGACGGCCGCCCTTTTAATAAGCCCTCTCTGAACCATCCAAAGTAATTATCATTTGGGGGACGTTAGGGGTTCCTCAAAAACCGAACTTTAGCAAATTTCGGAGAAGGAACGCAAAAGCTTCTTTCAAGCGGACTACCCGCAGAGCCCTTCGCTGATGGATTATTACTTTTCCAGACGTGTATGATGAATGAATTCGAATAAGCCGGTCCATGCTAGAAATGTTTCGCAAAATGTCGGAGATTAATAAACATTCATTATTGATGTAAAAATTCCTGGCGCGGAGGTCGGGCGAAACGTAACCCCCTTATATGCGCAAGAGGACGTAAAAGCGTTCGCCAGGAATGTCATTATTTTAATTAAAATTCCAATTATGGCCCGACAAAAAATTCCGCACCAAGATGGAAAAACATCTCTCTTTTAATTCCGAGTAATGCATGGGATTGCTCCTTTACGGCACATTTTACCGTGATTAAAATTGTATTTCTTTTCGTAAAAAGTGGAAGACGTCGGAAGGAACTCGTTCTGGGCTCTAGGGTCCCGGGCGTGAATAGAATCGAAAAGCCTTTTTCCCGAAAAGCTACTTCTTGGTACGCCTGCAGGAGTGCCCCGCAAGTGACGAGGAACGTGTGCAGCAATAATTAAAGACATCCTTCTTCTAGTAGTCTTGCCTGGTCCTGCACCCGGCCAGGACTTATAATAAATTAACACCAGTGCGGCGAACCGGGCGGCGCCTCGTTAGAAAGACGACAACAAACCCAACGACGCCTCATGATGTCGTTAATCATATGAAGGAAGACCGAGTTCACGCCACGAGGAGTTGCAATGGTCATGTAATTACTCTTGATTACATGATTAGGAATAATTAAGTTGCCTCAATGGAGACACATTCGCTTCAGAGAGCAGCCCCTATAAACCCTTTCGCCTCTGACGCCTTTTAAAAATAGTGCAATTTTTATCTTTAATGTCTCCTGCTGCTTCTAGTGTCTGTAGTATTTCTAGGCCAAAAAAAAGTAGATAAGATCGTTACTCGTGCGGTGAATATTCCATAGAATTAAAAAAAGGAAAACCTTTCATGCGATATAAGAAACAATTAATCAAATTTCATTATGAACTAATAATACCTTTTTTAGGTAGTAAAACATAAAAATTAACCTTTCGCGATCCCAATGAAACGTAGCTAGGAACTACTAAGCCTGTTTTTACACCGATGATCTGGTCCAGACATTGCTAATAACGAAAAAAAGTGGAATCATAGACATTAAAAGCCATTTCTTTCGATATTTGTGTGTTATCGTCCAATGGATGCTACCCTCAATTCATTGACTTTTTAGACATAAAATTTTATTGTTTATGAATTCCCATAAAAACAATCGAATAGCATGAAATTATTTTAGTCAATTCATATATTTCGTAAATTCTCATTAAAATAGACTTCTACATTGCGATGGTAGTGTTGATCTCTTGTCTGGATCATTTCCACCGAGAGGTTGAACTTATTTTGAAATATTTTGGAGTTAATTTTTTTTTCTCCAAAAATTGCTTACTTGCTTATTATCCACTATTTGTATTTATTTATTTTTTGTTTGTTAAAAAACGAAAATGTTAAAAGCTTTAAAAGAAGGCTATAGATTTATGTATCCATGTAAGTAATTATGTTCTTTAATTTTATCTTATATAAGATAATTTCACCAATAATTACATTATCACATCATGGAGAATTATTGCATTCATTTGACTTTTTAGAAGTCTATAATTAAAAATGCGTCTAGAAATTTCCATTAACTGAACTGGCAAATAGAAAAAAATTAATAGCTTCTGTCTTAAATGGACCTATGAGCTACTGGACGATAAAAATTTCATCAAAATATCTGGAATAGTTTATTCCGTGATTGGAGTAGAAATACGAAAGAATTTCATTAAATTTTCAAAACAGCATTCAACATACTATGGCTTGAAAACAGATTTATGTTATAGTATAGCTTATTGGCAATGTGGACTTCTGCACTCACCTTTGTTTTAATATATACACAAGAGTTACGTATATTCGAAAAAACTCCCTTGATATTTCTTTTATGAAAATAAGCTCAACAGTTTTTATGTGTTTTTATTCAAATGTACGTACAAACCACGACTCAATTTACCTGCTTCTTTCTACGTTGTAGGATAAAAAAAAAAATGTAAGCCAACTCGTTCAGTGAACTTCACAAACTTACCGTGTGAGAAAGAAGTAAAATCAACCAAAATATATTCCCAGTCACAAATCATGGTGTTGTCCAAAGCGCATCTACTACACATGATTACATTTTTGCATCGCTCTCTGGAATATATTGCGATACCACCCCCCTTCAAGAATTCGTGCGCATAAAAAGTCCGATACTAATTCTCTGGTCTTCTTCACGTCCTCGTCGGAACGTGCCTTCCGTGCAGTCTACGTCCGTGCCCCGCGCGGCTAGAGCACCCTAGAAAATTATATTTTTGTACGAGGAGGAGCGAAACCTGGCATTAGTTATGCCGGGTGGCACCCTGTCATAATTTGCATATCCACCTGATTCCCACTGATGTTGTTTGCAGAACAACTGAAGATGTGACACTCCTTCCGCTCTTCTTCTTCTTCTTTTGCAACCCAGGAAGGAAAATTGTATTTTTTCTTGTGACGTGACAACGAAATAAGTTCCCCCCGGTCCCTCCCCTATCTCCAGCACCTTAATCTGCTATGGAGATTTCCAGTCTTTGTTTGTTCTGCTTCTTCGTCGCACAGAGAAATTTGCATGTTCCCGGTGGATCTCAAGTGGTCATTATGATAATTGCGCTGCATCCCGCTCTTTGGGGTTATGCAATTAAATTTTGATGACAATTTGATTCAATTTTTTCCCTGGCAAAGAACGAAAATGGACACGACGGACAGATTTCCATTTTTATTTAATTTTTACAAGCAGCTTAAGGTTTTCAGTTGCACTTCACTATCAAAAAGATTGTGGTAATGTTTTTTTATTATATAATTTAAGTAGTCCATATGCTCAACTATGGCCTTGAAATAAATGAAGATTATATGAAATATTTGATTTTACTTTTTTAAAGTCTCAGTTTGGAATTTTTAATTCTCTACTTCACATTTTCACTCTTGAATCGTGGAAGGTAGATTAATCACTATGATTATACTAGATCAACTAGAACTAAGGTTTTGTTACCTACAAACTTATACTCAGTAAATTTTAGATAGATTTTTTATTAAGTAGTGAAATCTTTATGAAACTCTATTCCCGGAATTCCCAAGTATTTTGAGCATCAGGTTTCTTCTGATCTAAATCCTCAATATCTAAATTCAAGTTTGGAGAGAATTAAACAGAATTGCGTAAAACTATAGTTTTTAAAGTATTTTTTCTTTGCTGTATTTTTTTCTAGCTCACTAAGCCTGTCTTGCCACAAGAATTCGATATGTTTTTTTTAACTTTCATATGTTCAATTAAAAATTAATTAAAAATCAAAAGATGCCTTCAATAAAAGACCAACATTTCTATCTTGACAATACTTCATGCATCTAAAAACAAAAAATACGCTGTCGCAAAACCAATTTTCGATTATTCAATGAAGAATTTTATTTTGACCCCGACAATTCGAAATGTCGGTGTGCTCAGTTAATATAATTTCTGCTATTATTTGATTTTCATGGAAGTTTACCGTTTAAACCTTTCAGAATGCTCTCAAAACGAAAGGAGACGATATCGTCTTACATAAAGTCCAATTACTTCTTACGAGAATTCGATAACATTGGAAAGATCCATTTGATGCTGGGAAGCAATTTCATTTAAAATCAAATTTTATACCATCGCTACGCTCTTTGAATCTTACAGGATTACTATGGAAGTTCAGAATATTTCATTTATTTTCCGAAGGCTATGTCCACAGTCACCGCTGAGCAAAATTCCTCGGACAAATTGTTTCAATCGAAAAGGACGGAGGGACAACGCGACGGCGCCCTGAAAGGCTCCAATCTGAGGCCAGTCTTTTTTTCCATCTTCATCTGGAATATTACACAAAGCGTAGTTTTATGGGATTGCAGATGAAAAAATGATTTCTTTCCCGTTTTGGCCCGCCTCCCGGTACACTGCCCGGGAATGCATTTTTCACTGGTAAATGAATTTCCGATTAGAAAACTGTCAAAGGAAGGAACAATCTGATAGCGCGGAAATTCGGCATTAAAGATCCGTCCAACAGCGAAAGAAAAGAATCTTTAGTCAGCGTGACTACGACAACGAATCCTCGGCAAAAAGGTTTGCATGTCAAAGAATTGCTGAGGGATGATTCCACAGGAATTCACAAACAGTCTAGACGAAGTATGAGTAGAGAGAGCGGGGTGTTTTTACCAGCTATTTTGTATGCACCCCGAGTGTTCTATAGGGGGAGCGATAAAGTACAGGGTGGCCGCTGAAAGGTGAACTGAAGGCTTCCATTTGCTTTGGACAATTTTCCTTAGATGTAACAGAAACGTTTTCAAGTGCAATTCACGAGAATTAAGTCTGGATTGCTGTTTGTGCGATCTGCGCTAATGGTACGCGAACGGTAGTCGGGGAATCTCATTAAGGTGACTTTTTTACGTTTAAATCAAAAGCAAAAAAAAAATTGAAGTAAGAGGTAAAATGAGTTCTTTTTTTCAACAACGATTTTTTCCCCTACCAAGAGATTCTGAAAAGTCTGAAAACGCACTTGTAGAAATGCAGTGCGCTCAAAATCATAAAATAGTGAATTTTATTTACATTTAAATAGAACGTTATGAAAGAAATAAAACAAGTCTGGAAAAAGATGATTTTTTAAAAATATTAAAACACTGAGGAGTGCGTATTTATGATAAATTTAGTGACACAATATGGAAAAAATATATAAAAAAACATGGTAGCATTAGTAGAACCATTTTTTTTCTAAATATAAGCCCGATTGCACTCAATCTTGTGCTTTTTGTTTACTTACTAGAAACGTGAAGATATGCTTCAGAAAACATAAGAGAACGCAAACTTTTCTGGATTATCAAAAACCTGTCGAAGACAGGGGTTTAATTTAGGGCCAAAGTCAGGAAAACCTGCTACAGGACTACAGGAAAAAAGACTGAACAATTTCACAAATCATTTCCTAAAATATTCTTCTTCCTCAGATTCATGGTAAATTTAATTTACTTTTCGCACACCTCTACCTGTGCCCGTGAAGAAGCCGTATCAGATTTTGCACAGAATCTTGTTGCTTTACCTCTATTTTTTCGTTCGCGCCTTTTCCCTTGGTATTTACCTCATCTGCAAGTCAGAGTGTGGCAGGTTTCTTGACAAATTGAAATTTAAAAGTTTCTTTGTTACCGTCTTGTAGGAAACTTTTTGCCACCACCGCACTATTACGTTGCACTTTTACCCCCGAGCAGGAAATGAAATTTTACCCTGTAAAAGTTTGTATTGCAAAACTTTGGCCAATGTTCGTCCGGGAAACGTGCTACCGTTTAGCAAAATTTTGGCTTTTTCGGCGAAATATTTTATTTCAATTTTTCTATTTGCCCCCTAGAATCCCAGCACTGCGTCTGAAACTTCGAAATTTGTTTCTCGAAAAACTTTTCAAACGCAGAAGTAACGCTAAGAAGAATCAGTGTGCTAAGTACTGGTCCATAAATACATCCTTCGTTCTTCGTCCTTTTCCCAAGCAAATTGGCTAAGAGGATAAGGAATAAGGTCCTAAATGGGCCGGCCGGGCGTACCGACGACAAGAATTTCATTTTTTCCCCATCAGCCTGCGAGGCCAGCTTTTAATTTAAAATTGCTCCTTTCGCTATGCTCCCTTAGTCGTATATATCACGATGCGAATTTAATTTCTCAATTTCTTTCGCCAACGACCCCTTGATGCTCCACTTCGTGGATACTTCTTTTCCATTTCTTAACTATTGGCTTCCAAGAAACACAAAATCTTACGCCTTGGCTCTTATAAGCTCTACCCAGAAATAAGCTGTTTCATCTCTTTAGGGGTTCAGCCGTCGCAAAATGTCTTCCTGACTTCCGAGTAAATTGAACAAGGGATTACATAGGAATTTTTAGGATTTTCAAGATTTTCCCAGGCAAGGGCAGCCGCACTCCTTTTTGCAGGTTCTTTCGAACTGGTGCTATTCAATTAATCTTCATAATGCTCACCAATTCTAAAATGATTGCAGACCAGATTTATTTTAGTCTAGTAGTCCAAAAGTCTCTTTTTAGCCGAAGCAAATTTTGCCTTGAGTGAAAAAAAAATTGTTACAATTTCGCGAAAACGTTCTCCTCAAGATGTACTAGCATTTTAAGGTAAAGGCCAAAAAATGGCTGTTCTAGATTCTACAGGCTTTCATTTAGCTGCGTTTTAGACTAAAGCACCGACCTGAATGTAGTACACGTAAAATATAAAAATGATTACAAAGTCAGATGCGCTCTACATAAATGGGGAGTTTTATGGTGGTTTTACGTTATAGGTACTTTTATCTGAAATTCTACAGGGAAGTGGATATTTAGTGCAAGTCATAAAATTATTTATTTGGAACATCGTCTTATCGCTGATAGTTTTGTCTGGTGGAAATTTTATGGAATGTTGGTTAGAAAAAATACTAGAATAAACTAATGACCAGAATGAAGGAGCTGCCTTTTTTTTAAAGTTTCCTACAAATAAAGTACTTTTAAATTTATAATACTAATATTTCATATAATTGATAAAATTAAGAACGATGAATTTTTAGGGTCTTTTAATTTCTCAATATAAAATCAAAATGTTCCACAAAAAGGTAAATGAATTTTCCATAAAAAAAAGGGTAAAAGGATTCTTCCGAAACCGATTTTGAAACTATGAGTACAACCATGAAACAAATTCCCTTTTATACATTCGCCATTCTTTGTCCATCCCTTCAGATGTAATGCCTTCCTGACTGTGTATAAGAGTCCCTATTGCAGAAATTGTTTTTCTTGGCTAACAAGATTTTAGTAATTATAGGACGCTTAAGAAGAGCACAGGAACGCTTATCCCGGTTATCACTTGATACGAAACGAAGCCAATTACCTTATACAAAGTTGAAGTGGCTGCGTCGAGTCAGCAGTAGTAGTCGTAACAAACAATTTGCTTCAGTAGTAAAGTAAGGCTATTAGCTGCATTAAGGAACTTGCTCGATTGCCAGACCCTTTCGTCCCTACAAGCTGTTAACCAAGTCTGGAGAAAACAAACCCTTTATGGGTTTCTACCCCTCCCCCCTGCCTCAGCCAGAATTCTTTGGGCCATTGTGTTCCGGCAAATTATATGAGGGAGCTCGTCGAGTTGCAGACTTATTTCTAGCTAATTTAAAGTTCACACAATGAGATACTTAACCGCGGCATCCTTCGTTTTTCCGCGCTGGTTCCGTCGCCGGGAGCCAAGAGTTATGAGATATCTACAGCGGAAAACTTTATTATAACTTTCTGAATAAGATGGAAGCTGATTTAATAATCGCTTCATTTTATCGTACCGTGCCGGGTTTTAATTCCGAAACAAACGTCGGTCGGGCGGCACCGGGGAAGTGGATCTTTTTTCATCTGTAATATGAACATTAATTGGCCCCATCAACTTGCTCCAACCGAGCATCTCATAGCAGCATCTATGACATAGCATGGCAAAGCGCTCATGGCCCGCAAGCGAGAAGGAATCGAGGAATTTCTGCTTTCCAGAAAAGCTCCCGTAAAGGCAATTTTAATTAAATTGGCTGTACACATGCTAAATAAATTCATTTAGACTTTAATTACTAGTTTTTTTCTAAAGATAAATTATCTTACCATGACTTGTAAAGATAAAAAAAACGTTTTTTTGTTCATACGTTCACTTTAAAAAATGTAACGAGTAGTTGAAAACTCATAGTAAAGATTTTAATCCTTTCGAAATTATTTTCCCAAAAAACATCAGCATATGATGAAGTAAAAAAAATTGTCAAAAACTAAAAGTCAAAATATTATATAAATATCCTAAGAACCAAAAATGTTCAACTACTCATTTCATATTATATAATTCTTTTGTTTGGACTTTTATGTTTCGAAACAACAGGATTTCTGGATAACAAAACGGCATCATAGTAACTTCTTTAATTCCTTCCTTTGATTTGTGTGCAGCTTCTTAGCAACGGTTGCCCATTTCGACGGCGGAAGATGTTTCTAATTAAATCATTACCTTGGATTCACGACTTCAGTCCTTTCCTATCAAAGAAAAACGCAAAACCCATGGATTCACAGAACTGACCAACCGTTCAGTGGACATAGAGCTTGTTTGCTGCTCACACAAGAACTACCTATAAACGCGAGTAGATGCATCAAAGTTGCTTTTCCGTCCGCTTTGACCTGCACTGACCGTAATTAATCAGAACCCAGCTTAAATGGGTTTCAACGACGATAGTTTATCTCTCTATGGTCTGTGGCAAACTTCGTTAGAATTGTGGATTTTTTGCTTGCAACCGAGCATCTTCTCCAAGGATAACAACTTTCCATCAGTTCTGACCTAGGCTATTTAAAATTATAGTTGATGGGCATTAGCATGCCGAGCAGATAGATACCACGTCCTAGGTATATGTCCCAGATTGAGCCGCTCTAACGAACAACGGGCATTACACGGAGACATGAACATTTAAGGCAGCCATGCAGCCCTCATTCGCGCAGCATCACATCTTGTTGGTCGCTCAAAGTAAATTGGCCAACAATGGGGCGCACAGGAGACGCCCCAACAAACAGAAACAGAGCCTATCAACGATGGTATAACTAGGACAAAAGTTTCGCCTTTTCCAAGAACGAGAGCTGGGCTTCTCTTCGAGAAAACAAAGCCACAAGGAGCCTTTTTATGATAGCATTTTACAATAAGAAAGAAAGGATTCTAGGGTTCCTAAGCGAACTCTGGGAATAAGTGAGGTCAATCCCTTGTTGTTTGTGATTAGGGTCAATCTTCCCTCTCCTTTCCACAGTGCTCGGTGGGCGCGGGTCCTTTCACAACGGCAAGGAGCAGTGATTCCATTGTAGTCCCCCCTTCATGCGTAAGCCTATTTATCTAGACTGAGGTAAGTTCATTCCCACTGTCTTGCTCCGAATGGGTTAGGATCTGGCCACAAGTACCCACCCCCATCACTCAAATGAAAGGGGTTTATCTGTGGCTTTTAATTTGGGTTCCTTTTGTGTCTTCCAAGTATCTGAGACCATCTAAGCGGCGCTAATTGGCTTCAATTGTTTCACGCTAAAATTGTCGACAGCCTTGACTGCCCCAATAAACCCGCCTTTGTAGTAAAGTGCAAAAATATTCGTAGCAGAGATAGAAGTCCTTCATGCATTCTCTCCGCAGACTTATCAGACACGGAGCACAAGGACAAAGCAAGTGCATGATAAAATTCTTTGAGAAGTTGGAACGATATTTGCCTGCTCCGGTTTCCTACCTACCGTTCGAAGGTAGTTCTTATCGCGGGAAGTGTACTTTATGCAAGGTTTTTTATGGGACTCGTCTCTGTCCCCCGATCTCCACTTATCAAATGTATGCTGACCACATGTAAACGCAGGGTCATCTTGCTATAACACAAAAACAAAATTTATTTTGCATATAAATTGAGTTCTGGTTCTATCTCGAGATAGGCGCACTTTAGTCTGTCTGTCTGCTGGCCCTCTAAAAAGCGTCTGATATATGTGTGCAGCCGTGAGACGTAATATTTCTGACTATAAGGCATATGCAAATGACGTGAAAACAGTGGGAAGGACTATACCCTTCTTTTTTTTCTATACCTACCCGTATACATTTTTTTTTACGTCCACGGTTTCCAGAGCTCCCATTCATGTACACATATAAATTCAAGGAGTTGCCCTGTTTGGCAGAGCCCCATAAATTTTTCCCCTTGATATCCTGGGAGACATGTTCAGGGCTTGGATGGATGTGGGAAAATTCTTGTGAGCAAAGTGAAAATTGAATTAATTCAAAAATGAGATTTTCATGCAAATTCTGCAGACGAGATGAGAGGTGGTTTTTTGCAGTAACGCGTGGGCATGACGTTTTTTTGACACTTAAAAAAATTTTTAATTAACGCCAAATGTAACTTGAAGGTGTATTTATAAAGTAAGCAAAACTCTAGAGATGGAATTCAACAGCAGACTATAAATGAATTTTTTAGGAGCATCATTTGCATTTATGTACCAAGAGATTCTTAGTTGTCTGTCCTTTTGTGCAGTTTTGTGCAATTAAGATAGAAAACTGACTGCACGTACACTAAATGCATTTTTTGGACGGTATAATAAAAAAAATATTATAAAAAAATCATAGGTTTGTGGTACAGGAAAGTTTACTCAAAATATGAACTTATAAGGATCACATTTAGAAGGGATGGTTTTGAATAATATTCTGGAATTCATTAAGCATGTAAAACAAACACGAATTTCTCTTTATTAATGGAAGAAAATTTGCATTTTTGGCAAAAGTTCGTAGAAAATTTAAAAACTCTTACAAATTTGTAAAGGATGCAACTTTTTGCGGATCTACATGTGGAAGAGTGATCGAAATTGTTCTATGCTATGAGATGTGGGGATCACGTATTGAAAATGATTCTCACAGCATCCCTCTGCATCCTGTAGAGTTACTCGTCAGAGATTTAAGACGTCGACTTTAACTTATGCGCCATAAAGCAAGACCTAGCCTTGGGGGTTAGCCATAAATAGAACATTTCGCCTCGTATATGTTCACAGGCGGTTTGCGGGGTTCGCATCCTCGAGTACTTCACTTTAGCGGCTGGGAAGAGCTAGCCGGGGAACCCCCGAGTTAGTCTTGGGTACTGGGTCGATAATAAACATTTTCGCACGAAATGAAACATAGTTGCGGTTCAACTGTGCGGCGCTCAATCCTCTTTGTGCTGCTTATAATTGTGCCACAGGCGAGCACTCTTCCAACTCCTTGGACGGAAATGGAGTCAATTTAAGGAACTGTTGCTGGAGCAGTCAGCGGGCACATTAATCCTCCGCCCCGTCTCGTGCTCCTTCGAATGTAGTCCTTAAAGAGTTCCTCCTCTAGTCGCAAAATCTCTGAAATGGCACAACGGATTTGGTTTTCGCTTTTATTTCCAGCTATTTATCACGCGTCCCGGCTTAGTGGCTTTCTTCTTCTCCGGGGCGAACTGGGGCGAAGGGTGTAAAGTGCTGGATGCTGCCGCCGTAATAAAATGAAACAATTTTTTAACATTGTTTTTCCTTTACTTAGTAATCATGGCTTACTTTGTATAAAAAATCATTTTTTTTTCGGCACGTTGGTGCGACGGTAGGTACGCCTCGGTCTCGGTGCTTTAAAAAAGTATTTCTTTACATTGGGTACACAAATTGGGACAGGCACGAGATGGGTAACAAGGCCTGGGTGTGAGTTACTCTTTATTAAATGAAACAGCCTGATTATTTTTTAAATGACGAAGCATTAAACACATTTTTTCACAAAAATTTTATGCAAATATTGCCTTTACAAAAATCCGAAAGCTGTGTGATATGATCTTGTTTAACAGTGCGTAGTATTGTGGGTTTCTGTTTACATTGTGAATTTGTTAAACGGTACATTTACAAACACGGATTTTTCTACATGATTTGATTTGTTCTTCTAAAATAAACAATGATAATATTAAAAATTAATGAAAGGAATTCTTTTGCTTGAAAGTCACTCACTTATCGAGTGTTTCTATTGTTTGATTCTTTGACACAAATGAAATCTTAAGTGTATCATTCCATAAAAGAGTACTATTATAAAATCCAACGTCCAAGAGCCTGCGACGAGGATAAGTGAAAGGATTTAAGCATTCATTTTTTTCTAACTCTGAGTGAACTGAATAGAATATAAAAGTACTCAAATTGTGAAAGTAAGGTTGTTTATTGGTGGAGGAAAAGAGTAAGCCCACTCGAAAGGGAGTGTAAATGGTAACCCTAAACTGGGGACTGCGTCATCACATAAGAAAAGTGCCTTATGGTCCCATGAGGAAAAACAAGGGCCGCACGACACCACCTACTATTTTTGAAGAAGCTCTCGTCGAGTGTTTTTCCTAGAATTTCCCCGGCATTCCCTGCACCTTTATACCACCTGAGTGAGTCCCTGATACTACCGGCGGTAGACATAAGGGCGCAGCTGGGGAAACACCGTCCTCCCCGTGTCTATTTTTAACGCGCGCGGGGCCATCATTTAGAAGAGCAGATCCTTCTGCGCGTAAGACAACTCTGAAATTTATGTTAATACTTTCCAAGTGGTCCTTCGCTGTTTCAGGCACATTAAACTTTTCCCTTAGCTTTGCACAAAGGAACACGAGGAGCCCCCTTTCACAGTCCGGAGCCATTAAGGGGTAAAAAGTTTTTGGGGGTAAGGCACACATCGCGCCTATCTCTTTGCATTAAGTTTAAAATCGCTCCCGTGCCACTAGCTCCTCCAGCTGACACCCGATGTGCCACGGAATAAGGAAAAAATACAAGAAATGTGATGAGGAAAACCCCCGAAAACCTCCATAACCGCGAACGAGGGTTCACTGAACAATGCTTCAGTTTCGTGTTAGCATTACCCGAGCGCAATGTTCGTCGCTCGTTCAAATTCTTCAGGACGGTAGTGTAAGTGACAACAGTCGCCGGCGGTACAGCCGCAGAACAAGTGGCGTGCCGGGAAGTTTGGGATCCGCGAAATAGCACAAAGCCCAGCACATCTCACCCCCATTAGCAACAGCAGCGTCCTATGGATAGCATAAACCTGTAGGAGCTGGAGCGGCGGCTGAGACGCTCTAGAGCCCTACAATTGAAAACTTTGACTTAACAGACCTTTTGAGGGCGCGGTAATGGTCTGGGAAGAGATTTTGCTCTTTCAAAAGAATTTTATGGTAATTAGAGAACAGTGCCGACTGAATTTATTGCCGACAATGTAAGAGATGTTTCTCGCGATGTACCAGAACGAGGGGAAAAAATAAGTAAATTCATTGAATAAGAATGATAGCAGTCTAAAACGGCGAATACTATGAAAGAAGGAATTTGGTAAGAGATTTAGTAGGTAACGCACTGCAAGAAAATTTCACACCTGCTGTGAAGAACTATTTGACACTACCTTTAAATTCATTACTGAAAAAATTTAAAAAAACTTCATTGCTGTTCGAAAGTATTTTTATCCTCTCACTCGAATTTTGGATACTTACAGAATAAGACCTCAATAAAAAAAAATTAATGCGACGGAGTTCAATTACAATTCAATTATTTTAAATTTAAAATAACATTGGTTATCTCAATTATATTCTGTTAAATAAATAAATAAATAAATAAATAAATAAATAAACAAAAAATTTATTTATCAAAACTTTTAAAATTCTAGGAAAGGTGTCACAGGAAGTGTTATATGAATATAAAATTATAACAAAAAAGTGCAAATTTTATGGCTAAATCTTTACCGATTTGAGATTGGAGGAAAATAGACAAGCCTACAAAAGCACTTCTTGTCTTTAACGATCTTCTAAATCTTTTAATGGTATGAGTCGTTCAAAAACGAATAAAAGTGGCTTGTCTGCTCGGAAAAACATTAAATAATTTCTAATGAAGTCTTTCCGACACTTGGTGACTCCTTCAAAAATTCGTGACTTTGTTCCCTCCGACGTGTCAACTTGATGTACTATCTCCAGAATGAATCGGCTCCTTAAGGATGTATTTACAAACAAAGAAGGCGTACCGATGAATAATCAGTTTCGGTGACGGTAGCATTAAAAGCGTTCTCGCCCACCTCCAATCGGTCCTGTATCAGTGAAAATCTCCTGACTTTGCAGAACCGCACGCGGCTTGAATGGAAATAACCTTATTTTACGGGAAACGGCTTCGAGTCAAAATTAAGTCGATGATGTTTTCACTCCATGAAAAACTCGTATCCATTAAAAGTTTCTCGTGTACCTGCTTCCTTAAACCCCACTTCCGCCATCATCCACCGGGAGCTGGAAGCGCTTACGAATTATTATATAACTTCAGCATCATTCTGTTTAATGGGCCTCGCCTTTTTCTCTTTCCTGTTTCCTGGCGCCAAGCCGGGATGATGGTGAAACTGCCGACTGAAAACTAAGGGCGCGCGGGAAGGAATAATCCTTGCACTCTAAGGCGGTCCACCACGGAACTAGGCTAAACTCATGTGCAGGGGGGTGGTGGCAGTTTTGCTGCCGGATGATAAGAACTTTCCCAGAAGTTATTACTTTTTATGAGAATTTTGTTTAGAACTTTTTTCGCCTGTTTTGTCTCCCCTAGTTCGAAAGTAATTATGTTATAGACAGAAAAAAAAAATTACGAGAGGCACGTTCCAGGTTAATTGACTTTATTTTGAGCCGCTTCATCTAGGAAATCGCATTAGAAGGGATTTTAGAGACTAGAGCTTGAAAGAAGGCTGAATTGGGACTTGTTATGTTTCTCAAACATCTTTTTCTATAGAAGATGAGTGTAAGCGGATGAGCTTAGAATACATACACGTAGTATTTATGGAAAATCGTTGCAGAATATCGATTCGAACTCATTAGCGTGGCTAAGTTAGGTGAGGACTACTACTGCGAGTTTTTCTCTTATGTTATAAAGGGCAAACCGATTACGTGTAGTCATAAAGTTTGTTTAATTATAAACTCTTACAACTTGTGCATGACTTCCATCCTAAAACTATCGCAGCGGTATCCCACAAAATTCTATATTGGGTCCTTTACTCTTTTATATATACAGGATTTTTTAATTACCATATTTATGATTGTTACCATCATTCAGTTTTTACTACGATAATAAAATACTGGCAGAAGGTCTGACAAATTATCTTCAAATGTGGAGGTATTAGAAAATTTGAAAAGGGGAAAGTAGAAAATTTCTCTTTTAATTTAAAATTACTTATATGGTCAAAATATGCGCACATTTCTGAGTATTAACGAACTCTGCAAGTAGGCAATGCTACTAATACCTTGATACCTCCAAAGGCAGAAGTAAAATTGATACTCCTAGGCATATTCTCATAAAGAACAAACTCAAGTGGCAAAAAGAGGCTATTTATGTTAATAATTTGCTCAATTAAGCAGGTTGCTCTTTCCTTTGTATAAAGTAATTTCTTACATCGCCCCGTTAAATTAAAAGGAACTCCACTGCAATAAATGACTGTCATCAGACATTACAGATGAGAGGGCTAAAACCTTCGACAGGCCAGTGACAGGGGTTTCTTTCGTCTCCGAGACACGATACACCTCCCAGAACCCCTCAATTCTATCCTGGTTAAGGCGAACACGGAGAAATATTACTTCTTATACCTTGTCAGTTGCAGTGAAGCCTGCTTGATGCCGTCCCCAATTGTTTCTGACAAATTTTACAAGGGCATAAGGCGGGCAGACTAAGAAGGAATTGAAGTGCCTTACCAAAAATCTTAAGATTCGTTTCGGGCTAAGACGTAGTATTCGTTTTGGAACAAGATATGCCAAAAGGCGGGAGCCGAGGTGAGGGTCGGAGTAATTGCGGATGACAATGGAATGTGTAGCCGTAGCTAATGAACCGAAAAGGGAAGACTTCAATAGAAATAAATGTCTTTTAGGGCACACCAGCTGAATCTGAGGCGTTGCGGTTGACCGATTTCGACAGCGAAGGGTTCCCGAGGGTTTCATCGGAAGTTGGGGCAGGACAGGACATAAACTTTATTAAGTGCTAATACCAATCTCGACCTAATGTTCAGCGGAGCTAATCTGATTATGTGCGGCATGACGACGAAAACGATAAGAAGGTACCGCCTGTTCAGTGGAGCATTGAAGACACGCCAGGCCACGAAGTAGAATGCCAAAAGAGCATCCCGGGGGAGGCAATAATCGACAGGTAGTAATTAGAAAGGACTCCTTGGTTAATGAGACTGGAGCTGAACATTAGCATAAATTATTCGCGGACTGGCGGTCCGCAGGTGGCGCAAAAAACTTTTTATGCAAGGAAATTGGCTCATCAGTTACCGAAAGACGTCAATATTTCTCAAGACAGTCATAGGACAGGTGACAGGCGCACTTATCAGGTAGCTTCCTCCTGAGGAAGTTCAGTCGACACCTTAACTTGGTAAAGGAAGACGGAACAAGTACAGACTTTCCCCTTAGGTGAGCAGCGGGATCGGAAATCCTAATTCCACCTGTGTGTGCCTGCTTATCACTTTATCTATGAAAGTCGTGGTGCGGGGGTGCTGCCGGTAGCAGTGATGCCTCTTTTACTTCACGTGTATTTCCTTCTTGTACGATTTTCGAAAAGAAGAATACGTCGGAGGACAACAAAGGACGGGAAATTGCTAGCTTTTTCCACCTTGCTCTTGCTTTTTAGTGTGCCTGTTTTTTTTTTTTTTTGTTTCTTGCCCTATGTTGCCTTCGATGTTTGCACGGCAACATTAATTTGCATGACAATTTACATCCGGATCTTGTCTGTGACGTGTCTGCACAGCATGAAGTAATTTGTTGGTACCCTGTATAACTTCTTTTTTTCCCTGTTCACTTTCTTTCCGTCGCCTTCTTCATCGCGCATCTTGATAAGAAATGAAGTCTGTAAGGAGCTTAATGAATTCCTTCCGCCGCACTGTAAGAAACTGTATGAAGACTTTATTATGGGCGGAATTCAGGCTTAGGGCAATCAGACGCAGACAATGCCTCCGCTCCCTTGCAGGATTTTGGATTTCTTATAAAACAGTTCCTTAAGGGGGGATGATGAAGACGATGGCATTGTGCCATTGCGAATGAAGGTTTATTAAGCGGCGCGTTTTTGTACGAAATGCCCGGGAGTTTTTTTTTATTGTAAATGTAATTTTTTTTTCTTGACAGTGTAGCTACCAAGTTCTTTTGGCTTAAAAGGACTTAATTTCAATTTTCTGATGTAATTTAGAATTAAGCTGTAATTTATTAGATTTTTCTGACAAACAACCAGTACACAGCTTTTAAAATTAACTTTGTCCTTAGATGCGGATAAAGAAAATCACTTGAATTCCATTATAAGATAAAAGGGGTTATTATCCTGCATATTTCGAGTGCAGGGTAAGGTTAAATCCAGTGTTAAAGCTAGCGGGTTTAACTTGATTAATGTTCTTTTGAATTTTTTTATACTTTTCTAAAATATAAAAACTAGAGATGAGAGTGTGACTCGCGCATTGAGGATTCTATACAATTAATTATAAAATATACAATAAGAAGAAGTATTTCCTTTTAAAAACTATGTTTTTTAAGTAGTTTTTAACGTATTTTTCAAACTAACATTAAATTGGCATAGAGAAGTTTTTCTTTTAATTGTGTAAATTACATTTCCCTGAATAACGAAAAATTCATCATTTTATAAAAAGTTTATTGTCCTTTTTACTAATCAGAAATAATTCATAAAATTCGTCAAACCAAAGCCAAAGGCTTTGATATTGAAAATGGCCCTTTTATTTTGTCATCAATAACAAATTTGCTTATCGGAAAAAAGTTAAAGTAGCTTGTCATTAGAATGATCCAAAGTAGTAATACGTCATTCTAAGGGTTGTCGTTTGTCAACCTTTCTGCAAAACTATCAATCTTGGTATGCGGCCTTAATCGATTTTTGAAGTGGTTGGACCTGTCGCCTTATAAATTTCTAATTAACTTAATTAAGTCTGACCCGATTTATTTCACCCTGAGACCTTACACAGTGCAATAGTGGTATCTATGGTGGGAGCAAAAGTAGGGCATTCCTCGTTGTCATTTACTCCTAATTAATTACTTTTAGAGTTCTATTAACCTATAATGATTAATTAATTAGCATTGAACGCTGTAGGGCATTGGAGCGGTTACCCGGGATAGGAGCCGCTTTTGTCACAAAACCAATTCGGCTTTTTGTATATAAAAGAAATTAAGGGTAAGAAATGTTTGCCGTAACAACCACGAACCAATTCTATTTAGGCCACTTCGAGTACCACTATATAGAACCAGTTCAAATTTCCCGGAACACGATCTGGATATAGGGGAAAACTAGCCTCAGGAGATGCCTATCATTGCTCCATCGTTGCGGAAAAATCTGTTGCTTTGTACAAGTCGATAAATATTCCCGGAGGTGCTCAATTTTAGGGCAACAAACAGTGGTCTATTACAACCGGGCGCACCAATCTATCCTAGTCGAAAACACCCATACCCTATAGCGTTTTGTGTATTTACCAGTCAGGGAAATCGATTTCGTCTAAAATAGTAAACATCCTCCACCTCCCCCCAACTCCGCACATTTTCATTCATTTTAATCAGCACACTACCTACACCTGCCCCAATTTCCATTTCTAGATCTAGATTCAATGCTATGGCGTTTCGCACACTCCGAAATTCGTCTAGTGGGCGAAATTAAACAAAATCCCTCAATGCGATGTCAAACTACCTCCAAAATTACCTCTTAATTTGCAAGACAATTTCCTCCCTCAATTATTTACAATTTGGTGTGATGGAAATTCGTAAGACTTGAGAGTGGCTTCGTTTTTTCTTCAAGATTCTCCTGGGGCAAAATAAGCCTTGCACGGTGGTAATTTCTCCAGGATGTGGGTGGGTACAATTTTGTGGCAATTTTCAAAATTACAAAATGTCATGGCCCTTTTCTAGTTTGAGTTGTTTTTGTTTACGAAGATCCAAGAGAAATATAAGACTCAATTTTATTACAATGATTGATCAAACCACCCACGTAAAATACATCTAAACGAATGTGCGGCAAAGGTGATGGCAATTTGCAAGAGCACTTCCAAGAAATTCTGTGGTAAACAAGTTGATTGGCTCTTTACGTAATTACTTCATTTAACAATATTAATATTTACTTATGAGTTGTTTACGTAGACGGCAATCCATTCAATTTAATAACACAGCAACTAAGACAATTCCTAAGAATAAATTCACCTACTTGATACTTCTCTTGTTATATATTTATTATGTTATACTACTGGATTGGTCACAAATTTTTGTTTGTCTTTCCTTAATGGGCTAAAACTCCTACTTCTACTTTTATTATTAGAAGGTACATACATAAGCCAACTCGAAAAATTATTTCCAAATCTTATATTCAATTATAAGGGGAAAAATAGGAGATTTGAGCGTATTATTTTATCACTAAGAAGTTCTAGACTGTCTCATAAACCCTCCTACTAAAAGTGTTAACAAAATCCAAGTTCAGCTCATGGCATTAGAAATTTTAATAACATAATTTATTCAACAAGAAATACAGGACAAACATAAATAAAATTTACTATTTCCAAGTTTTTTTCCTTGAGATTCTGGCTAAAATTCTCTCCATGAGTGTAATTTGATAAAATGAAAATAGTAAAATACAAAAGAAGAAAAAAAATCATCAATTGCAAAACCTTTCAATGGTTCCTTTCCTAGAACTTCCAAATCACAACAAACATCATTCAGAATTCCTTTTAACTTTCAAGACAAGTCCATCCTGTCTCTCAAAGGCCTGTCCGAAAAGATTCTATACGAAGATAGGGAAAGTGAATTCATTTAAAAAGTTTTGACTTCTTATCACTTGTTACAATCACTTGTCGACTAGTCCCATTAAAGGCAACAACAAATCTTCCCCCTTGAACACAGCATACCTACAGTCAAGATGGAAAATATCACCCTGGAAAAGTTCTTTATCCAGATCTGATTTTGGGAGAATACCAAATCAATAAGTTTCCTTAAGGAAACTTGGACTGGGACCATAATTGACGCTGAAGTTCATTGACAAGGTGAAATTGATGTCTTCCCCGCAAGTTGAACATATGCGAATCATTTGAGCGAGATTCTCATTCTTAATTACACGGCTGTTTGACGATGCAGACCTTCAATTAGCGCTAATTACGACTGTCTTATATTTAGAGAGCCAATTAGCAGAGTGATACACTGTCCTGAAGAGTTCAGAGCTTCCTCGAAAATATCTCCCGAAGGAGTAGAACTTTACATGGAAGTTTCAGAGAAAAAGATAGCGATCGAAAAGTTGAAAGACCGAAAATTGTTCAATTGCTGAATAAAGCGAAGGGAAGCATGAAGAAGAAGCTCTTGCCCTTCTTTTGAAACAATAAACCGCACAAGGCGCCCTTCTTAGAATTTCAGTCACGTGGTCCTTTATGTTCACTCATGGAGCGTAATGCGAAAATTAAATTGAAATCTTTTTTTTCCTTTTCTTCCAAAATCCGCTTCCAACCACTGGGTTTTTGGTGGTGGTTTCCCACAAGAGAAGCTAAAATATTTTAAACATTTCCTCCGCCTACAGAGAAGATGTGGAATCTTTGGTTATATGGAAGGAATGCTCTGAGCTCAGCCCACTTATGTTACCTTCGGGCATGATCCACAGATTCACCCATATTGTGAAAATTTCGTGGCACGCAATTTTTTGCGACTTAATATAAAAATTTTCAGGCTTATGTTCCCATTCCAAAAACAATTTTTTTATTGATTTCGATCAATTTAAAGCAAATATTTCACTGTATTTTACGCACGATCATTACAAAACTGATATTAAAAACGATTGGAAATAGGAGAAAGTATGGCCGTAACGATCTCTGTTAAAACTTTATTAACTTTTAAAATAATGTTGGGTCCTCCAAGTGCAAATCACAGTGAAATGTTGAAAATGTCCTGCCAAAAAATAATTTATTATAACACGTAGGATGACTTTGTCAAAATTATAGCAAATTTACAAACAGGCTCATACTGTAGACAATACGCTATATCTGAAAGGTCTACATTAGGTCATTGGAATACAAGCCCCCTGCGAGAGTGAGGGTGACATAAAACGTTTTTGGGCACCATATTTTCATTCAACTTCTTGAAAAAGTTGAATTGCTCTCAAACGCCTCACAATAGAAATTCGTCAGAAATTGAATTTTCGTCATATCATGCTCCAAAGAGGACAAGAGGACGTGCCGAGGTACGCATACGCCTCGCAGCACATTCCCTGAATTTTTAGCAATATTCCCCGCAAGGAGGAAAACTTCTTAGGGACACAAGATCCTTTTCTCAAGCAAACAGGACAGCTGTTGCTTGAAATAGAAAAACGTGTGAAGAAAGTAAAAGTCGCACCAAAAAAGTTTGAGGCAAAACAGAACAAAATTTTTCTCGAGAAAAAAACATCTTTTTTCTTTAGATTTTGCAACTCAAATCTTTTCTTCGGGCCGGGGTCGTCCAAGACTCCAAAAAGGGTACGAAAGAAGCTCCTAATTGAATCGCAAGTTCACCTTGGACCTTCAAAGGTTCTAACGCAAGGTACGCAATTTGTGCCCATCGTCCTCATCGTTGTCATCGTCGTGTAGGTACCCCAGTGCCCTTTTCATCTTATTATCAATCTCGAAAATGTCTGGTCTATTTACGCTTGAGGGTACTTGACTGGATGGTCTGGTGACAGGACCAAATTAGTCCCTATTGTGTTCTGAGAAGAGCCTTCAAAGGTGATATAAGTGGGACATCTCGAGATTTGATGATGGTGTGCTGATTACATGAACTGAGTGACCTTATCCTGCCTTCCCTCCTGATACGTACTGTTCGAAGTTCCAATCATGAATGCAATCGGTAAATAACTTCATTCATGTCTAATACAGGCGCTATTTCACTGGACAGTCATTCTTATTATTCGAATCATTCAACGCCCGTAATACGTCAACCGGTGATGGCAGAAATGAGACAATTTATGGCCTTATCTTAGGCGTTTCAGTGAAATAACTCAGGACAAATTCGTGTTGATAGCATCCTTTCCTACACTTACTATAAGGCCAATCTAAATGAGACGGGCATTCATTGTAGCCCTTATTTAGGTGCGATAAATGGTGTCAGATTAACACGTGACTCAAATTAGAACAATATATGGGTATAATCAATCTTTTAAAAGTATCCTCATGTCTCTGGCTGATTAAAGGTAAATGGTCATATTAATTATTGTAGTTGATAAATTATATTAAAATAATTCCTATTTGAACATGACGCAAATTGTTAAATGACTTGAAGATGATTTTTTCCTAATAACTTGCAATTTTTATGGAGCAATATAAAAGAATAATAAAATTTTCCGACAAAGGAATACTACAACAAAACACCCGAAATGTAAATGAATTCTTCAATTATCACAGGCATTCATTTTACGCAAAAACGCCTTCAAAGAATTTTCTTGTTTTATTGACGCCCTAATTTAAATTTTGATCAAAACTGAGTGTGAAATTCAAAAGTAAACGTTATAGTCCTTCCATTTACTGTAGTCCTAACTTTATTTTCCAACTGCATCGAACTGCGCTTGAAGGGCTGCGAAAATTTCTTTGTCATGGAAGGAGGAGTTCTGGCTCCTTCAAGCGCTCCTTAGATGAAACCTTTCACGCCGTGAAACCATTACGGAGTCCTCCTAAGATAGATAATCGAGGCAATCCCATCAGCCGCCATTACGACCCGCGCTTAGGCTCTTCAAAGTCCCGTTCTGTGGACGGGCTTGCGGGCCTAAATAAATTAGGAATTGATTAAAATTTCATAATGGAATGTCACGTGCACCGCAGCCCTGAGTAATGGCGTCGATTTGGTAACGGGGATGGTCGGGCATTCCTCCGATTTGCATTCAAATTGAAATTCAAGGAAAAGCTCTGATTTCCATTTGGCGCGAATAATGAAATTGCTGCCGTTTTTCTCAGGCCCCCAGTTCCCTGCGAGTCCCTACAATCCTGTTATTCCCTATTCCAGCCCCCCGAAACCCCACTCTGTTGCTTTAATCACACGGTTCATGACAAATAAGCTCGGCGTTTTTCTTTTGTCCTTTTCCTCCAGTTTTCTTCTGTTTTTGTGTCGTTACGAGTCCTATGACGATTCCTCTTCCTTTGGGACTGTCATGGCCGAAGGCATAGCTCTTCTACAGATTGAATTCCACGTGCCATTTAACACCGAACGGAGGGCTGATGGGAAATTAGCAAACATTAGATGGAATCAAGAACTGTCGAAATATAAATGGTCGTTTCGGTTTTTGCTTCCTATATTACATTTAATCTTATACTTAGCATTTTTTCAAAATATTTTCTGGAAGACCAAGTCGTTATCATGAAGAAGTCTTCATTACGAATAATGGACATTTTTATGAGAACAACTTAAATTGTATGTAATTAAAAGTTATAATTTGGTCGTTCATTGTGGAGTTTTGTTGAAACACTGAATTTAAGATAGTGTAATTTAAGTGTACTCTAGATATTTTACTGTCAAAAGTATTTTCTTTGAAACTGTTACTATAGGCTTAAAAGAAAAACAAGAGGTAAATGAATTTAAAATTAATCAACCTATTCAACCTTCAATTGCGTATCATATAGAAATTTATACAAGTAACCTAAACAAAATTTTTTACTATGCGTCTTTAAATGGGATTCCATTGGACAAATAACTCGAAGAACTACTGACCAGAAAACATTTTGTTTGTCCATTGACACAATCAAAATAAATTAACTGAAACGATCCTTTTTGGTGTGTCGACTCCGAAATTGTCAAAATTACCATATAAATGCGGACACTGTCCAAACTGGACGCACTGGGCACAAAATATCTAGCCCGATTTACCACAGCCCATTTCCAACTCAAATTCAGTGGCAGCAGGATACTGGGAGAAGCGATAGAAAGGATCCGGGTATCTCCCCGGTTCCGGTGAGCCGCACCAGAGGATGACAAACACCCCGTCAATGGCTCGGCTCGTTGGCATCGAAACGGAACCCTTGTGAGGCTAAACAACAAATACCTGGGATGATCCCGGTTCATATTCCCTCGGTCTATCAATTTTCATTAACCACTTAATTTGAAATTCAAAGAACATCACAACCAATTCAAATACGGTCCCAGGTGGGTAGATAAGGAGTCGCCGTCGTGCCGCTTCTAACCCCTGGATCCCGTCCCGGGTTCTGGCCAAAACCCACGGGACAAGCAGACATCAGTTAATGGAGCTCACAAAGGGTATTAACGAAGACACGGGTTGGCGCCGGCAAAAGGTGTTAAAAATGATATTTTCGAGCCGGCGACAATCTTCGGGACAGCGGCCCGATATATTCAAATTTTACTGACGTATTAAACGTTTAAGCACACGCATGGTGCCCTCTTTTGTCGGCACTTAACCATACCCTCCCCCAAAAAGGGTTCGATTCCCCTAAGGCATCGAAGAAATTGCTCCCTTGCTCGATATTGCAAGGAATTTGCTCATCACCATCCACAGTTTGTCTTACCTACCCGGAGCTGCTCCTGTTTGAATGGGCTAGATACCGCCATCAGTAATTTGTGGAATATGCTCTGGATAGCTGCGTCCTATGAAATTACCGAAGTAGATGCTCCAGAGCAAATTTATCTGCTGCTTTTGCTCTCAAAGGTTACTGTAGCAGTCCATATCATTAGGACTTAACGAGGAGAAATTGTAAGCAGGTGCCTGAAGTGGGTTTCGGGATGTTCGTTGTCGGCCTCCATTGTACGGAGTCCATTTCCGATATCAATCGCAATATTATCACTGCATTAATGACGGTAGCATCTAAAGGTTTTGTGGTAATAATTCAAATAGCTCCCAGTTGGTTTGCTATTGCTGAATAGAAAATTATGTGGAGTGAGGGAACATTAAACATCAAGTGCAAGGGTAGCCAAGGATCTGCTGATAATATGAACTTTAAGATTAAAATTTTAATATATGTATTTTAAATGGAAACTTAAAAATGTCTTTTCATAAAGTATTCAAATAGATAGAAAAATTATTTGAAAATTTGAAAACCTGTTTTCAGAAGCTTTCCCGTAGGTTAAAAAGTTAAAAAACGTTGACTCTATTTTAAACCTTTATTTATTCGATTGCAAGTTTAAGGAGAGTATTCCCTACAGTCGTATTTAATATTCTTTTTCTAGTTTTATAGGCTTTGATATTTAAATTAAAAATCAGTAAAAAGTAAATGAAAGAGAAAAACTTCGTATCAACGAAAAAAAAAAA
This sequence comes from Proctacanthus coquilletti, assembly GCA_001932985.1. Taxonomy (NCBI): domain Eukaryota; kingdom Metazoa; phylum Arthropoda; class Insecta; order Diptera; family Asilidae; genus Proctacanthus; species Proctacanthus coquilletti. Next base: position 170,488 of record MNCL01000106.1, on the reverse strand, counting down.
CTTTTCCAAAGAATTTGCTTAAATTTCTTGAAATTTTTTTCATTACAAAGTATAACTAAATTTTCCTGTGGCCACTAGAGGCATACACCAAAAGGCCGCAAACTTTTGCGGCTTCATCCTCCTTTGTGTTTATCCAAAAGATTCCGCAAATTTCTCACGTAAAGCTGTCCGCAGAGATTCACTCAGCGTTTTGAGGTTAACGAGAACTTTCACCAGCCTTCAGTTTTTGTTGAAAAGGAAAAATTTCCCTTTAACTTTCCATAATTTTACGACATAATGCCTCAACCTCGCCAAGCCGCGGCAGCTGCTCCTTCTCGCAGGAACAGCAAGGAGAAAAAAAAATTATTACTGCCATAAAGCAATGTGAAAATGATTTTCCGGACTCCTTTATCATTTGCATCCATACATCGCCCGGCCCAAGTTCCAGGATTTCATTCCAAGGACCCGACAGCACCTACCCGGGGACTCAGGAATCGGGACCCCGCAAAATCACCAAAGTTTGAGCAGTTTATTTTCTGGTCGGGGAGTTTGGATAACAAAAGCCCGTCCCACGAAAAATAAAACTTTCTTCACGTCGGGAGTGGAAAAGTCAATAGCTGAAATGTTTAGGCTTTTTAGTTTCTCCCAGGGAGCTCAAATTTAATCCCGTACACATGTCATGGTCGGATTTGAAACTTTTTGATTCATGTACTTCATATCGTGTGCTTTGTGTGCGGATTCGAAGGGATTATGGATAAAGTTAGTCACCCTAAATCAGCTAGGGCCAGCCGGAGAGCTCATTTTTTGTTATATTCCTTGCCAGAGTTAGTTTTGCGGTCGTTTCGACAATGTCTGGTTGGTAACCATCGGAAATTTGGCAACTGAAAAGTATTTACATTTCAAACTTGTCCAAAAATTTTCATGGAAATTCGGTGTAATTACTTCGAGTGGATTTAATTCTCTTAGTGGGCATTTGTGTCCCACACAAAAAATAAGGGAGTGGAAGGAATGGCATTGGTCGAAAAAGTTTTACGATTCATGAAATTACAAATAATCTTAATCCGCCTTTAATTTGCTCGACTTCACATCATTCATTTTCGAAATTAGTAGTCAAATCCTTTAATGTAACTTTTCAAGTATTTCGTGATTTATAGCACTAATTGGACTTTACTACACAAGTATGTCTTGTAATATGAGTCCATGTGGATTCAAGTATTCAACTTAAAATAGTACATGCACTAAATGACTTACCTGTAAATTTGGTGGACAGTGGTCCAGGAGCTCCAGCATATGTTTTATATTTTGTGCATCTTGTATCACAAAATTAAGTTCCATATCAAACTCCCCGCCAACGAGCTGAAAAATAAAAGTATTAAAGTGAATGAGGATTCATGTGATTCATGAGGATTCAAATTCGGGTTTTATTTTATAGAAAACAATAAAAATTTAACAATTCAAAAATTCTAGTAATAATAATTTTACAAAAAATAAAACGTGTGTATCAAAAGTAGCTTTTGCTGATTTTATTATTTTTCTTAGTCCCACCGAAAGTGTCCCATTTTCCGACAAATTATTAAATCCACTATTACTACGAGAGCACTGCTCTTGTCTCAGTGTCACGCCGTGCTCCGGCATTGAATGAATATTAGACTTAAAACTTGCACCGTCACGGAGCATGCATATTCAAACTGGCACTAGTAGCAACAGAAACAAGTGCCTACTCCTATTAAGGTGGTTAAATATGGTGATTCCCCCCGAGCCTTTCGTTTCTTCAGTGTCCCAGTCTGTCTAAAGTAGAATACCTAAAGTCTGCATGAGCCAGGTACCTGCAGGTGTGCCCAGGTAAACACATCAACTTGTGAATTATTGTATGAACACGACATGGCTGCATCCTGGAGGAGTGCCTGCACTACTTTCGAGCTCTTCGAGTAGTCGCAGTCATCCTATACCTATCCTATATATGCGACTTCGAGAGTACTGTATGTAAATCACATGGTGGCAAGTGCCTGCACGATAAACCTAAAAGTAGGGCTTTCTCCTGCAGCGAGGGTGTACCACATTCATCCACATCCACTTCGAACGGTTAAACCGTGTACTCTCAACGATTTTTCTCTTTCCCTAAATGTCCCGCCAGATGTGGCGAAGGGAAAACTTCATTCTTTTTTAAATTTGCACTATTACCAACCACGTCGGGGATATTTGGTGCAGACGGATTGTCAGGATCTTCTGCGTTTCATGAACACACTGCTGAGTGAATAACTACCAAGAACGGGCTCATCAGAAAAAAAAATTCTCTCTTTTAAGTGTTTAATCATTGAGGTGGATGGCGGACGGCACCTCCAGATCGGGTTAAGATTTCTTCCTTTGTCACATTCTGCTGACAAGAGCCCTTTTATTACAAGCACTGCAAAATGATACCCACCATAGGCAAGGTATTGGTACGGGTATGTAGGGAATTATGCGAAATTGTAGAAAAACTGTATTAAATCGATATTTTTAGGGTTAAGAACAATACTCAAGGACTTCAAGGAGGATTGAAAAGACAGTGTTTCTTACACTAATTAAACGATTTAATGTTTTCTAATCGATCTTCAAATTAGACGATAAATTTTCGGCTCCTAAAATGAATACGTAGAAGAAAGTAGTCCTTCCAAAACTTTATTTGACTTTTTAAGAGCATATGCAATGTAAACTATAGACGTTCTTTTTATCCTGAAAAATAAAACCTTTAACAGTTTGATAAACTATTATATATATTATTGTCAAATTTGACAATAAATATATTTAAAACTTTTAGAGTTAAGCATGTGAGGGTGTGTAATTTTGAATTCGAAACCTTAAGATTAATGTTTTTATGAAATTCATTAGAAACAAAACTAGAGCCTGTCCAACAATTAATTAAAACTTCTATTGTTGTAATCAAACACTCCACAGAATTGACAATTGCTTTAAAATATTATGAATATTATATAATAAAAAATTATTATACATTTATTATTATATTATAATACAAATTATATTAGAGAAAACGTATAAGGAAATTTAAAATAAATTTTTCTGATCTTCTTTTCCTTAAAATGCACTTTATTAAAAATTATTTTAGGGAACACACGTATATTTAAGGTAATAGTAATAAATATAAAAATGCTCTTGTATACGAGTACAACTTGGAATTAATGCAACTTAATCAGGTATTTTCTCATTCGCGGGTTTTCTTTTATTTTGAAGAATTTCCGTGTTAGTATATCAACGGTGGAAAATAAACCCCGCAAGTTTTTAATTATGAAATATTTGACAGAAAATTAATATCAAATACCTCAATAAAAATAGATCAAAATTCAATCTCATAAATGCAAAGCAGAATCAATAAGAACAACGACAATTATTACAACTGAACATTTGAAATTACCTGCGTTATTAATTTGTAATCAGTAATCCGTACAGTATTCGTTTTAATATTACATAAAGTGGTTAATGTGTTGGATACGATTATAGCAGTTATTACATATTCGTTCTCTGTAAGGATTTGTTGAACATTTGGGAAACTAGCGGCCAGAAAAATGAAAACTGTATGAAGCGGTGTAATTGTGCATACAAGCCATCCAAACAAGCAGTTTCCAATAAATCAATACATAAGTAAATAAAATATCCGCCAAATGGACCATATTCCCCACCACCACATGGGTACACTTGCGGATTCAGCGATGCGTACCATCCAACGAGGGCTGACGCAAAAGACGTAAATGGGCTGGACAAATCGCTCCATTGAAAAAAAACAACATCGAATGACTTTCCTTTATTAATATCGAATCCGCTAAACCTCATTTTATTAGACCAAACCAAAATCCACGGCATAGTAAAACTCAAATAATTGTACCAGCAGCGGTGGCCCCGAGTGGCTTCTAAACTGTCACCAGCAAATGACTGAAATTTGAATAATTTCGGTCACATTTTGCTCGGCAAATAATCAAAAATATTTGGTAATTCTCATTTGAGTCACAAAATTTTACTCGTCACATAAAGAGTTCAATAAAAGCAATAAATGTGAATAATGGAAGGGACTCTTAACCTCATATGGCGTGTCCTGAGCTAGCCCTGGGGAGCGATGCGAAAGTCCTCTGAATTCTTTGTATACACAATCCAGGCAAGAAATAGTCAAGATAGGCTACGGTCGATAATTCTAGTAATTGATAATTCATTAAAGTTTATATATTTTGTATTCAATATTAAATAAAGTGCGTACTATCGAGCAAAATTCAACAGATAAGTTTATTAAATTGTTTTTTTTTATACTTAAACTTAACGAGAAATATCACTTTATTTCCTAAGTATTTCAATGCTTGCCTTGCTATAGAAAGATCAAACGCTTCTAAGTATAGCTCCCTCATGATTTTTGCAGTCCTCTAAAAATACCCTTGTAACCATTATGCGTCTTTTATATATTATTAACCTATTTGAACACAGTGTAATATCATTTAGAAAACCAAATTTAATGAAAAATTTCGAAGGAAATAATTTTCATTATTAATTTATTTAAATATTCATTCAAAATGCAATTGGCCTTCAAAAGTTACCCAATCCGCGCCAAGTCGAAGAATTGCCTCCTCAGCTGGATGATAACTTAACCAGCTGACCCGTAATTGATCGATTAACCTATTGAGACCCTGACCGAGGGTCTGATCCACTGGCACCCTGATCTGGCGGACCCATTGGTCCGACTGAGTCACTAACAATTTGTCTAACTCCTACACTAATTTAGCTACTTACTAATTACTACGTGTAACTGAAATTAGAACCAGCGGTCAGTTAATCTCTCTCGCGGGATTTTAAGAGAATTTATACAAATTAAAGCTTGTAGGTGTTTGGTCCCAATAAAATACGAGATATTATAATTGTAGATAATTGAGTGAATTAAAAGTTAACTAAACAAGTTATCTATCTAAATTAAACCACTTTAATTTTTTTAATTTCTTATGTGAGTACCCATGACTTTAAATATACTTCGTGTTTGTAAATTTTGGAACATAGAAATATGGTTTATATTTCGAAAGCCGATAACACAGTAGTCACTAAAAAGTAATCTATCAAAATACCGAAGAAAAATATTATCCACTCTAATTTGTGAAATTCGCATATTAGATCAGAATTACATTGCAATAATCTGAAACAAATAATTTGAAAGAATTTATTGTGAACGACTTCGAACTTTAAATGGTCTAGCAACTTTTATACGATCATCGTACAAATCCCATAAATGTTCCATTTTTCCTGATTAATTACGAAACGAAGTTATAATAATGGAGTTTTGTACCGACTACAGTGTAATTACTTTTTCTCATATTATCTTTATCCGGTTACGGCTGGGAATGGCAAGTTCCTAAATTTTAGTGTTAGTTATCTGAATTCATTTCTTCGTTACCTATAATCTAGAAAAGCACGTATTCCCTCGGTTTTGGTAGGACTACGTAAAGCGTTTCCCCCCTTTCCTTTTGAGAGTCACGGTCTTCAGATATCTATCAAATTCCCCGAAAAGTACTTTTCGAGTTGTACTAGAATTGGTAGAGAGAGGCCCTGCTATCCTGCAAACTCCACGTGCACTTAATCAAACATTTTCCCCCTAACTACAAATATTGGAGAAAACTTCCATAATTTACCAGTCGAGCGACCATTGCCTGGTCAAAATAAGAACTCCTTCTAGCCAGAACCTGGTTCTGCAGAAGAGCTCTCGTGGTTGTCCGTTGGCTTTTGTTAAACTTTATATTCACCAAGATGTTCGCTGCTGTTCGCCAACGAACGCTACTATTGTGTTGCCATTCACCGACCAAGGAGCCCGAATGATAAATAATGAAACAACTTCATTCGGATTCAGGCTAACTCTGAACTGTGTGTTCGTGTCTGGGGCCCATTTACATCCTTTCTCCCGAGTGAAGCTCCTACGGGAACGTGACCCGAATGAAAATTTGTGCCAAAAGTGTTTTAATGGTGACATCGCCCCAAGACGGATTTTCCGTTTATGAGAACAGAAATAACCTGAAAGGATTAGGACCTTGGGGGGCGACAATGATGGATTGGGTCAAAATTGTAATGCATCCTGGTGTCGCGTTCCCATTTTTGTTGACCATAAATTGTGGATTGTAGTTTTGGTCCTCTGCAATTTTAGTTGGCTTCTTAAGGTCGACGTAATTCCTTAAAGATGGTGTTTATCTCCAGGGCTGATTCGAGTGAAACATCCGTCCTTCTAAGGGGATTATATGCGATGTCCTCGGGCTCGAGGCAGTCAGAATGGATAATAAGAAGAATCTTACAAGGGTTGAAGCAGTCGTAAATGGAAAGTTTTCTCCCCGATTTCTTTGCTTAGATAGCTATGGAGATATTTCCTGGTTGCCTGCTCCTTGGAAAACTCCTTTTGCGGATACTGCCTTACCCTAGTTGGACTGGAGGGGATGATAGGCCATTTTGGTTTTTCGATAAAAATTAAATTTATGCATAGGCGACAGCACGGTTCTTCAAAGGAACATAATTCGTGATAAAAGCTCAAGATAGGTACAATTTTATCCCTAAGGAATTTTAAAAGGTTTTTGAGGGCAAACTGGGAAATATTTTGCGAATAAATTTGTTTACCGATACAAACCTAATTTTAAATTTATCTTCACTTTAATGGAATAAACACACCGACTACAATTTTGCATTTCAAATATCTTTATAAACGTTAATAAAATAAAATGCCTATAAAAACACTTGTGTGTATGTAAATGCATATCCTACGCTGATACATGTATTTCAAAATGGTGTAAAAATCTGTATAATAATTTCGGCATAATAAGTTTAAAAAAATATATAAATAAACCAGCGGACAGACAGACAAAAATATATAACCTCTGTTCTAAGTCGACTCGAAGACAAGCTTTTACTAAAGGTCATATTAAAATCCCTCCACTGGTTTTTACGCATTGCGATTATACAAATAAAACAATTGCAAAGCTTAATTTAAAAAACGTCACTTACAATAAAAGTGTGAAATGAAAAAATGGATTATTTAATAAAACAACGTACGTTATTAAAGAGCATCTATATTAAATCTTAAGGCATAAAATCAATAATTTATTTAAAACCTTTGCTAACGTTAAGTCCCTCTTCAATTTATTTTTACAACACCTTGACAAGACCTATTAAATTATTCTCAGGTACATCACCTACTCAAAAAAAAAAATCCCTAGCGTCAACAATTTTACTCACTTTGGGATGAAATGAATTCATAAATAATAAATTATTTCCTGCTCAGAACTGTGTGATTAGTAAATCCTATTCGTGTACCATAGACCGATTTTAGCTTAGAAATAAAAATCAAGATTTCGCGGTCGTGACGCCAACGAACACTGTCAGCATAAATTTTCCTGCTTGCCTGTCATGAATAAATCACATTCGGATAAGAAAGGCCTTTTTAAAGTTCAACATAATAGAAAAAAAAAATTCAAAAAGCGAAAATAAATCATTTACACGACCAATACCATATTTTTCGTATTCCCCACGTTGGTTAGCACGAAAGACAGTGACAGGCGTGAATGTTAAAGGGAAATTTTTCTGTCAATCACAGAATCCAAAGTAGGATAATTTTCGATTTTGGCATTTTCGTACATGTTACTTTTGGTTTGGTGCAAGTTTTTCTTTTTTTTGACTAGAACTAGACACTAAATCAAGTTATAAACTTAGACTTTTCTAAGTTAGCAACAAGGCCAAGGGTATACTTATGTAGCGCTAAAGTCGAATTATTATTAACATAAAAATTAAATTAAAGGGATTATAAAATTATCTGACTTTTACTTGTATAAATAGAAACTGGAGAATATTCAGAAACATCATTTTTTTTACTCATAAAATTAAGCTATAAATCAATAGAAATTCATGGAACCTGGGTACTGTATAAAATTCTTTCTCTTCATAAATTATCCTTTCAACCTAAGCAACAACAATTTCAATGTATAATGCCCGTATAAAGGTTATATCATGCCTGTGTTTTATAGCCCTTATTTGCCTGTAAAATCAACACATAATTTGTGAAACTCCAGACAATATTCGATCCCAAGTATGTGCAAAAAATCGGATCTTTTATATTTCACATAGTTCTGAGTCATCACTATGGAAAACTGTGAACATCCTCTATGCTATTTTCAGTCCTTTACCCATAAATTATAGACTAGAGAAATGAAAATCCCTTTAATTTTTGATCTACCCCCATCTATATCCTTGCATGATAAATTTTCCATAAACCAGAATTATGGACAATTCAAGAAGGCGATAATTTTAGGGTTGAGAAGACCTTAGAAAATGGTCGACAACGTTCTCGGTTCTTTTTTCTTGTGGCAAAACCATCATCTGTCCATGAAGAGGGTTTATATCTGGCTATGTGGAGGGGCAATAAAAACTGAAACTACTTCTTCGAAGGAGGCCGCCTTTAAATATTCGTCAGAAGCTCAGCATCCCTTTAGAATACATTTTGTGGCTTGAATGGCTCCCAGGATGAGCTATCCAAGGCTATTCTTGGGGCTGCGTAGGATCATTTCTATTTCAGGACCGAATACTTCTTTGGATGTGGTCAAATTTATATGACAATACTTAGCTTCTTGGATTTATTGCGGGGGTCTCCCTATCGCAGGTAGTAATGAGAGGTCGGCCACAGTATATGGTCCGTTTATTGGTTTAAATTTTCAAGATTTTATGCTCTGTTTGACGGGAATAATTCAGGAAGTTATACTCCATAAAGGTAGGAAATCACCTTGTTTGTTGGTAGTCCTGGGCTTTTGTTGTTTAGATTTAGGACCTAGCACACATGTAGTTTAGTTTAGTTCCCTACGAAGATTAAAATGCCATAACTCTGGTATTACTAATCATTACTGAATGTTCTATCGTAAACCTCCCTTATCGCTTTTACGATAACCTTGTTGTCCGGATCCTGAGGGATTTTGTACGGCACCCAAAATTTCTCATTTTCTGAATAAACATAAAATAAATATTGTCGCAAGCACGTAAATTTACATTATGCCATAAACAAAGCTAGAGCTCATGTAACCAACTTTTTAAAATAGTACAATAATGTACAAGTGAAGATATTAAAAAATAATCCTCTATGTAACTTTGTTACTCTGCAATTTCTAAACGATTGCATCTATTTATGGTAAATAATTATGGTAAATTAAAATTAATAGTTTCGGTAGTTTTGAAGGTTGAGTTTAACAAGATAGTAAAAATCCTATTTAGTTTTTAATATTCATTTTTTCTGATTTGATTTTGGCAATTCTCCTGACCTAAATCAAAAAGAATGACAAAATACACTCTACTTTTCCGAACTAGCTAGGAGTAAGGCAGAAAGGGGGACCCAAGTAATACCAGACATTTGTCTAAATGCTTTCCATAAATCTTAGCAATTTTAATCAATCGAAATAAAATTATAAACAAACTCTATTAACATAGAAATCCAATTGCGATACCATGCTGCTTTTTCGACAGTATATTTGGAAAATCCATTTCGATATTGCTATGGATGTTCAGTGAGCATGAAACTATTTCCTTGCAATTGCCACTCTTGGGGATCAACCTTCATGGCACATTTAACTCCAACTGGTACAGTAATTTAACAAATTTCCCAAATGACTCAATATTACCAGTCTTGCCTACAAAAGGAGGAATCTACAGTGAAGGTGGTGGTAGCATTACTTACACCATCTCCATCTAAGGCTTGGTCGTAATTTAATTTTTTTTTCTTTCTGAAAAGATAGGCATTTTTCTTTTACACGATACAAAGAGGGAAAATTTTATTGAATTTATTTGAGTGTAATACATTTATTGCGTGAGTTACCGATTGATATCTCACCTGACGATCGACATCCCACCTGCCTTAGAGTGACACCCTATACTTTTCCATTTATTTCAATCAATCCCATAGCATCGATGACCACCTGCCCCAACCAATCCCATTTCCCACAGAGCTATTCCTAGCAACAAATGCACTGTTCATGCCGCGAGAACGGTAATCCATAAGGCCTTATATGTCCAAATTTCATCCATCAAGATGCGAAATAATGAAGTCTAGCTAAAGTTACTCTTGTGCTTTTCTTTCGGAACGTGTTAAGTTAAAACCCTTTACTCGTCATCGACACCGCGATGCCGCCATGATGTGTCATAGAAGCATAAAACCGAACCCAAAATGTGAGATCTACTTCCGCCTTTTGATCCTGTAGGAAGTATACCATGTGCCATAAATAGCACAGACTAGGTGGATCCCGTGGGTAGCGAGAGCTTAAGCGAAAGCAAAAAAAAGTCAGCGGAAGTTGAGTGAAGCTCATTACAAGAAATAAAGTGCTCTCTACTAATTTCATTTCTTCGAGCTGTTTCGGCTTCGATTTTTGCCGATTTTTATCTTTAAGTACCTTTGGAGTTTTTTCGGCGTCTCGAATTCCACTCCATCTTCCATGCGGTGAAAAATGGTCTATTTGGGACGACCCTGACGCCAAAAAACCCACCAAACCCAGTCTCTCCATTTGCGGCGTCTTTATTTATATTCATTACAATCTCCTTAAGATCTTCAAAATACGAAAAGTTCCCATTGAGGTCACACAAAGTGGCAGGATGACAGAGTGGTACCTCTCTAAAAGGAGGGTATTTCCGTAATTTGCCGTTATTCCCTCAGGATGACAGTCACATTTCATGTAAATCTCCCCCCACTAACCCGCATCCCTTGCCACTGTATCTTCGATCCAAATCGGACAACATTTTCAAGCGTTTCCCAAAATTTTTGGGAGGGTACAAATGTGAAGGCAAAAGAGCATCACGACATTTTCTTATTGATCTCGTTTCAAGATAACCTGAAGGTAACATGATTCCTTAAAACTGCTTGTATATCTTCTATAGAAAAGTAAGTACGTGCACACATGTTTTCCCACCTTTCGATAAATTATACATTTCTTGAGAGGGGTTAACGTTTTCGATTTCAGTAACTGCCAGCGACATTTCGATAGAATTTTCTTTTATATTTTTCCTTTTTGCAGCCTGTAAATTGAGTACAATGCCAATTGATTTAAGTTTTTATGAGTCCTATCAGTTACAGGCATTGTATTTACAGAGTTTGTTTGATATACTTAAAACCATAAGTACGTCGCAGTGATCCTAACAATTCTGACTGATGTTGGGATATATGAAGCCGCTCGGATTACAAAAGCAATTTCACGTTAAGGTCCACCCTTAAGTCCCCTTTCCAGTGCAAGTGTCTATTCAAAGATTTAATGCATCATTGAAAAATTAATCCCGTAATAGACAATTTTATAATCATTTTTGTCCACGTTCTATTTACTTTAATACTTAGCATTTCGTGTTTACTTATTTTGAACTTCCGTTGTAATAAAATATAAAAAGAAGTCTACTTTTATTTCATGTAGCTCTTTGCATTTTCTTATTAAGGAAAGAGATTTAGATCCAGATCTTGAATTTAAAGGAAACTTTTTAAGAATTTAGAATTAAATGCGTGCTCTTAACTTAACCTGCGTTTTCAAAATAAAAAGAAACTGGGAACTTACTTAAGCAAAATTTAGATTAAAAATAAGCTACTTCTTCTATTTTGGATTAGAAAACACTAAAGAATACGTAAAAAGAATTAGTACCTTCGGAAATTCAACTAGAATATTTATTTAAAAAAATTTTGCATTATTTTTGGACCTGGATGGCAACTTGATAACTTTATCTCTGTTCCAATTGGATGAACAGACAAGCAGACAAGCTCTGAAACTCAAAATCATTAACCATACGAAAGGTTTTTATTTTTTCTTTTTGTCATATGAGATGCTTTGAAAACGATAAAAAGTACAATTTTAGGTACTGACAATTCTTTGAAACTTCCCTTCCTCAAGCAATACAATGAAATTGTGCGTACAAAGTTGCAATATTCATTATTGTCTCCAAGTCAGTCGACTCGCGGATCCTGATTTGCCGTTGTTAATGAAAGAATACTTAATACTTTTTAGCGAAGAAAGTCGCGCCTTTGAGGTGAAAGCTTCATCAATATTATGAAGGATAAAAGCACTCGAGGGTGAAATCCAGACGGGAGAGGTATCTTGATATGTTCATCTCTTACCCTATCTGGGAGACGCAAATGTTATGCTTTTGCAGCTTCTGGCACTTTGTCTTCCACCCACTCGCAGCTCAGTCGGGACAACAATGAGTACGAGCCGCGGAGTAATATCAGGTGCTCTTAATAAAACGACACGGGTAGGCAGCAACCATACCAACAAACTCAGCCGTAGCAACCTCGGTTGCACACGGATGCAGGTTGGCGTCCCAGCCCCCAACTTTCAACGTCCCGCTTGAGGTGAGGTGAGATCATATCGTTGCAATTGCGCGGGGATTAAAAGGGATCTGCATTTCCCCCTATTCAGAACATATTTAAAAGGGGCTCAATTACAGAGGATGTGACAAAGGTATGAAGGGTGGAATAGGTAACCGCTTGCAAGCCGTTTATTCACGCGTTAATTTTAACACCGTGCAGATCATTGTGCAGCCTGCGAGGCCAACGGGCGGGGAGTTTTAGGTTTTTGAAAATTCGCATGACAACTGAAATAAAATTCGCGGTAGGTTAAAAAGTTGGTCAAAGTTTTCAGTAGGGGGAAAAGTGGGAAACATGGAAATTAGGAAGGAAAAGTTTGCAAGCTGCCAGCATTGCGCCAGCTCATAAAATTTGCAGGCTCACCGGGACCTGCCGCCGGGAGTTTTAATTAAAACTTGAGTTTGGCGCAAACTTTTTTCAATATTTCCACCCCTGACCATCGTTGTGAGAAGACATGTTTCTACCGTGTGCGAAAGGAATGGATTTTACACTTCTAGGAAACCCCTAGAGTTCTTCACTGGTATACCGCAAATACAAGAACCCACGTATTCCACGAATCTGCTTTTTAACTTTGCACATAAGCAAATATTAATCAGAATGGCAAATTAGTTTTTTCACTTTTTTAAGAAGTATTATTTTTATTGTGACGCATTGACGTATTAGGTCGAAACATATTTTAATCTCAATATGAAAAAAAAGTAACACATATTTCACATACGTGAAATAATTTCTGAAAAATATCAAAATCCAAAATGGGGGTACGATATCAAAAATAGACTCGTGAAATTGGCTCTTAGTATACTTCTTGAAACCTTTGTATCGGAGGAATGATGCGGACAAAGGTAGAAAATAAAAATTCATTTTCCCGACCAACCTCTGGGGTATAACCTCAGCACTCTCTGGTTTTGATATGAAAGAAATAACTGAACGTTCTTGTCAGGTGTTATAAATAACATCCGCAGAACGCAAGCAACTTCAAAAGGCTCCGTGGAGCTTAATCCAGTAATTCGCTTCACTGCACTCTTTCTGAAGCATTACTATTTATTTCTGATGGGGAATGTTCAGGGCCAGGAACCCCTGAATGCCTGTATATGAAATCTTCCACCTCACATCCCACCGATGATGCGGAGACCGGCTATCCACGTTTAGGTGTAAACATCTTGAGTGACGTCGACTTCACACACGGATTGCTTACCGTGCCGTTCCGTGTCTGTACAGAGACGATATCAAAATGACTTACTTTTTGCCGGTTCAAGCAGGTTCGGGAACTCAAAGGTACCTGAACAAATTTATAGGGGAATTCCCTTCCTGTTCGCGCTCCGCGGGCAGGAGTTGAAGAAAACACATGGAAGGAATTCTGCTTATTTTTGATCAACATGCTTAGCGCATCTTACGAAATGAGTAAATGTAATGGAAAGATGCTTTTTCAAGGATTGGATTAGACGTATACGGTTTAAAATTTCATATTTCGCTGGGAATTGTAAACATCACGCTTCAAACGTAAAATTAATTAATAATATTTTGTAAATGACGAAAGGTATGCTTGAGAGGAAGATATATTTGTTTATTCTTTCGATATTGCTTGCTCTCTAGCACAATTTTAAGAATATTGATTACTTTTTTTTGTAGTTTGTAGTTCCATATCTATTTTTTTAACCCAATCAACAGAGTAAAAGGGAATTATACATTTAAAGACGAAGAATTGTTTTTATAACTTTCCTCCAGAATTGCCTTTTTTATTACAATTTATTAAGTCATATATTTTAGTTTTCCCATTAAAAAAGCCGTATAACGAGAATTTAAACGCATTTCCAGGGGTCGTATTCCGTATGGAAAGGAAAGACAGGTCCTTCACCCGATTGCAATCCCGACGTTCGTTTGATCCCGCCGAAACCATCTCACTCTCATCAAAACCATAATCCGGTGGAATTGAATCCTTTTCATTTTTATGGAGCCATTGCAAGACCCGGAAAAACCTATCCCCGTTAAGGGAATAATCGAGCGCTGCAAATGACAAAAAAAAAAACCCCAAACCCTGGATGATGTTCTTTCTGCAAGACTAGCTTTTCTTTTGTAGCACCAAATGGGAAATCTCCTTGTTACTGTCTGCAGCATCGGCGCCATCTCCCGGCACAAACGAGCAGCGATCTGCCCCGCCTTCGTGGAGCCCGTGATGTTTTCGAAATTTTCCGGCGTTTTTCCTGGCAAATTTGTTTGGTGTTATGTTTTGTGAGAAAAATGACCACTGCAGCGAAAAAAGGGCGATTTCCTTTTGATTCTTTCGAAAAGGCGTTTCTGGATGGCCTCTCAAGGACCATTGTGGTCCTTCCGCTCCAGCTCTACCGCCAGCATCTCGATATTCTTTGGCTGAGGAAAAATTCAATTAAGTCGATAAATTGGAAAGTGGCGAATTGTGATTTATGTTCCGGACGTTTTGACAGCACGGTATATGCGGTCCGGGAGGAAAAAGGGTTTAATACAGTTCCCAGAAGGGAAGACGAACTCTTCTCTAGTATGCATACTTCAAACATTAAGAAAATTTAATTCTCTGGAAGTAGTCCACCTCTCCTGAACGAGTTTTATTGGAGTTTTCACCTTCATACAGCTCTGAAACTTAACTAGATACATTTATACATTTTTTTCCATATGTCTGTTTGTTTGTTGCTTTATCACACAAATTTTAGTTTTCCAGGAACTCTTCCTTTTAAATAGCTTTTTAATTAATTTGAGCATTCTATTATAAATTTAATTCCATTTGTCTAATAAAAATAATCTTTTATTTAGTTTTGAATAACATCCATAATATTTAAAGTATTTAAAAAATAATTTGACTAAAAAAAAAAATAAAGGACCGTCTTTCAAAATTCTTATCAATCATATAACCAAAATATTAGTACACTTAAGGCTAACACTTTAAAATGATAACAAGCCCTGACTACTTTTAATAGGTATGAGAATTTCCACATTATCTTTCTTAATCTCAATATGATCTTAGGATCAGTTCGAAAGATTTTCAAAAATACTCAGCTTATCACATTTATACCCCTTAAAGTTTCGCTCTTCGATGTTGATTTTAATTAAAACGCTCTTCAAGCGCCAATTTCGAAGAACGAGAGCACGTAGAATGTTATATGAGGAAGCTCAAACTCAAACTCCTTCTTAAGGGGCCAAAGGTTGGAAAACGAAAATCCTTAGTAGAATAAAAGAACTCATCCTCTCAAAGAAAATCCTCTCGGCTGCTTCCAATAACGAACCTAATAACGTCTCCGCATGTGCAGACGTGTGTAGCAGTTCTAAATGAAGTCTCATTTCCTTTTGTAAGGAAGTTAATCTTGCATACAAATATCCTAGCCGAAATCCAGAAATCCTCACAAATGTTTAGTGTCCGTTCCCCGAAATGGGGGGCGAAAATGTTAATGCCGATGTTTGCCCATATCCGTTTCGATCAAATAAGTGCTTTACGTGTTTCCGGAACGGATCCCGGGTCCAGGGGACTTTCGACACCAGGATGTCCTTAAAAGTAGAAAGACGAAAGTCGGGACTCGGCAGATGAGGCGATAAAACGTGCATTGTAGAATAATAATACCATCTGGCTCTGGTAGCCGGGAACACAGCTGCAATGGATATTTAATGGGAGAATTTTGCACTTTTCTCCTTTTTCCGGGATTAAGTGAATAGCGAAATCCTCGACAGACCACGGGATTCTAATTTTTAGGGATAAAACGTTGAAGTGATTCCCCAAATGGGTAATGGAAATTTTTCGTGATTCTGAGATCTCGGGATTTTCCTAACAACGGGAAGTGGTTCTTCGAAACACTAATAAGAGTTTTCAGTTTAAATAAGGTGAAAGGATGTGCTCTAAAATTGAGATTAAAAAGTTTTTTTTTGTTTTTTTTTATGTTACCTTATTCAGAAAAATTATTTCTTTTAGGTATTTATCTAAAATAATTTTAGGTATTTGATATGGTCTTTGGAACCATTTTCATGATCTACAATTTTTAAATAAAACGTTTATTTATTTCTTTTCAAAAATACGATACGAAACACGTATTAGGAAATCGGTTTAGTATAGTATATTTACTTAATCGCATTTTTGTTAAGTAGTTTACATTTTCTGCTGTTTCGAAACTTCAGCTAATAAAATTTTTTCTATGTTAAGTAGGATAAAAGACTAATTTACGAATCAATTTCTCCACAAAACTTGATAATAATAAATCAAAATTCCGCAGACATCACTCTTGATTTTAGAAAATCAGACAAATAACTTGAGCTAACAAGCCTGCCTTTATCTAGCCTATAAATCCAGCGGAGCGGAAATTGCTGATATTTCTATTTCAGAACAGCCTCCTGTAAAGCGTCAGACCAATCATTTCATAGCCTGCTTTCCCAACACCCCTTGTGCTCGCCACAAAGCCACCCTATGGAGACGTCCTGCATAACTTTGCACCTCTAGCCTGATTGAATTGGTAAGTCACGTTTGAAAATTAAGTCCATCACAGAAAATTAAATTAAATGAAAAATTCCAATACCGCAGCAGCGAGCGGTGGTGGTCTAGCCCACTTGCGAATATTTAAAATTCCGTGTCTACATCGCATCCTGTCATGTGAGAGGCAGATAGCTTCAGGTAACTTTAATTGAAACCGTCGTCGTCTATTCAGAAAACTCTCCCGCCGAAAATTAAATGCGTACCTACCTCCACGTTGGAGCACGAATCAGAGATTCTTCTAATTACGCGGTTCAGATGTGTACGATGACGTCGGAACGTTCAGCTGGAGCTTCAGGTAAAACACGAAGTCGCGCTGTTTCGCACTAAAAATTGTAAAATATTTAAATTTACTTGCATGAGCTCGTCTAACGAAAAATTCCCGGCTCTGCGACAAAGTGGGGAAGAAATATTCCAACAGGCGAAATTAAAGTAATTAAGGAGTTATGCTCGTGCACGCTCCATTACCACCGGCAAGGAACGGTGTCGTGTTGCGGCGTTAGCACTATACGCGATCCCTAGCGTAACTGTTCCCACCGTATCCAAGTCAGGCACCCAGGATAAGTATCCCGGCTTATGATGCTTTCCCCCAAGCCAGGAGAGTAATTACGCCAGATCAGGAGTGCATACGGACTCCAGGTCTTTCAGGATCCAACAGCTGGAGCCCAGATCCTGAATCCTGGAGGACCCAGTTCGCTTCTACTCCAACTCCAAATCCAAAGAAACATAGGCTAGGCAGAACTCCCACTTCTGGTGATGGCTTGCCTGGGTTGCAAGAATGCCAGAACCAAATAGCAGGAAACCTTTCGGGATACACATGTTAAGCTTAACCACCATCCTCAAGGAGTGCATTTTGGGCCAGAGTAGAGCCCGAGTGTTCCTCATGGATCCTGGAGGGACCGCTCTTATCCCGGCTGACTAATTTTCCAGGCCTCATCATTGCACTAACACGGCAACGGTACCGACGCGGGATTACTCAACGTTGCCTTCTTGTCTTTTGTTTTGCAACTGTACTGCGCCGCAAGTGCCCGCCTTTGCCGGGATATAAGAAGTGCTTAACTGCATGACATAAACAATGGAAGACGGGGGAATTTGGGGATGTACATGGCCCTGGGCCCCTCCAGCATTAGTAATTAAGTCCCGCATCTGCGGCGGCTGCAGCACACTCCCAAGTGACGTCCTCTCGCGCTCTGGACCCTCCCGGAGAACACGCCATGTTGTGGAGGACCATGTTTTTGTTAGGTTTTGCGGAATTTTCCTTCGCTCCTCCAGGATTCATGGATGAAATCCCTTTTTATGGAAACGCCACGAGGAGCTCGTAGAAATCTCATTTAACAGCACCGGCACGATGTTCAAAAAGCATTTAAATTTGTTTCCGACTATTTTATTTACTGCCATAATCCCGGAGGATCCTGCGCTACTGCTGCACAAGGACTCGGAAGTAATTAGTTTTTGCTCTAATTGTATATTACTTTTGCGATGTGACCTCTGCGAGTGTTGGGAGTAAAGGTAAGCAATTATTTAATTAACATGAAATCTTGTATTTGTCCCCTTGCACAAATGGTCGTACTTATGCGCACTCATATCTTTTACACTATTCTTCTTTTTCAAAAAAAAGGTCTCTAAGGAGCTATAGGCTTCTTTTATAAAAGGCTGTTCACCCAGGCAAGTATATTTCGAATACCAGAAAAAAAATTGTATTAAGCACGAATTATTCAAGATCTTGAAGTTAGCCTATAAAAATTTTTTATTTTTATAGAAATTTCAACATTCCATTGTACCAATTAAATTACCTCTGTTTTAACGATCTTAAAATAAAGCGATTGAACAGAGTGTTACACTGTTAGGGTAATTTCTATGCTTAGTTAGCCTCGAACTGCTGACGTAGATTACAAGTAAAATGGAAGGAAGCGTAACAACATCTAAAAGTAATTAAAATGACCCAAAACAACGTCATCGGACTTGTTTTCTGTTCTTTGAGTGCTCCCTAGAGAAGAAGCAACAATAAGACTAATAAAAAGAAGGCCAGCATCCAAGGACCACTTTTGCCTTTGAGTTTGGCTTGTACCATCTTCGGGTTTGATTATAGAGATCCTTTTTAACGGCACGCGCAGTCGTTTCCATTAACAATTCAGCACGTTGGCACCAATCAACGTTTTATGAACCATGAAATATTCCGTGATTAACTCAACTCCAAAAATTAAAATCATTCGGAGGAGCACTTCTGGAAGCGATAGGGGCGCATAAAAGCGAATGCAATAAAAAATTATGGGCCCATCCCAGGATTCAGCGTAAAGAAGG
The DNA here is from genome assembly GCA_001932985.1 of Proctacanthus coquilletti. Taxonomy (NCBI): domain Eukaryota; kingdom Metazoa; phylum Arthropoda; class Insecta; order Diptera; family Asilidae; genus Proctacanthus; species Proctacanthus coquilletti. Next base: position 151,355 of record MNCL01000106.1, on the reverse strand, counting down.
GGAAAAAAACTGAAAATGATATTCAGTCGAAAGTGGATCACGGGGTCGCAACAAGGCACGACACGGCGGTACCATTAACCGAATGAAACAAAACGAAACCGCCACGCCCGTCGCCGCTCACCGCCGCCCATGTCGAAACCCGAGATTTATTTAATATCGCGGTGAATTCTATTTCAGTTTTAGTGTTCCTACCGCGATTTGGTGGATTTTAACGATTCCCATAGAGTCCTGATGGTATGGGTGGTCCCGAATCCCCGGATCATGAAAATCGGCGACGCTAAGGCCAGGGCCGCACTGCCGCCTCTTCTCATTTGAATATTTGCGGGCGCACATAGGTCCACTGACATGTGGCCAAGGGTACCCGGGGACAGACAGCAAGCACGACGAGAGCATTTATGTAGGATAAAGACTGCCCATAAAAAAGGCTTTAATAAATCTTCTACCAGGGATTTTCTGTTAAGTGCAGGTTTTGCCATGACGAATGTGTCCGGGAAGGGTGATGTGATGTCCCTGCCCGTTTTGGGATAAGCTTTACGCATAGTTCCGAATTAATCGCAATCCCCATCGAATAACTTTATATAACCAAAAAAGAGACTTTATTTAGGAAAAAATAATTACATCCTCGAATAAAAGATTTTGTCTAGGACACTAACACTTACGCTCGCAAATTAAACAGGATTAGTTAACCAGTTTCTATGACTAATTCTTTAATCCCAAAGAGGAAGAGTGGGATTACATACTTGGGTTGTATCTGTCTGTTTGTGTCACTTTAATTCTTTACTGGGTTGATTAACTTGAATGAGATTTTTTTTATGCCGTAGAGCAATAATGTAGGGATGCTTTATATCAAAATAAAATTAAATACCATATCTTTTAATCGACAATTATTGCCAAAATTAAAAATTTTATAACCACAGTCAACACACGTAATTGAAATTAATATGTTTTCAACTTATGATTAAAAATAGAGAAAATATTACACCCTTTTTACAATAATCTGCAACAAGTATTACTTTATATACTCAAGCAATTATCTTTGAAATTTTAAAAATAGGGGGGAAAATAATTTTCTTTTAAAACAAGAAAAAATTTGTGTACCTTTTTCATAATGAAATTTATGTGACAGTAGTTCTTCTTCAAATATATTTTTTATTTGTCCTTTTTAGAAAAAAGGCTTTCACTGATAGTTCGTCGGATAAATCTCAGTATATCTCAACAGATCTTCTTTAAACTTTGAAGCCAAATCACCGAGTTAAAATCTCTTCCAAATTAATGGTACATTCCAATCAAATTTTATAGTTGGCTGCATGCAAGATTGCACCAATCTTATACTTTATGCAGTTCCTCCCAGGAGCAGACGTCCCACGAGCCAGCTGGCAAGCTTTGAATAATTTCCGATGTTGTTCTCCCACAGGAGCTATATCAAGAATTTTATCTTCAGATGTTAGAATAGTGGGTAGAGTATAATACACACGAATTTTACGGGTTGCTAAAAAAAAATCATAACGTACTTATACCCCCGAAAAGTTCCCTTTTGTTGTGGTAAAGTTGCAGAACTCCGCCAAGAAATAGAGCTCACATCCAACCAAGAAAAACTTTTAAATTTAAATCCCAAGATATTCGGGACCGCCTCGAAAACTGAAGAGCAAAACTTGATCCTCACTGGAGTTCAAGAATAACGGGAAATTTGTGTTCTATTTCCTTTTTTTTTTAAAAAAAAATTCTGCTTTGTAGAAAACTTTCTCAGAATTAATTTACTTGGCACATTAGGGGAGAAATTCTTACGAGACTTGCATAGAAATTGAGTTGTCTATAAAACCCTTACTCGAAAGATGGGACGATTTTAAATTCACACACGGCAGAGTAGAAAATAGAGGAAGAACACAGCACCGCGTATTTTATAGGGTACACATATGTGAACACATTTGCACATATGTGCACCTGTGCATGCACTTCTTCCTGGATAAATTGAATCCGCTGCGGGAGTTGTCTTAAATCGCATCAGCAAAAGAAAATTACTAAAGCCTGATGGAGGAGCTTATAGTATTATGTTTTTTTTTCGGTGCTACATGAAGATGTACAGGTGCACTTAGTTCCAAAACTGCTACAACATCGTCCTTGATCCACTGGGGTTGCAGAATATGCTTAAATCGGGGATTATATATTTTCTATCCCAGTATAGTTTAATCTTTCCATTCACATTGTTGAGATTTTGAATTTTATATAATGGTACACATACAAGTAACATACCAGTACCACTTGCATATTCAATTATGTCTTCGGTGCCATTAGAACTTACCTGAAAATAGAAATAAGAAAATATTTATTAAAAAATAAGTACTATGTTGTGTAATAGTACATAATATGTAGTTTTTTTAGAGTTAATCACTACTTGAATTCATTTCTAGCCGACGACTCAGGGATGGAGTCATCCCATAAGTGTAAGCATCATTTTGATGTAAGGCAATGGCATTAAGTTATCAAAAACCAAACATACCTACAGTGTTAATTTGTACAACATAAAATTTAACTTGATTTTAAATTAAAACTCTTAATTTAAAGAATAAATAAAAAAAAGTGTAATTCACTGTCAGATTTGTAAAAAAATTAAAAATGATGTAAAAAGAACTTCACGAAAAATTTGTTCAGTGTATTAAAACGTAAATTCTCTTGAATTTCTAAATCAAGAGACAAAAATAAGACTGAAGTTATTGTAAAAGCTCTGGAATGGCTTTACAACATAAAACTTTTAATCGGATAATTAAATTTCCCGTGCTGTCCCCACCACACTGCCCGCCACTAACCATCTTCACAAATCATCGGTCTTTGTGTGTTCGCCCCCATAAAAGGCATTAAGTCTTTGATGTTGAGGAAATGGAACTCTTTCTGAGTTGAAGGCTAAAAAGGGTAGAATCTTCTTAAAAGGGACCAACGCGCATTGGGCCAAGAGGGGTGCGGAGTTGTTGGACTTGCTTTCAAATTACACAAATGACTTATTCTCCCTGTGTCGTTTGAAGACGCTAGTTCTGGCAGATGCGGATGAAGGCGAGGGGGTGGTATGAGGCCAAAAAGTAAGAAGGAATATTTAAAGAATGTGAAGTAAAACAGAAAATTCAGTCAAGGATCTCAAGTAATGCCCCTGGGTATGCTACACGCCCATCCAGCCGTACCAGAATCTTTGTAGAAAAAAGGAGGCTGGCTCCTTTGAATGCAATCTTGAGATGAATCTATTTTGTCAGATTATTTTCAATTCTCATAGGGCTCTTTATAGCCTTCCACCACCGCATGTGAGGCGGTGATATCTCCAGCGCCTTGGAACAGCTCAAGATCCCTTCTTTCGTAGACGGCGTACCGTTGAGCTGCATCCTAGCAGCTTCACTCGACTGCGGTACCCACACTTTTGTTTTCGTTCTGCTGCTTCATTACGTGCCCGTCTTGAAGGAAAACCGCTCCCGTCATATTCTTTGAAAACTCCTCTAAAGACGTCGTTGAAGCTGACAGAATATGACGTGCAATCACCCAGTGGATTCAAGGGGTTGATTGAAAATTTATCTCTACCAAGAAATCAGCGAAAGGTGGCCCTGCAGGTGGAAAAATTTGTGTTAAGAGTTTGTGCCGGGATTGAGTGCACGCCCGATTACAATATTGTCCCTGGCTCCCCTAAGACATGGAGGGCAAGATTAAGATAACGCCGGAGACTGAAAATACTTAAGTAAGAGACAGCTTGAGAAAACCCATAGAACTCTGATAAATATTGCGATAACTTTTCCGGCGCTCAGGTGAAGCTTCGTTCAATGGCGATCATTAGGAATTGAGGTCATTCGCAACGAGCAACTTTTCGGACAAAACTTTCCCTGTGATTTCCCATTGAGTTTCTGTTTGCTTTTATTTGCGGATCCGGACTCGGCACATCGGCAACCAGAACATTTTAGTCTAAGCAGTCTACCCCGGTCTAAGGAGATTTCGAATATAAACTTTTCCCATAATTTTAGCCGACGTCTTCATTATTATTTCTCCTTGCTTTGTTCGGGCTAAATTATAGAGACTTTTCCGATTATCGAGAGACTTCAGACAAAGTGTTTATGCACAGTTTAAGGTTCTCAAGTTAGCATAAACTGCGAAATAGTCTTCATTGTTACGATTATTTTCAATGGAATGTTTCCATTTGTTGGTAGTATTTCTCTTTAAATAATTTCAGAAAGTAGTTGATAATAGTTTCTGTATTACCTAAACTGAATGACACTATGAAAAATGCAACTATATCGTCACAATTTCAAAAAGATCATCAAAATTATTTTGAATAGCATTTCCATTTTTTAAATGTTTCTGCACTAATAAAAGGATGTTTAATCTTTCGCCCCATGCTTCTTTAAATTTTATTTAACACTATAATGATAATAGTAATAATAAACCGATACTTCGTTCATACATAAAATAAGGTGCCTTCAAAGATTAATAACACTAACCAATTTCCAGATGTAAATTATATTGCTTAAAGTTATTCATGTGGTTAGAGCTAGCTAAAGTACAAAACATGAAAGTAAACATATGATCCAAATGAAATATGACTACTTCTTGTCATGGTTAGACAAAACCAAAGCAAAAAGGGTTTAAGGCCACACAACCTAGTTCATACTATAGTTAATTAAAGTCGGCACAACCTACTGTGATAGAACATATTTTCGACAGCAGCTCAAACGAGATCTCAATTCCGTATCTTATATCATGTATTTCCTTTTTGAGTAAATGAAAAGTGCGTGTTCTATAGGCGATAATAAATCAACCAAAACAAATCAGAAATTTCATATCCGTCAATTTCCATACCGCTCAGGGTATCCAGGCTGCGATTAATTATAAGGACGGGAATTGGTTGTGGGCCAAATTAATCAGCCCATTCTCTTTTCCAGAGTAACGTAATATGATGTTATCGTGACTCTGCCAAAATTAAAGCCTATGCGAGAGAGTAAACCGCACAGGCTAATTAAGATATTTAATTAATGAGTGCGCTAACATGTCCCCCGAGGCGCGTGTTTACTCGCCGGTTTCACCACATTCACTTTATTTGCAGGTGCTACTTGTTACCTGTACCTTCCCATGGGCTCAGGTGAATATAGGTGAAGTGCCGACTCGTATTTCAATGTTGACGTATTGGTGGGTACTAAGTGGGACGTGTGTAGTGAATAAACCCTTCTAATCTTTTATTTAATTAATTTCGCTAATGCAAATTAATTTGCGGCACGGGATTGATTCACCGCCAAATTAAACCAGTCAAAGCTCAGCCTAAGTCACTCTCAGATTTTCAACTCTGCGGTGCTGAAAGCATCCATCTCCCCCCTTCTAAGATCAAGAAGACACCTTTCTTAGTACCGTGAAATCCAAAATAAACATCCTTGTGGAATGACAATTCCCACCTGAAGAAAAGACCTTTCTTCTTCACCGCCAACGCGAAGGTTGTTTTGAATGCCAAACGCGTTTCTGAAAGAGAAATGGAGCTCACATGTTCAAAACCGCGGAATATTCCACTGCAGTACTGACACAGTGATTCCGTGAAATCGTGACACAATTAGAACCCTCAAAGCTCAAAGAAATAATTTCAAACTCGAAACATGTGAAAACCTAGTAAAAGTCAGTTCGTGGAGTCTTTTCAAACTGACAGAACTTTGAGCCCAATATCGCGAGAAAGTTCTTTCTTTTGTTTACGTGTGAACATTTCACAAATGTACCGAAGCGAATTCTGGGTTACATCAAATGACGAGAGGAAGACTTTTTACTCTTTTCATTAAATGACAAATTAAAAAAAAAGTACTTTGAAAAGTAAATTTATGTACCAAAAATAAAATTATAAGAAATTGGACAAATGATGTCATCAGCGATTAGTTGGACCTCTCTGGACATCAAATACCTAAACAATCACATTGAAGTCTTGTAGAAGTTATAACTACTGAATTTATATTTTGGAATGGTACGAAAAGTGCAAAGATTATGGACTTATATCTAACATTGCAGAAATATTTCTTATATATACAAATAATATACAAATTTTTATTTAAAGAAATATTTTCAAAAGTCTACGGATAAATGAACCAGTAAATAAACATGTTTTTAAAATATCTCCACCCCCTGTTTAAGCTTAATCCTAAATTGCTTTACCTGTAGCCACAAAGTTGAAAATCAAAATGTCGAACGTCCCCCTTTTGGAATGGGAGCTCGTATCAGCCGCCAAAATCTGTTAACACGTCAAATCAATGAGCAAACACTTAGCGATGTGAACAATAATGAGCGAAAGCACCCTCTTCATACCTGCAAAAGGTGTGAAGATAGTACGAACGAAAAAAAGTTCCATAAAAAGTTTAAAGGAACCCCTTTAAATCGGGAGAATGACAAAGGTTGGCACGGGAGCCCGGGAGTTCGTACGAATTCATCCCTCTTCGTATGCGTCAAACGTTAAAATTGGACCATGGATGCGAAAAGGCAAAGCGGGTAATACCCGGAATATAAATGAAGTAGGCCCGGGGTTCGAAGGACACGGGAGTGGTAGTAGGTTCCTGAAGATGGCAAAGATGCTATTGAGCCAAGCCAGTCCCTGGATTGGGGGGTTCAGGACTCAACTCTAGTACGGAGAGGTTTCTGGCAAATGTAGACCGAAGGGTGTCGTCCAGGGCGAACAATGGAATTTTCCAATAAAATCTTGTCCAATGAAATTAGTCCTGTACATTCCCAAAGTGCTAGTGTCCTGAATATTAAGATTTTGCGACATAAATTGCTTTTGTCTTCCGGGCCCCTGAGTTGTATTGCTATAATACCTCATCCCAAGCTTCACAGAAAAGTCAATTCAATGGGATGGTAGCTTCTTTTGAAATTTCATTTTCTCAACAATAATTACAGATCCTGATCAGGATAAAATTCCAAAAGTAATTAGACGATGCTCATTAATTTTTTCGTAAGCCACTCATGAAGTGATTAGGAAGTGGATATTCAATAGGGAAATGATTCACTTACGGATCAGTAGATTCAAGTCGGATCTACTATTATATTGAAGGACCTACTTATTTTATTCTTTAAATACAAAATACGGAAGATATTGAAGATATTTAATACCGATTTAATTAAAATTCTCCCAGGTGTATTACTGGACATTTTTCTACTTGAATATTTTTCCCTGAGTTATTTAAAATGACTTGGACTCGCATTCCGAAGATTCTGTATACTCTGTTTTACTCTTATTATTTTCAGACCGGTGAAAAATTTAATATTAAGCCTTTTCAAACTACCGAAACGATTTTAAATTTAACAAAAATATTTTTTAAAAGTTCTTCTTCTAGATAAAAGCACGGTATTTTTTTTAAATAAGGGTTTGCCCCAACAGCAACAATTTCTAAGTGGTAGAAAGGCAAATGTAAACTTACCGAACCTTGTTGAATAAACCTTATCAAATAACATCTAGTAACATCTTCGAAGAATGTGAATTAAGTAAGCTACAACGTTTTTTTTTACACAAGAAGAAGAGAAAGTGGAGGAGAATGAAATCACTCTTATCACTTATGAGACATAGTCAGAGACAGACAGAAACCTCTTTTAATTATGTTAATTTTCTGCTTGATGAAATCAACAAACCGACAGACAGAAAGACGAAACAAAATGCTATGCCAATTGTGGATGAAAATGTTGCAGTCTTTACGCCGACAACGACGTCGACGATATGTCCGCATTATCACACCCGGAGTGCGTCGTCTTTAGTCGCGGACAGAAAGAAGAAATCCGTCCGGGAGTTGCGGTCGTTGGGAAACATGTCACATTATGCCCTTATTACTCAGGAATCTGACCTCAGATTGTCGACCGGGAGACGCATTGGATTTCGCCTTTGTCTAAGGTTTTCTGCAGAATTTTCATATTTTACAGCACTCCGGAGGCTTATTTGCATACGAGACCGGGATAAAAAGACACAACGTTCTGTGACCCGGTCTCCCTCGAGCGGGACGAGATTTCCATTCCGGGCATTGGAACATGTGTCTCCCAAACCCCATCATCGTAGATCAGAGGAAAAATCTTTGTAGCACCACTAGGTTGGGCGTATACGAGGGCGGGATTTTGATATGCCCGCATAAAGGAAGGCACTCAGAAGAGATTTCCTACAGCTTTTTTTTTCTTATTTTATTTACATTTTTTTGTTGTGAGTCATTTTGCCCTTCTTATTCAAAGACAGGATGGTAGTCGTTTTTTTTGCCCTTCGGCCCTTTGACGTGGCTATTGCTCGTGCTTGGCAGGGGATGCGTGAAATCTTTCCATCTTTTGGCGCTCGTGGGTAAAATTGATGGAAGCTGCGACCGGCATACATTATAAGGCTCAAAGCTTTTGAAATATTACATTCATAAGTCCAATGTGCAAAACGGGGAGTGGGAAAAGAACGAAGGAGCCGAATAAATTTCGTCTACTTACTGGATCCTCCAACGTCGACGACAACAACGACTTGCCTTTGCATTCTCGTAAGACCCGGGACGAGTGTCACCCTCGTTGGATGGGATTTTTTAAATTTGCATGCGATTAAGTTAAACTGGTCATTCAATTTCACAATAAACGAAATCGTTGACACACACCGCCCATTTAGGCCTCGTAATTTGTTCGAAATATACTTTCCATGTTGTTACTCGTAAGGGTATTTCCTTCCCGTACCAGGCGAATAACGTACTTTCGAACTTGAAGAGGGTCGACGATATTAAAAATGTAATAAGACCGCCGTTACGAAAAAAATACATATTAAAAAATTTTCCCGTTCTGCACAGTTTGCTAAAGAAACGATTATGTATATGAATTTTCAATTTAATGCTATATTTGTGTCTAATTCTTCAGTAATGTTTGCATCGAAAAAGAAAATGCAATAGAAGAACTGCGAAACGGAAGAACAATATGATTTTTTTGTTTAAATTTGTATACTTCGCGTACTCTTAAGAATAAAATGCGTAATATCCAAATTTTTGTATAAGCCTGCTAGAAAAGGTTGAAAAATACCTTTGACTATTGCGTAGATAATATTCTGTTCATCTTTTTCAATCTAAGGTCACATGAACCCCAAAAGAAGACTTTTATCAAAAACGAAGAATCACCATTACTTGGGAAAATCCAAAATCCCCAAGTCGACTTCAAGCATCTCATTAAGGTACTGTAATGGAAATAATTTCAACCAAGAAGCCCATTAGAGGCTCGATAAAGACGGCCATATGCTAAGATGTTCGAATGCATGAAACTTCCCTAATTACTACAAGCGGTATTAGGATGTTCCCAAAACCGCTGTTAATATCTCTCCGACCCCATGTCTCAAGAAATGGGACAAGTTTTCCCAGGCACATAAATCACGAAAAGATTAACTCCAGTGCGAACATTAACTCAGCAGATGCTGTACAAAAAGCTAACCAAATAAACTTTGGATGGACTGACGGTGGAGTTCTCAGAGTTCCGGGGATTCCCGCAAAATCTTTCATCAAAATCATGCATGTTTTTTACATGTGGGGTTTTCCCAACATCAATAGTAGCGCATATCGTATTTGTCACACTCTGCAAGCATATGACAAGTCTGAAACCCCGCCCGTACGGGGGTAAATCCATCACGAGGACATTAATCATAATTTCAAGCCCATAAAAAGAGTAACATGTCCAGGACAATAACGGGACGTTTGCGCAGGATGTTCCTCCAGGGGACTTATCTCCATGCCGCATGACGAGCTCTGTCGTGGCCTCCCACCAGATCGATCTATCAATCTCAAGGCACTTAATTTCATATTTACTCACCTTTTCACGCCTTGCGGCCGTCCGTCGACCGTCATTACTGGGAAATACTATTAGCAGGCGGCAGGTGGCGCGAGTAGGCTAGATGGCAGCTAGCAGGTGACGCTAGTGGGCGGCAAATTGCTGCTGTGAGAGGATCGTGAAAAATGAAATTCGGAAAAACGATGATCGGAAAATTTATTTATCATAAGCTAGAGGTTGTCGTCGTCCCTTACTGCTGTATACGGCGGCTGCCCTAGACAGAGTACCTCACCAGTCAATAACCACTTCAATCGAGTTGAAGGGCGCTTGGATGTGATAGTAAAGGGCGTGCAGATGAAAAATGGTTACCAGCCCCTCCGGTTGCTTTTGGATTTCTCCCAAACCCTTCTACCCGAAAGAAGAAATTTATGAAAGGTGCTTTATCTCCTGACAGCTCATTCATGAATTTAAGCAGAGGCAAAACTCTACAAATGCAGAAGGTCAGGAAGGTCCGGCTAATTGCTAGCTTTATTGAGACATTTCCTAACAATTTGCTCGCCACTGACTGTCTACTATGGAAATCGATTAAACCAATTACAATTTTGGTCATCAACAGTTATTCGTCTCGTCTGTTCTTAAGTACAACTTAATTTTAGAAGAGCTTTCCTCTGTAATAAGTTCTCTCCAATCAAAAATTTATCACATACACTTGTATGTGTATTAGCATAATCTATAGTGACTAAGGTCAACTCCTTACCTTCTAGGAAAATTGAAACTACTTAGTTTAGAACATTTATGGTGAAATTAAAATTTATTTAATTTGAAAAACAGCCACACTCAAAGTGGGTTCCACTAACAAATAAGTGAAGAATGCTATGCTTTAAAAATTTGAAGTGAATAAGAGTAGAATAACAGCGAACGACACTCAATCAGCATAAGTCCCAGAATATCATCGGAAATAAACCGTAGTATGAAAAGAAGGGTTCGAAATATTAAAAAAAAACTCTTATTGCAAAGACATCCTTAATTTGTAATTTCATATTGCAAGAATCTTTCTAGTGGTGAGATAAAGATTATACCCTTAATACGACCCAACTTCAGAGATCACCTTATTGAAAACAAACACGCCGTACCGGATCCCTGGACGTATCATAAACAGACTACCTAGAATAAGTTAGTCGTCTCCTTTTCTTCTAAGTTTGTCCATCGAAATAGAACCGCCTGAAGGGTGCTCGAGCTAAGTTTTATCAGACACTAATTGAATCTTTCTGAGCCCTTCAATTTTCTGCGGCACAGACCATAGCGTACGAAAGTCCTCGATACTACCAGCAACAATATGCTACAAAATATCCATTCTTCTTCGATATATATTTTTTGCTGTCGACATGTACTTTTTCTTCCTATTTTTCAAATGTTCTCCTTCCAATAAATCCTCGATATTGTTCGTAGGCCCTGTGGATGGGTGCACCCCAGTTAGGGCCCGGTCGGCGGGCGCGACCCTTCTGATAAATTGCGCACATTAGAGCTTTTATTAAAGCTCGTCCCGGAAATAAATTGTTTCTCTTAATTTCCACAGTTTGTTTACTTTCGTCTTCGTCTATTCTATTTTATTTATTTGGATCACTGCCGGGCCAGCCACTCTGTGCTCCCAGGCAAGGGAAAGAAGGAGCTCGCTGTTTGTGCGCGTCTGTACGGGTTTGCATGTTAGCCCATTTTATGGGTGTCCATGTCAATTTTTTCCTCTTACCAGTCCGTGCCTGTCTTCCTGGCGCTCTATGTCCTTGTTCGTTTGTTTTCTGCAGGAGCACCTTCCTTGAACTTCTCTATGTCTTTTTTCTGTTCTGATTCCCTTACTTTCTTTTGTGTTTTTTTTTCCTACTTTCCACCATTCTTTAGTAGATGGACAAAGTCTGGTCCATAGTTCATGGCAACATCTTCTGGAACGTGCATGTCCCAAGCAATCCCCGGGAACATCCTTCCGGTGGAGTTTCTTGCAAAAAGATGAACTGTGGCATTTTATTTATTTGACTTAAATTTATCGACGTGAGCATTCTGCTCAGAGGTCGGCACGTCGTCGTCCAATGCGACAAACCGGGTTTGGGCGTCAAATGATGTGTCAACTTTTCCTTCTATTTATAGACAACACACACAGCTCGTTATCTAGGATGTATTTTAACATCGAGTGGAAACAGACTAACTTTAACAGTGATCAATACCAGCTATTTACCATTGCAAATAGTGTTTTATTTTGCCATGACAAGTTCAGAGAACACGTAAAGAGTTCCAAAATGCGTCGAGAATTTTTTAAGAACATAGGATATCAAATAGCCCCATGATAGATACATATTGAACTAGCTTCAATTTGATTTCTCTCCTGTTATGGAAAATTTGTTTTGAAGAGGCTGTTTCTAAACATTTTAAAAAAGTATTTCCATACAAACGCAGATATGAAAAAAATAATTTTTGAAGTTTCTTTCAATCTTAAAGTACTACAAAAGTTATTTATAAGATTATCACCATAATATCTCTTAGATTAACTTAAAATAAATGCTATAGATTTTTGTCTGTCCTTTTACTTTGTCTTTTATTTTGTAAACAAAAAGTATAGTAAAACAGCTTTTTGCAAAATTCTCATTTCAAAAAATAGCTCAGAGATCAATTTATAAATTATATAAAATTTTTTTCTAAAAGTTGTAAAAAGAAACTACTCACAAAAAAACAAATATAAATAAGCTTATATAATCTTAGTCCAATCAATCAACATCAACCACTTTTGCACTTTATACACTTTTTTTTCTTCATATTATCAAACAAATATTTAAAAAATTACTTTTTTAAATCTAACATTCTTAATTGTTTGAATTCTGGTTTTAAATAAGCCATTTTTTGATATAGTTAAACACAGCGATATGTACCTACTTTTTTATGATATACTTTTAATTGGAAAGAAAAAGGAAAAGAAATTAAAAAGCCCAACCCTATTGAAGTAATTCTCATATTTCTAGAAATTTATTCCACATAAATGTTTTTTACCATAAATAGGAAAATAAAAGTTACACCAACGTGCAAAACCATCGCGTTTAATTGAAGTCATTTTTTTTTTCAACTGTTTGGGGGAAAAAAATAAAAGGAATAAAATCCAAAGAGTATTTTTTTCCATTTTGTGCGCATTGCGTTTCATTTCATATTTTCAAAAGACTTTTCGTCTGCAAAGAACACGAACGAAAGCCGTCGATGTGATGGAGCAACCAATCCCCTGCTTTACCCTCTCCCCCGCCACCGCGTTTTTTGAAAAGCCACGACAAAAAACGTCTTGTTTCACCGAGAAGCTCCACCAGAAGCAGCACGACAAACAAGAGACAAATTGGATCCGTTCGAAAGGAACTTAAGAACTTAGCGATGTATTCAAAATCGCAAAATCCGCTTTACGCCGCGCTTCAAAAGATACGCGTCGTCATGCTGAGGTTCCCCAGGGAAAGTGTCATGACGGGGTGAACGTGAGACATGTCAGAGCTTCAGCATACCTATCCGCAGAGTAAACAAAAGTGAAGCGAATGTCACAGTAATTGACGGCATAAGAATCCTGGCCCTCTGACGCCCACAGGGGGTGTATCCCTGAATAGGTACAGGATGATCCTTAACCTGTGCATTCAACCACGGAATCCCAGCATAGGCATAGGAGCGAATGCATACAGAAGTGCGTCAAAGGCTCGCGGTTTGCATCGCGACCCCGCAGTCGGAATTAGAGCAAATTTGAAATGCAAATAATTAAGCAGCTGAACGGAGGGTCACCAGACGTTGTGAGATCCTTTGGGCATTTTTGGCATTTAAACTTCGCAGAGCGTTTAGCCGACTGCATAAAGTATCTGACTCACCTATTGAGTCATCGGAAGCTGAATGGGAATCATAATTCAAGAGTTGGTTTTTAAGACTGTTTTTTCAAATAAGTTAAAATGACGCCTTAGGGAGAGCCGCTATATCCTCTCTTTTTCGATTAAATGGAGTTACTTCGATTTCTTATAGTGCCCTAGATTTATTAGTCCTAGAATAGGGTAACCACCCTACCGACAGCATCCCTTAACCCGTTCGCTTCCGTTGAGTGTACTCTAATAACGCACGAACGACGCGAACACAATCCTTAAGGAAAACATCCGGAAGGGACGTGCGCGCTCCCTGCAAGTGATTTCACACGGGTTGCAGAGTCCTGGATGCCTTCCTTCCCTCCACGCCCCTCAAATCAATAAAACAAGAAACCAGAGCTGAAGTACTACTAGGATCTGCCGGGGAGGGAAAATATTCGTGCAGGAGGCTCCTCGATTGGAGAAGTAGTCCCCCACACACGTGGATTCCCCCTCTTGCGCACTGCTTCTAGGAACGGTTTTTTGTGGGGGAGTCAATCCTGGGCCAGCACATCAGCGCGACTAATAGGCGTCACACACTCTCTCCGTCCAGTCCCCTTACCTTTCGAAGTTAGCGAGCGGCGGTGACAAGTGCCTGTTTTTTATGTCCCCTCTGTCGTCGGAAGGATATAAAGCAAAGGTGGGTGCCTAGGCTTTTGCCTTCCCCTTGCTCGCCCCGGCTCGGGAGCAATTCAATGTCCTTAGAGTAGAGCGGGCGGCATCGTGACGTATGATTTGTTGCCGTGCAAAACCTTTTCTCGTTTTCCTCGTTATTTTCCCAACGTTTCTGAGTCCCGGAGTCTTTCCGGGCTCGTTCGGGCACTCACCCGACAGCCTTTCCACTTTGATTAGTAACAACCCTCGGTTGGTGCCTTCAGGAACAGAAGCACGGGGGGCCAATCCAATCCCAGCCCCCGTATATGACATATCTGACATGTGGACCTAAGACGTGTACGATCACAGTCAACTCCCGCAGCGTAAGCTATACCAAAAATTTTGATGACGACAGGACGTGAGTATGCCGATAACATAAATAAGGGACAAATTTGGAGGAGGATGCGTGCAAGGATGAATCGATTGTATCAGAGATTCATCCAAATACGCACCAGTAACGGGAGAAATAATCAGCAATAGCTCCTATCGAATTAAAGGTAAAAACGGGGCGTGGTAATTCTGGTACTAGTGTAAAAATTATTCACAATCTATAGTAAATGAAATTAGCTTTTTTGTGCTCAGTACATAAGTTAATTATAAAAAACTTCAAAATCAAATTAGAGGAATACTTTTATCATTTCAATCAATTTAATTTCAATTTCTTAATATTTAGCAAACTCTTAAAATTACCGAAATTTCCCATTACCTTCATTAAACTAAAATGTTTTTGATTGAGTATCAAATAAATAAAAAAAAGCTTATAGGTACAATTAATTTTTTTACCGTTTGAGTTCGCTCATCAAATCTCTTGATAGTAAAACAATTTGCTGCTTCAATAAGTTTTAATTAAATATAAATAAATGGTTGAAAAGAAAGGTTTAGTTGTTGATACTCCATTACTAATATTAGTACTTCATGTCAATGCCAAATGTCGATATTTATTTCTATTTCATATGTGGGACTGGGTACCGTAAATAAACGCAATGTACAAGAGAAGAGGTGCTACTGTGCCCTGCCGGCACAGTTTGATTCTTAGCTGCTATCAAATACCTCAGAGACCCGTAAGTAAGAACGGAGCAAGGAAGTTCTCCGTCGCCAGAAATCCTGGCGTATATCTTTGCCAGTGAACACTCCAGCATCCGGCCAACGTTGGCATTCTGGGTTTCGATTCACATTCAAAGCTATGGAAGACCAAAGGCAAGAAGACGGCGGATCTACGGGGCGCGGGGAGACTATAGTCTTGCGCGAAGAAGGAAAATGTAAGACGTCTATGGCAACGGCCCCAATTCCATCGAATTCTAGACTCTGATAATCGTTCCCCTTTGTAGTAGTCGCAATAGCGTCCACCGATGGCATCCCCCTCTGCCGCCTTTTTATGCTGCTGCTGATGATTCTCAGTGATAATGATGATGAGAATCACTTCAGAGGACAGAACCCTATTTACATCCCTAAAGGCACAGGGCAGCTCGTGGAGGAGGAACGACCGAAGACCTCTCCAGACGGAGGGGCAATCTTGAGAAATCGGTGCCGTAAAGTTATAAAACGGAGCAAATTGAACTGAGACATTTTCGACGCGCGAAAAGTAAGAATGAATGCACTTCCCGCGCCCGCGGCTAATGGGGCGGGGTCCGCAGGTTCCATGGGGTTCCACTGGGAACGCAAGGGGCGCTTTACTGTTGATTTTAAGACGATAGACCGTGAAATTGCCAAGTGAGAAATTCTCATTTTATGCATGGCAGCCGGGATGAGAGCGCGCGTTAATTTTTCGTGAATTTGATTGGGACCCGAGCAATAAATGAGGGCTATAATTATTTCTTAATTACTTATTCCTAAGGGATAGTCTTTGATGGAAAGGATAAGTGTCAGTTAGTTAATCCAACATTTAAGAGTTTCATTAAAAAATTAATTCCGCATAATTCACGTGCATCCAGAGGTTTCATTTCAATCAATTGCGGTAATGTTGAAATTTTCTGAATTACATTGAATTTAGCCCACGTTCCAAGTGAATGAGCAATTTGCAATAATTGAATGAAGTTTTGTAGGAAATCTAGTCAAATTATGCGAGGTTCAATTCAATGTCGACAATGAAACGCCTTCACAACCATTTTCAAAATCAGACACATTTTGCCGCTATGTTTATCAAGGCCATTTGTTACCACCACGCAAGTTGATTAAGCGAAGAGATATGCGAGAGAAATTAAATTTGTATGACTACGTGGGTCTGCAGATTGATTAACACTGCTATATTACATTAAAGTATATAACAAGTCTCCTTTTTAATTGAATAAATTAATTAAAATTAATTCTAATTAAGACTTAACCACATTTAGGTGCAAAATTTTTCACCAAAGAACAAATGTTGTTGGGAAAATGGGAAAATTTTTGTAATTCTTAGCATATTAAAAGATCTGTTTAATATTAAAAAATTGTATTAGATTTATTCTTACCGCGACCAAATATCGGGTATACTGAAAATTGCCCACTTACCTGAAAAGAAGAAACAAATGTTAGTAATTTTTTTTAAAGTTTTTAAAAAGAACGAGGCAGAATATTTTTAAATCGATAGTGTATTTAGGAATATACCCATTAATTTCAAAATCTCAGTATATTTTTACGATTGATGTTTATTTAACTTCATAATTTCGAAATCACGTAGAATCGAATCGTTCGCACTAGACCGAAATAATTTTATTTGGCATGAATTCTGGATTCACATAAGCATGTTATTAAATGATTTGATTTGATAGACGCAAAATCTAAGAAACGCATTCTTATGGTGTACAAAAAAACTACAAAGTCTCACATATTAAATGGTTTAGGAGGAAGGATTATAGGTACGTATTTTGGTACATACTTATAGTAAAACTTTGCCACATATAAACGAGTATACTATAGCATACATAAAAAGGAATTCTTCTCGGACATTAACTCACACATTCAAAATAAGTAGACATGATCTAATCATTATAAATCCATGTGGATAAAAATATCTGGGACAGTATCCTTAAGCCACTTTCGCCTTCTTGAAAGGATACCGATCATCAAATGGAACTTCTATGAAAGTTTTCAAACCAATTCGGAATAAAATCCATCCACTGACAAAGTATGACATAATTTGAAAGGAAACACAATAAGAAAACTTTAGAACTGGAAAAAAAATCCAGACCCAGATTCCACTCAAAAAGGGAACTGTGCGGTGGAAAGTATCCACCCACATCGGAGACCTATCCCAGGAACGATGAATTGATATGATCCGGCGGAAAGTATTCAAATTCCTTTTGAGAGTGTGCTTTTAAAACTGAACACGATGACGTACTTATGGATATCCACCACATCCATACGGGAGGGTTGCTGTAATTTGAAAGGTTAGGTTTTGCATCCAGTGGGCTTTTGCATTAGGAGCGCGGAAAGCGGCAATCCCACAAGAACATTTCCGAAAGCCGGTTTCATTATTGCTCTAGATGCACAGCATCCGCGATATGAGTAAAAAGTTATTTCATATTTTCATATAATGCCACCGCAGTCCCCGCGGGGTACAGGCATAAATCTAAATTGAAAAACTCCAAGTTTTTCATTGTACTCGAAGTGGTGCTCGTCACAATTCAGTCATGTGTGCGGACTGGTTTGTTTTGCAGGGTTCTTATCGCGTTCATTATTTCAACATTTTATAGAGATATGGAAAATTGAAAACTCAATTGTGACTGCATTTCAGATTCTGAGAATCACTTCATGAGTGCAATATTTAAATTGCTAGCCGATCACAATGGTAACCACTCTCAACGATATACACAAAATTTTATAGAATTTGCAAGCTAACAAAATTAAAGTTAAAAACTTTATCTTGAAGGAAATTTAATTTAAACAAATGTTTTCACGGATTAGGTACACTTGTGTAATTTGCTTTGAATTTAACTGGAGTAGAGTCACAAAATCCGAAATTCTATTCCTTCTAGAAGATAATTAATGAAGTTTCATTGTGCTAAAGACGAAACACTGTTCTTGGCTCACGGGAAGAGTGAAACATATCTCCTACAAAATTTGCCTTGTATAACAACTCAAACTTCTTGCTGTACAAGTTTTGGCTTGAAATCAGTTTTACTAACAAAAAGTAATGATACTTTACATAGGTAGAATAACGAAAAAGATAATGGAGATAAGACAAATTTTCTTATAAATTCGTTTACTACAACCAAAAGTTAAAAATATGCCTACATTTCTACATTTCCTCACTTTTTGTGAAATTTTTTTAAACTAGACAACGTTTTTACCATTATTAATTTACTTTTATTTAATGACTGCCTGACTAAATTAGGGCACTTAAATTTCTTAATTTGTCGGGGGTAACTAAAATAATCACTGACCTGAAATTCTAAATTTAAACTTCAATTTTACTTGTAGAAAGTTCACTAGTTGTAGGGAATCTTCAATTTATGCTAGTGTATTATTGATTTTTCAGTATTACAATTGAAGTTATTGTCATTAATTTGGCAACTATGGAAGTATTTTCTTAATCATTTAGAAAAAATACATTTTTAAAAGGAAATTAATACACAAATAAAATTGTAAATACTTGCATACAAACAAATAATAAAAAAATCTGGTGATAAAAGTTCTTGGGCTGACTAGGACGTGTTACAAAATTTCACCTTTTCATCTGTGAAAGTAATTTATGGTGACAAATCGGCAAAGAAACAAAGTTTTACGATTTTTTTCTTTTATATGTACGATTATTCTCAATAAAACTGTACAAAATTCGTCAAATTGACATAAAAAACCGGAAAAGAAACAAAATGATTAAGTGCTATATTTTGTAAAGCTAAAGACGACAATCGAATTTGAATCAATCGCCCTTACCACGTTCCGTAGATGCCATGAATTTAATAGAGTTGCAAAAATTTCCAATTTGCCTCTACCCATACTTTTGGTAATTGAATAGAAGCAGAATCCAAACCCCTCGAAACCGAAGAAGTAAACGCACATTTAATAGAGTTTCAAGAGTGGCTCTTTCATAAAAGAAGAACATCATCGGGGTAAGCTCTTACTCCTTTTAGGGAACTAACAGAAAAAAAAATCTTTTTTGACAAGCGAATCAATCTTCTGGCTTGAAGCCCAGCTCTCGGAGCCATTCATCAACAGCGAATTACTGTTTTGTAGCTTTTAACAAAGCAATAAATCAAACGTTTTGATACACTGATCCGTGCCGAATGGATCGGAATTCACACCTCGTCTCGTTTCGGAAATATGTTAACACTCCTTCTGTTCCTTGAAAACGGGTGACGGAGGGCGACGATCTCATTTGTCACCAATAACTCTTAAAGCAGCCACTCAAGATATCGCCGCCAGCGTCTTACGTGGGTAGATGACAACAACTAGGAGCAGTACAACAGGACACACCTAATTTGTGCTCATTTTGAGGTGATCGCGAACGGAGCCCGATACGGAAAAAATACGATGCGAAGATACGACACGAACGCCTTCATCATCATATCATTGCTCCTGACAAAGTTATAGGAGTACAAAAAGAGAATGTGATAAACGGTTTATTGATACGTTCCCGAAGGAGTATCAATCACTATCCCAGTGCCTTGGCAAGGCAGCGGGGATTTTGCTGCAGTGGGAATAACCAGCAACAAAGTCGTATCTCTAACACTTGAAAGTATATCAAGAATACGCTACTCCCTAAGACTCATTCCTTGAAGTTCCTTCAGTTGGTTGAGAAGAGGTTTGCCGTCGAAGGAAGGAAGAGGCGACGGAAAATGTGAATTTTATTGGGTGGCACTTCTATACAAATATTGGGTACCATCACCGCGGAATCTGATAGAGCCATAAATCAGGGTATAAACTCAATGATGCTCCGCACGAAAGAACGATTGGTGCTTAAGTGATATTGGCGTTTTATTGTCAGGTCATTTTGCATGAATACTTCTTCGAGGCGATGAATACCTTCAATGCCATTAGCCCTTTCCTTTCTTCTTTTTTTTTTCGTCTCGTGCTCGAGAGTACCTTCCCAATGCAAAGTACCGTCGGAGAAACACTGAGTTATGGGAAAAATATTCATTCAGGATATGTGCGCACTTTAGAGGGGGATCACAAATGTATGGGGTTATTTACATTGTTGGAATCACCTTCGCCTTTGAGATGGATCTCGATGAAAGGAAGTGGCACATTACGAGTATTACCCATAATTTTCTTATAAAAAGAGTAGACATAACACACAAAACTGAGCAGACTTTCACTTCGTACAGAATGATATTTCCAGGATAGGATTTCGTAGTTTCTAATTACATTTGACAAATTATTCCAAAATTCTCTTAGTCTCATTACTATTTATGATGAAATTATGTTTTATCTTAAGTATTCTAACGAGTTACGGAAAATGACAAAATGACAAATTGTCTTTTTATTAAATCTTATTAAAAATCAAAATTACGGGTAAATGAAACCGCAGTTCACTAACCCACTGTTGACAAGGGATTGTTATAATTATAAATTATTCATTTCTCCAGGGTTTAAGTGTAATAACCTTTTCTGACCCCTTTAAATTATTCGAAACCTTTTTGTTTTGGAAAGCAAAGGCACTTTTTTGGGGGAAATAAGACATCTAAAGTATTTAAAACCTATTTAAAAGAAAGTACTGAAAATAAGCACTTATTTTCTGAAGTTTTTTACCTGTCGTTGTATGTTAAAAAAAATAAAAAATAAACTCAGGAATGTCGTTTATAAAATAAAGTATTTTAGGTATGTATGGACAAAATTATACCTGTAAGATTACTGACACCAAATAAATTGCATAGCATGTCATGGTCGTGCTGAATGGCTTTATTAATGGAGTTCCAAGTGAGCAAAACACCAAAGCAGTCTTAGGGACTTTACCAATTAGGAGATTTACAGTGCACCCGAACTGAGTACTCAGTCCAACCTGTTTCCCCCAACGCATTTAGCAAACTCGCTAATAATTAATGCAGTTCTCACTCTACCTGGGCATTGGACGACCTCTATCGTGTTCAGAATGGGATCCATCAGCTCCACCGGGCGATCCCAATTAGAGCTACAAATTAAGCACTTCCACTTGTTATCAAATTCCAGGACTGACGTTTTAGGTGACAACAAATTCTGGATATCCTACTTAAAAAGCCCGGAAGTCCTGTCACCAATTCGGACCTGGATCAGGGCAAACCGTATCTGGGTTTCCGCATAGGAAAGCTGAGTGTGTCAACGCCTGCAGCTGCACTTCCGGCGGCCAGGTGTACTATCGGACACGAATAAAATGCTGTTTTGATAACACGATAAGGTTTGTTCAACGGCGACAGGGCTGTAACAGGGGATGTGGTGGGGATTTTCGCGCATCGAACCACGAACGGCCGCAATGTAGATATGCTACACCTACTTCTACGTAAAGGGCACCACGGTAAACATTATAACTACTACCTGGCTGGCTGGCAGTTTGCATTGGGTAATGAATTTTAATTTTGTAATTAAGGGCAAACCCTGCTCTAGTGAGCCAGGATGTTTTGAAATTGCGAAGCCCTGCCTGTGTTTACCAATAAAATTGGATTTTTTTTTTTTTTGATAAAAGGTTTTCCAATTCTGACCGCCATCTACAATTTTGCATGTAATTCCCTTGTAGTTGAGTGAGGGTGTTAATGGACACATTCAACTACTTTATGTAAAGGGGAGCTTATCGAGCAAGTCCCGGGAAGTGGCTAATCTACTTAGAAATCTTTTGTACTTTTCTTTTATTATTTTTTTTTCTTGTAAAAAAAGGAAGCAAGATGATAAAAAAATTGGGGACTTACCGAAAAAGCTTTAAGGAAGACTAAGCACTGTATAATCCCTTCCATGGTATCACCAGTAAGGCAAAATGTTCCGGTCAAATGACGTCCCTTCCTGCCCACGGCCGAGGCGAGAGAAGCGTGCACGAGAGCCCTTTGCTGTCCTTTAGCGCCAGGTAGAGCGGGCGGCAGCGGTGCCGCTCTCATCAGCCTTTCTAGAGAGTCCATAGTGGCATTGGTGTTTCTAGCTCCATTAATTCGAAGGTGTCCGGACTACAATAGTCACTATTAAACGCTTCGCACATTTTCCTTTCTTTAAGTCTTTCTGTTCGTGCCTTAAAGTTTCCGTCTTTCAACTACTGTAACAGCGACATCGCGTGTTTTTCGGGAATATTTCTTACGAGGGCAAGAAAGTTTCACAAAATCTTACAATAGGACTATACACCGAACAGTCACATCCTTACATGGTTTTAACGTTTAATTTTAATTTCAAGTAACACTGCTTTGCACCCACCCCGTAACCGAGGGATACGTGCTCTTCGTAACCCGACCCTGGACATGCAAGAAACTAGACCGGGGGAAACTAATTGTTCGGGAGCACGTGGGACCGTGCACAGGGGAACATGGTCTACATGGAACTGCTTTTCTAGAATCGAACTATGTGACTCCCCCAAAAGTCCGAAGCAAAATAGTAGCCTTAGAGGGTCCCTACTTTTTCCATTTGTTTCGTTCGCTTTTTTTTACTTGCATAATCATTTTTTTTGTTTTATTCTATAAGTTCATTTTATTTCACCTCATTTAGTTTTTTTTTATATTTTATTCGTCTTAGAAGAGTTGGGCTGCCTGCTGCGGTAGAAAGTACACAAAAATGTGAGAAAAACAAACAAAATTAGGAAAAATGGGAGTTTTCAAAAGCAGCAAAAAAATGGAAAGTATTTCACCCACTGATTTTAAGGTTTCTTTTGCTTTATTTCACTTGCTATTTTACAAAAAGGCCATTACTTTTCAGGGGGGAGTTGAAGGGATTGCGAATTTTTGTTCGGTTTCCTTTAGCCGAGAGGTTGCAATTTCCCTTGAATTTTTTTCTTTTTTTATTCTTTTTCTCATCTCTCTCTCTAGAAATTCCTTTTGTTCTGATTAAATTCTCTAGCACTGACGTTGTGAAAAAGATTTTAATTGTTTTCCTGCTGTACTCTGGCTTCAAGGTTTCGGGGGTGGGAATAACAACAAGTGATACCCTTCGTCGTCTCAGTGCGATTACAAAAAAAAAAGAAAATAAATAAATAATTGAAAGTGTAACGTGGGATTTCTTCGGGATTTTGTAAATGTTACCTGCTTTAAAACGCGATGATAAGATTTGGATTTATTTGCCTTTTGCTAAGTATTTATTTTGAAATTTATTGAAGGTTTCATGGTATTATATTTTTTTTTAAAACAGAGAAATGTTTCTGCTAGAAAATAAGTACAAAATACCTTAACGAAGATTGAAAAGTTTGAAAAAAGCGTATATCCATAAAGTGAGAAGCTTGTTGCAAAAAGCAAAGTATTTTTTTATTAAAAATAAAAGCATATAAAGTAGCTTTTCGAAGCGACATCAACTGAAGAAAGTGTAGTTAACAGGAGGAATAATTAAATGTACCCACCTGATTCTCATGGTTATAAAATTTAACTTGATTTCTTATTTATTTTACTCTTCGCTGCATACAAATTAAAATTATTAAAGCTAATGTACAAGAAAGAAACTTATTTTAATTCAAGCTTTAGGTGTTATCATATTTTCTTAAAGATAGTATAAAAATACTTTCGAAATAAATACAAAACACTACAGAAAAAGTTGCGCACGTTATGAAGTACTATATTTACTTTTCGTTTTTAGAACAAAGCTTTATAGGGCACAGTAGTGTCATGTTAAATTATAAATTCATATATTAAAGAAATTGAAAAGACAAGACACGATGGATATAATAAGAATCTTTCGAAAGTAAAGCCTGAAACGCCTATTCTGGTACACGCCCTCAGAATGGCAAAAGGTACTTGCACTGTATAATCTTACTAGTCAATTTGAAGTTACGATATCAACGATATTTCAGTTAAATTTTTAAATCAATTCCTCCTAGATAAAATTCTATAAACGTTTTTTTTTCAATCTTCTATGTAATTGTATCTAAACTTTCTCGATAAGATTCAATAATGAAAAAAACTAGGATAACGCTCATTCACTGTAAAAGTTTCGTTGTATTTTGAAAATTTTTCAATTTTTCCGTCTACCAAAATTAAATCTCATCAGGGCATGCCCAACTGCATCGATGGCTAATTTGATTTGCAAACAATTTAGGGCCACTTTGTAAGCAAAATGAAAATCATGCACAACATTGAGATTTTTCTCCCTAAGAATTCATCAAAAGAATTCTTCTTCAAACAAAAAAAGGGAATTCAATTGGGAACTATTCTCCTTCATTGAAACTTTACGGAGAATTATCGGAACCAAACCGGGTCCATCCACAAATATGTTAATTTCTGATTCTGGAGAACTTGGTCCCGTAGCATTAGGATACCTCAAACCGAGGATGCTATCAAAGGTTTACCCATTTCTACTTTGTCCAGAGATTCCCAAGGGATTCTTCTTTTTAGGGATCCATTTGCACCGGAAGAGCATTCAGAGGCATCTCATTGAAACTTTATCCTGTCTATGCAGCAGCGCTTTGGATTCATCATGGGAATCAGGAAAACAGAGGACTGGACAAATTATTCAATTTCGAATCAAGGGAATGTATTGCATGTTTGCACCCCTACCCGTCGGTTCCCTGATTGGATTCAGTCGAGGTAGTTGTTACCTTCCCAATCAAATCACTGAAAATGTCATATGCAACAACTACCTGCAATAATACTTACAGCGAAGATGGAATTCCTCATTGATACGCACGTACAGGTAGGAACAACAAAATTCATTGTGACGTCAATTGTGCACTTTTTGAAAGGAATTTAATTTTATCTCAGACCAGGTCAGTTACTGATGGGAATAGGGTGGTGGACCCGGTTATTTGTCCGATGACATTAAAAATGAGTCTTGAGAATTGAGTTTTGGATTATGTCGTGCGATCTTGAGAAATCTTATTGGTCTCACAGAAGAATGGTCCATAGACAGAATTCAGTCCTTTTAATGCTGACGCTGACTGCGACAGGTCGAGAAGAAATAATTTCATTTAAGGAAAGATCCTTGAGGTTGAAGAAAATATCCACAGAAATTTAATCGAATGAAATACTGAGAAGTGAATTGTAAGATAAAAGAGGCTTAAGGAACGTTTTATGAAATTAAATCATGGTCTCTCTCTACGTCCTTTTGAGTCACATGCCCACTCTAGAATTTTGATGTCAAACTCAAGTCGATGTTAAATAATTTCACCAGAATTTTGACATCTTTTAACCAGAAAATGTATTCTAATTGAATTTCTAGCAATTACAAATTGTTCTTTTATATAAAATTTTTTTTTATTATTATATCTTTACTTTATTGAAATGACAATCCTGCAGGTCTTTAAATTCCCTACAAATCACGCAATAATTCGCGATTAAACTGTCAAGCCATCGAAAACCCAAAAATATTACCTTGTATATAAAAATGAGTCGTAAAAGTAAAGAAAATATCTTTTCTTCACAGGGTTCTTCAGTAAAAGCTATAAAATTCTGGGGTCATTGACTTTATCGGTTGACTTGCAGTCATAAAGTCGCGCCAAATGAAACGATGAATTCTTTTTTCACCGAAAATGAAAATCGAAGGAAAACGCACTATAGTTACAGCACCACGGCGTCGTTTGCGAAGAAATATTTTCAATTTTGTGCACGTCATGATTCAGTATTTATTGCCTCTTGCGGGAAAAGACGTTAAAAGGCTTTCAATTGTTCGTTTTCAATAAATTAAAAGTTGCCCTGGTAAGGACCACGCTTATTTAGGAGAGCTCGAAAGAAGTAACCTAGCAAGGAGCATACAAAGGTAAATAAAACATTCTTGGCACCCTCAATGACTTACCTACCTCTTACCGTCCCAGCGGAGCCATAGAGAATGTCTTTAAGAAGGAAGTGTTACTTTAGATGTATACGCAGAGTAAACAGCAGTACACCTGACGCACCTACCTCATTATTCGAATCCTTTTAATAAGGTGACGCTAAGATTCTCCTTGTATATTTTCTTATATATGTAAAATAAGAAGAGAAGAAATAAGAAAGGCGTAAGAATGTATAGGGAAAAAAATGTTTATCCTTGTCAGAGATTTCTTGGAACTCGATTTATAAAAAGGTTCTCAGGTGGATTTGAGGGGGGGGGAGGCAGAAATATGTCATTAGGACAAAGAAAGTTGATTGGGACATGTTACCAATTTTCTTGTGTATACAAAAATAAATTAAACTTACTTTATTATCAAAAACAAGAGTTTACTTCGTAAAAATGTCTTGAATTCGAATGTTCCTTCATTCAACATAATAAACCATACTTCAGTGCAAATTGGAATTTCATTACGATTTATTATTTATAATAAGAACATTGTTTAATTGGAACGTTATCGTGACACACATTTCCTGTTTAAGAAGACGCGAAAATAAAATAAAAAAAGGGATTTGGTGGTTTCACTATATCAAGGGTAATTCATTCCTATTCATGCCTATACTTTTCGCTTTATTCTAACTCTAGGCTGTCTAGGAAAACTTTTTAAAAAAATTACTGTATATTTGCATAAAGTAGATCAAATTAAAAAATAAGAATTATGAAAAATTATAGAGGTAATTGCTCAAAATATTTCGAAGTTATATAAGGATATTCATTTACCACTTATTCGATTGTACTAAGTCATTCGTCAATTTGCAACATAATGCATTATATGAGTTATAGAGATGTATTTTCTCCAGACTAAATTATTACCAAAATTATATTAAACTAATGAGCATCTTTTAAGTTTATATAATTCTATAGAAATCTTGCAACCCCTCAAAGGCAAAGTTATCTCCTATTCAGGAGTGGATGAAAGGGGATACTCATATAACCCAAAATCATTCACTTTACCTTTCGAACCTCCATTTTAGTGAACACCATGAACCGACAATTGCACAATTACGCGCTTTTCACACCGCCCCAAATCAAATCAGATGAATTTCTTCCAAATTCTCACTGATGCTGAACACTTTCTTCGCACTATCACTGCAGGCGGATTCGTCGTCTTCGTCACAGGAATCTGTATCTTCGGAACTGCTCGATGTTGAGCCTGGCGATTGGAAGGTATCCCGGACTAAAATGGTGCGTCTATCTTCTATCGGTAGCGTCACCTTTTCAATCGGAAAAATTCGATTATCTGACGAAAATTTCGGAAGAAGATTTAGTGAGCTCTTCGATTCATTGTCAGACACCCCTGGATGGAAGTGTCTTTGAAGAGATGGCTGCTGTTTTTGCTGGTCACGGAGATTTTCTTGATTCTGGTCCAGTGAATGCTGCTGCTGTTGTTCCTGTTGTTGGTGAGATGGATTCGATTGTGGACTATGTACACATCCTTGAAGGAAATCTAAAGCTTCGTATAGTACAAAACATAGTCCTAGGACAATAAATGTCTCCATCGTAGGGTATCAACAAGCATTGCGTTTTTATTTTAACAATATTTTTCAGGATGTTTTGCTTCACTCGAATCTTCTTTATATTTCTTTTATCCGCTTAGTAAAATCTACACGAAATGAGATTTGTTATAGCCATACGATTTATATTTTGTTAGATATTTCGAAGGGAAGTATTTCTGATCTCATATCAATCAAAATGGTAAACAATGAGAGGTGGTGATGTAAATAGAAATTTTTATTTAATAAATACAAAAAGACACATCATATCTTCGATCGATATAAAAGTATAGTGTTTTTTACCGCAATCTCAAAGTTTTTTATTGTTGCAGGGATAATGGAAAAAGTTTAGTTCAATGAATAGCATTACTTTAACTTAAAAATAGTACAGATTATTAGAATATTGTTTCCCAATGTAGATCTATAATAGAAATCAGAAATAAGAGGATATTTCTTTCGAAAGTCCTTACACAATTTTTGTAAATTTGAAGGCATTTAATACTCTTATAAAAATGTCACACTAAACGTAAAATTAAAAATCCAAGATATCTCTAGCAAAAAGGCCATTATCAATCAGACCATAGGGAGAAATGCCCAGGAAACTCTAAATATTTTGTTATAAATTTTCAACTTTTTACTTATAACACTCGGTAAAAGTGTAAAACAAAAACCCGAAACTTTCAAGTTTTTCAAATTTTATAACCTTCGCAAAATTACATTTTTATATCGGTGACCAGGTGTAAACAGTACAGTAAAACGTAAAACGAGTCTACATCAAAGGTGTAAAAGCGGTAGTAAAAAACTTTACTACTTTATAAAATTCATGTAGCATATAAAACGAAAAAATGTTTATTCTTTTTACCTGATAAAGACGTCAAATCGTCCTTAGTGTAAATGACAGATAAAACGTGTACTTCTCGTGGCCGGTTTGCGACACAGTAAAACGTTTTAAGAATGTGCGCAATTAAATTAAAACCATGGGCTTAAATGGCGAAACTTTTTTACCTTTGTTACCTCTTGCAGTAAAACAGCTATTGAATGACAGAGTGCAGCGGGTAAACTTTGCTAGATAGAGTGCATTGTTGTTCGAAACCTAATTCTCACTAGAAACGACACGGGATTAACACGATATCGCAAAGAAATCCTGTTTATTGATACTACAAAGTTTTGATGTGCTATAAAACAGGTTTTATCTGCAGGCTTTTACCCTAGGTAAATTGGGGTAAATATCTGTGGCATTAAACTACACTTGCCAACTGCTTCAGTCCCCCGGGAACCCATTCGCTCCCACTTAAATCATTTAGTCAGCCCAGATAATTATCCTTTTAGGAAGAAACTCCGTCAGGTACTGTCTGCTCAGGAGCGTTCTCACCTAAAGGGCTGATGACAAAAAGTAGGTTGCGTTCAGCGCTCCAATTGTGGGAGCGTATTCATTACGTTTTTTCTAAATATGAATATTCGACAGAAAAGACGCTCTCATTAAAAAAAACGTCCCGCTGACTACTCCAAATTACTGAACATTTCGACTTCATTCATCACAGCAATTTTCCCACGTTTTTGCACCCATTCACCTGGCGGAGAGTAACCCAATTTCTTTGCAACATTATGTGAATTCACCTGCCGTCGCGTGTCCTACCTTCTGATAACTACCGTTGTCAGGAGGCCAGGGGAAAACCTGGCAATGTGTGCGAAAAGCATATGTTGAAATTCTTGGCAACCTGATATGTGGGGAACGGGGGCGTTCCGGTCCTTGCTTTGTCTGAAAAACACACCGGATGGCTTACACCAGATCCTTTTGGATGAATGATAAAAGCCTTTGTTAGCACTGCGAAGCATAGTCCCGTTTCCTCCACTCCCTCGGCGCCCGTAACTCAAAGTTCCACATATGTAGCTCGAGGAGGAATCAATGTGTGACACATTTCCCTGTTCGTTTCTAGCTACATGTCTTACGTCGCATGCCCTAGATTACCCCTAATCCTAAATAATTGAAATTTTATTCCTGGCCAGGAAAGAATATGCCAGAATCTCGTGAGATCCCTCTGTTTACCCGACTGGATATTGCCACTGCTTTTTGGGATAACGTCAGCAACAGTCACTAATTGGACAAGTCGTTATTAGCTTTCCTTTATATTTAATACACCTCCAAGTTTATCCCAAAATCTCGGAACACTATGATCGTTCTGTATTTAGCTAGAAGACACATGTGTTACCCCTTAGGGGGC
The DNA here is from genome assembly GCA_001932985.1 of Proctacanthus coquilletti. NCBI lineage: Eukaryota > Metazoa > Arthropoda > Insecta > Diptera > Asilidae > Proctacanthus > Proctacanthus coquilletti. Next base: position 121,475 of record MNCL01000106.1, on the reverse strand, counting down.
AAGAATGAGTTTAATAATTAAAGACTAGACTAGGGATAAGGATGAAAATGAAGAATTCTTTCGATTTCTCTTGCTTTGTTTTATTGTTTTTGTAATATTATAGTAACTCATTTAGTGCTAGAATCTAGGACAGGTTAGTAACTCTAGGATACGGTTAGTCTACTGGACTTAAAATAATTATATTTATTTATAGAAAATCTGCTAAAAGTATTTTATTTTAAAATTCGAATTAAATTTCAACATACTTCGTATTTGATAATGAAATAGAAGCGAAATGAGACCTACAGATTTCCAGTTGGCCACCGTCGACGTCATTTTCTGTATTTGCTAAGAACTAGGAAATTAAACGTGACTAATTAAGTTTTCTCTACTAATTCTAGTAGTATTCTGCTTCTGTAATGTTTGGCTACGTCACCACGTTCTTGAGAGATATAGAAAATATTGTCGGTGGCCAGCCGAAGGTTCATAGTTCAGCCCGCTTTAATTTAAATTAACTTGTTGTGACTGCGATAACTGCACTGGCTATTACTACTATTATTACTATTCAGTATCTAGATGTTCGTCATAGTTTTTAATTCAATTAATATTCACCAAATCGAATTGATAATTTGTTTTGTTTTTATCTTATAAGTAAGTATACGTGCTCGGAATTGTTAACAGAAACATCCCTATAAAAATTTCGATGAATTTATATAAAAACAAAAAAAAACAGAAGCAAAGTTTATTACTCGCAGAGACAGACTACACGTTTCGTGTTGTTTGGATACAACGAGGTCCCAACTGCCTGAAAGGCCTAACCCAAAAATATTTCTGATATTTTAATGGGAACTTGGAAAATCGCCTTGAGACGGTTGGTGATCTACTTTAGCCCGAAATCGAAATTTGGTACAAAGTTTTCCATGAATTTCAAGAAGCGCAAAGTCCTCGGAGGAATTGCTAATTAAGTTCACATTTATTAGGAGCAAATACTTCATCAGGAACCCGCAGCTGAATTTCTTCGGCGCGTTATGATTTTTCTTTTTATATTCTGAGCGAAATTCTTTTCGATTCTCGAGTAATTAACTGTTTGTTGCTAAACTTTCTCGAGCCTCGAGGGAATATTTACAGAGCGGTCGCAGAGCATCGCTTCCCAGAAGAATTAGTAGAAGCAGCACAAGTAAGATTCCTTGAGATGGTTATGGTCATTAGCCCAAAAGCAGGCAATAGAGCCGTACCCGTGTTTCCTGATGATTCCCAATTATTGTTCCCGCCGAAATGAAGTTGACGTGGAATGCAATTAGAAAAGTTTTTGACTCTTGGATAGCTCAAACAGCCAAGCCAAATCAGTCAATTGCCGGCTACTGGCCGTCCGCCACAGAATGCCGTAGGGTTCTTGCTGGTGGCCTTGCTTGCTTAGCTGCTTGTTTTTCTGTTTGAATAGTTGCAAACGAGTTTACTTGTGCGGCCAATCGGCCGCTGACGATCCAGATAACCGCAGTTAATGAACTTGTTTAAATTCATTTCGATTTATCCACCAGCTAGCTAACCCTGGGAGCCCAGTTGAATAGAATTTAATGACAACCAGATATCAGTCGTAAATTAAATGCGTATAATCGTTCCGGCGATCAGAAAACCGGGTTGTTATTACCTTCATGGACTGATTGTTTATGGACGGCTTTGAGCCATGTCCGGCTAATCCCTCAGCACATACCCGACTTTATCCCCTCGCTACTAAATAGGGAAAAACTGAACGATGGAAGCCCGGCACATCAACTTCATTTTCTAGGTAGGTTTGCGATTACCGCCATTGATTAGAACAGAGCTCTTTCATCATCAAGAGTTCTCTGTTTAGCAACGCATGTTCCAACCTCCCCGCATTTATGGTTCATTAGATCTGCTTACGGTCACATACCCGGCTCCAGGTGGTTTTGCAAACTAAATGGATTTATCGGCTTTTGAGCATCTTTCTTGTAAACTCCTCATGCAAAATATTATTACGGCAGGATTCATTTTCGCGAGAATTTCAACAACAACATAAGCGTGCCTTATGTGCGATGTGTGATAATTAAATTTAAAATCGATTTTTAAAAAGAACGAAGATCCTCATGTTGGAAAAGTTGTATTCTGCTGTCCTGATTCCACAGGCTTTTATATATGTATATATTTTTTTTATGGACGAAGGGATTTTTTGCATCGTTTCGTATTTCATTTGTTTTCCGCGATGGACTGATTATCCGGTATTAAGCCAGATACAAGGCCTTATGCGGCATACTTCCCTATTAGGGTAACCTACTTTATGTGATAATGGGAAAACACACCAATCAGAAGGAGGGCAGCGCTTAATAGAAATTAAAATGGGTCAATTTCGTAGAAAATTTGAAAATATGTAATGCTGCTATAGGGAGACATGAGATTATCTGTACTATTAAATAACAATATAAAAATTAAAAAAGGTTTATTTACTAACCCTTCAAGAAGGAATTTTAGTATAGCTAGCACAAAATCGTACATATCGTATATACTCTCATAACATGTCCACAAAAATTAACTATTTTTAATCTGAAAATATCGCCAGTTTTCCAAATAAAACAAATTAAACGATTAAGTAGAAATTGTTTTCTTATTTCCTACTTAAACCTTTTCAAAACTTCTTAATTACAAAAATGAGATTAATTAAATTCGATAAATTGAATATGAGATTTTAGTTCAATGTTGAATGACTTAGTTTTTGTTAGTTGAAAATTAATTTCCAAAAAGTAAAACGTTTAAACTTTAAATAACATAAGTAAAGTGGCAGTAAAATTATGTTCTTCGTTAGCGTTTATATAAAAAAGTACGGTATAGTTAAATCGAGTAATATTTCTACCTACTTCCCTAACATTTTTCATTTTAAAACACAACTTACAGAAATACACGAGTACAGACTTCACACTTTTGGCTTTTTTACAATTACGTTTAAAAAAGCTATGCGCTGCGTTTTCCCGTTTCAATTAAATAAAGAGCAAATAGAAAATTTTAATATTTTTTTAATACCTCAGATTTAACACCACCTGAAGTCAATTTGCTTTTTAATTTATGAAACAAATGAGCAGTAGCTGTCCAACCGAATGAATGCTGAGAATGCAAAATATTTGTATTATATTCAATAAGTTCATAAGCCCATAAAAATATTTATCAGAAAGCGCAGTCCGTATGTAGTTTGCTCTTATCTAGTGTTAAAAATGAGAAAAAATCGAAACAACTAAAATAATTTATAAATGTAGTAAAAATAATCTCATTATTTTCAACTGAATTCGCCAATCGGTAAAAAATAAGGGTATATGTTCTTTAGTGAAGCCTTTGCAGCATTATCTGAAACACCATTCTGGAAGAATCAGTCCGAACATAAACAAACATTGGGTGCTGCAGGTTATGTTGAGATCTTTAACCCTTCCTTTAGTCCATTTATGATTCGAAAAGTAAACCAAGGTCACTGGCGATGTTATTCCCTCTCCAAAATACGTACATGCTAACCTTCGGCAAAACACAGCATAAAATTTAATTGAAAATCAATGTTGAAGAACAGAATATCTGCAAGCTATTATTCATCCGGATCCAATCCCGTGTCCACACACATACTACAGTACACATAGTGGAACGTTCAGGTCTATAGCGCATTGTTTTAGTCGGTTTCGGATGAACGCCTACATTTATCGTGTAGATGACTGTAGGGGTTCGGGTTTGACCGTTTAAAGTCTTAAAAAGGCGCCTTACAAGCGTGCAACGAAATCAGGCATACACACTAAGGAAAGTTTCTTTGATCCATTTTATTATTATCCTTATCCTCCAGCCGAAGCTAAGCAGCTAACAAGCACAGTGTAGGAACAAGTAGAAGACTATAACAAGGTGTGTGGGAAGACTTATCTTTAGGTAGGTCTAGTTGGAAATAAATGCCCCAAAACTCTATTCTACAAAATTGGAATTGACAGGCAGACAGACAGTCAACCTTGCTGTGCTGACTTGAAGTTTTTCCATCCTTTCTTACGCGAAATCCCTGAGATTTCTCGGTTCGGCTGGGGTTTGCCCATGTCTGTGTCTACCATCTTTCTCATAGAGCACAGTGGTGGGCCTTCTATCCCTGTCAAACCCGAGCAGGCAATGTGTGACAGAACGAATTTGTCTTTCAAACAACAATACTGAAAACATGTTGTCTTAAGGTAAACAATGAAATTGAGATGGGACTCTGAACGAATGGGCGGGGAAGGTAAATTTAAGTTGATCTTAAGACGCCACACCAGCGCGCCGTCTTGTCGCGGCAAATGAAGAAAACTCTCTTCCAAACGCGTCATTTGTGCGAGAGAAGTGAAAAATACGTGCACGGGGAGCGATCAGGGCGGGCGGACTGTACGTAGAGTGGGTAAGAATGACAAACAGGTTGTTACCTTAGCCAAATTCACTCAACAATTTACCCACCCAGTCATTCCGTCGTCCCTCATATCTCCGGGAATCAGCGAATGCTGGCAACAAAACTCCTTAAATGGTCCAATTACTCAAGAGTTACAATACGAGGGATCTTCAAGGAGACGGGGGCAGCTCTTTAACAAGAGCCGACAAAATTTCGAAGGAGGGACGCACATAATAAGAAAAAGAAAAGGAGCTTTCAATGAGCTTTTCTAGTTTTTCATAGGAATTACTTTACAGTCGCCACCAGTTTCCCTCATTATAGGGAACAGAAATACTTCCAATTGCGGACGAACTTCACTATAATCTCACAAAACTACTCGAACTATTTGACGAACTCACAAAAATGCTGTCTACTGTTGACTGATACAGAGCCGCTAGGTTTTAAACTTCCTAACTATATTTAAAACACATTTGAACACATGTTCAACACCCGATATTGAAGATAACTCGGTATGCGTAACGTTTCCCTAACCCGTCTCCCGAAGGATGCGCGCTTTAGTTAAAATTTAAACGAATGTCCAGGAGGAACTCATAACAAACTCCATACCCTGATAATTAATTTACTTTTAAAACGACACGTAACCACACTATTTGTTAATTTTTCTATAGATCAACGTGTAACCAAATTTAGTTGTGACCATTTCTTTCATATTTAGCATTCTCAGAAGGTATCCACGTACCTACAAACAACATTGGCGAAACCTTTCGACTATTCCGTCCGTACGACGCCCGTATTCAAGTTAGACTGAAAAATTAGGGCTTATCCCTTACACGGAGCAGGAGAAGCTGAATACTATCTCTACCACAAGAGAAGATATCTCCAGAGCTCCAATGTTTGAGCCTCCGGTACGCCATATCTAGATACAGAGATAGATGTCCCATATCTACAACTATACACACATCCGTTCAGATATATCCAGACTGACGAAAAATGAGTTTTTGAGAGTATGTTTCGGTACTGAGGTAGCGAAAAGCACCAACAGTGCTGGTAAAAATAACACCAGCAACACCAACAGCAGCCCCAACAAGCCGGAGCAGAGCCCCAGTAGCCCCAACAGGAGGACCTTCACCACCACCATCGACAACAACACCAACAGCGTCAACACCAAGGAAAGCGACCCGAAACAGGAGCCCCAGCCGAGCATGCCGTCGGCTCCATCTCGTGTCGGGGACGCTGGATGCTGGATTCTCTCCAAGAGCGTAATAGTGATTTATTTTTAGGACAGGCCCAGAACGTAGCTCTAAGGTGCCCCGCACAACTCTGCCAACTCTGCTAACACCGGGATATCTTTACTTCAGAGAACCTTGCGGAATTTTTTAGAAGCATGCACCGGGTTCTCATCTTCAGCTCCTGTCGCCCCACATCGCCTACAACACCGGGCAATCCCGGATTCTGCGCAATTCGTTTGTTTTGATGCTGGGAAAGTAGTTTTTGTAATGGAGCGCCCGTTTGTTTTTACCATCACACCACCAACCATCACGAATTTTCCCTTCAACCATTGCCACGACGTAAAATTCTCAGGCTCCCCCGCCTTTACCTGAGCACCCAATTGCCACGCTCCTTAACAAAAATTCTTAGGACTACTTAAGTCGTTTTAAAGTTCTTACCACTTTCTAAGGCGTGAAATCTACCTTCGCCCATTTTCTCATCTTCTGGATATATAGAACAGAACAGAGCAAGGTCTTTGCTAGAACAATGTCCATAGAGGTTCAAAATCGGTGAAAGGAGGAAAAAAGGCAAGCTATTTAAATTGTTACCTTCTTTTTTGTGAAATTTATAAGAGATTATGATGATAATGTGAAAGAGAAGAATTAAATTAAACTTCTACATTTAATTAAAGAAAAAACAGCAGTTTTCAAGATTTTTGTCGGTTTGTTAGCGATAACGACTGAGAGAATTTCGGTGTAACTTTTATTATTAAACTTATAGGTCAATTTTCTGTTTGTTATATTTCCACTTACGATCCATTGTATGGACTCTAATGGAACTTTGCCTTTTGAATAGTCCATAATGTACTTTAAAATATACTCTAAAATGTCTGCATGTAAACCCCTTCAGGCAGAAAATGCCAGGAAGAACTGTAGGAGTCTGTACCTATGCAACTTATTTCAAAATAATACCAAATTCGCGTGATTTATATGCCCCTTTATTTGTTTGTGTTGTAATTTATTGTAAGAACATACATAAAATTACCTCCTTTATTTTCCTCCTTAAAAAGGAAAAATGACAAAGAAAAAATCATAGCCCAAACTTTCTGAAATTCAAACCCCTATACACAGATTGAAATTACTTTTTCATTCAGATCAGATCTTCACCGGATAACTTTTTTCGACACCCCCAAAAGAAACCTACACAACACACTGAAATAACGAAATTGGAGGTTTTATCTTTAATTTATGATTGCCCCCTATCGCTAGAATCAAATCGAGGGAAAACCATGGCGGTAATTAGTTTTTTTTCTTTTTTCTTGCTTCTTGCTCTCTGCCATTTGCTCTCAGACCCGTTTCATGGATTGGCGAAATTTAATTAGAAATTTCCGAAGGATAAGGCAAGTGTTTTCGACATAATAGCGTGCCACATTTCTTCGTCAATGAATTTGTGGGCAAGGTGATGTCGGATCGAGATGAATGACGCCACTGTAGAGACCTTGGAATGTAACCGATGGTATCTTGAGATTGTATGATATTAAAACAAAAAACAAAAGGCGCAAAAATATAATTTACACCGACAACTCCACCCCCCCTAGCTTATGCAGACTGTGGTACAACATCTAATATATCCGACAATCTAGCGGAATTGATTATCAGATAGAAGCCTTAATTAGGAGCCAATTAGACATTTCCCTGAATGTAGATTAGTTCGGTTTGTTACGAAAATTACAAGACAGTATAGACCAGAGGGGATAGGGGAGCAGTTTCGAAGGTTAGCCATGAAATACAATTACCAATCGTTTTCAGGGATTTTTCAATTTAGCCATAATTTAATCTAGAGACCGCGGTTTATATCTCGAACTGAGATTCGAGCCGATAAGAGTGTAGGAAGTTCGATGATACAACAACAAAATGGGACTAGGGAGGGGAGAGATGAAGAAATGTGGGGGAAAGCATTTAAGTCAAATTGGTCAACTTCGTCGTTTTCGTCACGTTATTAGCGAAGGAACCAATTCCAAATAAGGTTGTTGTGTAGATTTTAGTAGACAGTTTAAACCTTTGGTAGCAATTGTAGCAATTTGAAAACCATAGCGAATAGTAACAGTAATTAATTCGCTGATACTAATTGCAATTGGAATTGAAAAACTCGTATTATGACAATAGAACATAAAACAATTTAAAAATTCTGTGAGTGTATTGTACACTGTAACAATAAAAGATGGTAATAAATTGAATAAATATTTTCAAAAATATTAAAATAAAATAAATAACTTGTTGTGATAAACAATCCAATCCAATCCAATACTACCGTAAGTTCAATATTTTGTCACTTAATTGACTACTAGAAATATTTATCATTCTCCAGAGACATCCAAAATACACAAAATATTGATTTAGAAGCTGAAACCCAATCGAAGTACCAAACTTACGCCTACAAAATAAACCTTCAATAGCAAATGGAAAAAGTCAAAGCTTGTAAAGGCACGCATTCACCAATCCCCCTTCACTTTCATTAGTTCGGTGCCAATGATAAGGTCCTATGTACAAAGTAAAATAAATCAGAATCTATTTCTGTCAGTTAAGATATCTATGACAACGTTTATTTCTACATAAATCCATTGCGTCATTAAACAAATATTAAATAAAATAGCAAAGTTGTTGACAAACGGAAAAGGTGAAATTCGTTACCCCAAAACCACATCAATCACTAAGGGGCGCTGTCCAATAATAGAATTCATGTCTTTCTAGATAAATAGTCCAGGAGAGAGAAGAACTAAGGCTGGTTCTCGTTTCGCATTCTTATTTATTTATTTTTTTTTTTTTACTGATTGCCAGAATAAAATGAAAACGTCGCCATCCACTAAATCTAGGATTACCTGAGTCGAAAACCTCTATCCAGGTATCGCATATCAGTTTATCTTTCCAGAATATCCCTGTTGAGAAGAAAGCTCGATATTTTATTAGAGAGCCTTCAGGGGTTAATACATACATTTTTGTTTTGTCGAGTTCCTCTTGCCGACTTATGGAAAAATATCGAGAAAAGGCTTCAGAAACGAAATTGTATTATGAAAAAGGATGAAAGACTAGAACCAGTTTTGCATACTTATTGTTAAAAAAAAAAAACATAAAAATGTTGTTTAATATTAAATTTAGTTTTGTTATCAGAAAAGTTACGATTACACCTAAAACAGACCTTTAATTTTTCACCTTGTTTAAATTTAAATCTCTAACTATAAGCAGCCACGCTTGCCTTTTTATACACCTATCATCATTTAATTTTAATATTTAATTAAGACAACTAATTACACACAGAAGACCTGTACTTACGATTTTTTTTCTGATATTAAAAGGAAAATACTCTATCATGTTCGTAAAATTACGATCATAGTAATAAAACAGTGATATTCATTTTAATTCATATCATTCTTATTGGAAATCTTGGCGTGTACCTTAAAACCATTGGTATAATGTTTCATGCTGCTATTATTACCCATTTATTGCAGAAAATACCTACCTGTATCTAATAATAGTAATTTACTTAATGCTAACATGTCTTTAATAGATGAGAATTCCTACATGGAATCCTTGGCAATTAAAATTTAAAAATTCAGTATTATTTAACTCGTAGATTAAAGCACTCAAACTGAAAATCATCTACTCGATGCAATAATAATCAATTACAAATTGCGGTATTTGTGTAATTCAATTTCAGTCAAAAGATCGTGAATCACTTCACTTGAAGTGAACCTAGGTTACCTCAAGATGCCGTGAAGTAAGATCGCCAAAGAATGCATGCCCGGAGTGTATAAACTTAAGAATGAATTGTATTTACTTTGCGTGCACATCTCATAAATACTCTGGAAGACTCTTGGCGGGTTTCTTCGGAGAAATTTAATCCGTTGTCATAATAGTGATGATCGTGCAGAAGATACAAATCAAATGATTATCCGGAAGGTGAGGTCAAAAAGGGAAAGACATAAAGTGATTCGCTAACAATTGAGTCCAATTAGATGAATAAAAATAAATCTGGTCACTGGTCAATAGCATCTTCGTCTCTGTAAAGTCTTGATCTCTTCATGTCTTGCTTTATATGGGCTCTCTCTGATACAAGTCGTCTTACCAGCATTGGGCTTGTTCTTTTAGACCATTTAAAATTTCACAGTCGTCTTGGTAATATCTTGAAAATCACTGTTCCAACTTCAACATACAGCCCGTAGACGACGACCGTATTGAAGACTTTTTTGGGATCGAGCGTAAAAGTAATCACCAAAAACGTAACTCTCTTATGGCCGTCCGGAGTTTGTAGTAAACCGAATTAGATAAACGAAGAAAATGTCAGGTATGTGACTTGATGTATGACGTTTTTCTTGGACGTACCTATCGTACCCTGCGGATAGACGATGTAACACACCGAAGAAAACACATTCGTATTGATTTTGGTTAACGGATTTGAAAATTCTACAACAATAATTTCGTTCTTATACAGCAAATATTGAAATAAAATATTTTTGGGTACCCCGATTTCTATTTTTGTATTACGTATCAGTTACTACATCACGTTTGAAAAATCTCCTATTATTCTGGAATTGAATATTCGAAAACGAAAAAAACAAGTAAATCCAAAGCGAATGCCTACCCGGACACTGATGCTCGTGTAAACATTTAATTTGTTAACATTTATGCAAACAAAATCTCCAGTTGTTACCTGCATTTCCTTATTTCGAATTTTTCACCTAACTACTGAAAAATCGTTTGGAAACAACAAGCGCTGATCAAATACAAACAGTGTTTTTGATTCTATACTCTTTGCAAAATAAAAATAAAAATTAGTAGATAGGGGGAAAGTATCTATTGCTATTCAAATCACGTGTAGTTGGCGACTAGGTCATTGACGAAAAATTTGTATATAAGGTAATCGCGATAAGGCATTCTTCACAATTGTTCTTAGATTCAACAAGTGCAGAACTAACTACCACAAAACCAACAAAAATGAAATTCTTCTTCGCTCTTATCGCCTTTGTTGGTAAGTTATAGTTTAAAATTAAAACCTTATTTCAGAGTTAACTACTTTAGTACTTTATTTTACAGCCTTTGCTTGCAGTGCTAACGCCCAGTTCCAAGACTGCAATAAGCCCTGCACCGTGACAAAGAGTCTTGTATGTGCTTCGAACGGCCTCTGCACCAACATTTTCACCAACAATTGCGGCATGGTTGAATGGAATTGTAAAAACAATGAACGTAAGAATCAAATTGTTTTTCCGGGAGGAATTTTTTGACTTTATTTGCTTTTTCTAGGACAATTCTTCGAGACCCAACTAGTTCACTGCCTTATTGGACAAAAATGCCAGGGCATTCCAGTTTAAATTTGTAAATAATTTTGAATAAATTTTCATAATTTTCACAATGTAAAACTTTCGTTTTTTACTTACTTATTTCATATTTTTCACTTCACTTTTAATTTGTTTAGATAAATTGTTAACATTTGTCCAAACATTGGTTATTATGTTGTTATACTATCAAACACGTTGGTGAAGTTTTGGACTGATAAAAGCAAAATTGAGATAAAAATTGGTCTCTGCAGGTTAGGTCCATACAGTCCTTCTTTATGGCGAGGATTCAAAGATATCTGTTGTACATGTTTAAAATTGCGTACATGTGCGATAGCCTAAATCCACAATCTGTCGAGGAACCATCAAGGTGCTATAGAGGTACGATCAATCGCACTGAGCGCATAGCTCTCTTTCCGCGTTCATGTATAGGTGTTACGAAAGTGCTACATTCTCCTGCCCTATGATAAAAAAAAACAAGTAGAAGCCTGACATGGCTTCCTTTTAGTATTCCTGAAAAGTTTTTGAATTGAAAATTTTATTAATTTATTTTAGTAAATCCTTTAGTTGTTGTAGATATAATCAACAAAAATAGCAACATTTTGACCATTGTGGATATAGTTTTTATGACACCATATGCTGATAAGAATATTAAATAAGGTTTAAATAAAAATAGAGAGTATTACAAAGAAGCATGCTGAAAATTTTAAATCTCAACTCACGGCAGAGCAAATCAATAGTCCATATTTTCCGGAAACTTTTCCATTTCTTTATCAAGGCATCGAAGAGCAGCTTTCAAAATAAACCCAAAAGCCTGTGTCAAGGGATGCTGTGAAAAAATGTTTACTCACATTGCATCTCATGAAATGCTCAAATGTATTCATTCTTTCCCGCAATCCATAAATTTTATAATAATTTCCCGGAAAAGTGGCGTTTTTTATAGCGCCAACAGGAGCGGCAGCAGCACGGAAGGCCTAGGACATCGCGGTATATATTGCATCATTGAAGGATGATTACACGTTAAGTGTGCCATTTTTATCGGAAATGCCCTTTGAATGTCCCCGACCCGAACGATAGCTCTACTCTACATGTAGGACGGGTTTTGCGTATGGTTGCCATCGTAAAATATTTCCATAAATTTTTTTTCATACCATACCAATGTTGAAGTAAGGAACATGTTCAAAAGAGCTACGCTCTCTGGAATTTCTAGTGTTCCATCTTTTGCTCCCAATTCGGGGAAATTCAATCGTCTCAGTAACGAGATGCAAAACGGTGGAGCAAGAGTCATTAAATTCACCAAGGAGTTGGTCTCCTTGAAAACATCTCCAAAGAAAATTTTATCATCGCAATTGACATCGCTATTAAAAGCACGACGACAGATCAGCCGTGGTTAAGTGGAACTCGGTAGAACTCGAAAATCTTAATGGTCAGGGGATGCCAACTCTGGAATTTAGCAGAAACTAATTGAGCAGAAAAATTATCGCTAAAAACTCCGTCGCCGTGAGATGGAACGTGGTTTACTATTGGTGAAGTTACGAAAAGTTTTGTTGCTATTGTGAAGCCAGACCCAACTGCAGGGCAGCCGTCACGTGCTAGACGTGGCACAAAGGGCGAAATAAATAATTTAAAAGTTCTGCCAGCGTTTTACCCAATAATGTACACGATTGCCGCGGATTTTATTTTTATTGGTTCGCAGAGTTTCAATGAATTCCCGTATGAAAAATTACACACCGAACAATTTTCGATTTTCGCCAGTGGGAAAAAAAACGCAAACCACCGCGCTCCTGGTGCATTTCCGTGGCGCGACTGAATTATGCGTTTTTTGACTGCAATAATTCTCTCCTCCCGCTTCTTCTACTTCAGTTTCCTGCCGGGAATTACCCTCCCAAGTGTTCCCCATTTTACGTACTGTTGAATTATTGAATTACAAACTCTAGCGTCGTATTTGAGTGAAAATTGTTAAACATGATTCAAGATATTTTGATTAACGATAGCAGATCTTAAGGAGGTAATTTATTTCTTTCAGCGCCAATAAATCGCCTCTTTTTGGCATTTTTATTGGTGTAACTATTCAGTCAATTACCCCGAAACTTCACAAAAGTTTGGTTTATGATTTTAAAGGATTGCTTTTGTTTTCAAGTAACTTTAAATGGTAGAAGGTGCAAGGTGCTAGTCTCTGAAAGAATTATGTTAGGGAGATAGAGTACTCTGTAATCTTTCATTACTGCTTTTGATTACTCTAAATAAAATTCGTTAAAACAAAATCCTTTACAACTTGAAATTCTAGTGTGCTTGATTGGATTCTGCCTCAAAAACCTCGATAATTCGAACAATATATTACATATTTTCTAAGCCCTTTAAATCAATTTTTCTGAAAGTGTTTATAATTCTTTTAATGATACTTTTTAGAAAAATCCCTTATTTTTTGAAAAATATTTTAATTAAATAGCAAATTGAACATTTTCATTTTCAATTTTTTTTTTAAATTCGCTTAAAAGTTTGTTCCAAGTGAGCTTCAAAATTTCAAACAATTATATCGTAAAAAAGTAACATAGCTTTTTTTAAATGAAAAATGAAAAAAGGAGTCCTATCCAATTTACGACAAAATTGAAAGAAATAATGTCTTAGATGTCCCGGAGGCGGACAAGGTACATACTTTGGTACAGTTTAATATCTTCTGGTACCCATGAGGGTTTCACTTGATTTACTTAATGCTGGCAACGGAGAATTTATATCTAAGATCAGGGTTCGAAATTCCCACATAATAAAAAAGCCAAACCACATTTCTCCGAATCCGAACAGCCAAAAAGAAATGGCCTATAGCCCACCTATTAATTGTGTTCAACCAATAGATCTTGGCTTAACCTAGCAATAAACTCGGGGGCCTTTTTTTGAAAGGTAACACCCATCTATTGAAGAAAAAAATATAAAGTCGCCCTTGCCAGAGCTCTCAGCACTGTAAGATAAGCCCGAGCTATAAACATCTGTTACCTTCGGGTGAAAAATGCCCTTCCTATAGCTGGGCCTGATATATGCACAAAACAAAAGGGTTATGCACCCGGTCTCGTAGAAGCCCAGGAAAATGAGATTTTCCGGCGTAGAGCATCAAAGCGGACATGAAATCGGAAAACAACTAGGACATACCTCTAGCAAAACCAAAACCCTCGACCGGCTGGCGTTTTCCATTCTTCTAAATCTTCCAGGTCATTTCAACATGGACAGAAATGCGGTTAGACCGCAGACCCCGTCTATTATTCCCTCAACCTGGGAGACACTGGATCCAAAGGATCCACCTTACAGAACCCGGCCATAAAATGGTTATAGCGCTCTACACGCTACAAGCGCTCCCAAACGTGACAAACCCTATTTATTTCACTTTCGCAGCGAACATGCAATGTCGATTCAAGTCCACGGCCATCCTGGATGCTCTGGGTATGTAGTTTAGGATTCCTAGCTCGTTACCCACACCCAGCTAGAGGGAATCCATCGACTCCAAAGCCAAGGTGGGAAAAAGCCGCCGCGAGTAGTACTAACTTGGGTCACCTGCATGTAGCGAACATACAACTCCGCCGATATAAAGGTAGAGATGATTTTATTGCAAGGTTTGGCAAAACTTTGTATGCTGCGACCGTCATTTAGTTGACAAATTGTAGCCGTTTCAAAATAAAGCCGAACATTGTAAAGCACTAGTAACTTCTTCTGAATCAGAATTTGAGGAGCTTCTTGCAGAAAACCCTGCAGTTCTATTGACATCTTGATTTTTATGGATTCAGAATCAACCGTGTGCCATTTGTTAATGGAAGCCAATTCTGTTTCTACAGACAAGGTACAAATCGCCATAAAGTTTTATGGATTAACATTGTCGTAAAAGTGCACCAGAAACATTTTCCTCCCTGTTATCGATGCAAAGTTTAGCTTTAGGACATAAAGTTAAAAAATCATGATACATATTTTATTTCATTTTTTGTATATGGAAAAAGTAACTATTATTTCATTTTAATATTTTCATTTACATTTTTTAGAATCATATTAAGAGGAAAACCATAGCCATATCTCCTATTTTTCTCACAAAAAGAGATATCTTTTTATTTTACAAACTTTGACATGAACTAAACATTTTTTGATATTTTTGCATATATTCCAACTATTCCATAAATGAAAATAGCGACTATCCCGAAAAAGTGCTATAACCAGTTTTATATATCTTTAGAGCAAAAACTTTTCCAATAAAAATAAGAGCAATATTTGGAGAAAAAAAAAAGAAAAACCAAATTACACAAGCACGTTTTCATTCATTTTTGAAGCAATCTCCCCTAGCTTCTTCTGGAACTTTCTGATCATGTCTGTAGTATTTATCCTGAAGATGCTGTCAATGTCCATTTTTAAGGAATCAGTTCAATCCACTACTTCTTTTTTATTTTTGTCGAATTCACTAAAGCTTGAATTTTCTTCAGCCCTACTCCGTCCGACTTTCTTCTGAATTGTCACAATGTGAAATTTCATTTCGGAATTCAGGACATTGCGTTCCCGGTCCCCTTCGAGAAGGCACAGTAAAAAAAAAAAAGAAATTGTCGTGAATGACACTTGAAAGAGTAATTCTTCAAACTTTTCTGGAGCTCACACATGGCTCCTTGAGCGTCGAGAATGTGACAACCGATTAAGAATTAATTCCTTTTGGGATATATTCCAGCTTCGTCACTAAGGGGGAAGAAAGTACATATTCCAGGCGAATTGGTTTGCGCAAAATTGTTGGTCTCAATTCGTCAAAGTGGAACTTCCTCCGCGCCCCTCCTGTCCCCCGCGCCATCCTCTGGACTGTTATTAAATTTCACAAAAGCATTCCGCTGTGCAGTCAATCGAATTCTTCCCTACAATTTCAATTCCATTGTAACAGTTTGCTCTCGTTCTGTACTAAACCAACAGAGGATATCCCGGAGCGTCCCAGTCCCGCATCTCAGACAATGTGGGAGGCCTCGGCAACTCGGATTTTTTTCCTTCGACATGCATTTTCACTGATCCCCGTACATTTGTTTGTCGATTCCTGATTTATTCAGAGCATAGGAAAAACGGCTCGTACGGCATAGTATTCCAAAAGGGTGACGAACCCGAGGATATCTCCGAATTACATCACCTTTGCCCATCTCTCTAAGTACCTTTCGAAACTTGACGTTCTCATATCTAGTTCCAAAACAGAATTATTTCCCCTTAGATCCGTTTGTTTAATATTTACAATACCTTTCCAAAAGATGTCCCGAAGACCCTTGTTTTCGCAGAAGGTCAGCGATCTTTTGTCCTAAATGTGTCTTTTCTTTTCTGAAAAATTGTTAACAGCTTTTAAAAAAAATCCCTAACTGGAGTTATTATTACTAGCTCTTTTTTAATCTAAGAGACTGACATCCAGGCCTATTTCGGTTCCACTGCGTCCAATTTTAAGAGCCTCTTACAAACGAGCGTCAAGCTATCCCTATCATTACCTCAGCACATCTCGCCCATTCGTAGGCGTATAAACTTTGTAATGTCGTTATTCCCGTTTGGGGCATATTTGAGACTGTCATAGAGCTCCCGAAGGAACAATCCACAAATCTTCAGGAACATGACTCGGTGATGAGCTTTGCTGTAGTGAGATAGCACAAAATAGCACTTATGTTACATTAGAACCACGTCCTTCCTGACGAACCCAGAAAATCTGAATAAATTATCAGGATGCACTGCTCCCCAGTCCCGGTTCCCGGCCGGTAAACCACATCCTGAACCGGTTCAGGACTTAATCAGCATGCTCTTTCCACATCACGGCTCGCCATTTCTATTAGCCGGAATAGGAGGACGGGTATTGGGACCCATGTGGAAATTCGCCGCTTATCGGGCGAACCGGCCCAAGTTTTCATTCCCTGTCGCAGCACCTTTTGCAAGAGTGCCGACTTGGCGAATCCTGCCGCTGAGCCATTACCACGTGTCGCAAGGTGTGCAGCAAACGGGTTCGAAGGTACACTTACAAAATGCTGCAATAGAATTCTAGTAATGCCTTTTGATCTGAAATGGTAAGCACCGTCCTTCGGGGGACCTTCCCTTCAGCAAATACCGCCAAGGCAATTTTGTACAGCACAGACAGTCTTACGTGGGAGCAGAGAGACGGACTGATATGGAAACTGGCAATGGGAAGACCCCCGGGCGAAAGGAGTATCTCAAAGGCGAAGTGGAATTGGGGGGACATAAAATGAGATTTCATGTGCCAAGAGCTGTTGTTCCAGAGAAGGCAGATTTCCTTCTGGCGACTGTCAATCATTGCAGGTGCACTGCAGAGGTTCGCCAGGTTGGCCAAGTCAGGCATGGGAAAATTGAAAATAATTTTGATGCGCTCACTTTCGAATAAATTGCTTTTCAAACTTATTTAATTTAACGGTGCAGTGAGACGTGAATTTATTGCGAGATAAATGACATCTTTTTTCCACATACATAAAAATGGAATTGAGATATCTCGTTACATCTGAAACAATTGCAAACCTCTGTAAAATTTCTTTTGATCTGATGCTTTCCATAAAAATTTAAATGTTCTACGCCACTTGGCAATTTAATTTGACCAAATTTGTTCCCTTTTCCTCAAAAATTTCAATTGGTACATTACACAAAACGAAGAGTTCATAAAAATATACGTAAAAATTTTCAAACTCTCAAACTTAAACGGGGGACGTATTTAAAACCAAAAAAATTTTTATTGCTACGAAGAAAAGTAAGTCTAATAAAAATGAATTTTAATTCAATTTAGAAGCACAAATTTTTTGTATAAAAATTCTTGAAATTTCTGAACTTTTATATCTCAAGACTTTTATCTGTTTTCTATGTAGGATTTCGCTAACTTTAATAAGATATTTAAGAAAAATCGTTCAAAGAGATTGCGTTTTTTATTTTTATAAAAGCATTTTATGTATATAAAAAAAAAACCACTTTTGAGACTCTGCTGTTGTTAATCTTTTAAATAAACTTCTCCTACCTTATTAAGACATTAAGAACATGAACAGAGCTTTTATTATTTTTTCAAACAATTCTTTTAAGAATTTTGTCATGATTTTAACTTATTCATAAGTGTTTAAACCAACATAAAAACTTTATGCGTAACATAAAAATTTACTTCACATGTTTTCAAATTTAACACCCATTAGAGAAATCTCTGAGTTTTTGTAGAAGCATCATTTAAACTGCAATTTTAATTATAAAATTAATTTTTATAACGTTTTACAAATTTTTAAGTATCACAGTCCTATAATTTGTCATTAAAGTTAGCTATGTTCTACTTTATGTAGTTCAAGAAAATAGCAGTATGTACCCATTAAGCACAAACAAACATTTCTCTCTAAACTTTGATCTTAAAGATGGGCACGTACGTGGTCTGATGATGTACGCTTCCTTCGACTTGAGGGAACCAACATCCGTGTCTTTAAAACTTAGGAAATGTAATTTCCGCATCTTTCTACTTGCTAACTCAGTGCTATAGTCAAGCCTAAACATCAGTGGCTATCACTTTTTACTTGCAATGGTTGTTCAAAGCCTGAGAAGCCAGCAAACCATCGTGTTCCGAGTATGCTGACCACATGATGGTTCTGCAACTGAAAATTTTCCTTGAGATGACATACAGGCATCTTGGTCCATCATGTCCTCCTCTCTCAACTAACCTACTGAGTCAATTCAGCAGTTTAAATAAGAAAGATATAAGGAGGAAGGATGTTCGGTGCTGGAAGTTGAGCGGGCGTGGACCAAGAAGGCCACAGCTTCAGCAGAAGATGATGATGCTGGAAACTGGAACTCTCATCTAGTCCTTCTAGGAA
The DNA here is from genome assembly GCA_001932985.1 of Proctacanthus coquilletti. Lineage (NCBI taxonomy): Eukaryota > Metazoa > Arthropoda > Insecta > Diptera > Asilidae > Proctacanthus > Proctacanthus coquilletti. The sequence continues at coordinate 102,754 of MNCL01000106.1, read as the reverse complement.
GTGCAGTCAGTTGAACAACTATTACAAGGACTACTTTTGCTTTTGACAGAGATTTCCTGCTTATTCATTTCTGCATGCACCCTCCAGGAGGCGGATGCAGCTTCCCGCGTTGCTATTATGTCCATCCTAAGACGAGGGGGGACATGCTGCTGCTGCTGCTGCTGCTGCTACTACTGTTTGTTTGTTTGTCTTCGGTTTCGTTGCGCAGCATTGCGTTGTTTTTCCTCCCAGAACCACGATTCCTTCTTTAGCATTTTTTTCCATGAGTTTATATTTTGCTTCGCCCTATGCCTGCATCCTTCAGCGCCCAGTGGAGTGGATCGGAGGAGACAGGAATTGTGCACGAATTAATGAGAATTTAAAATTTTACACAAAAAAAAAGCCCAAAGAAAAAGTTCGTCGTTTCTTGTCGAGGATCAAGGCCGCCGTCTTAAACGGTTCTCGCTCCACTGGGTCAATTCGAAAGGATCTTCGAAGAGATGTTGATTCACCCACCTTCCCCGGTCCTTGCCGCCCACTTTCTCCTAAGAAATGTAAACTTCAGTTCCGGCTCCCCGGGTATTTTCGTTGTTTTCTACTTGAACTGTTTTTTTTTCACATCTCTGAACAGTCCTTTTTACTTGGCCGTAGTATTTGCGAACAAAATATGCGAAATTCCACCCCCAATGAAAACAAAAGGGAAGTGGGTCTGTTATTTTTCCGGGCGATTCAAATGGACCGGATATACATTCGACCTACGGAACCTTCAGAAACCTCCCTCAGTAGGTCTCACGCCAAAAACGTAGGGTTTTATAATAATTTTTCTTCTCAATGCGGGCGAGAAGAATGGCTGCTGTGTTTTTCTTGGAATAATTATGAAACATTTCTGATTAAATAGGGCGGAATGCTTGTGCTCCGTTCTATCCACTCCCTTCCGTCTTCCGGTTAGCCCAAAAGGGCCCTAACATTTAAGTAATCACACCATCAGTAAACAAAAATTTTTCCACTCCATAGGGTGACTACCAAGTTCGTAAAGCTAAAAGACTGTTCCTAGAAAAGGCGAGGACAAATTTTAATTTTCGTGGCATTCCCACGCAATTTTTCCATTTTCCTGGTAATTTTTAAGATATTCAACACTTAAACAGGTTCAACGAACCATTAACTGAATTAAACCGAAGTCTGACCGTGTTCCAGGAAGTGGTTTGATCCTGGGTACATCTAGAATAACGACAAGTGGTAGAAAATGGTTTTAAAAACATTTCACTAAATAAATATTTGTGCTGTTGCTTGTTTTACAGATGCTATTTGGATAATTTTAAAATACAAAAATTATTTTGCAGAAAATGGAGACGGATGCTACAAAAATATGAACAGTTTTCTTTACATCTTGTAGTATTTTTCCACCTGGATTTTTATTTCTTTCACCAAAGAACAGGTAAATATTTTCTAAAGCTTTTTAAATTCTCGTTTATTGGTCTGTAAACAAGCGGGGAGAAACAACAGCTGTAAGAGTTTGTAATAACATTGAAGGATGATAATCTATAAATAACAATAGATGGTATTTCTGTTTTAAAGATCATTGGAATTCAAATGGAATTCTGAAAATTTTTGTTATGCAATGTTTTTTTTCTTACTTACGTTACGGATTTTTAAAAACGCAGAAACATATTCCCTAGAACATGTTTTTAGACCTCGTTGTATTTAATCCACGAATTCTATGGAGCTTTGAGCTTTCGAATCAGGTTTTGTATCGTTGCTAACGGTTTCTGATGATACCGCAAGAATTCGGTTAGAAATAACGGCGCTCTCGTCGGTTCAAAGTATTCCGAAATCCGAAAGCTAAACCAAGCTAAGCTTCCTGGGAGATTTTATACCATTCCCAGATCCCAATTGTCTCCACCTCCAAAAGGAGCTGCACTTTCCATAGCGCGGGCAAGATCCCGTTTCCGGGAAAATCTCCAAAGTCGTTAGGAAAGCTCTGGATAAAAAGCTGTTCCACTACAAAAATTACCCTAGGACTTGTCCCAAACTTGAAGGCTTTTTCTCGATAGGAGCAATTCCTTCCAAACGTAAATCCTATGCTCCTTATGCTTTTACGTCTTCTAAGATTTCTGCGGCCATGCCGAAAAATAAATAGCTTATGACCGGCTAAGTAGATTTTCTTTGGACCGCCCTCCGTCTTGTCAACCCCGTGATTCGCTTGTCCTTGACACGGGGCTGCACCGACGAGGAGCGAATTAATTGCAAAGCATCCACCGGAACCAATTAATCAATTCTGTCGATAGCTCGAGTGGCAATTTGATAGCAGGCCGTCAAAAAAAGGTGTCACCAGTGTGACAGTACAGAAATCCGTCGCCTACTCTACTCTCGACCCTCCGAAAAGGGACACGTCTATCATAAGAACGAGCTCAAGGAGTAGGGAGAAGGTGGCAAGAAAATTCGTGATCCGCTAAGGAGGCTTCACGGAGGCGATGGAATAATTAATCAACACACCGACTCACCGGAGGGGCACAACAAGGCACTTTAGGGGACAACCTCGGGAATTTTTTAAGGGTCCCTCAGTGGACCAATATAATTTTTTTTTGAGTCTCGAGCGTGTTTTGAATGCAACCAGGTCTCTTTCCGGGGGTTCCTTTCCCTTTTGAAGTCAAGCCTTTACAGACTTCACAGACTACATCGAATTAGCGAGGGATCTTTAATTTCCCGGTCCAGAAAAATTTTCGATTATGTAATAGAGGAGATATAATAAAAAGCGGCAATCCCAGCTAGGGTCGGTCGACATTTTAAATTAGTTGTGGGTGTTGGCTTGACGGTGATAGGGCGAATATTTCTGGAAGAGAGTTCTATGGTAAGTAAATTTAAGGAGGTGTTACACCAATTTGGATTCCAGTCACGATTCTGCAAAGAGAGGAACCTAATTTGGCACGAATTAGCCTCTCGGGTGTTTAGCATTTTACACTGACTGGTCTGATAGGAATTTATTCAATGAACAATTGATTTTGGATCATAGCCCAATCGGGAACAAACTGTGACGCAATGGATTGGTTTTAATTCAGATTTCACATGTACATTCACTTCTTCAATTTTTTACATACAGAACGGGATTGAAAGTTTGAAAATTAATGAACTATTTGTACCAATTTACAAAACTTTATGACCAATATAACATTTGATATAACACAAAATACAGCGCTTTTAGTTTAAAGAATTGAAAAATGAAAAATATCAAAATATTAAGAGGAATATTCAAACGTAAACGTGTTACATATAAAAAAGTAAATCAGAAACAGAAAAACTCGATCAAATGGGAGTTAGACTCGTGCCTTAGGGTATCCATACCTAAAAATAAATCTGTGTATAATTTTAAAATTCCTGATGCATTTTTCGTTTTATATAAATAAAAATTTCATATTCTCTATTTTGAATTATTAAACGTTTCCTAGAAATGCTATATACAATTTTACAATTATGATATTTTAATATTATAGAGTACTTAAGTACTTATGTACTTCCTTATTTCCTACTTCGAAAAAAAACAAACGTTGAATGCTAATTTTTATCATATGCTCGTTTTGAGAAAAGAAGTACGAAGTTAGAAAGTTTTCATATTTCTGTGTCGTCTGCAATTTCTAAAACTTAGCCTTTTTTCGCAAACTGCATTTTATGAAGGATTTCAGTGAAAATTAAATGAGAAAAGTTTACAAATGGAATTTAATCAAACAAAGGCGTACTACAGAAATTTGCCAGAGCATGTGGCAACCAGACAAGTGCCTTTCAAGGCGCACTTAAACTCCCATGACAGAATGCATGAAATTCTCCAACAAAACATTAGAAAGGGTAATTCAGTAAATGTTTTACATTGTGACTACGAAATAATTTGCGATCTCAACTGTTTCTATTTTACCCGTGCGATGTAATAGAAGGCTTTCAAGAAATATGCTGTTGTCTATGTCCGGGGGAGGAATTTTCTGCACAGTTCGCCCGCCACGAACAATTTAAATTTTCTAATTCAAAAACCCATCTTGATATTACCCTGTCCTTTTTAAAATGTAAATGTTCGCGAAGTTGATTTGCATATTTACCAGGTTTCTCTTTTCGTCCCTTAAATATCCCTTTTGTTGGGTACGGGTCCTGTGCAGCCATGAAGAGCATCTCTCTCTCGGCTTGCAAAACACCCTATAACCGCCCTTCTACAGGACAACTCGTTTGCGGTAAATTGGAGTGCCTTCATGTAAATAACGACGGACAGAATCGCAAAGTTGCCTCCCGATCGCAAAGCAGCATTTTTCGCATAATGCTCACCAATTTGCGTTCATAATGCATTCAAAGAGTCCACCTCGTTTCTGATGTCTAAGGAGAGAAATAGAAAAACAATCTAAAAAGAAAAAAAGAAGTAAGGAAAAACTTTCCAACTCCTTAAAAATATTTTCGCATGCAGGAAAATATGTTGACGGAAAAGAAGCTCCAAATATTGTCAGCTTGCATGGTGTCGTTTTCCTCGTTATTTTTCATATATTTACATTTTTTTTCTTTTTGGAACAGAGGGTGGTCGAAAAGGACGTCGTTGGTGTCCCGACGTATTCATGATTTATGGCATGTGACACATGTTGGACCAGTATCCAAAAGTGTTGTCTGTCTGATCGAAATCTCCTTCTAGCAAAACGACACCCTCGACACCCTGAGCATACCCTCGGGAGATAAATCGTTCAAATCCAAAAACATGGAAGAAGCAGGCACAACATTTATGGCCCTTCCTTCTCATTCCCTGCCGAGCAGCGTCTAGAGACAGTTTTCTTATATTGTTCCTTTGGTTAGGGTAGGGGTGTGCCGCCGTCTTAAACGGGTACCCCTCGTACAAATCGCTTCTTGTGCGAACATTATGTAAAATTGCAAAGCAAATTAGCTCGCAATCTGTACACGAAAGTTATTTTATTGGCCCTATTAGAGGAGCTCAGTGATACAATCGCCGTACAGGGTGTGGATTTAATTCCGAACCCGTGTTCAGATAAAAGGTGCCAGTTCGCTGGCTCCTTAGGGGCGATGAGAAGAGTGGTGTCATTTTAAGTTGGATAAACATAAAGTGGATCACTCTCGTTTTCACATTAAAACAAGAAACACTTGAAGAGAAACGAATAAGTGTTGAACGAGTCGTCGTCTTGTAATTAGAGAGATTTGTTCTTTTCATGCTGTCTTGACTTTGACATTAAGAGCTCAATGGTTGAGACAGTCACAGATGCATTATATACATTACGAGCATTCCGACTTAATAAGACATCAGTTATAAAGACTTTTCCAATGCAGACGAATCAGCAAATTCCTAAGTTGGAGGGATTAAGACAGAAATATTTAGCATCACCCTTTATATCTTTAGGAGCACGTTCACCAAGTTACATTTTAATTGAATTATAATTTTCTGAGATGAAACAGAACAAATAAATCAGTATTGCACTACAATCTCGTCAAAGTGCTATATTCGTTCAGAATCGCATAGTTTGTTCCTATTATTTCGAAATAGTACTTCACCTTTTAATTTTTTATTAACTCGACAGATTTTTAGAGCGTCTGAATATGGCTTTCAACGATTTTATATTTTTATATGCCTAATAGCACTTGAATATACTATCATTACGTATATTAACACCTAATTCGTATTCAAATATAGACACTTTGAAATTACGGAGCCGAAAGTGTGCATACAAATGATAGTAACTAGCAACTATACTCGACCACAAAATTTGAATAATTGCTGGAAACGTTCCTCTATTACTAAAATTTCAGGTATTAGACGCCTTCTGCAACTCATCTAAATACAATTGTCGTCCCAGTTCATGACGCTTTTATACACCACATCCATCATAATTTTGACACAGAAACATCCCTCATATATTCCAAGTAAGTAATCCGATTTCCACAATTTATCAAAACAATCTAGAATTATTTTAATTTGGTCTCAATAACGAGGCAAAATTATTAAATTGGCAATTTGTCCGTAAACCACCTTCCAGTTATTCCTCACAGATTATTGGAACCTCGCATCAATTTGAATCGAACCTACAGTTGCAATCTAACGACCGCAACGTCTGGCCATGCTATTCCGTACTAGGTACTGTGTTCTCGCTTGACCACAACAAATTTCACATCGCTCCGTGAATAATGGAACAATTGTTCTAATTGGGACGGCCAATCCGAATACACATGTTCCTTGTCTTATATCTCACGAGGCCATACCCAAGTGAGTTGTTGTGACTTCAATTACCTGTTCAGGTTGTTAAGCACTGCAACCCTAGACCTATAACGTCTGCATATCAAACCAAATTTGAATAACTACCTTACTCTCCTTTAAAATTAGCTTTTTCATAAAATACGATTGGGTCCCGGTGCAATTATGCTTTGAAAGCCTATGATGACCAGGTATAGACAGTTCAGACCGTTTGGGCAGGTACGACGATTGCCTAAATTCACTGCAAAATGGGACAAATCTATTACGTCTGAAGCATACATTTTCGCATTTTAGAATTCCGGAGGATAAATTAGAATTCCATCATACAGCAAAGTTCGACATCGGTCTACGTTAGATTGACGTCCCATTTGGGTTCAATATTGTAAATTTACAATTTAAGGGGATTCGGACCACCCTGCTAGTTTATCTATTAAATTTGTTGGGAGGCGGGTCGGTTCACTGACTCTGAATAGGGCTTAGAATTCCCTATACTATTACAATGCGTCGACACCCGGACGTCTGCTTTTGATAGGACCATCATGCAGGAGTCTACATTCTACTCTCTTGACAGGCTTCACAAAAGAAAGGGATAATTGGTTATATTTCAGCCTGAACAAAATTGTTTACTGCAGTGTAAACGATTGTATATGAACGGCTCCGTTTCCTACTTCTTTGAGAGGCGTCTTGTACTGAAAGTGGCGGAAGAATTTGGCTAAAGTCCAACTGGCTGGCTAATTTCCTGGGTTTACCCAAGATTCTCAGTAAAAAGGACATACTTGCTTCAGCTTTTTTCTGAGTTGTTATACAGAATGTAAATGAGAATTGTACAACGCAGATTCTGCTTTTGTAAGACAATGCCGAAATTTTAAACTCAAAACCCATTTCCATAATTTTTTAAAATCGTATCTCTTGTCATTGAAAGTAATACTAGTAAGAAATTTAGTGTAATGCAAAGAAACCTCGTAAATAAAAGGGTTACATCTAAAACTTATGAAAAAAGTTCCTTCCTGAGTATTTTTTCATGCTATTAAAAAGTATATATAAAAATACTTGTATTGTAAAATATCGAAGTGTTTACTTAAGTATTTTACCTTCTTTAAAAATAAACGGTAGAGTATTATGAAGGAACATGAAGATTAAAACCTCCACCGAAAACTTTCAACGCATCATCCAAATTTAGTTCGGATAAACTAAAATAATTTTGGCACGGTTTAAGCTACTTTATAAACATGTTCCCCAAGGAGTTTCTAAGAGTTCATACGCATAATGTGCTTTCCGACTAATTAAGTTGTTAAAACGTTTTAGTGATTCATTGCGAGCTCAGCCGACTGAACATTTGGACCAGAAAGTTTCCAGTTAATTGAAATTCATTTATGTTTTTGGGTAGCATCCCTGCGACTGCCGTCGTTCCGCATATCTGGCAATATTTGGCGGCAAATGGCGGTGATCACTACTCGAGCCGCCCCCAAAAGCCATCATAACTCTGCCGGCAGAGCTCTGGCAGCACGGCATTAAGTTTTCATCCGCAATCCCAAATGCTATTAATCGCCGATGATTAATTAAAGTTGACTCTGCTCTTCAGCGAAAGGACCCCATCCCCGCCCGGCATGCTAATTCCTCGCAGCGCCTACACCAGTCGCGTACTCTATACCAATTCCGACGGCACTCAGGAATACTACAGTAAAACATTAACAATACCAAAGTGTCAGAAGTAATAAATGATGCGTATTCGTCTCGGAATCATAAATCCGCCCCGGCTACTCCCGCCGCCGCCAGGAAGTGGTGCGCTTCTGGGACCTCTGTCCGGGAATGGGGATGTATGAAAAAGGGAGCACAAATAGTCCGCCCAGGGAGTGAACGGGTTTTTGCGCCAGGACAAAGCTTTATAAATTGAATAATTGGAATCAAGGGCAATTTGAAATTTTTGGGTAATAAGTTTAATGACTGTGATAAAACAGCGCGAATTTATCAACATAATCACGGAATGGCAAGACATGCCAGCCCCACCCACCCGAGCCGTGTCTATGGAAATTTCCTCCTTGTTCGAGTGGCGCGGCGTAGACGAGTTTCGGCTTTAATTAAATTTTGAAATTCATATCGTGATATTCCTGCTCACCCTCAATCGTAAACCCTTAAGTATGGCAATTTTTATCCCTTGAGAAAACAAAACCGAACACAACATCCCCAAAACATCCTCAACCCTGCAAACCTCTGAATGTTTCGTTTCTGTACAAGCATGTGGGGGTTTTAAGATTGTGGGTTCACAAATTTTTCAGCAGAATTTTGAAATTCAAAATGGCGAATTTCGGCTTTCCACAAGTGAACTTCAAAATGAGATGTTATAGCGACTTTTCTGTCGAATTTTGTCATTTTATCCAAAACTAAACATATCGCATATTTCCTACTTTGGTTTGAAAATATCTTACGAATTTTTTAAATTGTTTAAATATTTTGAATTTGCAACTGATGACTTTTCTATTTCGGATTTGACTTATTACTGATATAATTCGAATGTTCCAAGGCCAAACTCTTTTTTATTTTGTTGTAATAGCAAGAGAATAATGCACCACTTGCTATGCCAAAAGGAAGAAAAATTGGAAATAAATAGCGGCAGGAGTAAAACCACGAATGAATGATTGATCTAGAAATTCCAATTGAATTCCCTCAAGTCTGAAAATAGAATGGAAAAATATACCATGGATTTTAATTAACAGCCGTTGTCTGATAGGACGTAAACCCTCATCGAATACCACTTGCCGGCATTCCTCGGTTTTGTTCCTTGTTCCCGGAGTTTTTCCCGGCGGCAGCTACTCAAAATTTCCCTATCTCTTCTTCTGCATGGGAATTCAAGCCCATTCAAACCCCATTGCTGCTGTTCAAAGAACTCTAGCCAGTTCCCTTCGCCATCAAGAATTGAACAGCGTCTTTAAGGGCCCTTCACTTCTTCGCCTTGTTTTAACACACACAAGGAAGCAGAAGTCGTGCCATTCAAAAAGGGTTGAGATTAGCTCCCGAATTGTGTTTCCTAGATGCTCAACACCAATCCCCATCCCTCGAGTGGCTGGTAACATGCTCATTTCAGTCAATTAAGAGAATACCTTCCCGTACCTGAGGAGAGCACATTCCCCCGGGGGCCATACCCCGATCGCGAACATCAAAACTAGCATATATCGTTCTCCTCACCTGCTCATCTCAAGATGTGGCAACTTTGTCAGCACCCTGACTGATGGCTTCCTTGTTGAATCCTTTCTTGGGCGACCGTCTTCAGGAAAGTACCTTCGCTAGCATTGTTCGCTAGAGTTGCGAGTTTTCCTAGTTCCATTAATCCCGATAACGATGAAATTATGCTATACAGTGTATCCCCCGTCACGGAGGCGAACCGCCTCGCCCCTTCGAATACTCACAGTGCAAAAGAAGTTACTGTGACATTGCGACAAAGATAAGACACCAAAGGAGGAGTTCGTTGCGTCGCGGCGACGAGCGGTATAATAAATTCGCCCCGCGAAGGAGTTTAACACCATTAGAGACCCAGTAGGGAGATGGCTGGCGCTAATGCAGTTACCCTGTTTAACGTAATTCGATATCATCACGGCTGTTAAGCACTTAAAGCGTTCATTCGAGCTAAAGATTGCTGCAATTTTTCACCTTTTTCCAGTGCCAGGTCCGTACCACTCCTGCAGCACGTCCCGGACTTCGTACAAGTATATTCCGATGCATTCATTTTGCCGCCTGCCACACGAGAATTATTCAGATTTCCGCGGCTAATTTGCATATTGTTTTGGCAGGATAAAAAAAAATGCCATGCCGAGAAGGGTTCGGGTTACAGACGACACTGCACGGTTTTCACGGTATGAATTTCAAAACTTCATTAATCCCAAGACGAAATTTACATAGACAACGTTGGTTAAAAGTGGACCGCGTTTGTTTCACCGCACGATGAAACTTAAAAGGGAAACATTTTTTTCCAAAAATCGAAAATTAAAAACGGACTATTTTGCCCCCAATTATTTTTGAGAACATTTTCAAACTGTTTTGAGAGTATATTGATAAAAGTGAAAATATTACACAACTTTACGTTTATTAAATTACGGCTTAACAAACTTGAATCAAATTTTGTATAAAATCTTCGTGTAGAACTACTTTCAACTTGTAAAATTTGGTTATTCTATAAAATTAAAAAAAGAGCTACTAAGTCATATTAAATAATTTTCCTGTCTTAAATAAGTTACACAGATAAAAAGAAAATTATTTTTAAAACGAAAAATTTTATTATACAAAAAGAAAACAGTTTTTGAAATAAATTCGTCAGAAATTTAAAAAATTGTAGAAGTTATAGTTTGAAAAATGAATTTTTTCAGTAGTTTTAATTGTTCATTACTTACATTTCGTTCTTGATTCAAAAGAGGAAATTGTACACGATTTTCAGCATATTTCTATTTGTTTTTAGATACAATTTTTGTATCTTGTATGTGAAAAAATATATTTCTCAGTTAACAGCCATTAACATTTGATATACTACTAAAAATACCAACGGAGGAAAGATGTAATAGGAGAAAAATGCGTAAAATTAATTTCTATAGATTTCGTGCATCGAAAGACGATATTCTTGGGTATCTGAACAGAATTTAATTAATCCAAGGTAAATACATAATTTGTTCAATATTCAGGCTAAATACTACTTAGCTTCATGTACGATATATCCGATACCAGGTGTAAAAATAACTTGTTCTATTTTATTTTCAGCTATAAATTGCTAATATTAAACAATAGAACAGTCTGTACTTACCTTCCTTTGTTCTCGATTTATTTAAAATGTGTATGTGTTAATTTAAGCATTCTTCTATTGATCTTATCTCAAATATATCATAAGTATATAAGTCCTTAGTGGATATAAAAATATAGAGTAGATTGTTATCACTTGGTGAATTACAAATCAATTTACTCATCGAAATTTCATATACTAACTTTAAAATAAACTTTTAAATAAACTTTAACGCGTATTGCATTTCCATTTTAGTACCTGTTTTATGATTCTACGTGAAATCTCTGAACCGGAAGCTAATAAAAGCTTGCCCATTTCATTTATGTACATTTTTTACCAGAGACTTAATGGACCTCGTAGGTATTTAATGCTCAGGTTTCATCGTTAACTCGCTAGGAATTCTTCTCCCTTGAATTTTTTTCCACATCGGTTGACTTACCTGAAAATAAAAAAAAGAATAAAAACAATATAGAGGAAAATTTATATTTCTTGGTAGTCTCTTAAAAAAATAAAAAATGATGTGATGAAACTTTAAAACAAAAACAAACAAAACATAAAAAAATTTACAACGGTACAGTGGCTACCGCTTGATAAATGTGAAATGAGCTTACTCCCGAACGATGAAAAAACAATTTATTAGAAAAAAAATTCAATCTCTGAAGATACCAAGAAAGCTTAGCGTTAGCGGAAATGAAACGCCGGCTTTTCTTCCGACTTTTCAGTCGCTCGATAAATCTATCTTCTTGAAGATTAGCACAGAAAGACTGTCACATCTTAATCCCCATCTGAAGGAATATAAGCCAGAAAGCGACCATAGTGATTAGCGACGTCGAGCCATATATGTGGAAAATTCAGCCAAAAGAAAGTAGTCTGGGGATTAGCTAGGTTAAAGGCATTAATCAGGAAGGCGAAATTAGCTGCTTGGAACAATCATCTAAGTAATTCAAGTACATGTGATTCTAATCCTCATCCCCCGTCAATCCGCACTTCCCCAACCACATCACACAAAATATTAATCGCGCTGCTCGGAGGGGAATTGCGGCTGGATGAAAGGACCATTAATTTGAGATTTGATTAAATCAACTTCCAGACTTTGCGCTAGGATTGCTTTGAGTGCTGCCTCGACTGCTTGAGCATTCCGTTCAGCGCTCCCGAATGGATTTTCGAATTAAAAATTGAGCACCTTCCCCGTGCGCCTTTGTTGCTTCAATTCTGATTATAGTCAGATATGCACAGAACGACCGTCAGTCTATTTAAGCAAACTTCAATTAACGAAAGCGCACGGTTCCACATTCAACCAAAATGCCAGTCGAACTTTGGTAATGTTGGTCATGGCTAAATACACCCACATTTCACATCGACCAGAGAAATTCTGAAAAATTTTTAATTAAGCCCCAACGGATGTTGGTACTGTCGGGACTATTGCATTTGGTTCGGGGGAGCTTCAACCCTTGTGGACAGGATAGACAGACTTTTTGCTCCCCGACAAGGGAGACACCCGTCCAAAATGAAGACTGAAATATTTATTTAAATCGCATTTGAGACATTTTCCAAATTATTTAATGTCTGGCAGGATTACAAAGTTTCTGAAAAGATATACGTGGATTTATCATAATGGTAAACGTTTTAAATTTTGTTCTGTCTGCTATGGTACGTTTTTGCACGTGCAAATGTTAACAGTGGTTAAACTAACAAACTAAAAGTGTATATTAAATTCCTTCGTGTCCTATTTGACTAACAAAAATGTCCATTAAGCACGGTATCTAGAAAAAACTTTTATGTAGTCTATGATACTAAAAAGACTGGTAAATCAAACATCTAACATTACAAAATAAATCTATTCTATTCTAAAAATAAGCAAACTAACTCTTCGCGGTTATTGAAATTATTTTAATATTTATAGAGTACGAAAATGCACTATCAGTAACCTTTTTTAAACGTTATTCTCACTTTCCACACTTTGCAGATTTAAGATCGCGTTTGTTAAATTTATGGAACTCTTAAATATTGTAGTCAAATCATAATTTTAAAATTTTTATATATGCTTTAAAATACATCGGAGTTACGCAAATTGTGATATGAAAAGTAATCTTTTTACGCGATTGTTATTCACTTTAACGCGACCAAATTAAAGTCAAAGTTAGGAAAAAATCAAAGCAGTGTTTTCTTTTACGCGTATTCTTTTAGAAACATATCTATCGCGCGAAAACAGGTTTAAGTGGGATAAATAAGGTAAAACCTACGAGGTATGATATAAAATATAATAATATAGGGCCAGTAACAACACAGAATCAATATTTCATGCCAATTCGATTGATTTCAATCAACAATTTAAAGGTCAGTGCTCGTTACACAAAATTTAAATAAAGTTAACTTGAAACGTGTGTCTGTCCGTTGGAATTTTGGCTCGCTCAACGCCAATCAACTTCTGAAAAGTGGCATTTTGAACTAATCGATTCTCATAGTTGGATCCGCTGATTTATAATTCTATTGATGTCAAATAAATTTACGAACTTAATAAAAAAGTAATTAAGTATAGCATCTTTTTCGCGGAAAACTTCCGCATAAATTTACAGCAAATCACTTTTTTCGATAGAAGGGAAATCGCCGAATAAACTCACACGTGCGGGATAGACTTACTGCTGGGATCGCACCGATCAGACCAATGCGGACATCCCTCACAGAACGGCAGATTTATCTTCTGACGACGATAAAGGAGCTTTTCTTGATTTTCTTGAATGAAATAGATAAAAAGGTCTTCGAAAGAGCTTCCCGTCGAGTCACCTCCTCTAAATAATTTACACTATTCAGGAACTTGAAAAGGGAGAAAAATTCACCAAGAAAAAAATTGCAAGACGGCACGAAATTGGGATCGCAATAGAGGACGGAATAGAACAAAAAAAAGATAGAGGGTGTGACAGTGCTCAAAGAGATCCCCTTGGTAAAACAAGCAGCAAAAGGACACAGAAGACGCCGGCAACAAAAGGCGTGAAGACGGAAGACAGGAAGGCTGCTATAAATTTTCTATAGGCGCAAGAAGTGATCGGATCCGAGGCTTATGCCGATGCCTTGATAGCAAATTGATATGCGGCCTGGAGAGAAGAAAGGATACTCAGCGGGGATTTCAGTGATAAATTGTCTGACTGAATAGTGATGTGAAAGGATATATGAAAATGTAAAGGGATGTGGGACACCCTCAATCCATCCGGGAATTCCCCTGGTTTCCGCCACAGAAATATCGGGGAACCCTTAGGTAATAATTTGATGAGGTAAAAGGATTTGTCTGACCGAATTTTGTCCTCGGATAATGCCTCCGAGGAAATGCATGCCAATCTAAATTCAGCCCTAGTCCAAATTTGGCCTACTTTGGGTTGACAACAAAACCCCAAACAGTACCTGAAATATAAGCACTTGCTAATACTGAATTTGTATTTCTAGCAGCTACTACTACTCTTCTGCTTAGAATTCTACTTAATTTAAAGTTATTGTATAAAATTTCCTGGAAAATATTTTATCCTATTAATTATCTTATATTTTAAAAATGAATTGAGATTTTTTTAATAACGTCTTTTTCTTTTTAAAAATTATATGAGAAAGTGAATGTTGCGGCTTTCAACACGTGAAAATTAAAAATGTTTAATATTTAACGCAAATTTTTTTTTTTTTTTAATTGCAAATTTTCACCAAAAATGCCTTTTAACTTATCAGAAAAATCAAGTGGAATAAAATTTTGTCTGTTATCTAAAAAAAACAATGTCTACACATTTTGCGAAATATCCTTCTCCCATTATTTTAAATTTTATAGTTAAAAAATTTTATTAAAACAATTCCTTCTGTTGCCAAAGAAATCTTTTCGAAATTGTTATATTACCTTATAAAGAAAATTTAATAGCAATTTTATATTCGATTTTTTTTTTCAAAAATATAAATACGAAAAATAAACCTGCGAGCTCTTCGAAGCAGAACATAAATTGAAAAACAAATACTTAAATAACTCCATAATGAAAAATTTGGTTTAATTATTGGCCATATTCTGACTAGACCGACACGACTTAAAATAGTATACACGATGTCCAATTGTGGTCAACATGAATATCCTATTTTTTCGCCGGCCAAGGTACTGCTGTTACTCGCCGCAATTGACATTCCAGTGATTTAAATTACTTTGCGGATTGTGCTGTAAAAACACATGTACCTGAAAATGTTGTTAACAACATGCTTTTTTTCCTGTAAAAACATGACACCTCACCCTGTACTTAATTAATTATTCTGCCCCTGGTGTGTTACTGCTCTATCGAATTTAATTATTAAAACGTTTTTCCTGTCATGACGAGTCGGACTAATAAATGGGTGAATAATCTTGTTACAGCCCTTACGGCTTTATTAAACATTTAAAGATTTGCTTAATTAACGCAAATAACTTTATGTGATCCATCCGGCTTTCCTTTTCAAGTGTACACACGTGGACACGGGCGGACATGTGGTTAAATAAATTTCCTGTATTTTGAAAATATCTACCGCCATAATTTGAATAAGCTTTATTGATAGCGAACTTTTAATGAATTCCACGCTTCGACTATAATTATTCAAATTTATAGAAGTGGACAATTTAAAAATTTTAATTGACTTCAAATTGAACACATGCATTAAAATTAATAGCCATATCAAAATAGTGATGTTTAAAAACAAAAAGTAGGCGAACTAAATTTGATGTACTTAAAGTAAAAAAAAGTTTTGTTGGTGCTATTTACAGCTCCTAATCACTTTTCAAAAATATTTTACATCTCGTTACACGTCAATTTCTTAATAAAGAAAGTTAAAGACAACACAGCTTACTTTAAATACGAGACATGGAAGTGGAGGTCTAGAGGTGTTTCAGGCCTCGTATTCACAAACTGAATTCGAAAACGATCTAACAGGCCGGAATGTCCAATGTCGTGTCTCTTTAGTAGCGACACGTACTCTCGATTTGCATTTTCAGAATCAGAACTCGGCAAACCTAAGTTCTAACAAAGAGGCAGCACAAGTAGTCCTATCCTAGATCAGTTTCATTCTATGAAAATTCAAGTGGTGCAACAGAAGCACACTGTGGGACAGTCTTTTCTACAGTTCTCGGAAACCATTGAGCTGAAAAAGGTCATAAAGGGTTGATTGGGTGCAAATTCTTCCCGTTTTACTTTATCAACGTGATGCTCTGATTCTGGGGATACCTTTTTAGAGCGCGAGAATACGTTTCGTAGTAAAACAAATGCACGGTGCCATTTCCTCCCCCGGCAGCACATCGTAATGAATACTTGAATGACTATGAAGTCGAAACTTTTGCCATCTAGGGTGGCTCCATCAGTGTTATATGGCACGGATGTATTTTTACTGGGCGACAGTGTTCCTGTAGGATGCAAGGGGATATGCAAGAGAATTTCGCAGTTGTTCGCGCGAACCCTCTGATTTCGTTTGCATAAACGAGAACGTCATCTACCCCCGTCAACGTAAGGCTAGTTTGACCTCATCTCCTGTTTATGTAGGCGTAAATTACATCCGATTGGCACCCGGACCGTAGGTGGACGTTTCATTGAAATTCATTTATCAATTTAAATGCAAATCCCACTTAGTATGTGATACTCGGAAAACCAACGGACACCCCATCTGAGGGGTGTTAGCGTGACTACCGTCCTAGACGGTCATTGCGCTGGACAATGCTCATACCAAGACCCAGAGCCGGTTTCGAAATGAGCTCCATATGTTGCGGCTAACACACAGGAACTTGCCTAATTAGGACTAATTCGAGATAGGACTCCGGTCCTGTGATTTACTGGCTTTACTGCATGCAGAGAAGGATTTCGGAGATAAGTCGCCATGATGGATGCCCATGGAGTGCCCTACGGTCGGCCGATGCGGTTTTATATTTGTTTAATTTATGCGGCAAAAATGTTTTGCGTCGTCATCCTCGTCGTAGTCGTCGTCGACGAGAAGGAAATACGTGCCCTGGCCGCCTTGGCCGCCGTCGCCACGCCAGAACCATTTTACATAATAGGAGTCCGCCCACAAAAATATAATACATCCCTCGCCATCTTTCTGTTACAACCACAAAATCTGAATTGTTGGACATTTCGTTTTTCCGAGGTATTGCTTCCATAAATTTCCGTGGCCTTAAGTTAATTGGACCATATACAAAAAGCATTTGTTGGAAAATTTCAGTGATAAACCATTGCCGTTGGTGATTTTGATTAGTACTATTATTCACAGATGACGGTTTAATAAAGCGAGTTATTAGAAAATGAGAGATATTTTGTTGTGAACGTAATAATTTTATGGGAATGCTGCTAATAAAGTTTTTTTTTTTAAATAAATCATCATTAAACACTATATCACAGAGATTCGTTTCTAAAAATAAATATCCTTTTGAAATGCCTACGCCGGTTTTGTAACCAATTAGCAAATTAGTATAATTATTTCATAATAGGGCGATTTCGAAATAAAATTAAAGCTCCTTTTAGAAAACGACAGCATTTAATGAGCGCAATAAATAGAAATCAAATTTTGAAATAATAAACTTCGTGCAGTACAATAACACGAAATTATAAATTTCAATTAGTTTCATAAAAATATAGAAATAACTTTGGGAATCATTAACTTGTTAATTAATCACCTCATTATAGATAACATTATCCTACAAATTTTAGCTTATATATATTTTTAGTAATTCTCCTATGGCCAAAATTGTAAAAGGAATATATTTTGAGAGATATTGTAAGCAATCCCTAACGTTTCATTAAACAAATTATTTTTACATTTAAAAGATAACTCTATTCATAAATAGACTATAGAAATATCCAATCAAATTTTGAATTGAAAGTTCAAACGATTTAAAATTGTAAAAAAATAACATGTTCGTAGAAATTGTAAGCAGATTTTGAAAGGCCAAGATTTAATAAATTACAGGGTTTTATTGGCTTTTCTGAAAACAAAATATTACAAATCTACTACAGATGGACAAAAACTGACAAATAGACGCAGCATGGTATTTTTTTTATATAATGACAAAGCAAGAAAGTTACGCCAATAGTGTCACCCCAAATAGATGTCTCCATTAAGGACTTCAACTAACCCATCTTCCACAATACACAACACAGAGATATTCGCATTCTGAAAAAGGTGGGGAATTTTAGGCATGTCAAAGTTCCATAAAATCTTAAGAAATCTTCCCTTGCATGAAGGAATGCCGCTTCAATCTTTCCCCGAAATATGTGCTACTTTTCGTTTCACACACTCCCCACCGGCTTTTACAGCACGAAACTGAAAATTACCCAATTTGTGTAATAAATTGCGTCATATTTCGCCGGTGCCCACCCTCACCTCATCCGATACTCCAGGAGTCAAATTAATCCTGAAGGCTCTCCTCTTTCCCAGTCCTCCCGGTTCGTGAAGGGAACAGTCGTCGCCGCCCGTTTGTTGTACTTCTGAGAGTCGTTCATCACAGGTCTTAAATTTCACAAGGTGGCGTGGCGATGCGGCGCCATGCTTCCTTTGTAACTCCGGTTGCTCGACATCTTTTAGAATTTATCGAAGTTATAGATCCACTGCCGGGTCCCGAGGGATGCTGCGAGTCGGGCTGGTGCACGGAAGGTACCCACGCCGTGCTCCCTGTGCACAATTATCTCACTTATTGCGAGGGACTGCTGGTGCGCTGTTTTCTACCTGGTGTCGTCGGCATCTTACAGTAGCTAAGGTAATTCTGCATTGATGCGCGACACCTGTCTGCTCAGTACTAAGTTCGCCGTACCGGGCTCCCTCTTCTTCTTCCTTGTGTTTTATTTCCATGTTGGAGCGGATGATGTCAAGTCGAGTGAATTCGTTGCTGTTCAACAACAAAAGTTTCCGCTGAGAAAAGTTTATTTTCCTGTCTTCGCAATTCCGGGCTAGGGAAAACGTATCTTAATTTTCTTCAGGTAAGCAGACAAACTTGCGGCTTCTGTTCCCGTCAACGCGCTTGTTGTTTCTACACTAGTACCTCCATAGTACCAGTGTTACTAAGTTAGGCTCCAGAGCAAATTATGTGTTCCCTGTTCACCGTAACATAATATCAGATTTTCTCAACTATCGTAGATGCCACTTTAAAAAAACTTACTGACGTGTTTACAATGAACTTTCATATAATTTTACATCGCTTTTCTATCTCGAGTTAAAGCGCATGAAGATCTAAATTTATTCAAAATCTGAA
Organism: Proctacanthus coquilletti; assembly: GCA_001932985.1. Taxonomy (NCBI): domain Eukaryota; kingdom Metazoa; phylum Arthropoda; class Insecta; order Diptera; family Asilidae; genus Proctacanthus; species Proctacanthus coquilletti. The sequence continues at coordinate 83,575 of MNCL01000106.1, read as the reverse complement.
ACAGAATCCTTTAATAATATAGGGAGAACATTTCCGAAAAATGATTACTAAAGAAGCAAGTACATTTATGAATATATTGATTTTCATATTTCTGAAACTTCTACTACACTCTCAAAAAAGTGGATAAACTGGTATTACATGGTTCACTTAAAACAAGCATTTGAAGTTTTAAAATTCTAATTTAGTTTAGTTGTAAACAAATGGGATACATTTGTAAAACGTGCTCTACAATGACATGGTCTATGATTTCTGTGTTTATAATTACTCTAAAAGCTAAAGTAGATCATTCATAGGGGAAAATAGTAATTAAAACTAATTGCATTTCCTTGAAACGTTTTAAGTCCTACAAAGGAAAAAATATATCCGTAGCTTTATAAACCCCCAGTAAAAGTAGTAATTCCTTGCTTAAATTGAAGTCATGTACTTCCTAAAACTACATAATTCCACATCAGTGACTCTAAGCTGCCATATTCTTTAAAGCTGCACATTTACCTTAACGATAAGAAACTTCCTTTTCCCTATTTCCAAGGTATAAAACTCGTAGCGATGCGAATCCGCAAGTTTACTTCATCGAAAGCGCTACCACTTCGTGTTTAATTAGCCAACAGAGGAAAATCCTTTCCGCAAGCCTTTCCATTATCCCTTGAGAAAATCCTAGAAGTGCTGAAGTTGTGGCAGTAAATCCAATCAATCTACCGCGTAACGAGTGCCACAATTGTACGATTGATTTGCATGAACCAACCGACTGTTGTTTAAACCCTTTTCAAACAAAACAAATGCAGGAACGCTAGGGTTGTGAGATGGTTGAGGTGGTAAAACTAAACTGGTAGCACAACACCATCAAAGTACCCCTGGTCCAATTAGTCGGGAATCTCATTTATGGAGCCATTAAAAAGATGCTGTAAGGCATTTAGGTCTTAAGTTACAGGGATAGAGTGATTCAGTCACTTTCTAGGCTAATCGCTAGAACATCGTTATGCCTCAGGATTATCACCAGGTTTAGCATATACAATTTTTAAAATATAAAAATTTTGCAAAACATAAGCTTAGAAAAATGAACAATAGACAAGGGACAAAGTAATTATATAAGGGTTACAGGACAGCTGAAAATTTTTAAACTTAAATTACTTATAGTAGCACTTATAGTCTTGCAATTTTCTCTAATTAGTAATTAAGGAAAGTTTAATGTAATTAGCTCTTTTGTACTTGTAATTATAATTGTGAACATCATTTACTTTAGGCTTGGGACTTTTCTGTTGCCTCTTATATACTGCATTCTATAGGTAGACACGGAATCCCTTAATTTAATTTGTATAATATTTTATATATTCACCCTACAGTGTGCTCGTTACACAAATCGAAAAGGTGGTAACCCTAGAGTACAACTTCCAGACTCACGAAGGTTCTCGAGCACCAGATGGGAACACACATAAGCATAAATCCCATGAAATTATTTTAATAATTACTTATGTTAAATTATGTTTAAATTTAACGAGAAAACGGAGTGCATTAAAGAGCCAACCTAGGGCCCTACAACTGCACCACTGGATGAAAGAGAGTAGCATAGACGTTGGAAGCAGTAGAGCTCCCATCTGCTGGAGGTATCGCCCCACCAACTTTATTATACCCGGATGTTGGAAAAGTTTCATATGGGGCCCCATATATCCACTTCGTAGAAGTCCAGGCGAAGGAATATCTCGGCTAGGAAGGCGAGAGCGCCTGGCTGTTATGCTCTTGTATATTTACTCCAGCAGCAAGAACCTTCCGCGAGCACATTAGGTCCGGGCAAAGACATGACGGCATAGGAATAGGAGGGGTTCTTTACCCATATCCTTATGTATCCCGGTATCCCGTACGAAGGGTTCCTAACTGAAGAGAATGGGAACACAAAGTTAAGGTATATGGGTGTATACTATAGGGAAACAAGAGGATTTTTCCCCGGATTAGAATTACTTTCGTTAGGTCGGCAAGTTGGAATAAATCATCTTATACGGAGCGGAACATCAAATAAGCTTAAAGGCCCATTAAAACGAAATAAGGAGAAATTCGGTGGAGCGGGAGATGGATCGGAAATGACCTTCCTGGCTGGGAGTTGGCACACGGCACAAGCCCATGGCATCCAGGGACTTATAAGGAAAATGAAGAAAAATCTTGTTATCGATAACTGCGTTGCGATAATGCTTTGGCGTTTGTAATTGCCGTCCCGACCCCATCATCCCTCAAGGGGTTTATCATGAGCCCTGAAGTCCCCTGTTCTTCTCTGTGAATGAGCTCCTTTCACCCCATTAAGGAGTGATTATGAGTATAAAACCCTTGGAAGTCATAAATTTCCTCCTTTCGTGAATATCAAGGTCGCCAGAGTAAGTAGATGAATTTTTTAGTGCCTCCTTTCCATGAGCAATTAGTGCCGAAGCGATAAATAGAGATGGCTTTGGGCGCATTACACTCTTCAATTTTCTTACTTTACTAAGTACGGATTTGAGGTAAGTCATGCACAAGAAACCGACGTCCTTTTGACCTTGACATCTCCAGAGGCGACCCAGATTCCCTTTTAACACTATTCCCGACAGTATGAAATATGAAGGGATTTCAAAAACTCAACGGTATAAAAAGGTATATAGGATAAAAGAACGTTTTAAAATCTACATTACACACAATGTGCATGTTTCGTGTATTAAGTCTACTGCATTTTAGAAACTTACATTCGAAAGAAAATAAGCTGCACTATTTTAAACATGCAGGGAACTTGTTTTTAACGAGAAAAGAAATCTTTTCAATTGCTTCAAAATGATATTTTTTTTTATATTAAAAAATTCCTGTCCTGCATAATATACCATATAAAATACGCTAAAATCGTACTTCGAAATGAATGGTTTATTTCTGAATAAAGTTAGTACTATATTTTTAAAGCAACTACAACTGGTCCACTTTTGCCAACGTGAATAGAGCAATTAACTCGAATAGTTACTTTAAAATAAAGAAAGCTTACAACTAATCCGGTGTTGGACTCTTTTAGGAATATTGAAGGTCACAATAGTTAAAATCAACATTAAGATCATTTAACTCATTGCCTTTTTGTATCCAACCAATACGACTAGTTGTTTAAAAATTTTTTTAACAATTTACAGAACCTTCCAAGCGCTAGTCTGACTCACTGAATTGTATTTGATTAAAGCAGTTGAATTTGGTGAATGTGGAGAAACTTTTCTAGTCATTTTAATAAAATCTACTTATGTTTATATTTTTTTTCAATTATATATAACCGTAAAACTAATTCGCTAAAAATTCAAGTCAAATAAATAACGTTGAACAAAACACAAAGTGTAGTTCATAAATGTACATTATTAATTTTTAATTAACTTCATTGTTCCGCTCAATTTAATGTACCCATTAAACAGCAAAAATCGTGCAATAATTTTAAAATATCACTTGAACGATTGTTACCTTCCGTTGTAATTCGTGCAATAGCGCAATAGTCTTGTTTAGTGTAATAATAATTTTGTTTAAATCCCTTCTCTCGCGAAATTTATTCAAATTAACAACGGAAGTCCTGTTTTAGTCCATTTATCCTTCAGTTCGAGTCTGTTTTCCCAGTACGTATCAGTCACGGACCAGTAGCTATTTTCCAATTCGATAATTTTATAGGTCGCATGGATTGTTACTGCAGCCCCTATCAGGCTGCTCGCCCCATTTAAAGCGGATATGGAATTCATGCGAGTCGCGAAACAGGAGCAACACACATGAATATAAACGATAAAAATATTTATGAAAACGGTCGGAAATTCAACAGATGAAAATAGTGACAACGCTAAAGGCTTGTATAAAAATTGTTCCTGTAAGACGTTTTTATCTCAGTGGTTTTTCTTCTGGAGTCACACCTGGGCGCTGGAACGCATTCAGCGAATGAGTCCCATTCAGGTACTCCTCACTCTTTTTCCTTGTTCCTTTCTTTTCCATGCTAAAAGCGTAAACAGAGGATTATTAGTCGCATATCACGCTGCGCTGTTATCCAGATTGCTTCGCTTTTATCCAGACCACCTTCGCTTCTAAGGAACTCCATCAGAGATCTCGTTCATATTTATGAGCTGCTTTTTCTGTTTACCAAGTCATGGCGAAGATACGGTGGCATTCTGACTGTGACAATCCCGCCTAGTCCGGGTTCCCTGTGACATATCACAGACTGGCCCTGGCGGTTGGTTTTTCCAGGACGGACTTATTTTCTTGATGCCTTTTTTCACATGTCCTTTTAATGTTTACATTTTTTTTCCGAGTCGCTCCAGATTGCGCGTGTATGGAAGCAATCTCGACTCTGCAAGAAGGACGAAAACGATAAAGAAACGGGTCTTCCACTCTGGCCTTATTTCAGGACATCTAAGCCAAACGATGCTTCTGTGTGTTGGCGAAATTAAACCTGTCGACTTTAATACAGCAGCGCTCCGGCTCCGCAGCGGGAGGCTGGAGAAGTACATAAATCAGTCTTCTAGAAGCTACCCCTGACAGGATTTCAAGCTAAATAAACGCAAATGCGATGATAAGGCGAGCGAGGGTTTCTTTTGTTATTTTCATGTCATATTGGATTTCTGCAAAATACTGATATACTTCAATAGAAAATTCTCCTTAGAATATTAGATTTAAAAATTCACATAACAAAGAGTAAGAGACTGGCGTGATCGGAACAGGACTTGTATGTATTACAACTACGCAACGCAATGTTCTGCATAGGTTTAGAGCTCAGGCAATAGAAGAGAATGTAATGAGCTAGAAATAAATTTCTATAAATAAAATCCTTAATTTCGTCAGTTTACCATTTCTTTTAAAAACTTTAAAATTATCACACAATTATCAAATATGTCATCCTTCTCAATTTAAAACGAAAAAGGACAAAAACCCATACGTAGTTCACCATCTAGACAGAAGATTCTCATTTTTATATTTTTAAATATTTTTTTCCCTTTCGAGGATGGGATAGATTTATTTTAATGTACAAAAATGGACGATTAATCAACAACGCAAAAAGGTAAAAATATAGCCTGACAACTTTCCGGTGTTAGTTAGAAAATGTCGAAAGAACATTTAGGGAGACAATAAACAGTCTTTAATGTAAATTTAAACAATTTGAGAAAAAAGCAAAAGCCACTTACTTATAATTCAACAAGGGAGAGGAAAATTGTGAAACAATTTATTATCCTTCCGCGTATCCATAAATCATCTGTTTTAAGCTATCCCTAGGTTTCCTGTCTTCAAATTTCCGTCAGACTTAGAAACAAAACAATAAATGAAATAAAATAAAGCCCACCGGAGGTAGAAAATTAAAGTAAATTTTCAAATTCTCAACTCCCTTTCTTCACAATAACAACGAAAAACATTTCGGTTATTTATCATAAAAGAATGTTTGATGTTCGGCAAAAAGAAAATAAAGATTTTCGCGGGTATTAATTCTAAATCCAGCGAATCTCCGGTTAAAAGCGGAATTACTAACAAAAGACCCTCTTTCTTACATACCCACTTGAAGGGAACTCCACCAATTCCTTGATCTCCATAAACGTAAATGGTTAGAGATTTTCGGGTAAGGGCGATGTTACACATGAAATGGTTCATCCAGCCTATTCCTGGACGATTAAATTATTCCAGCCAAATCCTACTTGTCTGACTTTGACAGAAGAAGAGACAATTCCACGCCGGGCGGGATCCGAGGGTACAAATCTCAAGACATTCACGGGAAGCAGATTTAGCACTCTCTTTTTCTGCGGCGGTATAAACCTCCGTTACTTAATGTCTTCTTCACTTACCTGAAAAAGAGAAATGAAAAAAAGCCCTATGACATTTCTATAAATACATCGGGGAGGCAAATAAATTATGTAAATGGCTTCCATAAAAATAAATCAAAAATCAATAGGGCTGCGCTACCTTGTGCCGGATGCTAAAAAAAAAATTGATGATATAAAAGTGGTAAGAGGAGGATGGAAACTTTTTTCCCTCTATTTTTGCACATACTTTTTTGGAGAATTAAACGGGAAAACGTTGCTATTGAACGTCTGGAAAAATAAGATAACTCCCAACCCCGAAGAGTGCAGCCTTCCCGGTTGGTGATAAATTTCATGCAGCTCCCGAGTCCTGAGTTCCAAGTCCTGGGTGCGCACGGCTAGTTACGTGAAACATGTTTCAAATTTAGTTTTTCTAGAGGAACAACAGCGAAAGGAGGAATTCGTTTCCAGTTTCCCGATGTGGGGAAACTGCACATGGAGGTTATTTAGGAGTTATTTATGGACCTTCAGAGTTCTCAGTACGACCAGCTAGATACCCTGGTGGCTGTTATTTGCGAGTCTTCCCAACGAACCCTACCCAGACTATCCTGACAGTCCGATGGGTTCGGTCCGGAACAAAATGGGCACATATCAAAACCGTAATGCATATACGCTCCGGGAAGCCCTCTAGCCTAGCTCTTGAGATGGCTTTTAACAGAACAGAATTAGTCCTGTAGCCTAGAATCCCTGAGTGGGAGAGATCTAATGAAATCACCTTTTGCATGCACGTGTGCAAGGTATAGCAAGGCGTACGAAGGCATAAGGATCGTCGGTTTATCATCGACTTGTTTTAAAGTGGGAAAATGAATTTTACCTTGCCCGAATTGCGAATATTTACGTAATGGCTCAACTCAAATACTTGACCAACAGATTCACTTCTCTGCTTGACCAAAGACCGATGGCCAGAGTCTGCAAAATAATAAGCGAAATGGGACCTTGTAGGGCTCTCCAATAGCTCTCGGGCATTATCAAAGCGATCTTTCGAGATTATCAAAATTTGAATGAGCACTGAAACCAGAAGAAGTACTTTGGACGTCCTTTTACTTCAAAATGCTATCCTTGCCACAAAGTTCGTCTATAAGCTCATAAAATTATATTTGCGTACTTAGATTTCCAGTGCAGTCATGGTTAAAGACTCCAAATATAAGCAACAGTGAATTTTAGATGAATATTTCCCAAGGATACAATTTTGTACTTAATAAGATTTACCTACGGTAAAATACTAATAATAATTTTTAAAAAGAAGACGAATTCCAATCGCTTCTTCGGCATTTTCAAGCTTAGTGACCTGGAATAAAATGGGGTAGGTATCATCTTGCAGACCAATGGTAGTACTCGAAAAATACTTCTGGTCACATTACAAAATAGTTCATAATATACAATGATTTAAAACCTCTGGAGTAGATTCTGCCCGATATGCAGATGCACTTCTTTGCTCAATAAGCTTACATCATTCTACTTTAAATTATCTTAAATGTAATTCAGTTTACTAAAAAACAAAAGAACAATGTTGGCGACAAAAATTTAGCAGTCATGCATTTTTATTTTGTTTCAATTTAACCATGAGCACTCTTGGCCTTGCAGTAATGCAGTCTAGATTGCAACAAATTGCCTTTTGCTTGTTTATTCAATCCCTCCTGCTTCCCTTCCTGCGCTGTCCTGGAAGGTCTTCTTACAACGAACTTATTTCCTCCCGGTGGGAATTTCAACCGGTCAGGAATTCTCCAATTTCCGAACACCACACCGAGTAGCGACTTGCAACATGATTTATGTCCAGTCCCGCGAAGGCATCCGAAAACCTTCGTACACAGAGTACAGTCTGGAGTCCTAAACCCACAAAGCCGACTTCAAGCCCATTTACCTCTTGCTTTTATCGCTCATAAAATAAATCCGGCTAAAAGACGATCGGGGTTCCTGGAGGAAGTTATGTCCGCCGACGTCTGCAGAAAGCCTTAGAGCACATTAAACATTCAATCCCTATGCAATTTTTCTGAGACGCTCTATAAATACAGAGTTCGGGTACGTACAAGGTGATGTAAGCAAATGCACACTGAGACGCCTGCAGCATCTCCGCGGGCACACCTAAGAAAATGCTTCCGGAATCGAAGGAAAACTCTTGATTTGCGGGACCGTCTTACAAATCGATATCTTCAAAATTAAGGTCTTTAAACAGGATCACAGGACTGCATCCGAAATTTCCTCGAGACTCTATGGGACTATGGGGCTAGAAAAGGGGGTAGCCTCCAGATCCTCTGAAAGGAATAGGAGACTCTATGGGACTATGGGGCTAGGAAAGGGGTAGCCGACAGATCCTCTGAAAGGAATTAGATCCCATCTAGGCGCACCTTTGCTCAGCGCAATTATTGGGCCAGGTGAATCGTGTTAATTGCACTTGCACACTTCACTTATTTTTGAATTTCCTGTTCTTGAGATTGGGCGCTCCCCGGATGGTGGGTATACGATGCTCCTCTGCCAAGTACGCCCTTCAGATAAGGCAGGTAAAAACGAAGGGTTGCAAGCCCTACCTCCTAGAGGCAAAGGGGATGAACATGACATAGATGGCACTACGAGAGGAGTCATGCTCACCTGGATTATTACAAGTAATGAGCAGTTGTGCTTTTGTGTTCGCGAAGGGTGGGTGGCGAATATTTAGGCGTAGAGGTGAACAGGTGAAGTGTGCTCGAGGCAGATTCAGAGCAATCACCTTTCACGAATAGTTGAACGTACCTGCACGGGAGAATGTAAAGGATGTAGGGGTGCAGAAATTCTGCTGATGACGATGATGACTGCGAGTGTACAGGGAGAGAACCTTTTGCGGGGATTAAATGAACAATTTGCCAAAGTGCTGTTCCGAATGCTTCCTGTGTTTCCCCTTGTCTCCAAGGTATGAACTTAATTTGAAAAAAGGTTTTCTGACCGTGCTGAGAAGCGTTTGAGGCATCTTTATTTCCGCTCGAAGTTAGCACGTTACTGCGATGACAGTTTTATGATTGCTACGAGGAAAACCCCAGGGGGGTACACTTCAGGCCTCTGTTAATGCAGACTAGAGGGAAAACCAGGGTCCCGGACGACGAGGAAAAATAAAGGAGATATTTTTGTTTCTAAGAACTTTAAATAAAATTATAAAAATAAAGAAATGAATTGTTTAAAGCATAGAACGGTTCTGTTTAATACTAGTAATACTTAACCAATTTAAAAAAAATAACATCATCCCAAACACACCCATCGAATAAAACGTTAGTAAAAATCTAAATCAATCCATTCCTTGAGTAATTACAGCACCACCAATTTTAATTATTTAGAATTACCACAGTTGGTAATTTTTTTCTTTTACTAAAAAGAATTAATAATTGAAAATTACATAAATGAAAAAAATAAATTACTTAGTTAAGTTCAGATATTTCTTATCATTCATTTCTGGATGTGGTTTAACAAAAATTAGAAAAACTAAACTTTTCGTTTCGTACTTTAACTTTTCAAACATTGGGCTTCTTTTTAATTCAGCTTAAATTGAAAAATGAAAACATATTTTTATAATAATAAAGAAATTTAATTAAAAACAAAAATTCAATTTCAGATAATTGAAAACAGAATCAAATAATCAATAACTTACGATTATTCAAATGATGTATTAATAAGTTTACAAAATTTAATTTAATTTCCCTTTACCCAAATTTCTCTTATATTTCCTTCTATTTTTTTCACTTCCTCCTTTTCTCTAAACTTTCAGTAATTAAAGTTATTGATTGTCCTAATGAGATTAAAAAGTACTTCGACAGTCAATAGCTAAACTTTATCCTCTTCCCCAACAACATTTCACCAATTCAATATTTCACAATACTCCCTTGAGTCCAAACAAAGTTAAAAACTTTCTAAAGTTGTTCAACCAATTGTCGGTTTCACTCGATCTGGAGACAGGGAAACAGAACCTTTTCATGGAAATTAATCTTTTAGTGCATCAAAAAGGAGAACGGAGGAAAACATTTTTCCGCAAGGCGGCAGAGTTAACTAAACCCCTTAACCCTGACGACATAGCTACACCCTGAAAGGGATTGCTCACCTAAGCGTTGTTCAAGGATGCTTCCATACATCCCGGACACCCCCTCTAGTGGCAGACACAACTCATCACACAGCCGGAGATGATAAATCCCGCTGCAAGGATTACTCGAACAAGAAGTAAAAAAGAAGGCGTATCTGGAATAAATGTCCTGTGTCATCGTGTATGCTCCTTATTGCGCTCTAGATGTCATCTATCCTTGAGAAATGCTCAATTGTGAAAACTGAAGACACGCTCGAGCGTTCTCCAGAGCCAGGTCTTCTGTGCAAAGGACCGCATCGGATGTATAAATGTAACAGAGAATGGAAAATGTATGGCAATTGAATGTAAGGCGGCCGTCGTTCGATACTACCATACTTCTTCCTGGAATCTTATGCTAGCTTACAGAACCCGAAATATTTCTTATACCAAAGACGCAACAGTCCTTTATAAACGACTGTACACAGTATACACGTACTATAGCCTCACTACCAAAATGCGAACGACGACGCTATTTATGTGCACTTTTTCGGGAATCCATTCATCTCTAGACGATTATGGTCTTCCAGTATTCCCTGTAGACTGTAAGGGAATTTTATTCCACCGGAAATAGCTATTTACATTTTGTTTGTATGTCGCAAATTCCTAAACGAACAAAACATTATTACCTTCCCCCTAGTTTGAAACCAATACTAAACTGGTAAGATAAAATAAAGAGATCTTTGAAGGGAACTAGCAAGCGAAATATTTCCGATCTTTTCAAAGAGAACTTTAATCAAACTTTAATTAAATTTTATGAAAGTAAAGGTAGCCAGGACAAAGATTATCTTCGCTTTATTCAAGGAATCCTGCTTATACAAAAATAACTGAATACGGACGTTTTATCTGAAAAGGATTTAATCATAAATTCTAAATTATATAATATTAAATTAAAAGACTTCTAGTTCTACCTTTTGATCTCAAAGTTACTGGTTTACTCATAGTACACAGTCCACATGAGATGTGTATTTTTGAAAAATGTGACTTGTATTTTATATGCATGCGGAATCAAAATATTATCTGCAAAAATAGTTCAATATTCTCACGGAACAATTTACACCACTACTATTTTTCTAACTATTATCCTATTTTAAAAAATTACTACAAATTTTGAAAGTATTACGTAAAAACGCCGATTTCCAACAATTTGATTTATTAACTATTCTCTTATTTCATTTGTCTAGTGCTTAGCCTGTTTAGACCAAAAACAATCACCATAAAAGTAGGAAGTTCCAAACAGAAAATCAATATCATCTTTAGTGGCATAAAATCTAAGGAATTTATATTTTATAGCTCCTGTTGCATTATTCAAATCACGTTTAAAAAACAATGAAAGTCAAATCAGCCACAATCGATCAGGCCTTTTCAATTCTAAAAACGGACTTTCATTTATTACACCTACTCATAGGTCCTATAATTTTCGTCCTCATTAACTTCACTGCCTCTAAGATTTACTGATCATTTAATAAGAAGATCACGAGAGGAAATTCTTCATCACCATTGGTTGGTTATTGGCCCAGTTTGCTGGAAATTCCCTTTTATCTCTCACCGTTTTTTTTCAGCAAAATTCGGGCTGCTTCTTTAAGAAAGTTAAATAAAAATTGCTGTCCTGACTGTCAGCATAAAAAATAATAATAAGTATAGAAAAAAGCGAAGAAAATGACTCTGTTCTTTTTTCCCTATTTCCTGCGGACATTAGCCCGGGTAACCCGGCAAGTGGGAAGGGCCGAGACCCAGCAACTAGCCCCGAACTGCTAAAACGTGAGAGCAACAATTTTAGGGCCGAAAGTTTATCGCCCTGCGGAAGGGAAATCATCAGGTGATCGCCATATGTGACTATACTGCCTACCTACATCTTGAGTGGCCCTACATCATAAGGCCTTACATCATAAGGAAATTACACGGCGTAATTGTTTGGCAACCTCCACGTTGGAATTGCTCGAAAGTCCTTTTGTTTCCATTGTACCCATGCTCACTGTGCCCATTTCCTAAATGCTCCCCGGGGGGCCTCTAAGGTTCTAAGGACTAAAAGGAGCAGAGTCGTCCTGTGTTCACGCAAAAATCGATGTTGCCTCAACCAAAGGAGGATGTCGGATGTCCTTGCCACTAGCTAAGCCAGCAACATGAGGTAGTCACGTAAATACAACATGTTTGCTTAAGTTTTACTGAGAAGGGGGAAAAAAGTTTATTCTGGGATTTGCTCCAGTCTTTTCCCTCCACTTTCTTTTTTGGCGCGTTCTATACCTGCATAGGTACCTCGACTGGGAGTTGAGGGATAAAGGTTTTACTCGGAACAAGAAGTCATGAGAATTTTGCTTTAGTTCCACTTCTATGGCCATGCTCTGTTCACCGCAGTTTAGTTTTGATGTGTTTTGTCCCTGCCTAGAATTTGCTAACGAAAATATCGGAACGGATATTCCTGGATCTCGTGGGTTTTATTCGCTAAACCCACGAACCCACAGAATCGCAACTATTCAAAAAATTGAAAACGTGTGAAGCGCGCAAAACGAGCATAGAACGTGCTTCTGTTAAGGCTATGAGATACCAAAAACCTCTATCCGGTATCTCACGGTTCTGATTTTTCCTTTTTCTCCCTAATTTATCATAAAAATAGCCTTGCGAAACTCCCTCGAAGCTCCAAATATATTCCCGGTGAAAATACGTAATCACCCAATTCTGATGGGTTGCCGTGAACTGCAGATCCAGATCCATTTCTACCAAAGCAACTTGAAACTTTTGTAAAAGTTCAAATGTCTCAAGGAGAACTGCATAAGACGTGCTTGTATCATTTTTCACTGGGAGTAACTTTCTTTAGTCCACTTCTTTTCGGGAACGTTTCTGAAGTGGAAGTTCAACCAAAAAGTTGAAAACTAACTGCTGTAAAACCCAAAAAAAGAATCATATCCACTAAAAGTGGAATAAATTTAAAGTTTCAGTAGGTCACCCATTAGGACTGTTGCATATCTTTTACAGCCGAGGACTGCCAAGGTCCCAAGCAAATGCCCCCGAAGTTGCATCCATGTGGCCATTGCTACCCATAAGTTCAGTTTTAGAGGACGATATTTATTACATCTCCCGTCCCAAAGGACCCCTACCGATGCATTAATTTATTTTTGCATTGAATTTAATTTCGCAATTTAGACAAATTCCGGACAATCCACAATCCAAATGCGTACAATAGATTGCCCTACTCTGAATAGACGCTTCCTCCTTTGTTATTCGGTGCCCTTTGATTGACGATCAGCTCTATACGTTTCGATTGTTCGAACTTTTTGCCATTCTGTTCCAATTTGCTTTTGGACAGATATATGTGTCCAATTATTGGCATTCGAATTGTATGGTAGGCACAAAAGTGGAAAATCGGATATTACAAAACATATTCGAAGGGACTAGGAATATTGCTAGAAAATTGTCGATGTTAATTGATTTCTATGAATAAATATGTCTCTAATCTCATTAGTTGGTGAACTTAAGTGCTCTGAAAATTAAGACATATATTGTAAGTGTGTGGTATTCACATAGAACTTAATATATCCTCTCAAAGCTTGACAAACTCAAATCCAAAGATCAAAGGAATGCTTTCTATAATTTTCGTACTGAAAAAAGGTGAGGATTTCTTTAAAAAAAAACCTTTATCGAACAATACAAACTACAACTGCAGACGCATTCAATAGATTGTATATCGTTTCCCCATTCTATTAAAATTCTATCATACAAGCATCAAAAATATCTCCAACACCATATACTACTTTCGGAAATAAAAATCGTCGCCTTGTTAGATATTCTGAGAACAGTACAGCACCACTTGTCACTCAGCTCTCGGGCAGGCTAAAGATCTAATCCTGATCCACTAGCACTGCCGGAGGAGGTAGATCTAGTGTCGTCTTTGAGTTGGGATTAAGGTGCACTTCGTCTTCTGAGTGCACCGTAAGGGAAAATGGATTCGAACAGTAGCACACAGCGTAAAGAGAGAGGAGTGCCTCCATAGTTATGCAGAAGAATTGCTTAGGGGAAATTTTCTTAACTCCAAATGTTTTCTATGAATGTCATGTTCCGACAATGTCATTATCACACTCTTGTCGCTCACTCCTGAGCCGCATCGGTGCACCCTTTATTCTCGGGATCCCGCCCCCTACAACATATACACCCTGTATAACCGCCGCAACCTTCACGGGAGAATTTCCTTTGTGCCACCAGCACAGGCAGCACCACCCAGTGCATGTCTGTTATAATGCGATATTCTGTTATATGCGGTATTATATTGAATAAAAGATGTGTCTGGCAGGGCAGGCGAGCTCCCTGGTGCACTTACTAAAGAACACCCGCCCCGCGGCTTGCCTGGAGTCGATAGCGCCATAATGTTAAATAACTCGGAAATTCTGTTTTCATGGGGATAGTCGAAGAAAATTCACCACCCACTGGTGCCCTGCTGGAACCTCCGGATTTTTCTCCCTTCTTGGACCGCTTATCCTTAGAAATAGTACGAATCCCCGACCAAAGTTCTTGAAACACCCCCCGCGGAGGTTTCACAAAAGGACACACCATGGGGACGCTTCTTGAAACAACAGTTCTACTTGTGTGGGATGGAATGGCAAAAGTGGGTAAAAGTGGGTAAGATCCCTTATTTTCTTAGGAGTTTGCAGATATCTCGTCATATTGACGACTTTGCTTTTTGTCTAGATCCCTCACCCCACTCTATCGTATCAAGTCAGCTGGTGCGACGACCTTGTGCGAGGTTGGAACCTCTAAAGTCGCTTACCTCCACCTATTCCAAAGGTTCTGAAACCGATTTGGGGGTAGATGGGGGACATGGAATACATACCCCAATAACAGTGGCAACAAAAAGTCAGAGAACAAAAGAAAAGTGCTGAGCTCGGAGGGCACCTTTTCGTTCCACTCTTCGGACTCTTTGTCTTGTTTTATGTGCTGCTGGTGTCTGGTCGGCTGCCTGATGTCATAATTGACGATTTGTGGCCTCATTTTGTTCCACCAGTGAATTGCTGTCACGCCTGAAAACCCAATTACCGCATGGGTGACCTGCTTCGTTCGTTGGGGGGCTTGTTAGAGGTAACAGCGTAACAACCTTCTTCTTTTTATTATCGATTACCCCCCGATAGACTTTTTGTGATGCCTTCGAACTTTTCTCTGGTTTTTCTTTCGATGTCCGTTCAGTTCCCATCGAATTCAGCCATTGAACACGACCGGACGGACGGACGATCGGATGGACAGATACTTCCTTTCGGTTGGACGTGCTGGCGCGCGGCATGATGACCACAGAAATCAATACGACAATTTGAATGAATTGACCGGAAAGTTTTAAGAAGAGCTAATTAGATTTCTTGCTTGTTGGTAGCTTCTTCTGTTTACCGACAGCTTTTCTTACATCGTCATTGTTACATTGTCATCTTGGGAACATCTTAGGAGCTAGCCAATTACGAAAGGAAAACCGTGGGATGTATACGGTTGGAATTCATGTTGACTTATATGTCTGATTTGAAACTTTCTATAATAGCGTTAATTAAAGATTTTTAAAAGGCACAAATAAAAACTAATTGTATAGAAACTACTAATTTTGGTGGGATTTGGATTTGGGACATCAAACGAATAAAGAAAAAAGATCCTTTGATGGTTTTGTTTAAAATATCGCGTCATGCACATGCAGAGAAGCATAAGCCATAATTCTTCACTATTGTCATAAAATGTAAAAACGTCCTAAAATTTAAAATTTATAAAGCAAAAACCCGAAAACTTTAGGTTCTTTTAGAGTGTTGTAAAAAATCAACTATTTCCCTTTCAAGAGAAGTGCTGAATTCTTTTATAGTTTACAGTAATGGTTCAGGACTTCCAGAAGATGCATTTCGTATTAAAACCTTCAAAAACACACTGTTATAAGATTTTACCATTTAATTTGTAGGTTAAATGCGTGAAAGAAAATAGAGAGGTGTTTAAGATGAAGCAAAACTCCTATATTAAAAATTAATCATTTCAGTCAAATTCTTCCTTGTGTATCTTATAAAAATTGGAATTTAAAAAAGTCGGTATTTGTAACTATTATAAAATTAAAGTTTAAAAAAATGAATCAAAATTTTTTTCATTGCTGTTATTAATTTCAAAATACCTTAATTATTCGTACAAAACACATTCAAAATGCACCGTTGTCGATGACGCTCTAACATTTTAATTTGAAAACGATAAATTTATCCTAATGTGAGAACAAATAAGCTTTAGCGACTCTACCTGCAGCTAATTATACTAATCGCTCCTTACCTTATTAAAGGTAACATCCGCACGAGCACAACAAGTGCAAATAAACCCTTTCGCATAGCACAGAACAAACTGTTCTAGTCAAGTGAAATTTAACCTCAAACAAAACCCTCGTCCGTGTCTGCCTTCTACCTCCGTGCACCCCCGTCCAAGGTACGCGTCAGCTTCCGGCAGAGGCGGCGTCAACTGGCAACTTTTCCACCTGCGAATCCTATTCCCATATTTTCCCTGCTCACTTGACAACGCGGACGATTTATTGTGTGTAAGCTTCTGAAGTTTCAATTGTTTCAGGGGGTTTATCCCGGCTGACGTTCACTACGGCCAGCAGCGCCATCAGACCCCCGAACCACCCGCAACAATGGCCCACCTCCGTCCCACGAGAATGTTAAAGTTGTCGGGAGTTGAGTCGCGCCGGAGTTCTACGGAGTCCCGGAGTCCCAGAGTCCGGGACTCTTGGCGAGTCCCGGTGACAATAGTGAGTGACACAAAACCCGGGGCGGAAGCGGGAGCAGAAATAAACGTGCACCGCCAACTCAATTAGAGCTGCTTTTGCTGCTGCTGTTTGCAGGTTTCTATTAATAGAGGCCGCCACCCTAGACGAGGGTTCCATTGCACCGAGCGCGCCCCATGCTGCTGCCATTGTTCCAAGGAAAGATTCTACAGCGCAGCAGAATATAATCAGGAAATTCTTTTTTGCCGTATTTTAATGTAATTAATCGGGAAATTTCGCTATTAAAGAGTAAAACTGCCACAAGTGGGACAAGTGGCATTGCTGCTTTCTTTTCCAGTCGACAAGAAGAATGTTGAAAGGTAAAATGCAATATGACTAAATGTTAAAAACAAAACCTAATTAGAATTTATTTACAAAAAAACGACTTTCTTTAAGGATATCTTTCACGTATTTGTGCAAACCGGGTCGGTTTTTCGGAAAAAAGCAGTAGGATATCTCCGCTGCAAAAGACACTTTTAGAAACTTTTGAAATTGCTTTTTTTTGCATTTGTAAAATAACGAAAATAATATAAAAGGTCATATCTCAAGAAGAGATAATGAAGATTTCCAAAAAATATATTTTAACTGTTTTCAAAAATTGTTTATTTATAAACAAAAAACATAAAATTTTTTCTCATTTAAAAATTGTTGCGTTTTGGTTTCAAAAACACCAATAAAAAAATAAAAACATTTGTACTTTTGCGTACAGTCACATTCAAACCCTCTAGAATGTAAATTAATGCTTTCTACCTTTCCAATAAACCCCATAACCGTAAATATCCCCTATAAGTAGAGAAAACACCATATAAATTTAAAAAAATGTTTACAAAATCAAATTTTCACTTCAAAAGATCAAAATACCTCGGTCCCCTGAGGACTATTCCAAATTCCCAAAACGATGCTCATGTTGCATAATTTAGCGTATATTTTGCGAAATGGGAACAAATTTGAGTGTCATGGTCTCTCAGGTGTACTTTAAAATTATGAACAGCGCCGTAAATTACGAAGGACAGCGATTTTCAATTTTGATTCAAATCGTCATAAAAGGACATAAAAATCCCCCACGCCCCATCACCCCCTGCAACACAGACGGAGCTATCGTGATAAGAAATCTTTAGCAGCATCCCAAGCCCACCTGCATCGAGGGACCGGATCTGGTCAATTTGCACATGGACTAATAAATATATTCGAGTGCCGCCATAAAAAGGACTTTTAAGGGGCCCTTTTCCTTTACGCACTCAATTTCAGCCCCTGTCGAAATCGCTACTGTTGCCATCCGCCGTGTTCATGATCAATCGGCACGAGAGCCATGTCAACACGCCGAGACCCTATAGCGGGCTCCGGGTCTACCACATCCGCACAAGAATGTCAAAGCTGGCGAGATTTGCAAAAGACCGTACAGCTGAAAATTTGATTACAAAATCGATAGGGGGCGCATCAAGTATTTATAGGGCTCATAGCTTATTCGGCGTAAGATCTGACCTATATCGGCAGCGAGCCATCCCCAAACGGCCTCAATTGACTTGCATTTGGCAGAAGTGGCGCTGAGAAAGCTCTAGAGCCGTCACAAGACACACGACGCCTACCCAAGCTGTCTCCGGCGGTGGGTAGAGGACGGGGGTTACTCTTCAATTTGTGGACGACAGGGAGTTCATTGGCGTGCCATCGGAACCGAGGTGATATACAACCAATTTCAACAATTTTGATAGCTTGACACTTCTGGGAATTTTCCCATAAATTTCTGATGGATTAATGTTGACTCTGATGTATACACCAGGCAGGTTAGAGGGTGCACACTACGGTAAACAAGAACGACGATCTCTCGTGGTTTTCGGAATTATGCCTTAGTTACCTTCACTGAAAATTAGAAATGAAATCTAACGAGCTGGAAGAGCGACACTGTGTAAGGTAACGAACCAAACAGAAGTGTCACCACAGCGTATAAAGTTCTTTTCTTGAGTTTTGTCGTCCCAAAACAATTTTGTTTTATTTACTACCAGCACAAATAATTAGCAAAGTTTCATGTGTGGTAACGAGTTTAACCTTTCAAAGTTTAATGAATTAACTTTGGACTGACAATTCTGTCGAGGTATAAATGACACGTTCGCTGCCAAACGAATTTAACGAACGTCGGATCATCCTGTAGGGGTGATGAACTATCCAATGGGGACACAAGTATTCTTTTAATTTTTAAAATACTACATGGAGCGACTCTATCCAATTAAGACAATACAATACAATATTTTTAAAAACAAATTGGAACCACGTCCCTTTTGTGCTTGCTAAATATGCGCTATGTTTTGCAATGGTGTGTGTAAATCTTATTAAAAAATTTACGCTTGGGAAAGTTGCAGATTTGGAAACGTATGACTATGCCCAATTATATCAGACTGTACATTTTTATATATTAACAAATTTGGATTTAAGATAGTTATTTTTCTTCTTATCCAATAAATTAAGACAATTTAAGTCCATCACTGTAAGAAAATAATAAAGAAATATTGTTCCATGTAAACGTCCTAAATTAGGATGGAAAATAAAATAAAAAAAAGAGCGGACCCAAAACTGCTAGATGGTATTATGTGACAATTTCTACGCGTAGATATAAAAAAATTAGATATGTATGAAAATTAAGTTATTAACCCAACTTCGTAACAAGCAATGCATAAATTTAGCAAAATAGCATAAGTGATACTCTTTTCCCGGTTACCACCTCATCTCACATACTTCAGATCACATCTCCACATACACGTCTAATCAAAGTTTTTGAATAAATCAGTTCGTCACGAGCAGCAACTTTGGGAGTTACAACATAATACCGAATAGCATAAATCCTGATAAATCTTTCCCTCGGAAGTAACTTTGGCTGCAAATAGCTCTCCTTAATGCTCTTCACCAAGAGTAATGGGAAGCATTAAGGAGTTCCTCCGAAATACTTAAAACTTCGTCTGACTGACACCACACGTCTACCGAGCTAGGTAAATGGGGCAGCAGCAATTTTTAATTATGATTTTATTTCCGTCTTGATTCTTCTCCAACCAACTTAATTTCTTAAGCCCTTTCCACACTTTTTTAAGAAGAAAACTTTCTTCCGTAGCTTAAGGTTTTGCATAAAATTTCTAGAGTACGCCATAAATTCACTACGTGACCGCTCATTTTAAGGATTTTCGGTGGCTTTCAATACACGCTCGAATGTGTGTTATGGAAAAGAATAAAATGTGTATAGAATTTGTAATGCCTCCTCCCCTCAGAGCATGAAAATGAGGATATAGGCGAGATATGAAATTAATGCAAACGAAATACTCTTCGTACTGCAATGCAAAATTTTTATGAAACTTTTCCTCGGTCTGTCTATTTACAAGTTGAAAGAATCAAAGGAGCGAAAATGCCTGAAGGGTAATAAACTGGGAAAAATCTAATTAAAAACACACTGGTCCTTCCTTTTTGGCCCTTTGGGGCATGAATTAAAGTGGACGTAAATTCCGGCCACTATCGTACTTGGTCTTTAAAAAGAAAGGATCTTAATTCTGACCCTGCCTTTTCCTTCCTGTTTTTCATGAATATGTGAGCTGGGTCGGCAAAGGATCCTCTGACAAATTCATTAATGTCCACCCTCTGTCCCAGAAACTGCTGTAGAGTACCTAACCCCCAGAATAACGTTCCAGATAACAAAGGACTGTCCGCCAAAGATTTAAACATAAAACAGCAGCGGAACCTTAAAATTTCACTTAAACTTTTACTGCAGCACGTTATTATGTCCTTCTCATTTTGTCGCCAAGATGCTCAGCGAGCATTGTTGGCGTCATAAAAAATTTAACGATCCGCCCTTCCGCATCCTGAAGGAATCTTTTTGCTCCTTAAGGGCTCCCCGTCAACTCGTCCAATGGTTGGATGCCGACTTAAGAGGCTAAAGCAGGACCCCACCGGAAATGGTTCTTATTCCGCCTGAGGCCATTTGCCGAGGGCTTATTTGCCAAGTTGCAAAAGTAGGCTACCACTACGTGAGATGAACCCGTTTCGGGAAGTATTTAAATATTGATCTTTGATTATGCCACAGCCTCCGGCAAATTTAGCACAGCCACTTAGATCGCTTCTAGCCGAAAGTCGATATGGTTGAACCACACACCTGTATGTTAAAGATTTGTGTCATCCGCGGGCAAAGTGTTTGGCTAGGATGGTAAACATGTCGAGCTAGTGCTAAGATGTGAGCAAATATACCTTTGTAAGTCAGCATCTCTTGCACGGGAAGGAAGCGTAATGGATGCTGCATTATAGCATCGCTTCTATGCAGATTACACCCTCAGGGCTGCAGAGCTTTCTCAGTCGGAATTGCAATTGCATTGCATATCACTTTCAGAATCAGCCTTTGATTCTTGATTAATTCTAATACGTGTTGTAATTGGTTCCTAAAGCTGATTCCACAGTTCATAAGTAGCATGATTAGAAAGTACTAACTTAAATTACTTTGCAATGAAACCCTGATCTGTATCATTTTACAGAAACTAAAAATTGTCGATTACTTACAACGTTCAAAATCGGCAGAAAACAAAAATCAATTTTTAATTGACGCACTTTAAACGTAAATTGGTTTTCAATGTGGAGCATTAAATCCAAATAAACGCCGAGTTTAAAAGCAGAATTGCGTATCTATAACTGCAAGAAAAGGTCCTAATCTGAGTATCACTGCTTCCGGGGGATTTGGCCTCTTTTAGTAGGGACAATGGAAAAATATAGACACAAATCAGGGAATCATTGATTGTTAAGGATAAAAATGAAAAAAGGGCCAAAGCGACGGAGGGCAGAAAGCCTGGGCAAACAAGCCCTGGAGTAGCAGTCCATCAATAACCCCCGGATCCCTGCTTGCCTAGTTAAACCATCACTTGTCATTGGAGCCCTTCCCTTGTTCCCTAGTTGGGAAAACACAACATGACAAGACGACATCATAAACAAACAGACGGAGATCCCGCTGGCGCTGCTTGCGCACAAGTAGTTCTCCTTAAGGAGCATCTCAAGGAGCAGCGGCAGGGCGTTGATACCGTGCGTCACGTCATCGCCATCGTGGTCGGCCCCACGTGGATGGCGTGTCAGTCAATCTTGTAAATAATTTCCGAGCAACGTAAATATTTACTCGGCCCCAAAAATTGAAGAAGTGCTCAATTCGACATTATTTCATTAGATGTGATACGCTGGGACAACATCGGCATTGATAACGATGACGGATGCTGGCAAAACGCCAAGACGATGTAAGAGGAGAAAGGGACACCGTTAAACGGAACAACGGGTGGGTAGAGATGGGCGATTGAGGGATGGATACGCTGGCTTGAGGATATCTAAATAATTTTGTCATTTTCGCTGTGCTTACGCATTAATGATGTCATTTAAGGATTCAATTTGGCGCCCATGCTACGCCCGAAGTACACTTCACCCGCGAGCATGGTGGAAGCACCTCGTGCCGGAATGATAAGATGATTTTCGCGAAGGAGCCATGTCGCAAAATTAATCACTGTGTACAAAAGGGAAGGAGCCGTGTTACCGTGATTTCTCGGAAATCTAATCGAAAACGAAACTCGCGAACGACAATCAACCACTTTTCGTGTTTTATAATGAGCGCGGATCGGAGAAAGGGATACGTCTCATCAGAAAGAATGAAATTATAATAAAAGTCGCGAAGATTGATGTCGAAGTCGCCCCAGGGCTTGTGTACATACAATCATTAATTTGGAAGTGAAACGCTAACAGCAGGAAGTTCCTTATCCGGAAAAAGACACTCTTTTTGGACAAGATAGACCCAATTTGCAAATCTAATTGTCAGAAATCTTTTATTTAAAGATTGATTTCAATTGATTTAGACATCCAAATTTTTATGGTGCTGGTGTCCCATTTTCCAAAATACTGCAAAATAAATTTAGTGATATTTAATTTTGGTATATATGAACTCTTTACTACCTTAAAACTTGCTCATACTATGCCAACACGTTACCCCACGTGTTTCTTATTTATTCCTCGAATAAAAGGGCATGTTTTATTTGGAAACTGCTTCTAGTCGGGCCATTTTTTGGGCTGTTTTACTTAGGCTCCATTGGGCTACTATCATTTCGAAATGGGTTCGCTAGAGCGATAAGGGCTAGCATCCTGGCCAACAACTTCGGCTTTTATATAAAATTCATCGAACTACAATTCACCCCAAACCGATTCGCCCCATCCCTCCAGTGTCCCCCGGAAAAATGTGAAGAACCAAAGAAGCCATGTAGTCGTGACTAGAGATGGGTTTGTCGTTACAGACGGCCATTATGGGAGTTATGGCCGGGGGTAAATGGGTTCGCCCGCCACTAGGCCCTACAGGGTGACTATTGTCTGGACACCGTAACCATACAGTTCGGCCATTCCGCCATGCAACCGGAAGGAGGAGCGAAACCGTTCCGAATCGGCTATTCGGTGCGGTTTCTTCGAGCAACACGTCCTGCTAATCTTGAGAAACATCAATCAGAAAGAAAAGGGTACAAAAAGGAGACGTTGACATTCGGTGACAGATGTTACTCCCGAACGTCTTATCTGCATTTTTTATCTACTTTCAGGAAATTTATTGTTGTACGACTCACCCTTGCCACCTGGTTCTTCGCCGGCTGTTCGCCGAGTCAGTTTCGTGCTGGCAAATAAAATTTTATTCTATTCCGACCCGCCCCCGACCGAATAGCTACTCACCTGGAAGAAAAAATGAAATGAAAATTAGAAAATTCAAACTGATGGTGCTGAAATGCTTAAATTAAACATTTTTGTTGCAATCGCACCGAATGCTCTGAATTTTAAAACGGGAAAAAACGTGAAAAGTACTTCACTCCAGTCTTTTCTAAATTAGATGAAAGACAGCGGGGCGATTTGCATCTGGATACAATTTATAGTTGTTTTACAATGCAATAAGAGATTTTGTTGTAAATTTACTACAAAAAAACGCCCGTATTTCACAGCACTTTTTTCTACTGCTAACTCTCTATGTCACTTCACACCAAAAATAGCCAGGAATAAATAAAAGTTAGCTCTTATTTTCTTTTTTATATAAGAAAGTTAAAAATATAATAAAATTATTTAATCAATCAAATCAAATCAATCTAGTTCATGGTTATGGAATCATAAACCTTTTAAGTTATACCCAATAAAAAAATAAAATGTGGCTTTGGAATCTTTTTTTAACAATTTACTTTTTAAAAACTCTGTAGTGTATCGAAAAGGCATTATTACACAAAATTCCCTGCGAGTATTGAAAATTCGTTAAATATCTACAAAATTGAAAACTTTCTAAAAAGAAACGCAATTCACAGAGATTTTCTCATGAAGAACTTAAAGACGTACAAATCCAAAAATAAACTTGCTTCAAACGTAGAAATGTATGACTACACCTTTCTATGAAGAAAAAAGATCCTTTAAAGTTCCTCTACTTTGGAAAAAAAAACAAGACAATTTATAAAATTTCTGATTAAACGATTTTTATTCAGCTGAATTTTCTTTTTAAACTTTCTTGAAGGCTTTTGGTTATTACATTTGCAAAATTCCTTTAAAAGACTGTTATGAAGTGTTTAGATCTATACTACTAAAACTTATTTCATCCATTTCGAAGTTACAAGGAGCACGTATATAAACAAAAAAACCCTCCTTCTCGACTAAAACAGCGCAACATTTTGTTCCCAACAAGTCCATCCTCTTACGAGATAGGCTCGCGTATTTCTTACGCAATTGACATACCACCTCGTACAAAATTTCATCAAAAAATTATTATACTAGACCAGTACTCCCATAAATTTCTATAGGCGTGTATCGACGTAGCCCTTCTGTAGGGACCTCGAAAACCGCCGAGCCTCGCCTCCCCCCGGTTGACGCAAGGAGCCGAAATAATTCAAATCGGCGTAAACGGGAATGTCATGCATCCATCGCGGCATGTCACCCGCAGAAAACTAATTTTGTGTGTTCGAGGCCAAGCTTTCCCCCCTGGGGGTGCAGGTAACAAGTGCTAACACGTTCGACTTAATCAGGAACTGTCTACACGTGCATATTTCACCTGCATGACATAATCGTATTTCAGACTACCTTCCAATCCACGAGGATGAGTTTGTTATCTGTAGACTGCTGTGCGAGATTAAAAGGTGAATTCCGTCGAATGGGAAACCTCATTTAATCAAGGATGCCACTTTGATCGAAAAGAAGAAAATTCCATTAAATCGAGGATGACTCGTAAAAATTGCTATTTCGTGGCATTGGGAAACAACAGGGTGGCAGGAAAGTTTCCATGAAGTTTAATATCATCATCATTCACCAATTTGGACCCTACCTGAAATAGGGGTTGGGATAGGGCTCTAAATTATTCCACCCCGTCGGCACCTATCCCAATATACCGTCGGAGCCGAATACATTGGGCCAAAAAGCTTCAACCGGCTTTATTGGCTCATTTTACTTCCATCAAGAAGGACTCATCGACTGGAAACCTTCCTCGTCCGGAACGCCCGGGAGCCCCGTCACAATCGGCGACGGCGGCTCCAATCCTAGGACCGTACGAAGTGGCGCCTCTACAGCACACATGAACGCCATCTATTGAGAGGCAGTAAATATATTTTGGTTTCGACACACAACCAACAGAGGGCAGAGTGGGAGCTTGTGGCGGTTTCGAGTGCGGCCCGAAGTTTCGATTTGCATCCCTTTAATGTGGCTGAGGGTGGTCGGGGCTCGACTGTAAATCTGCATACACCCGAGCACGACAAGTTCATTCTATTAATGGAAATCCTCTCCCTGTTTACATTCTTCTATCTTTTCTATGTCCTCGACGGAATAGGGAAAGTCTATCTTGTGGAAATTTATGGAAAATGTAACAAGAAAAGAAGGTGCAGTTCGATTACGACGACTGTTCCGACGTCTTTAATCGAGGGTGGTGCTAGTCAAGCTTTCACCAAGGGTTAGGCGAGTTCATTTCAAGAAAGGAGTCGATAATGTGCAAACACACCCATGAGATTGCAACTCCACAACGCAACGTCAAATACGTGCATTATACACGCTTATAAATTTGGACAGATTATTATTGGGTGAATGTAGTTAATTAATTTCACGATCCGCCTTCCTGTATCCACCTAAACCCGTCTAGTTTCATGCTGTAAACTACACTATGCTGTTTTTTTTTCCCTTTTTTGTGTAGCTCACGAAAAGAAAAGCTTTATATCAAATTTAAAACAATTCTTCCAATAGTCACGTCCAAGCTTGTTTTGAAAACTGCAAACCTTCCTTGTTGCAATAATTTTAATCCTCGTAAAGAGAACCCCCCTACATCGAACTTTAACAATTCAATCTTTTAGAAATTCACGTGTATATTTACCGGCACTGATTATCTACTTTTCATGAAAAATTCCGTTTACATCATCATTAAAAAATCGTAACCACTTTTATAAATTTTATCAGAATCTTTCAGTAACTGATTCCTCTATTCGTCGGGTTTTAATGAAAGGCTGAAATTGCGAAAATTCTGGGAAAATTCCATAAAACAACAATTAAAGCAAATTCCTTGATAAAACGTAATTTTAGTCAATTTTCAGATATTGAACATGAATCTGATATTAAAATTTCTCATTTGGCTTTCATTTGAAAAATATTTTGCAATTTTCAATAGTGTAAACAGTTTCATAAAAAACGTTTTACTCAATAAAATCACATTACCTGAATAGAAAAGCTGTGTACATTTTTTAAATGAAAATGAGGTATTTTAATTTGATTAAAAGCAAATAGTTTTAAAAATTTGAAACATGTACTAAGAACAAAATCTAAATGAAAAAATATTACTTTCATTTCCTTGTTCACTGTGTTATTTTTAGGAAACATGTTTTGAATAATTTTCTTCTATTATTTTTACTTTCTTTTATATCTTCAAAAATTCAGATTAATCTTAGTCCATTCTCAGAATTCCAATTACATCCACCTCAATTATACGGAAGTATTCAATATCCCTTGAAATCTCACTCTTAATGTTTACAGAGGTAGCGAGGAGGGCTCATCCTTAAACGTCGTTATTTTTGTAACGCTATCTTCTTGCAAAATGCAAATTCACATAGACCCACAAAATCCTATCTTTCAACAATAAGAAAAAAGATAAGAAGGAAATCCCCCGCAAAACGTCTTAATTTTTTATATCTAAACGAGCTCCAGCAACGTGACCCGCAACGTCCTAAATGTCTTGCAAGTGGCCATTACTAAAACCCAATCGGCAGTAAAAAGCGTAACCAGAAAGACAATAATAATCCGAAAGCAATCCAACGACAAACATTAATTACAGTCCCGGACGATATACCCCGAGATCCCGGCAATTTTGGCATAGACCCCCTCCGCTGGCAATCGATCCCTGAACTTTTTGATTAAGTGAATTTCTTCAGGACCCCAGACCGTAAAATTTTTATGACTCGCAATAAAATCGGGTAAATGTCTTGGGCTCAGTCCTAGATATCCTTTCTATCGGACAACCCGCAGCCTCTGGTCTGTCATATGCAAACCCACTGGGGAAATTTGGGATAACCCGTGGGCAAACGCAACACCAACATGAGCCGACCAGTTGATTCATCAATTGGTAACCAGGCAGGTGCCATTCAGATGAACTAAAGTCCTAAATCATTGTTTAACCTAGTGGTTGGCAAATTCCATAGTGTTTACATTGTGGCAACTTGTGTCGCTGACCAGAAACACAGGATGTCCATACACCAAGCATAGTGCTCACCACACCGAGAAAAGAGTTCCCAAACGTGGGCTACTAGTGGGTTTCAGGGGTGTATTGAGTTTAAGGTTATATACCTATGCTGGTAAATTGAGATCCTTTCTGTCGGGCTGAGAAAACCAACATACTCGACGCATAGGATCCCTTTGTACAAATTATCCAGTAGTCGTGGGCGCCAACAGAACTATGGTCGTCATCCTTAACCTCGTGACAACGATGTCCTTCCTGCGTTTTGCCTGATGGGTTTAGAGTTAGGGTTAACTTGATTTGTTTGTCGAATATCCTATTATTTCGGTGAAATTCTAACAAATTGATGACTTCCAGCTTTTGCGGTTTCTAATCAAATAACCCGAGGCATGTGAATACACATGGGAAATTTAGACCTTCCTGGTCAGGTTTAATTCAGGTCTGTACGAATGCGTGTCGATGGGGGAAGGGAGAGAAAAAAATTTGGCCACAAGGATATTGGATTCAAATACTTCCGATTAATGCTATCGAATGTCATGGACGACGCTTAAAAGGACCTGAGAATATCTTCAAACTTTCAGGGAATTTTAGTGAATCCGAACGGAAACGAGTCAACACACAATAGTAGTAGTGTGTGGTAAAGATTGAGGATTGACACTATATAGTCGTAAATTGGGAAGATTTAGAGCATGAAGAATTTTGGGGAAAGGATTTGGGAACTTAATAGATATCTTGGGGATACCAACGATTTCGCATTATGAGAATGTTCAAATTTAGAGCCCATATTGAGGTCGCTTTTATTGAATGCGGTGAGCGGTAGAGGTTCTAGTCTCTATTAAAAATTGTTTAAGGGAAATAAAGAGACCGCTTAATATTTTTCAAGCATTTTAAGGAAAATAGATAAATCTTACGTTCACAATAAAGGAGAAATAATTAAAACTTTTTTAAAAAACTTTTTAACACGCTTACAGCCCTCCAGAACTGAATAAAGTGAACTCAAAGAAATCAGAATTAGTTAGTACTAGAATTAAGGCTGAACTCGTCATGACTTAATAGTTGAGTCATTGGTAACAAATGCTCTGCAAAATGTTTATTAATTATTCACATATAATATCAATTAATTTAACGAGTTTAAATCTACGACTATCAATGCATTATCAAGAGTACACAATTGCTGATTAAATTCTGATTTCCAATTTTATTGTAAGTTTAAACAAGGTGTAATGTTAACATGTTTTGTTCTGTAATACACTTTCAGAATTACTAAACATGTAAATAATTGCGATATAGTCGACATATTTCTATAATAGTAACGTATTAAATAACATCCCAATCCCATGTGGATAAAATCCGCTGTGTGAAAATAGTTTCATGTTTACTGATAGCACACCCTTGAATTATAATACCCATTTACAACAATGGGTGCCAGAACGCGAAACGGCTTACAGTACTCTATTGGGTATTCGATAAAGGCATTTTAGCTTATCAGCAATTCCACTGGAGGGTTGCATTCAGGGCTACATCTGCAAATGTTTGCTGCCTAAGCATAGTGCACAATTTGTCCTTCGCCAAAACAAAATATTGTCATTCCGCTGGCAACCAAATCTGTTCCAATTGCTGAAAAATCTTCTGAAAGTTTCTACAGACTTTTCCACTGGTACAGAAAACGATTGCTGGATATCTGAAGCAGACTAGGGCACTGGTAAGGCGCCATAGCTCTTGAACTTTTCGAATTAAAACTTTTTTCCATTAGCTGGATTAAACCAAAAATTTTTAGAACGTTGTGTCACCAAAATCAATCTAGACTAGCAAGAAAAATCTGGAAATCTCATCAATCATTCGCGATAGTCTAGTACACTAAAAATATATAGAAATTAAAATAGATAACACAAATTTTAGGGTAAAAACAATGATAATTAACTCATCCGTTAGGAGTTTAATTATCTATTCGTGTGTTGGTTTGTCAATTTTCCTAGATGTATGTTGCTTCAAATACACAGAAACATTCTTAAATCTACGGATTATTTGCCTTTCTGTTCGTTTATTTGTTTACCACGTAAAAACTATTCAACGAATTTTTATCTTCTTAATATTTACCTACTTAATATTTGCTTAACAATAAAAATGTTATGTCTCTTAACCACCATATAATTACAAAAATTGGATTTTACTTTTTTTGGAGGCCCTCAAAACCTTTCCTGTGTGCTACCAAATCTCACAAAAATGTGTTCCCGCCCTCCCTCGACTGGTCACTTGCTATGCAGAAAGGATGTCAGACGGACGTGGCCAACTAGAGTAGAACATGTTCCCAATGGAAATATGCGTGTGAGTTCTGATATATCAGAACTTTAATGCCGTAACGGAAATTTTAAGGGCGCAGAGTTTTGGAATCATCCTGACTTTAACGTGAATGAGATCAGTGAGATGTGATGTATTTTTAGTGAAGCCGACGAGCAGAGCGCCCAAGGATTAAGTTATTTGGTAATTAAGGAAGGAGCCTGTCTTGCAGCCAAGTATTAGATTAGTGTACTGCGTTAATTATATTTATATAGTAGATTCAATATGTTGTTGGAATGATTTACTTAGCACAGCATTTTTTTAAAAAACTAGTAGATAGATTGTGATAAAATAATAAAATGGAGTTTTTGCCCACAACTGAACTTCCTTTTATTAAATACACTTTTCTAAAAACTAAATAGTTCTAATCCTCAGTAAAATTCATAACCAATTCATTTCCTTTAATTTTACCATAAAACTATCGAGATTACTAGCAAAACTTTCTAACCAATTGTGACCGATTCGTGACCAGCTAGAGTAAGCTAGAGTTCTTCCGCTTTGTGGATCCTTCAATCCCCTCCCCCTAAATCCCGTACTATCGTAAAACCCATTCTGCCGGTGTTGTGCTTCTATTGATTTGTTTGTTCTTAGGACGATAACATGCCAATGGTGGAACACTGGTCCATTTATCAGCCAACAACGGCAGTCCTTTGCGGACCACTTTTTCTAAACAGCCAAAAGTAGCGCTGCTACTGGGAAACAGGCAAAAAGTTCTTGTTCTTTTCGGTAGATTCCTGCGGGAGCTCCAGCACCCGCAGGAGCTGCAAACGCGTTCGACACCCCCATTGGGACTCATCAACCCGATATTTTTCCGTTTGATTAATTCGCGCCATTATTTACGAATAATGGCCACCGAACTATGAAAAAGTGCGCCCGAGGAACTCCATGGCGTTATATGCCCTCCTTTTCCATTCGTCCCATTCCAATGATTTATTTTTGGCTTAATTCCATTAATGAACCAGCAAGTCGCCAGTGGGCGGTGGCAATTGTTGAGGTCAAAGACCTGGACTAATTCCGGAAAGGTGACCAGTCTATGACGAAAGTTGCTGACAGGAGTGTTCCCTAGTTTTTGGTTTGCCCTCCCCCCTGGCCTTGTACCTGAACAAGAGGAAGGTGACACCAGCGTTCATATTCAGGTAGCGCCAGGTGGCACTCACCGGATCAATCCTTGCGTGTCGGTTTTTATACGGAAAATCGATTTCCAACAGAATTATATTTCAACCCGGAGCCAGCTAGGAAACTACTTGTGCCCGATATACGGGCGATACGTCACTAAGATGGATAACACTCCTCAAACGGCTGAATCATTGCTCCAAGGAGATATGGTAAATTACTTTAGAGAATTCACTTTCCTTCGCACAGGACTCAAGGATAATCTGATCTCAGATAATTCTTCGTGTCTAGTGGTATACGCGTACCCACATTATTACCATGAATATTTTATACGATGCAAAAATCCTAACCAATTGAATTAGATTCTATCGTTTGTTCTCGCTTTTATTTTCCATAATTTTCGTATCTTCAGGAATCTGGAATTGGTCCTAGACTTAAATTTGAACATAAATGTGGATTTACATTTAGAAATGGATTTCAATTTGATTTGATCTTTAACCTGGATTTCGAGTTTTGATTTGGATATGTTTGGACTAATACTCCATTTAAAACTTGGATTGCAATCGCTTGCAAACTTGGATTTAGCATTGATTTGATATTGAACTCACATGTGGACTTCCATTGATTTTGTCTTAAGAATAGACTTGGATTTGAATTATATTTGCAATTCAAACTTAGATTGGGACATGGCATTAACATTGGGCTCTTACTACGAATTGAAAAATACCTAGAACTTGGAATTAATCTATAACTACGAATTGACTCAAATTCCTTCTTTTTCAAACTAAATAATCTAAAAATACTTTATCCATTCGAAAATAATCGGAGTAGAAATTTAGAGAGGTTTTATATGAGTAGAAAACGGTATTCATGTACGCCAAAATTAAATACAAGGACTACTCTACTTAAAAATGCATTTACGATAGTAATACTATCCCATTTCTGCCATTTCTTAGCCAATATACTAGAAAAACTAGGAAAGGAAAATGGAGAAGGAACTGCAAATAAATAGTGTCGTCTGCAATTTCTCTTATATCGACCATAGAATCAAGACATAGAGATACGGATATTTCGCTTCCGTGTGATTAAGTTCGACCATTACTCTCGAGTAATGGTCTAAGAATGCCGAAAAATTACGTTAAAGGGATCAGAATTATCGCTTTCCCAGCTCCATTGGTGTACGAAGTTGCCATGAGGAAGGCGATTCATTAATACCAGGTGAGCGAGGGGTTTATAATGCCATAAACTTAGTGCCTCCAGGTAACCGTTCTGGGAGGAACATTTCTAATTTTATTATGTTTGCCATCAAGTCCTTTATGATGTGCTCCAGTATTCCTGTGTTGAGGGCTGATTCAATATTTGCCAGGATACGGATTAGACCGAATAAAGTTGAGGGCAACTGATATTCGACGTTTTAGTGGTTTATGGTGAAAAAAGCTCTCTATCCTGTGTCATCTGCCGTAGGTGAATGGCTATAACTTGTATAGGGGATATTCCGTGACAAATAACACTTAAGGCAATGTATAGAGGTCAAAACATTTTCAGGCTCAGGAAATCTAACAGTGTCAGCAAGCACTAACATGAGTACTTACATTCCAATTTCGATCGCAATATTTTAACACGTTCGATGTAACACTATAAAAAATAAAATGTAACGATTTTACTGTTTTTATTCAAAGAAAAAGGATGGATCTCTATAAAACTCTCACTACTGAAAAATTGACCGTAACACGTGTAGCATACTCCCATCTCAATTTCAGTACAAGAGGCGATCATTTATAATTGAAGACTTGGAATCAAACACGAAAAGGGAATTTATTAAAATTCACATGATTTCAGCCTGAAGGAGCAAGAGTAATGGGCAAATTCAATTCCGTACTAATTTTCTCCGCGTCGTCCCGCAGAACCAGCTATGCTCCAGGGGCGAGAACTCAGGTAAGCAAGGACAATGCATGAGTATGTCCCCCCGGGGAGGTACAATCCTGCATTGCTGATGTGGGGTTGCTTACCTCCTTCCGTGGAATCAATTCGTCCTCCAAGGAAGGCCTCAACGAAGGATATGAAAAACAGTAGAGTAGGGAAACAGTGGGAGAAGGTATAGTGTTGAAAAACCGTGTCGAACAGGTAGGTGAGGCACCTGTACTTCTATTGCGCCGCGGTGTATTAATTGTGCGCGAAGTTGGTCGACGGAAACGCTGAAAAGAACTCTCAATTTGGAAGACAAACAGCGGAAATGGGGAAAGGGGTAGGTAAGGCTTGCTTGAGTTCAAGTTACAACAAGTGAACTTTGCACGCAGGGGTAAGAGCGCAGGCTGGCTCCCAGAAGTGCTCCAGAATGGAACAATTTCATTGCACTGAAGCACATCGTTAGGTTTTAGAAGAAAGCGCGACAGGAGAGCGTGTTGTTCCGGCACGAGGCAGGCCTCTTGTTCCCTGAATTTTTAGAGGATCCCTCAGCCGTCCCTGGCTGACTACCCTATTCCGAATTCAAGGAGATGGGGGAAGTTTTAGATGGTGGAAAGCGAACTTCATACGAAATACTTTTATCTTGAATAATTTCACCGCAGCGCTTCGCAGGGTATAGGGTGGCTGTGATGCAACGACCCTCATAAGGCCAAGGGCACATCTCGGTACTCCACATGACATTCAGAGAGGCCGAGAGATGCCAGCACACGTACCATCGTCATCGTAGTCATCATCATCCATTGTTGCTGAGACTTTTATGCAAAAGAGGCTCAGTCTAGCGCATCAGACTTACGCTAATATCCCTTGGGGCAGGATGTTTTTCTTTTCCTATATATTTTTTTTCAATTTCGCTCGGAGTACCCCGACTTTCTCTTTGCTTTTGACACTGCACGTCCGGGTGAGCATGCTTTTGTCTTCCTCTGTGTGCCGTTGACACGCTCAGACAACGCCTCGAAAGCGCTCGAGAAGGAAGTAATTATCTGTCCCTGCGGGGGATCCCCATCCATAAACCGGACATCTCTATTCGCTTGATCAAACTTAGTCTGTCTTTTTTCTGCTTTGTTTCCTATTTTAATTAAATTAGACTTTCATTTAGAGTACTTAACCATTTTATACGATAAGTCTGCATATTGCATCATTGTATTAAGAAGAGCTCATGTCAATATCGACCATTTATTATCCAGTGTATCCAAATCTTTCAGATTTTGGGTTTATCTAATTATTTTTCTGCTTATCATTTTGTCTATTGACCTAATATATTTCTAGTCCATTTGTACAGAAATTCGGTCTCCAAAATAGGTTTGATATGCTTAGACAAAATCGTTGCCGTGTTTTAATTATAAATCCATTAAATACGAAATTTTTAAAAACAACACACTTTGAAATTAAAAGTCTAAATCCTGTTCCTACTTTAAACTTAAAATTCAGTCACCTTATAAAATATAACCCTTTTTGATAAATCTTCCGGATTTCTGAACATTTCTGTTTATTCGATCCAATTTATACTTTTCACTTTTCTCCCTCTTGCTAGTTGACAAGAAACCCATTCCTTGGCAGACTTCCTCAACAATGTTTAAGGAGATCTCCGACCACTGCTACTTAGCTCACTTAATTATTCGCCTTTGTTATATTTCGTCCCGCCATTCCCGTGGAGTCGGTCGGTGATAGATAGATAAATCGGACTAAGGGAAAGCTGATTCAAGTGAAACTACTTAAAAGCTTCCCGACGTTTTGCAAATGAAAAGTTGCCTTCTTTTATGTTGAATAGTATGGCAGGATTAAGGCTGCTGCCAGCATCCACCGAAAACTAGGTTAATGGCTTCCTTTTCTATGGGCCCAGGAAGCCTCGGAATATCATCATAGCATCACCGCCACCACGACCAGCATTACCAACTAGTGAAGGCAACACGCATTCTCGGCCTTGCTAGCGAATAAGATAGACGTGTCCTTTAAAATTCTAAAAAAGGATTCAATGGTAGGAACCTTCAGTAGAACCTCCAAGCGGAACACCGACTGTTGTAAGTTTTTAATGAAATTTACACAACGAGCAAGATCCATTGTGCGCCCTACAGCCTTCCAGGCGTTGGCGATTAATATTTCATGGGCACTCCCCGAGGTTCGGGATGGGAAAGGGAAGCATCAAAGTAGGAACCTTCTGTAGATTACAGGATGAAACGCGTCAATAGGACTATATTCTTGCATAAAGCAAGCTTATCTAAGAAGCCTGAGAAAGGTAAATTGTAAATTTGCGTGTACAAGAAGGAAAACATGGATGGTCGAGATTTTTTTCTTTCTTTCCCAAAAAATTTAAAGATCATGTTCTACGTGAATCTCTTGGACCCTCTTATACCTCCAGAAGGGAAGCTTCAGATGTTTTATAAATAATCCCCATTTGTTCCTTTCGGTGCCTGTCATTTCTGGTGAAAGAGTGTTATTAATTTATGAGCCCGCGAAAATTATTTAAGGTAATGGGGAAATCAGCGGGTATGAAAAGAAATTATTACAAATTAGATTTAATAATGCATGTCAGTAGTAGGGTGCATTGGAACAGGGAAATATGAGTGATAACCAGAGGAGCAAGTCCAAAATTTTATGAGAAAAAAAATAAAAGGTAAGGGGAATGTCGTTGAATCTCTTTTTCTGGAAAATAAATTCTTGTAAGTCTGTATATGCCTTTTCAAAGTCCAAAAAAGTGTGTCCAAAAAGAAATAAGGCTGAATGTATCTTGCCGTTTGTAACTTTATCGTTAAAAAACTTCATGGTTTTTAAAGAAACTTTTATTGTTAGATATCTCGTAGGTTAAGCGCGAATATAAGCTAGATTTTTTTTTTATCGTGCTTGTTTGTCTACTTTTTACAAAAAACCTCAATACACGGTTTTACTGAATTTTGAAATATCTACGCTTATGTTATGCGAACTTTCTATGGACCATTTTACATCATTTGCTGTATCTAACTCTGCAACACTAAGACACTACACTGTGCAAAGAACATTAGACTATCTCCCCTTAGTACCTTATGTTCGTAACGTTTACATAAAGCAGATCTTTATCTTCAGCTGTTTGCATAGTAACAAAAAAAAAAAAGTTATTCACGAAATTAATTAGGGACTCCTCCCAGAACAAACAAAATAAAGGAAATCGCTCGTGCCGGTACCGTTGAATGCAAACTGCTTACATTAATTTTTCAAGGGCTCGCTCAGGGAAGGGCATCAGTTTATCTCTCCTTTGATCAATTTGACAGGACATTTTATCTTAAGGGACTCTCCCACAAAATGCTATGAATAATTAAGTAAACCTCCGAACTCATTACGAGTTTCACCTCCCAGAGACACTCTTATCAAAGCACCAGGAAACTCGCACAGAGGAGTCCTTATTTTCTCTATGGGATCGCGTCCCAGTCTCAGTCCCTAAGTTTCTGTTCCTGTCCCAGTCCTTGTCCCAATCCCAGTACCAGTCCCTGGTCGGCTTCTAAGAAGCTAATTAAAATTTGAGATAAAACTAATTAACTGTCCTAGCACCGCTCAGTAAAAATCATCTGTTGAGACTGTCCAAAGGACAAAGATCTTGAGAGAATGCCTATGGAGTCGGAAGACCTGAGATCTCGACTATAACAGAGCTCAAGATGCCTCTTTATTTTCTTTTTCATTCTTTCTTTTCTGCTTCCTGACTTTTTCCTGTATAAAACATGACACGAGATGGCACAGTCTTTCAAAAACTTTGTCCTAAGAATTTTCTTAGAGAATTTTTGAAAGGTGGCTAAAAGTCAACATACATATCTGGAAGGCAAATGACAACTTCATATCTAACATAGAATAAAACATTGAATTTCCTAGGTTGACGGGTGGGGCACACTGCGCGTTCTACGAACGACTTTGCTGGAACGACTTAGGAACTCCTTTTGGTCAAAAACTTACACCCATGTTGCGGCAAAAGAAATGTTTAAGCGAATCGGAAAGGCAAAATGTGGCAAATTTTCAAACCGTTTGCACGTTTGAGTGGCTAAAAGGAAGTGGTAGAAAGAAAACGAAGAACTCCTGGAAAAGACCACAAGAAGTTGCAGCAGTAGCATCTAAAGAAACCCAGCCTGGCAACAGAAGAAGCCGTTGCGGCTAAGGTTTCAATGGAATTTCAGATTGTGCTCTCCAGCATTCAGATGCCTAAGACAAGAATAAGCGCGGCCTCTTCATGTTGTGAACGAGATAAGTCCATGAAATCTTTGAGTACACTATGAGAAAACGAAAAAGGGCCACTGCAAACTTTTCAGACGTTCGAAGGGCTTTAGTTGCTGCTTCTGCTAGCGCTGATGGCATTCGAAGTCGGGTGAAAATTATTATTAGAGATGGTTTTTCTAGTGCTCTGGTCATGCTGGGAGCTCAAAAACCTCTTTCACGTGATGAATTGGACTAATTTTTCGTAAAAAGGTAAAAGGAAAAAGGAATTGCTGGAAGGATTTTGAGGAAATGCTGCTACAGTTCAGTCTTGTCTGGAGTTGGCTGCTAAAGTTCCAACCTTAGCCAAAAATATATCTGGCATTTAATTCGCTAGCAAAGTTCGTTACTAATTTGACCTCCCTTCAGCTTGACATCGAAAACCTTACAAAAACCCTTGGAAAAGGTTTTCTCTTTACGCCAAGAGGAGCGTAAAGGTAGTCATTAGGACAGTGCTATAATAGAAAATCTTTCTATGAAATAATGCTGAATGCATGAACCAACATTTTGTAAAACCTTACATAGAAATTCCTCATTTACTTTGTCGTTTCGAACGATATTTCTAAACTCTATTGTATTTTATTAATCTCAATTTTACCTTCCAAATTGTTTGACAGAATCTTTTACTATTCCTTCCATTTATTCAGTTTCTTTATTTTTTATTCATTTGTTTTAATCATAAGTAAAGTAAAATTTGTAAAGTGAAAATTATAATAGAAAGCTGTAGTGCGGAAGGAAGTAGCGCTCGAAGGATCCGAAACAATTGCCCAGACTTTCTTCGTAAACACAATACACTCCAGCGCAAAACTGATGCCTACTTGGAAACCTTTTGATACATTTTTTTTTTTTTGGAATTACCCCAGTACGACAAAAGAAAGTAAACGAGCAACGCAGAAAAAAAAAACTTGTAAACGAAAAAAAAAGAAAATTATTCTTGCGTTTTTCCTGCCATCCTGAAAATGGCGCTCCAACAGTGGACCATGAGTTTATTGAGTTATTCCAGGTAGACCATGAGGCGATTTTACGAGCAATTCCCAAGTAAATAAAACATGGACCACAATAAATTTCCTTGATGAGAGGAAAACCGTTTTTAATCTTCTTCCGTTTGAATAATTTTTCCTGGTAATTTTTTTCTCCCCCGTCCCAGGAACCGGTTCATGCTTTTGTTCTTTGGTTTTTCGTGGTGCGACCCCATAGTAAAGGTAGTAGTAAACCCCTTGAATTTTTAAAAAGAAGAGTAAAGTCTAAGGTATCAGATATCGGGTAGATAACCCGATGAAATTAAGATGAAATTATGTTTAAAGTAGAACTGTGAAAGAATCCAAACAGAAATGGTCCAACAACAGAAGAATCTACAGTCTTGACTTTTTTTCTTTTGTATTATATTAACAAAGATCAATTTAAACTGTTGCATCTAAAGTTAGGAGCATCTACTGAAAGGAAGTAAAGACCGTGAAATGAAAACGGGCGAAAGTTAAAAAGTTCTAAGTTTTAGGTACTTATAAATGCACAATATGCTTGGGATACGAACTACTAAGTTCGACATTTTATATCATATCAACAACTACTTAATTGTTGTACTTGTGTTTCTTTAAAGGCAAAATAAAAAATATCCCAAGTAATAATTAATCTGAGAAACAAAACACTTGATACTTACTCTTTACAAAGACATAATTTGGTTTTTATTATGAACTTATAAAACTGTCAACGACAGCCCTTGAGAATGTAAAAAGCGAAATAATTTGAAATGTCACTCGGATTGTTTGTTGTCTTTCTACGACGTCCCATGCCAATTGAGTTGTAGGCATAGCAGCCACCGAGAAAAAAATTCCTCCAGACTTACCTGGAAAAGAATAATGAAAAATCCGATTAGGCACATTAAGAGCTATTGTAAGATGGATGAATTATAAGAGTGACGCAATTTTTGGAGAAAATGTTAAGTCGCCGCAAAGCCAGTCCACTTAGGGAGCTCCTTTTCAATTTTCCAGCACATTTTTTTCCCATCCATTGGTACAAAAAAAAAGAAAAAATATACCAGGGCAATGAAATGATGAGGACCGAAACTGAGTCGAATAGAGTTCGCTGTGTAAACAAGACCCTCAGGACAGGCGGGGAACATGTTTTTGTTGGGGCCCAAGAAGCCGGGAGAAGAAGGCTCTTCAGAGGCAATCACTTGTCCCTCCAGTGTTTGGTTCCCACTTTTTGTTACACATAACGAGCAAAATAATAGGGATATAAAAAAAAAAGAAGCATGCAAAGCAGCACCCTTCGTGCCCGCGGGGACAACACAGTCCCGGGAACCAGGATATGTACGTGGCCATAGAATACCCACAAAATGAGGAAAGTTTTCGTTTTGGTTCCCTCTACTTTTTTTTCCATTCTCACCCCCTTTTTTCAAACATTTTTCCCATTCAAAGTTTGTGACCCAAATTAAGGGAAATTTTGCATGAGCACTCATGAATAAAAGTTTTAGTGACTAAGAAAACCCCCTGCGGACGACTAAGTACCCCTTTTACATGAGATTTATTTCAGGCTTACTAAATCGCACAGGGTGGCACAGAACAGAGCTCAAAATGTGAAACACGACGCGCCGGGTGGCTAAGAACGATTCAGGATATGTGTACAAAGCCACATTAGAACGCTTTGTTTTGGGACGGCAATGGCGGGACTTGTACCCAGGATAAGGCTGGTCTCTCTCCGGTTCCGAAATGAGCTCCCAAAAGAAATCCCCAGCCGACTCGGCCACAGTAGTCCATTTAAAACATTAAAAATTATTTGACCAAACTTTGTTAAACCCCCCAAGGGGATTTTATTTGCTGGAATTAAGAAAATATAAACCAGTCTCGTTAGAAATCCTTCATTGTCCACATTCGCGATGGAATTTAAACTTAAACTTTGCTTTAAACTTGAGAACATTCATAAAATATATTGCATAAAATACTAAATTTAAAGTAAGCACGACTTCTTAACCTTACTGCCCCAATTTTAAGATTTTAGCTTTAAAACCTCTAAAAGAAAAACAAAAGTATTTATAAAATATTGAGAAACCTGTGGGGGCGATTAAAGTGCAACACTTCTGAAACAATAACTTTCGTTTTAATGTCGCATACATTTTAAAACTAGTAAACTTTCCCATTATGTTTTTTTTAATTTTATCAGGGAAATGCTTTTGCATCGATTCCCGAACAAGAAGGGCGAGTGTTGCCGTAATGAAACATAAGTTCCGTAGATATTGGCCCCAATAATCCAATTACGAGGGAGCGCATGTATACTTCATAAAATCAGCCATTCAAACAAAAGTGCCGGGCACTTCGATTAATGCGGTCCACTAAACTTAATTAAAACGAGCTACAGAGGAAGAAAATCAGGTTATGCTTCCCGTCCCGTCGTCGTCACCAGGAACGCCGGGACTTCGCCCCAGGAAGAGCGCGTCCCGTTCCCTTGCCCCGACCATGGACAGCCGGCAAGGCGACTCCGGATAACCGGGTGCATGTTCAATTTTTATTATTTGTGAACACACAAGAATGCTGCTTCTGCTACCAAGTAAACAAAGGGGGACGGCGATACCCGGACAGTGGGGGCTTTGCATTCGAGTGGCTCCTGGAGTCCGGGACCAGGACCCGGGAGACCCACTGCCGGGCAGAAACACTCAAGGAAACTCGAGTTTTAATGGTAAACTTATTATCCAATTGTCCCGGAAAACGTTGGACAAATACAGCCCCAGACCTCCTTTAGCCCGTGGTCCACGACTGCTGAAACAAAAAAAAAAATCTTCTCGAACTTGTCGATGTTAGAGCGTTAAAACTACTAGGACCAGGAAGTCAGGAATTAGCACCGTCAGAAATTCATTAGGGCATGATCTCGTCTTCTGCAAATAAAAGGGCGCATTAATCACGTCAGTCCATTTATTGCGAGGAATGCCGTCCGGGAATGCAATAAATCTCTGGCCTGCACAAAAAACCTTTTCCCGCCAATCGATATAAAAAGAGGACAAAGTGTACTAAAGCCCCGGAAAACCCCTGGGAGCACCGAGTACGAAGTCGCGCTCGGAAGGGTCGCAATTATTCTAGCTCACCCGTGTCTTTCTCCTGCTCCTGGGGCGTCGCCTTCGTCGCTTTCAAACCCTCAAGC
Organism: Proctacanthus coquilletti; assembly: GCA_001932985.1. Classification (NCBI taxonomy): domain Eukaryota; kingdom Metazoa; phylum Arthropoda; class Insecta; order Diptera; family Asilidae; genus Proctacanthus; species Proctacanthus coquilletti. Next base: position 42,485 of record MNCL01000106.1, on the reverse strand, counting down.
CAGAATGGGGTCCAGTGCTGCGCGAGGGAAATTGTTTCATTTTTTTTTCTATTTCTACACCATCCCCTTTTTCCCCATTTTACAATGAAATCGAAAGAGGAATTTCTTTTGCTAGAAATGTGCGCGGTATAAAAGCGAGCATTCAATTAAACAATTTTCTGAAAATGGGTAAACATATATAGCCCGCCAGGCGGGAGCACCATCAACCTATCCTTCTAAAACTCCTGTGGGACGCATGGAAACTTGATGGACTAAAGGAAGGATAAATGCCCGCGCCTCCGTCTCATCATCAGGCTTTGTCATTCAACATTGGAGCCCCAAATCGATTCTGTTGAATCCAATAATGGTCTCCGCTCAGAACTCTGATCCCGACGGTTGGCCAGGACTTTCCAGGCTTCTGGGGTCTTCATGGCTATATAACAAAAAGACGAAGGGCGGAGGAATTTCATGGATTTTGTCATGGGAACAGCTGAGTCAGCGGAGGCAGCCACAACGATGACAGCACGACAGGAAGCACCACCGAATGGTTTTGAATTTTTCAGATTCGATTTCCCTTTTGAATTTCATGTACCTTACAAAACGTGGTTCTCAGGTTTTCTTGGTTATCCCGAAGAATAAGATTATCGTTGTTGCTACTTAATTCCATTTTCTTCTTTTACTTCTTCTTGAAGCAACCCACCACCCCGCGGTCGTCTTAGCGGCAACGGAAAGTCGGGAAATATTGTTACTCGGATGAATGATCAAGTTCTTCTTTCACGTAATTTTTATAGTGAATGAGGCATTGTGCAGGACAGCCCACAAGGACGGGCTACAATAAAAAGTACTTGCGCCGACAAGGCGGAGATACTTCAGAGTCTACAGAACCGTCCACGGTATTTTATGTGAAACTTGGATGATGTATGTGAAGCCACAAATTTCTTTTACAGTACCCTCGGGAACCTTCAAAGACTGTTAAATGAAGTAATGGAGAATAGCCGACCCGTTTTACATTTCAAAACAGCCGATGAATTTCTTGAGCCCACTTTTCTTCATTTACGTGTGATATATTTACATACATAAAGTAACAACATTGGTCATGCTTTTCAAAACTTCGTAATGTTAGAGAATATTCTCGAAAATCCCGATACATTGAATTTAGTTCTGAATCGTAAAATCAAAACCTCTATAATTGGAAACGTTCATACATAAAATAATTTGCTCTTTCATATCGATTCAACTGAATTAATACTAGAAAAAATCTATCTAAAAATATCAAAAGTGAAGTACTCTCTCATCTCTTCACATTTTTTCAAGGGCAATCTCGAAACGGGCGTAATTAAAATCATCCATCTTTTTCATAATCATCCAAAGTGAATACATCCAACATTTCCGTCATGGCCCTCACCTCTGAACGGTTCCCAAGTGCATTTATTGCATCTCTGGACTTTAGAACACCCCTGGGTTCATTGACATAGCCAGCTTGATGCCAGACATACTCCTGGCTGAAATTGTGATTAACTTCGTCCAACTCTGATTCGCTTATTTACCAGGCAAACAAAAATTACTGAGGACTCAAACTCTCGTAGATTTCATTTTCCCATTTTACGTTCCATAGCATTTCCCGGAAAACGGAAAAGTACACACAAAACGTGCTCCTCGACCAAGGGCTATTCACCAGAAGGACGATGGACAAGCCCTGGGCTTGAGAAGCAAATATAAAAACCCGGTAGCGCAACGGCGAGACAGGAATGAAAATTCCAAATGTCGAACGATGTTCAAACTTTAGCTAGATTTCGACGAGCTCAACATCCTGACCGGGCTCGTTATATTGTATAAAATAAAATAAAAAAAAAAAAAAATCGTTGGGAAAATGAAAAAGTGTTGCAATGATTTCATCTATAAAATTTCCTCTCCCAACTGGAAAAACTCCGATTTGTCGCCGCTTTTTAGAATTTAAAACCGTCCGACAATCCAGCCTGAGGCAACAAATAGATCGATTACAGAATTTGCAGTGATATCACAAGATGTCATTTTTTTCTTGCTATTTATTGTGTATCAATTACGAATCACATGGATGTTTCGTTTTTCAAAAAATGTCTATAGTGCAATATCAAGAAAAATATAAAATTGCCAAAAAGTGTGTTCTTTACATCAATGGAAAGTATTTAGAATAAATATACAAAACTTTTGTAATCTGACCGAGACACTACCAGATTTTAGGTAATATTCCATTCAAGGTACACAATTTCTATTTAGTAAATTACGAATTAAAAATGGTGGACGCTAGAAATGTCTATATCAGAGGTGTGATTCAGTAGCATTCTTATGCAACGAAATCTGCAAAGCAAATTTAGTATTTGATATTCATAGAATTGGGATGGATGCAGGTGCAGAAATCAGACCGGATATCTTTCAAACTTTGATGTTTTACTTTTTAAGTTCTACCCAGACTTCCTCTCCACTCCCCCGAATGGAACAACTAAGATTTCAAAATCCTTTCCAAGTTTACGTTGTAAAATTCTTATTCCCTGCACAAACAGGGAATAAGGATTTTACCCGTTGAAGGTTAGCTTTAGTCAACCCTAACCGGGATGCGTGATGGTGTTCCAAAATCCAATCCCAACTCCAGCCACTTAGTTTTAATAGACGCCAGCGGAGTTAAGAAAGCGCCATGAATACACATTAACTTTCCCTTGTCGAAGTCGTTTTGTTCATATCTTGCAAGTTACGACGTTACAAGGGGATGTATGGAATATGGCGGATAAATGCCATCCCTGGCTCCGAGAGAGGCGAATATGGCCCAACAATTCATAAAAGACTAAAGACCCACCCAGTCCCCAATCGCACATACATCCCCCTTGAGCGACCACTGTATGCTAGAAAGTACCAGCACACAGGGGGAAAGAACGAGCTCGAGAAACATTGCAGCGAACGGCATTACTTTCGAAGGTGAATAAAACCATTCATCTGGTAGCAAAACCTTTTTTGAGGTTATGTAAGCACAATTTCGCTCTAGAGAATATGAATTTCATAAATATGCTCATAGATCCGGGGTCGGACGAGAGGTCTGCGCATTATGAGCTGCTTTTTATTAAATGCTTCGCATTAATTTCATCTGTGTTGTGGCAACTTCTGACTTATGACTTTAAGATGAGTTTCTCTCTGCTTAAGTGCCGCTTTCCGTAATGAAAATGAGGGTGCTAGCCGACGAGCTCTCGAAACTTTTCTAACAAAATCGCTTAAGTTTGAAAGAAATTTGAAAGATCACTTCTTTCTTGGAAGCTACTTTTTGTAGAAATATTCATCTTCAAAGGATTATCATTTATCAGATTATAATAAATTTAAGAGGATCAACTACAGGAAATAATAAAAGTTATAAGACCTATAAAAATATAAAAAAAGGAAATAAATTTTATTTTATCCATTGCTACTAGAACTACAAGTGCTAACATAAACAAAATACAATCTAGTTTGAACAATTTTAAAAAACATAAAAAATTCATTTTATTTCTTTTTAATTCAGTTTTTGACTAGACTGATTTTTTGTTAAGAAAAAATTAATGGGGAAGAAAGAAATTATCGAATTTTTCATAATAAAAAGCATACTTTAGAAATGGGAAAAGAAGACTGAAAACTTTAACAATTTCTGGAAAATTATGGATACGATGTAGTAAGAACGAATCTCCAGATATTATTCTTTTTTAATTTGATTTTTTCTTCTTTAAACTTGTAAACTTATTCAACTTTTTCTGAGACAAATGATCAATAAATCGAATTTGTTCGAGACGGAAAAAAGAAAGAAAGTAAATTTCCTTGACATTTATGCATAGTTTTTTAGTTTAGTCTTAAAAAAAAAATCTCAGAAATCATAAAATTCACCCGAAAAAAAAAACCTCCTCTCAAATTTCTTTTTTTAATTTGCTTTTCTTGCAAAGACGAAAAATCACGGGAGTTACAGTGGAAATCTGAAAACTCATCTGACTTTGTCGGATTCATCAACACCATAAGGCTGCCCTGGCCTCTCTCATTCAAAGTATCTGAAGAACAGAGTGAAGGGCTTTTCACATTTGGGAGGGAAATCAATAAGGACTTCAATTGCATTCGAACTCTTGCCAAGACGGAATCAGGCGGGGGATGGTGGGTCTCTACAAGGACTGGAATAAGGATGAAAACGGCAAGAGGGAAATGTAATCAAAAGAAAAAGAAAACGCCAAGGGAAAATAAGAATGTAACGAGAGGAAAAAATCCTTTCAAGAGGCTCAATTGAAATCGTTTTTCGCCCTTTTTTCTTATTTTTGCCTTAATTTCTTTCCCTCAACTCAACTTTCATCATTTACTGTTCCAACCCTCCACCGATACATGACCTGCTTGCCAAAGGGGAAGAGGAGGGCTCCATCCCCTGGAAAACTCCTCTCCTTTTTCTTATTGAAATATCTTACAAAGGAAAGAAAATTATTCACTCAAGTGTATAAAACAATTTCAACACTATAAACGATGATGACGACCAGCACCGCACCAGAATCGACACAGGACAGAGGGTACTCGACGAATTCAAATATAATTGAAATTGGAAAAGGCGCAGTAACAAAAAGAATTAAAGAAAAGAAATCCCAAGTCAGGCAGCAGGCAACTCACTTGAGGAACTTTTGTAATTATAAGTGATGGGGAGGAAAACTCTCGTTTTCAAATTAACTCCGCTCCCTCGAAGAGGATTCCTGTCGCCCTGGCGCGTTTACATTTCTTGTTGGCTCATCGCAAGGAAATGAGCAAAAACAAATGGAAAAAGCAATCGAGACACTTTCTTCGGAACGTCCCATGAATAGGAATTTTCAGAATCAACCATCCGCCGCACTCAGCCCTTCTGACGTCCCTTCCTCTTTTAGGTCCCTGGGCCAAAACAGGCGACTTGAATTTTAACATTTCTTCACGCCATTAAGTTTGGAGTCTCGTTTCTGTATGAATTAGCTCATGTTAAATATGCAACGGGCTGTTTAATCAAAGGGTTGGTTAAACAGCTTTACACTTTAGTTGTTTCTACCCAGAAAGATGCTATACCATCCACGGTCTAGGACCTCCTCATGTATGGATGGAATCCAAGCACCAGCCAAGGGTGCCAAGGTAACTTCCCTCAGACGTCTTCAACTTTTCGGTGTGTCTAGATAAATTATGTAAGCAATCCACTCCGTATTGCTTACTTATGTCGTCTGTACCTACATAAGACATGTCGCTTAAAAAAAGACTATTTTAACTTCACGTAAATGGCGCTGCATTTAACGACAGCGTCTTCAAATAATCACTTTAAAAATAAGACGTTAAAGTTTCATAAATTAATTCCGTGAACCGACAGAGTACATTCACACTATTACAATTAAATGGAATTATTTAACAATTATTTTAATGAAGTAACAATTATTTTAATAAAGTATGATAATAGAACGCGTCAAGGTCTTTATTTAATTTGCAAATAAACAGTTAAAGTAAACAAACAACAAGAAATCGCAAACTACAAAATTCAATTCCTGTTTATGAAAGTTAAATAAATATAAACATATTTTTACGTGTACTCCATAAATATTTTTTTTAGATTTACTTTTCATTATAAATGTATTTTAATTAAACCAATTTCGATTACTTGTAATCAAACTGAAGTTCAAATTCAATTAAGAATCTCACAAAATTAATTAATATTCCTTAAAAATTTATGAAAATTCTTGCAAAATTAATTACAACTTCTGAAAAGGAAATTAATAATAATACAAATATCTTAAAATCCGGTAAAATTTCTAAAACTGAAATTTGCTCCAGTGTCGTCTGAAAATTATCACTGATGAATTGATAAGATAAGCCCAAGAATGACATAATTTGCTTGATAAGACCGATAGAGTTCCGCGTTGGCGCAATAATTCTATACCGTCTCCAAGCGCTCATCACAGCTTTGCAGGTTGATGAATAAAAATTTCATGCCTCTCCTTCGAATCCACGCCAATTCACCTCTTCCCACTTAATGTCTTTAAGAAAGTAAGACAAAAGAAGAAAATCAAGCGAACCCGCCAACTTGAAGTAGTAAAACTTAAAAGCCCTTGGAAGTCCCCGGGATTACCATTTCAAAGTGAAATTACTTCACCGGTCCGTCGTTCGAGACCAAGTTCGACGTGCCTCAGGTTGAGCTAGTGGTCCGGGGTTAGAAGGAGGAAATTTGCAACACCTTCAACTTCCACCTGGTCTCTTCTCGGACCTGGGACATCTTTCGCGGTGTGCCAAGAATCAACATTACTTTTTTTTGGAGAACTCTGTGGTGAAAACTTTGCATTTTTTCTCGATTTAGTCGTTGACGCAAACGTCTACCACTAACGAGCCTAGCTGACGTCCTGGCTTCTAGACCATTGTCATCTCCCCAGCCCTAACCACTGTAACTCCCACTCGATTCGGCGGTCGTGTTTTCGCCGTGTCTCTTTTTCTTTTGTGGGTGTTTCTATTCGTCGCGAATCTGCGGAGCGCACTTTCGTGTTGAAAAAATTTAAATAATGAAATTACGCGAAATTATGCGCCGCAACACAAGACATTATTTACCCTGCGGCAGGGGAGCGCCGGGGTTAATGACTTGAAAAGTTGCGGGGATCTCGAGTGGAGTCGGAATCTAACGTTGGAGTAATGGACAACCGCTTGCCTAATGGTCGATGTTATTTGAGTTGTCACTTTTTGAGGATCCTAATTATTGCGAGGATTTAAAATAAGTGCGTAGGCTGCGTGTTATATCTTTTTGACTGCGCCTCGCAGACGGTGCGACGTCGGTCGGGTAATGAATTTAAGGTTGGGCATTTTGGACCGCAGTGGTAAGGGTTGCATTTTTTATTTGAAACCTCCACTTACTTTCTACTACCCACTTATTCCGGAGCAATTTAACTTAAAAGCGGAGTCTGCTCAGATTAATAGACCGTGGACTTATTCGAATGCATGCCGTGTTTACCTCTCTCTATTTGAACATTGGTCTATGGGCATTGATAACATTAATTTACCTAAACCAATATGTTTTCATTTAATCCCTATTAGCAAGCACTTAGACAAGGGAGGTGGATATGTAAACTAATTTGGAATATCGACAACATACCCTACAATGGTTTATTGTCTTCAATTTCTGAATTTTAACGAAGCATTTCGAATGATCCACTATTGTGGTGTAGGATAGGAGACATCTTATCGAAGTGTATATAAGCCATATTTTTTAAAATTCCCTTCTTAATTTACATTTTGATTTTGATTTTTAGTTTATCAATCAATGGCGCAAATTAGATTCTTTCATTTACAACTGCAATATTGCAGATCTATTTAAACAGAGGATATTCCACTCTGACACGGTATTAATCCTTAATAGTTCAATCCGCTATTAATCCACTCGTCGGGAATTTCCACCGGGCAACAGAAAGACACCCTGCAACCTGCAGGGGAGGAAATCATTAATAACGCAGAGCACCGATGACGGGCTAATCCCACATAACCCAAAGTAGATCAACTCGGACGACACATTTCGTCTTAATTAAAACCAAGACCGGGACTCGAACCAGGGATCTGACCAGTCGCACACCCGTTCACTTGATTAATCTCCAATTGATTTCGCAGCGACTGTGTATGTGGGCAGAGATTCCCAATCAAGTCCTCTATACAGTGGACGACAACAAAAGCGGTAAGACCTCACACCGCCGACCTGCACGGCAACCTGTAATCAGATATTTCACCTTTCAATTTACCCGACAGTGCTAATGTTAAATAGATAGCTCGAGCAGCTTGTTTGCCTGCAGGGACTCCCGGCGGACTCATGAATCATTCCACTACAGATGTTTTCGATATCGGAAATAAACAGGGAATTCTGGATGGCTTCGGGAATCGCAAAAAAAAAAAAAAATAAACACAAAACAAAAAAAGGAAAAAATCAGGAAAATAACTACAATAAAAATGAAAGCTTTATACCCGGCCATTACGGGGAGCCCGCTAGGACTGCTCCGGTGCCGATTTGCTCACTGTGCACGGTGGCCAAGCATAGGGTGGTTCTAACGAATTCGAACCTCCGGAACTCTAAATTGGATCCTTGTAGGATAGCCCGGCTGCAAATTGTTCTTATTGAAAAGATATACAGCCGTGCGCAATGAATAGTACTTAGGAGTCGCAGGAGTTCGAGGCACCATGTACGTGGCGGAGTTAATAGGAGCTCCTTCGGGCGCTTTTTATGGCCGGTACGTGCTGCCAATGTTGATTTAGGGAACTCTTCTGGACAATACCGGGGTGCAAGAGTCCAGGGAGGGATTTTTTTTTTGCTGGTTCAACAATTAGTCATGCCAAATTCGATAACGATGAGATTGATGATATGGAACGTATCCTGTCAGCTGAATGAATGCCCATTCATGGGAATGTCAATTATCCTTGAGAAATCTGCACCGATAAACATTTTCTTACTCGAGGAAGAACGTGACCATAGGTATATTTATTATCATTTCACAGTTGAGAAAAAGATCTAATAAATTAAGCAATGGAAATCATATACAATTATCTATAAGGGCTTTACGAAAGGTCTTACGAGTATTGTGCAAAAATTGGCAACAAATTGACTAATCAAGGGAATTAGATTCTTTGGATTCAGCTATTCGGAATTTCACTAATCAAAAAAGTAATAGGCAAATTTTGATGAATACATTTTTTGTAATTGTTATTTAAGATTAAGAGAAAAACATTTAATTTTGTGTAAACGAGTAAGGACTAGCATACAAGTGTAAAATCTTAAATACTAAAGTGTACACGCATTCACCATTTAACACATTTCCAAAATTCCAAAAATCACTTATAAAATCAAGATACTCCATAAAATCAGATAACAAGTAGTTTGACTGTGACTGCGAACCTGAAATTTTAGATATCCACTCCTGGTCGTTCTATCACTTAATTGTCGAAGTAGGGGATAACTCCCCAATTATGTAAGTGGCAGTGATCACTGTACTGGGGATGTAGTCTATTTCTACCCAACTTCCCGGTTTGGATTAGGGGTGCTCGCCAAATATGCCAATACATTCAGAGCGCACGCTATCGTTTTGCTAGTTTTATTAGACACGGCCAGGCGGTACTAAAAGCCGATCCTGGGCAAATATGCCGCGTGCAAACTGTAACATCCCCCGGGCGCGTATTATGCAGACGAAGGTACGAACGTGTAGCAATTTCTGGAATTGTTTGCAACCGAAAATATTTTCCCTGCCAAAATGCAATTTGCGAATGTTTCTTTCTCTGCCGACTCCCGAATCCCGGTCCCTACATTCCCACGCTATATTTGTGCATTCGTAAGTGGAGCCTCCCACTTGAGGTCCGAATTTTCCACAGCTGGAATATTGCAACACAATCGGTGCTGCACTAGGCCGGGACTGCACTGCTGCGTTCAGTTTTCATTAAATTTACAAAATTTTCTCCAATTGAAAATGCGAATGAAGCTGTACTATTCGACATATTTCCGGCAGTCCCTCTCCCTCCTGGAACACCAGCAAAATTTCAGATTCAGCCCGAGAATTATGCCACGGATGTATCCAATGGTCCAAATCCGCATATACCATAAACCCCTGTTCCGGGAATGGTCTGGAGAGGAGTAGAATCTTCTCCGGAAAATCCTGTGAAAAGCTAGGGTGAACACGCTGACTGCAGTCGGAAAATTTTGGGAACTTTTTATTGTCCTTGCCGGGAATAATTCTGCATTTGCCTTTCTCGTTGTCGTCTCCCATATCGCGACCAAGTTACCGAAACAAGCAAGAATCCGGCCCTAGCCATATTTGCACAGCTCGGCCTAGATGAGCGAACATTTTGGCGGCTTTCTGTTGCATTTATGCAAATTTCGTGCACATATGAGCGCAACGAATTTTCCACCCATCTCCGTCTAGGGGAGTAGAGTTACTACGGCAAAGACGGGGCAATTTGCGAATAAACAAATTTGTCAGACGATATTTTTTTCATGGGAGATTTACCCGGGTAACGCCGGCGAATCAAAAAAGAAAAAAACACCCACAATTATATTTGCAATCGTGTCCGGGAATTTGCGATTCCACGGAATTATTTTCATTAAGCGGTTTCACGTTTGCTGGACTGTAGCAGGAAGCAAATACGTGACGGTTATAAAATTCACAATCAGAAAAGTTAATATATTTCGTTACACAGTTCCCGCGACACCGCGTAAAATTCTCACTGTTTTATGCAGTCCTAAGTTTAATTTGGTTTTCATTGTCCGATAAAATACAGTCCATAATAATTATTTTCTTTTTATTTAAATCTCAAAGCGAATTCACATTTTTCCATGCATTCAAAATTCCTCGTTATTTTAAAACGACTACAAAACTAAGGGGGTTGTTATCACACTGCATTTATTTCTTTTTGCTTAAATTTGCTTTATTTATTGAAAAGTGTGACTGTTTAATTAAAAATGCCTGTGCATTATATAAAAAAAAAACTCATATATCTCAAATACAGGAAAGCACGAAATTCGGTTTAGAATTAAAAAAATAACGATTATAATATTCATAGTATTATTAATTACATGGGATTCAATATTACACTTTTTAATGAAAGTAAAAAAAAATCTTTAATTCATTCTTAAGAAATTCAATTGTTATTTTAAAAACAAATGACTAACCAAAAAATAATCTTGATCTCGATTATTTAGGGTACCATTTGAAGATGACTTCCTTAGAAACCCTAAAATTACGTTTTCAGAATTTTTTTTTCCATGATTTTCAACGGATTACTGAAGAAAATTATAAAACTAAAACATTTAAAATATAATTAAGTTCGTCATTTAAATAAAAAAAACCAAAAAACATAATAAAGAATTTTTAAAATAGAACTAAATAAGAAAAAAATTTCAAATAAAAATTAATTTAGTGTAACAAAAAAATGTGAAAAGTCCAATTTAATTTTTCAAAAGCTTCAGAGATAATAACAAAATCTTCAATGATTGATAAGACTGGAAAAGCCTACCAGAAAAACCTGAATAATAAAAATAACTACCTCCCATTCATTTACGTAAAATTATTGTCTTAATTTGGAACATTTATACCAAAATTAACATGACCTCAATGTAAAACAAAAATCCCCCCGGGAATGGTAACTCCAGCCGGGAGCATGTGACCATAATAAACAGTCTGCAGCAGGGACCTAATTACGTTGTTATCGGAGGTAACGCCCTCCCAGGTAACAATTTTCGACGTGTTCGGATGTCCGCCTTTATGTCAAATTAAGGAACTTTAACGAATTAATTCTTGCCCGCAAATCTCACCGGGAAAAATCCTCTTTCATCTCCGGGAAAGGGAGCCCAGGGCTCTTCCAAATTCCCAGTGCGTCTGTCTGCTTACCCACAAGATTTGCCGATGGGCAGACAAACGGACAGACAAACCAAACCAGACAGTTGTGCCTGCCGACCTATTTACGTGTCCATCTGTCCATCAGGCGAATGGGCTGGGTATTTACTTGTATAGGGCTAGTAGTAGACCTCTCTGATAGCTGACACGTGGGTTTCTAACAAAGTTCCAAGATCCCTCCAATCAACTTGTCCAGAGATATCGTCCCTTCCCTCCCATCGTCGCTCCGCCTCCCCCAACACCCCTCCGCATGAAGATGACCGTTTATCACAAACTTTTCGTCTTTTTTGCCTCGAAACTCGATACAAGAGAAACTCCTTCGAGATTTCAGGGGTTAAAATAAGATTTCCGTTCCCATGAAACATTAATGACATCCGGGGAGTATTTTGCATTTTCGGCTTTTTATACTGGATTCACTGTTTCTTGGAAAACCGAAAGTACCTAAAGATGGAGGGGGAGCCCTTCAAGATAGGTGGACAGGTTAGACGGTAAGGATAGGGCAGCACATCAGAGTTTGAATTGGAATATTTGCTGAGAGTTTAATCGCATTTCGGAATACACCGACGAATTGCGAGAAATTGAAAGTTGCTTCCAGGTAAATTTAATGGAATTGAAAAGGTCGAAGAAATAAAAGCCGAGACTGAAAAAACATTCCTATACAAAAGCCTACGGCTCTGTTTTTATTCGTGGCCCTTCACAGAAGGTCAATCATTCCGGGATGAGCAACAAAAGGAAAGAAGAATGCTCTCTATACCGTCCCCTCTTCGTCGAGGGAATTTAATCTTGTTGCCAATAAGGAAGACTCCATAGGGTAAATAAATTACTTGCTTGACCTTGTTCCTCGATTCTTGTTTACTTTTCTTCTGAAAACGACTCAAAGGAATGCCAAAACAAAATTAATTAAGATGATTATTGCTTCTGGCTGAAGATGGCGCGTGTCGTTCTACCGTAAAGGGATCAACAATTTTTGATGGTACTTACAGTTGAAATTAGGACTCCGAAGATTCCTGTAATGTGTGTAACTAATTTAGGTGCGTGTCAACTAGCTCATGCGTGCGTTCTGTTCTAAATCACGGTTACCCAGAACATCCCTTGTTTACTTTTATTTATCGTAATTAAAGAGCTAATCAAAGCGAATATCAAGAGAATATTTAATTACATGGAACTCTATTCGGTTCATATTTTACAACAAGCATATTTCAATAACTAGGTATGTTTTATAAGGGCTACTAATTTTAATTACTGTTTATACTCGTGTTGAAATTCCCAGAACACTTTTAAATTAAACATAACAAGTGTATGTTAAGTGAAACAATTTCATTCTTAAAAAAAATTTTAATTACAGATTGGAAGAGCCGAAATCTATAAACATGTAAAATAAACAGATTTCTTTGCAAAGAGTATAAAAAGTCTAAAGATCATTTTCACAAATCCAATAAATGAGTTTCTTTTAAAACGTAATTAAGCGAATTTTATTAACAAAAACACATTAAAGTCGTATTATTGTCTGTTATGTTATTTTTATTTTTATCTGTTTTCTTTTGTTTTATATTTATTTCGTTTTGTATTTAAAAACTTAAAACAAGTATATGCATGCGAACAATTTTGTTAACAACGAAAATTCCAATAATTTTACACAAAAAACTCTTCAAGAACAGCTTTATTTTAATAAGAAATTTATATACGTAAAAACTGGTTGAAAAAAATCAATATTGATTATATACAGAGCCATAAATATCGGGACATATTAAAACAGGCAATTTCTCATGACACTAAGTGACGACAGTCAGTATAGTGTCGCGAGAGTAGTCTCAGAGCTATAAATGTACCCAAAGTAGTAAGTGAGTAATATCGAAAGAGGTTTTGCCTCCAAAAAAAATAAAAATTGGAAATACTGGACTTTTTCTTTCATTTTGTTTACTTTATGGTCATAAATATAAACTTACATAACTTTTCTGCAGTCTATATTACTTACATTATAAAAATCAGCAGAAAATCCATTTTATTCAAATCTCTTCAGCAAACTTCCTTTTAAATTTGTAATAGTTTGTTGAAAATTATTATTCTAAAGGCACTCATGACAATACAGTTCAGGACTTTGCTCTATGTTACAAAATAATAAAAACTTTATATAAAAAAATACTACACTTACTTTATGAAATCCCTGACTAAAATCCAAGCAAATATATTCTGTGCTTTTCGATGTGAGACCACTCTCGCGCAAGGTGATATTATCTAAAGAAAACTGCACAGAACTTTCTACATTAAACTTCTTTAAGAGGAAGCATAAATTTTGCAACTTTGCCATAGGGAATGTTTCAAACTTTCTAGAATTGCACCTGTGATTGGATCGAGGGCGTAAAGTAAAAAATCATCAATCGTCAAAACCCTTCCATTCGAAATTGCTTGCAGTGTATTTCTGTCGATATAAAAGTTCCCATTCCCTGTTTTAGCCTTAAGAATATTTTACAACTCCGTTCCATTCAACATATTCAAAAGTTATCTTCATCTCCAGCTCCCCTCTCGAAGGTCCTCTGGAAACCTTCCTGACACAATGCAACATTCCGACCTGTTGTATGTATGACCCTCATTAATCCCAGAAGTACCATTGAGTAACGACATGACTTGCAGATGGGTGTCTTAAACCCATCGACGAACCTCCCCTTTAGGGTCCCCCTTCCCATGTCTTCCAGAAAATCTCTCCCTGAGGCTGTTTTACGACCCGGTTTCCCTGGGTGCATATGACGCCGCACGTTTTAATTCTTCTTTTGAACTTAGTTCAGAAATTCCTCGAATTAGCTGGGCAACTGCTGGTACAGGTAAGGTGAGGTTATTCAAGGTATGGAAGGGGGTCTGGCCGGGCGGGCAGAACAAAGGTACCCCGATAACCTCCATTTGTGTAGAACGAAAATGAATTAAGTTCGGTCGCGCGAAACGATCGAAAGTGAACTTGAAAACTACCAAAAAACAAAAAAAAAGAAGAAATTTAGCTTTTTTGTTGTACTCAGAATAAAAATAAAGAGAGGAAACTGGTTTTCGGCGCCGTCCCGCTGTTATTCTTTTGTTTTCAACTTTTCTACTCTTACTTTTTGTTTTCTTTAATATTTTTCTGACTTGTTTTCGGTCAGCTAAGAAATCTTTCTTGCATATGCTGCTCGACTGGCACTTACCTCAGTCTGCAGATTGTGGGGTAGAGGCAAACTCCTCCGGGCGAATTAAGACTTTTTTCTTCTTATTTTCTTATTTCTCCCCTTATACTAGAATTCCTGTTTTGTTTAAACAACGAGAGAACGTTTTTCAAACTCAAAGTGCAGCATTCCGACTCTTTGTTTTTTTTTTCTCCGAAAGGAAAAAAGTCGAACAAATCTTTCATCGTCTTGAGGGAATGAGAATTATCTCGAGCGGCTTCCTTTTCAATCACCTTCCACGTGCTAAGCGCGAAGATGGATAGCTCATCTTTTTTGCCTTTTATTTTCTACTTTTTTTGCTTAAAGAGCAACGATCTCAACGTCTGTAAGTTGCACACTACTCCTAATAATTCTCTTCCAGCACCATTGATTTTTTTTTTCAACGTGCTGACGGCGTTTTGTTTTTCCAATTTGCTCGTTTCGCGATAAAATTCGCGCGCTTATCGCAAAATGATTTAAGGCATTTTAACAATTGCGATTTCTTTTTCAGAGGGTTTAATTAATTTTCAATTATGGAAAGCTGTTTTTGTTATAGATTCCCTTTTACAGTTTCATCAAAAATCCGAAATACTTCATAAATAAAAGAAATTGCATTGATTGTTATCTCACAATTTTTAACATTTAACAAGAGACCCACAAACGCGATACACCCTTTACCCCAAACGCAGATGGGCTATTTATTTAAATAATTAGAATATTATTATAAAATTTTAAATAAATATATAAATTTATTATTTTTTTAATTTTAAACCGTAGATAATAGAGAACAAACAGAGGTCTCTAAATAGTCTCGTGGTTACAAGATTTGAAATTAATCATTTTATATTAATATTATCTTTTCATAGTTTTAAATATGATTTATATGAAAAAACCAATTTAGATTTAAAATACTGCTTTCGAGAAAAGTGGAAGTGAACGCCCGTGTGAGCGTTAATCAACAAATTCCCAGAATAATTCCATTTTCTTTCGTACTATGGCTAGGAAAAGTTTGGATTTTGTACTTTTTGAATATTTTTTAGTTGTAGTTAATTTATCGTTATATCTTATGACTAGTCATAAAGTTATTTTGAAATAACTTTCTTAATAAAATTTTATGCATTTTTGACAAATTTACTACTCTCTTCTTTCAATCATCAGCAAAATTTTTTATTCCACGGTCATAAAAAAGTAGTAATAGAATCTCGATAGTCAAAGGCAAGTATTTTACACGAATTACCCAAACAAGACAAAAGATTTAGAACTGTGGATATGTAGGGTAGAAAATTATTGAATACCATTCAAATTTCATAGCTCAAGTTTACTATTTACACTTAAATCATCTGATGCAATTTACTTCACCAAAAAGAGCCTGGAACTCCGATTAAGTGAAGAGTATAGTCAAGATGGGAATCGAACACACAACCCCTAAAGTGGCGTACCAGTTGCGACATCATCATCATACTAAAATTTCTGCAACGACTTCCATTTAGAGAAATGAGAAAAAAATCGCCAAAACTATTTCTATAATTTGGTAGAGTGAATAAATGGCCAGCATACTAAATTTCAACTCAATTTGCGTATTTGCCATCTACAAATAAATTTGCAAATTCGATAGGATTAGTTCAAAAGCAAAAAAAAATTGTAAATATTTCCATTCATTTCCAATTTTTCTTGGCTTACATGCAAAATTCCACGGTTACGTTCGTTGATGCAGGATAAGTAATTAGAAATAAAAATAAACAATTACTTTTCAATTCTGTAATGAATAATGGAATTGGCAATTAAGCAGTTTTCAAAATTTAATCAACTTATGCAACCATTATTTACCCAACCAAGGCCATTCTAGCAAAACTGCGGCAGCTCCGAGAGGTTTTTAAAAATTATTTTTTTTTCGTTTCGACGGAAAGGTTTAATTTTATCACCTCGGATGACGCTGGCATATACTTACTGAATTTATTCAAATTTATTCTTCAAAAGAGATCGTCCATAAAACACCTCTGCAAACTTCGGAACATTGCAAAAAAAATTATAAAAATTAAAAAAATTAGGATCGTGTAAAAACGAAATTTGATTTAGATCTAGAGAAAATATTGCCACAAAGTTTATTATGGAAAAATCCCCTGTTCTTGCAGACTTAAATAGATCTAATTCCAGGACAGGCTTCTCTTTATGACTCGCAAGCGTCTGAAACCTTCTGGGACAACTTTGCCCCGCACAAGTTGCACAGGTTGCACAGGTGTGTCCCTATTGTGTCGGTGTTATCTTGTTTAAATTTTGCGATAAAGCCTATGACGTGTTCTTGCGATAAGTGGACGCGACTCGAACGCACAGAATTCGTGTGTGTGTTCCTTTGCTCTATCCGCGAAAAGTTCAAGCCCCGCTTCCCCCGGTCCTACCACAACGAGGCAGATGGGGTTGATTTTACCGCTGACCCAAATACTTTTAATTTTTTTCTCTGTGGGGTCTTGTTTTCTACCCACCCGTTGACGACACGGCACGAGTTATGTAATTCCCACCGTCGCAATTTTTATAGTTGTCACTCGGAGCGACTGGAGGGCAGAGGGGGCGACCTCGGGGCGGACACTCCACACAACTGCGCCTCTTTCACATGACATGATCTGTCGCGAAAGCCGCCCCCCAATGGAGCATTGCATAATCGCAGGTAAGAGCCACCCCGACATTCGCGGTCGCCGCTTACCCAGCTGGCTCCAAACTTCCGACCGACCGACCAATTCAATTGAGCACCTGAGATGGGCTCCACCGCGGGGTAGTGGTCAGGAATTGCACAGGTGTGTCAATGTCACGCGATTGAGACTTCTCCACATCATTAACTGCTTATATCACCGGGGGAAGGACGACGGGCAAAGGATGCACGCCACCCCTCGTCCTCCTACTCCCCCGCAGAGATCTGGTTGTAATCACAAACGAACGACTGTGGGTCGGGGCAGAGATTCCACAGACCAGCAACATCGACGGCAATTGGGCCCCACAGCAGGCGGTGATTTGGACAACCGCAAATTGTCAATTTTGACACTTCTTAAATGCGAACGCACACATCGACGCGGCATGGCACTCATCGATAAATTCGTACACGGGAAAATTCCGCACACACAAAAACTGCGGTGGCGAAAAATCGCACGAAAGGCGTGCGTGGGGGTGTGTGCGTGCAGAATCTGACAGACGGACGCCCAGGGGAGCACTGCGACGACAGTAGTGATGATGTTTTTTCTCCCCCGATGCGTTCGACCCGCACTAGCAGGTGTAAAAAGTGTTCAAACGACCTACCAGGTGTAAAACGGTGTTGACAACCTCCCGATTGGTGACCTGTCCGACCTCGATTAGTCCAATAAGGACGGCAAATTTAAGATTGTCCGTCATAGACATCCTGACGACCTCCTCGGGCCGTTTTATGTCACTGAACGGCGGACGTGTGAGGTCCGCCATTTTATTAAGTAAAAAAACAAAACACCCAGAAGAATTTACACTGTAAATCGAACACAAACAACGCACTCGGAAATGATTGATTTATGCTGCGGGCCGATTCGATGCAGGGATCGATCTATTTACACTGCGATGCACGCACAGAACCCGACTCAGACCGGGCCAACTTGTCCGGGAAGGTTTTTCCTCCGGACACGAGCCACAAAAACGCCGAGGACCTAGATTTTCTCTCAGTATTTTGACACGAGCGAGCACACGGCAAACACACAGTCATCGACCATTTTGCTTTTCGTTTCGGGGGAACACTGCTGTCGCCCACAGTTATCTCACCAGTACTGGCAACTTAGGTGATCGAAAGGCTGGTCGTTCATGGGAAAGACCAGCCGCGGGGGCCGCGGCGCCGCTTTGTTGTTGTTTATTGGTTTTGATTCAGCGAGGGGTGTGGACGGGCCTGAGCGAGCGAAGGGCCGACATGCGCACTGACCTCGTCCTGGAGGGGGTTGCTCGTCGTCCCGGTAGTTGGCCAAACTGCACAGCTCGCCTGGAATGATGGCGTTTGAGTTCCTGGAATTGCGGGACCCGCACCTGTCGCTCGTCCAGGTGAAAATGCCGACTCTTCAGCAGGTGACTTCCTCCATCCAAAACGTTCAGCTCAGCGGTTTGGAACTCGGATAGAATTCGATTTAGGCGTTAATCCCAGTGGAGATTTGAACCACTCCAGCGGTGGTTCTAACTGTAATACGATTGAATGGAACTGCCAAATTATATCAACTTATATTAATCAGGTATGCAAAGTTAACTCAACTTTTGATTTTTTACGAATTTTACAAAAGATCTCTTGATTCTTCGATTTCATTCAATTTAGTTTCACAAAATTTCATTATGTGTGTCAAAGAGTTCTTATATATTTGCCTTTTATCATGATAAAACACACGCTTTGATTTTATGCAGGTTTAGTGTAAAGTACTTTGTTGACAATTACTGCAACAATCCCAAAGTGTCCTTCGTTATGTAGAACTTCAAAAACAGTTCTCAAATTGTTGAGAAGCTTTAATTTATCAGCTGCCTATTTCGAAAACTCTAGATGGCTTCAATTCTACGCAGCCTATCGTCTCCTGTGGTGAAGAGACTTCCCAGCCTAAGTGGGCAGATTTCCAAGATCATCCTGAACTGGGCTTCAACGGATGCGAAGAAGAAAGATGAGGACAAGAGGCCGACCGTTCGCAAGCGGGACGAGGCCAAGATATGTCAGCTAAAAGATTTCGGCCAGTACGTGACCGAGTGCTTACCAAAGTTCATACAGAAGGTGCAGCTGACGGCGGGCGACGAGCTAGAGATCCTAATTTGTCCCGAAGGTATATTGCCCACGATGCAGTTCTTGAGGGACCACCATAATGCTCAGTTCGCCAGCCTGCTCGACATCGCGGGAATGGATGTCCCTTGTCGGGAGTACCGCTTCGAAATCATATACAACCTGCTGTCGCTGCGGTACAACTCCAGGATCCGGGTCAAGACTTACACGGATGAGCTGACCCCCCTCGACTCTTCGTGCGATATTTACAAGGGGGCGGACTGGTACGAGCGCGAGATCTGGGACATGTACGGCGTGTTTTTCGTCAATCACCCAGACCTAAGGAGAATCCTGACTGACTACGGGTTCGAGGGTCATCCCCAACGAAAGGATTTTCCGCTTTCTGGGTACGTTGAAGTGCGCTACGACGATGAGAAGAAACGCATCGTCTGCGAACCGGTTGAGTTAGCGCAAGAGTACCGCAAGTTTGATCTGTCGGCACCCTGGGAACAGTTTCCCAATTTTAGAAATGGTACTGAAAAAGCAAACCAGATTCCCGCCAAGGGGAAGGATGACAAATGTGAAAAGAAGTAGATTTACTTAAAACTTGTTAACGCTTTTTTTAAAATAAAAATTCACTAAGGACGTGAATGAAGGTCTGTTGAATCTTCATTTTAAGATTTCGTTTCATTTCATTTTAAAATTTCATTTGGGGAATTTGTTGGAAAAATACGCGAGGGGGAAGAGCCTCAGTGTTTTTCTAAATTCAGATTTTCTCAAATTCACGCCTCTTCAATTTTCGAGTTAAGTATAAAAAGACAAGTGGGAATAATCAAGGTTAAAAGTAGTATTAAATACTTCGTGGACCTTTCCCTCAATTCTCCAATGATTTAACTGATTAAAAGCCTAATATAGTTGCTAATATCAAGCTTGAAAGTACTTCATTCTAAAAAATAAAACACTTGCAGAAAAATATTTATAATTTGCGACCCGACTTATTTTCGAACTATTCCTCGAAGGCATCGTACCATATGGGACAACAGTTCATGTACACGGCATCTGTGAATGTGTGCCCCTGTTCGTGAGCACGCACACCACCACATTCCACAGCAGTTCGCTGAAGTTCGTGAAATGAGCAATTTCGAAGTTGAACAGTGGCTAAGAGGATTTTCCGTAAATAACTTAATTTGTGCGTAGTTCTGCTATTTTCCTGGACCAGTGCTTGTGAAAAATCAGTGGAGATGTGCTAAAAGGACTGAACGGTGAAAAATCGAACACTCGGGCCGCAAGTGCGCTTCAGAAACAGCTCGACGAAATCTGCGAAGAAGAAATTCCAAAGGCGAAAACCTCGAACTCGAAGAGGAAGAAGAGCACCCAGCTGAGCCAGAACTGCGTCACGACGTGCAATCGAACGAGAACGACGACGACGAAGGCGACAAGGAGGAAAACAAAGCGCGACGTCGCGAGGGCCACCGCAGCAGTCGTGAAAAACGTGAGAAAGGGGACAGTTTTCGCACCCTCGGTCCACCTGAGGAAATGTCCGCGGTCGTTCTTCGTTCCGAGTGAGGAGCAGAAGTTTTTCGCCTTTGTGATTCTTGCGAGTGATTAACGTCGCGATCGACGGCGACGGATGGTGGCGCGGCATGTGTAGTGGTTGTCTCGCAAAGGTACGTACTCGACCGTGTTGTCATCTCGAGAGCTAGAAGAGCCAGAAGAGTCAATGGTTATTTAATCGTGCGATCTGCAGAAAAGCGAGTCAGTAAAAAAGCAGAATGCCTCCGTTGTCCCGGCCGTTCTCGGCCAGTCGCGGAGCGAGTTTCAATAATAAAAAATGGGCGGACATCCAATCTCCTTTGTCCTTCAGTTTGAAACACAAGAAGGTTGAGGAGTGTGCGTGGGCACTCGCCCTCCCCACGTCACTTCCGAGCTTCCAACAAAGAGCCAAGTGAAATGTCAAATCTTGCGCTCGACAGTCGCTGACATTTGCAGCTCGCAGCAATGTTATGAAATTTTTACAACCGATGTTACGTCGAATTCGTCCAAAGGGGGAAGTTCAGTTGCTGCTATCGCGATGGAGGCCAATTTCCGATTATTCCAGACTTTCTGTTGTTTTCTTTGTTTTCATCTGATTAGGAATTAATCTAATCTAACTGGGTCCGCATTTTTCAAAAGTTTGCAATCAAGGATAGAGGAAACATTTCGTTATAAACAAAAAGTTGTGAAGGATTTCCGTGGATAAATAATTCTTGAATATATGCAAGTTTATAAGAATGGTGAAATTTAAACCCCTAATGAATTAAAACGCAGTCTTTCCTTAATCCTCAGTATTCGTAAGAATTATTACGAACAATGAACGTTGCTTACGTATTTGGTTTCTCAATGGTCTAGAAAACATGATATCACGAGTATAACACGGAGAAGGTTTTATTTGCTATTTTGTCTACTATTTTTTCACCCCAATACCAAAAACTACAACGTTAAAACATGAGATTATGATTTCTACGGCCTTAGAATTAGAATTAAGATTTTTTAAGAATTAGCCTTTCATAATACTTTTTAACCGTTGTAAGCTATTTCCGTCCATTCCTTTGTACAAAATTATTTTGAGAATGGTCTATGTGTAAAGATTATTACAAATTTAACAATAATTCACCCACCGACAATAAGAAGCTAGGTACGTCTGGGAGTATACAAAAAAAAATGATCAGGTGCGAACTTTAATTGTTCCGTACTTCAATTTGAAGTCTGCAATTTATTTTAATTTTTCCTGTATGGAGTTTCCTGAGCAATATTCATCCGAGAATCACCCGTCAAAATGCACTCTTTGGCATTAAATTACTTAAAACTATAACTTTCTTAATATTCATTTCATTGAACTCGTGTGCGTTAGAGAATAATTCTATAATATTCCGATTAAAAAAAAAATGATAATTCAAATAATAAATATACAATCTTTGGGATAAAAGTTATTTTTTAAGTCATTAGATACTTTCTAGATAATAAAATGAAAGTAATTTGCAAGAATCGGCTACAAATTTCCCTAGCACTTCAACAAGACGGACTTCTGAAACGAATTTTTATGATAATATTTTCCTGGACGTTTGATTTTCATTGAATTTTAATGAGTTATTAAAAAAGCGTCATGCACAATTTCGCAACTGAATTAATTTGAAACAGTTGATTGAATTTGTCATCAAATAAAATGTAAAATAAAAGAAAACACTTGATATACAACTAAATAAAAAGTAGAAACAATTTTTTATAAATTGCAGTGTATTTAATAAATAATTGCATTTTGAATCTACGACCTTTATATAAATCTTTTACTGGGAAAATAATGAGGTAATATTTTGTTGAGTGTTTTTGTTTTCAGTTTTTTTTATTGAGTCCTTCTTTTTTCTAATATCATGGAAAGTTTTTCATTCGAAAAAGTGTAGTCGCATTTCTATAAGTTTGCTTCTTTTTTGTTCACAAAGTGAATTTAGCTAAAATTTTATATTATTTCCTTTGCAGGATTGAAATGGGAATAAAATATTTTTTTTTTTATAAAATCGCAAAAGGATTTAAGGTGTCTTCAGTGAAAGATTAATAATAGCGAGGTTTTCAACTGCTTTTTCCTGTTTATTAGGTCGTAATTTTCACAGCAGGGTTCATTTTTATATTTGAAAAAGAGGCGGGAGTGATTTTCCTGTTAAGCGGATTCTTAATATTTCGCTGTAGTACACGATTAGTAATTAAATACATGAAACTGGTGATTCAAACAGCACGGAGTTAGTTTGTCGTAACAAAGTAATTTAAACTTGCTGTATCAATTAATTCTGCTCATCACCAGCCAGCTTCTGACTCTCGAAGTAACCTATTGGCTAGTTATTTACTGAAGCGATTTTTTGAATGGAATATAGACCAATTTAGCGTCGAGATGATGCGGAATTATACCACAATAGCGAGTCATTTTTTGTTAGACAATCAGAATTGTTTATGAGCTAATAGGTGGATATAAATACCATGATGTCATAAGCGCTACGCCACACACGCAGTCATTTTTTTAGACTCCTGGTTCGTGCTAAAACCGAGCTCGGTCTGTTCAGATCCGACTGTAGTGCTTGTTTACTTCGGAGCTCACCAACGAACACAGGGCGCTCCACTGCTAGAGCTCCGCGGCTGTGTGTGCGGGGCTCTGTTTACTGCGGGCGATTCGATAAAAGAAAAGAAAAAGCAGAATGAGGCTCAGCTGTTCGAGACTCAAGAGCCCGGAGCACAATAAATTCCGACTGATTGCTAATGTTGGTGCTGGTCGCGATTGTGCTGCTCCTGCGGCAAGGGGCGCTCTCCCCCTCTGTAGAGATTTCGCCATCAGCGACAACTACGCCCGGGCCCAGACTGAGCATGTGCGACGGGGCGAAGCTCCCACAGAGCAAAATGTAATTGGCGATCAGCGGAGTCCGACCCCGAGCTCCGGAGCCCGAGTTCGAAATCCAGCCGAAGAAGAAGCAGAGACTCGGAAAACAAAAGGCCAAGCAGGCTGTGGTGCACTGCCGCGAGCTAGGCCGAGCCCCTGCCTTTGGAGCCCCTGCTACTGGCTTTCCAGTTTAGAGTCCGAACGTTGTGGGGCCCCATCGCAACCACTTGCAGGCAGGCCATCTTTCCACAGCTGTTCCAGAGCGGTTCGGGATTTTTGTATGTTTGTTTGTTTGTATGCCTGAGAGCTTTTGTTTGGCGATTTTTTAATGCAGTTCCCGTCGGTCTGTCCACTTACCTTTGATTTTTCGCTAGCGAACATTCCTACCTCTGTTTTTCCTCCTTTTTTTACGTTCAAGTGTGAATAATTTACCTTTTGTGTACCGTCTTGTCTGTTCATGTTCTGTGTCGACAAATTATCTAATCAAAGACCATTTCCTCCGTCCGGAGAAAGGTGAGAAGTTCAGGTCGGTCGGGCGGTCTTGGAATTGTGCGCTGCCTCGTCTTGTTTGTGATATCACATCTAGTTTGGTAAATATAAAAAACAATAAACAAATACATTCCGGCTCTGCATTCGCCCGTCACGCCGCTTATCAGGGTCGTGATTATTGTTAGTACAAAGGGATTGCCGATTCGTCGTCCCAGCTTCTCGAGAATGCCTTGCTTGCTATTTCTATGTTACAGTCTTTGTTTAATAAATTCCTACAGTAATTTGCTTAGCATGCCGTAGTCCTCTTTTCCTTTGGAAGTAATTCCTATACAGGGTTGCTACTTTGAAGCCTTCCAGAAATTTCAGTCTAAAAGAAAAGTAACAAAGACTGAAAGTAGTTACGCCAGTTTTTTATTCTAATTCGCCAAAACGAAAAACCAAAGTAACTTTCTAATTTTGTTTGAGAAAAATAAAAATGCAGATCGACTTCTATTTTTATTAGAAAAAAAGGCACACCAGAAAATATTAAAAACTGTTAAATAATAATGGGATTCTCAAATTCGATCGAATGGTTCTTAACTAAGTAATTATGATTCAGTCAACTACACTAATTGAAAAGAAACTATACTATTAGAAACTACAAAGGAAAAGAGTAATGTATTTGAGCTTTCTTTTTAGTTTTGTATATGTTCACGTTGTCTTTCCTGTTGTATGATGCCTTTTGCAGATTTGTAGGCATTAACAAAATAAATTAAATGATTTGATTCGTCGATTGATTCGAATGCAATTTTACATATTATAATATTATAATTTTTACCTTTATATATTTGTGGTCGGTAGGTAAATAAGATTAATAATATTATTCAATTGAAGAATATGGAATTAATGATTCCTCAAAAAATAATTTTTTAGGTTTATATATTTTTAAGATTGGATTTTATTAAAATAAAAATTCCTTGTTAAATCTTACATTTTGTTTTATTAATAAAAAAAGTATTTAAATAATCTGAAATAAAAAATACGGCGATTTCAAAATAAATGAAATCTAAAAGAAATTAAATTTGATAAGAATTTTCGTGATTTGAAAGTTTCAGAAAAAATATCAACAGTCACGGAACATAGCTCGTATTTTAAAAAAATTAAATGAATGCTCTATTCGTTGCTCTCGAAGTAATTATGTGAGTTTTGTAAGAGAAGGTGATAATAACAAAGATACAAAGTGTTTTGGTATATAAAATTAGGAACATCGTGAAATTATTCTATATGTTTTTTAGATTAGAAAATTTTTAAAGTAATTAACATTTCATCTAGGCAAAGTAAAAAATTAACTACTTCTTTTATATGAATAATACTATACAAAAATTGCGAGGCTTGTTGCTTTTAAAATTTAAAAAATATACGATCACAAACAATAGTTTATTATTTAGGTTATTATAAATAAAAAATAAGTTCTAAAAACTCCGAGATTTCCTAACTGACTATGTCATCCTATAGAGCTGTCCAGATATGTGACAACCCTTCAGATGCAGGACATCGTGCAAATAGCGTGCCTGGTAGTTCTGCTGTGCCGTTCTTGTTCTGTCACGCAAAACGTCACGCCAACGATACTGCTTTTCATAGTTCCATTGTTCCGAGGGGACTCGAGCTGGACTCGAGCTCTCTTCAATGGTTATCTGATAAAGTGCGGTCGCCGTATCGCGTTCTGGCGCCTGCTGATTGGCGACGCTGATACCTGGCGGCGTTCACAGGTACCTGCCGGCACTGGCTGCATCCTGCAGGGAATAGAGACCAGTGGATCTGCACGTTGTGACTATATTCAGGCAATTATGAATATATCTGACGTGGCGGGTTATGAGAAAAAGCCTTTCGTTGCAATCGCACGAGCTTGCGTCTTTTTGTACCTAGTTCGCAATGGAATTTAATTAAAATCACACACGTTTCACCTGCAGCGGTGTGTCGGGTTATTTTTATGGTAAACATGGCGCAGCATTCATGGAGCTTTGAATGCATATTGTCGAGGAACGTGCTGCAAATACCCAAATAAGTGCGATCTCTTCAAGTAGTTCCATTCGCAGAGTGTTTGGCTTTGTTTACTCTTGTGTAAGTAAACATTGACATAGATTTTTACATTCCTCCCTTCCTGCATATTCGGTTGAAGATATGTTAATTTAGCGAATTGGGTGTTCTTCAAAACAAAATAAACGAAACATTGATGCGTCTACGTCGCTGTTGAATTTTAAGGAAGAGAACAATCATGTGACTGCATTGTTTCATATAATTTGTTTGGGTTGTACCTATCAATTTAAATTATTGTATAATTTGCGTATGAACAAACAAAAACACCGAAAATTACACATTGACTCGGAGAAGATTATGGTGTATGGTGTATTGCTAGTAATATACATATTCACAAATATTTTATTCTCATAACATAACATAAAATTAAGAATATAGAAAGACTCGATTCACTTTTCAGAACGCTATTACCCGATATGTCAGCAGATTCGCCGAGGCGTGCTGTTAGAGGAGTGCCTGCAATAGTACCCCCTCAAGTAGTGAGCGATCCGTCGATAATCGATAGTGTCGCAGGTTTCATAAACGATGTAACCTTGACAAATCAGCCACAAATTGATCCGAAAGACACTATCACATGGGCCCGGTTCGAAACCCAAGCTGATATTAGCGATCCACAGTTTGGAGACGAAGATTGGGAATTGGAAGGATGCGCCCCACCACCACTAATCCTCATCCTGGGCTATGGTGTTGGCATTCAAGTCTGGGCCATACCAGCAAATGGTGAAGCCGTTGAGGTGCTCTCTTGGCGACATGGTAATGTAACAGCGCTAAGGGTACTTCCAACACCAACGACGACCGATGTAAACTTTGACCGGTATTCGGACAAGCGGCCGTTGATGGCACTTTGTGAAGGACCCACACCTGGAAGCAGTTCTCAGTATTGCACAGTGAACTTCGTTTCCTTGAAGGACAGTAGCACTGTAAAAAGCATAAAATTCAAAAACCCTGTGCTGGACATACTTACTAATAAAACGTTTGTTGTGATAACGTTCCCCGAACGAATTGCTGTCTTCGATGCAAGGAGTTTGGACGATCACCTTTCGATAACTTCATGTTACCCAAGCCCGGGGTAAGCACGGATATCCTTTCTTTTATCATACATCATATATAATTGTACAATGATTCCGATTTCTAGCATTAATCCTAATCCTGTTGCTCTTGGACATCGTTGGCTGGCGTACTCTGAGAGCCGGCTAATCCACACGAAGCGAACTCAAGGTGGCTGTGAAGTTGAAGGTGTACCTAGTTATACAGCGACGATGTTAAATGCTGCAAAGAGTCTGGGCAAAGGTCTTAAAGAATTTGGCGAGACAGTGGCAGCAGGTCTTAAAGGATCGTCTAGTGGAACTGGTTCATCTTCTAAACCAGGAAGTTTGGAGTCTGGCAGCGGGGATACAAAACAACCTGGTGTAATTACAATTTTCGATATTAAGGTGAGCTCTTGCATTATTAAGTATAATTAATTGTAAACAAAGTTTTTAGTATATTCTATTTTCGTTTTTGCAATTCAGATTACAAAGTAAATTTGTATACATTATTTTCAGCATGCAATAAAGGATATAAGTCCGACCTCAGGAACTCCAATATCTGTTACTGGTGATGATCCCATTGTCGCTCACTTCGTAGCTCATTCTGATGCTATTGTTGCAATGGAATTCGATCCTTCAGGGATGCTCCTACTGACTGCTGATAAGCGAGGTCACGATTTCCACGTTTTTAAAATTTTCAACCATGCATTGTCGTCTAATCTATCTGCGGTTCATCATCTGTATATACTTCACCGTGGCGACACAACAGCTAAAGTGCAAAACATAGCATTCTCTCCAGACTCCCGTTGGGTGGCGGTTTCTACACTTCGAGGAACGACCCATGTTTTCCCCATAACACCGTACGGCGGAGCCGCTGGTGTTCGAACCCACACCAATCCCTATGTTGTGAATCGTCTATCAAGGTTTCATCGGTCAGCCGGCTTGTCGCCAGATGGACGTTCGAGCAGTCCTATATCTTCCCATTCCGATATCGTGCAGTATAATCCAATTTGTATGCCGTATAACAACGTAACCATACCGCCATTCCCCAAACCGGTGGTAATAAATCCGCTTGCAAAATTGCGGCAACCATCCGTTTTAGGATCTCCCCCCGGAAGTGCTCAGAATTCCTACACTCGGTCATCGCATGGACAACGACAACGTCTATCCTCACTTTCTGATGAGAATGGGAAACCCTTAAGTATATGCGCGGTTTTTGCTAAAGCCCGCTCTTGGCTCCTGGATGGACCAAAATTATCCCGGGACCCATTGAAAATACAGCAAAAAGTTGTAGATTCACTTTTCATTATGGCAGGCCATGGAGCTCTTATTCAGTACGACCTTGATGTTAAGATTGCACAAAGTAAGTGTGGTTTCTCCATTTTAAAATTTTATATTTGTCAATACACACAATTCCATTGTTGGAAATAAATCGTCTACCTGAATGTTTCTCAGATGTTGCTAAGGACAAGGTTTGTGATGAAAGTCCTATTGAACTCGACGTGGAAGCAAAGGCGCAATGGAATTTAGGACGTAAAGATAATTTTGTTGAAATCCAACCTCCACTGTGCCCCGACAACTGGTTGATGAAGGATATGACCAAGGACAGGAGCAGTCCTAGTAGTGGTGCTAGTTTAAGTCCTCAAATTGACGATTGGGTCTCACAGGTTGAAATTATGACGCATGCAGGTCCTGGTAGACGTCTCTGGATGGGGCCGCAATGCATTTTTAAAACATACAATACTCCTAGCGGGTAAACAAAAATATATCGATTTTATAGGGGAATATAGTTTTTTAATCTTATCTTCATTAAGATCATCTCTGAACCATATAGACACTGAAGCTGTGGAAGTTCCAATAAATGTCGGAAGCAGTAGACCAGGCCGTTCTAGTCCAATGAATATGCCATTATCCAATTCCGGAAGGTCTTCTGTACCGTTTGTGATAGAATCTGGATCTTATAGTGAGTAGTTATATGGTGTGAACATATTTTAAGCATTTAATTCACAACTCTGAACTTTACCTAGGCAGCATCGACCAGAGCCCAAGACTAATGGAAAGGTTTTGTCATGATAATATTAATTCCGAGTTTGATTTGTCGCAGGGAGATTCCAGACTTAGGGAAGATTTAGCCGATGCAATGCGAGAGTCTCCATCTGGACAACATAAAGACGCAGGTAAAAATAAGAATCTTTCGCTTACTAAATTCTTGTAGAAGTTTGTTCGGCTGCGCAGTTTGGCTTTTTACTTGTTATTTGGATTTAATTGTTTTGTACGAATGGTTTGTTTTTTATTTTATATGAATTCTTTTTTTTTATGTTCACATTTTATTTATTGATCTTTAAAATTAATACAAAGTTCGAAGAAATCATCTTCCAGTTACGTTGTGATTCCGTCTATAGAAATTACTAAATGTTTGTATTGATGCAGCTCTGTATTGATTTCGTTTTTTAGTGTATAGTATAAAATGGGGAATGATTATTTCAAATAAAAAGTTAGTGGACTAAATAAAAATGTGGTAAAAGCAAGCAAACGAATGCAATGTCTGATGAAATTACAAAAGAAATAACGTTCATAGCACTCAAATCTTATTATATTTGTATTTGCATGCTCAGAACATTTACGGTTAAAGTACAACATACTCTTTAAAATACTCTTCTAGACTTGTGTCTTGAATTGAACTTGTTTTCATTGCTTCGGAATGTGTCATCGTGTATTAAGACTTTCTACCTTTATATTTTAAGTTTTTTAAAAAAAAGTGGAGAATAGTGAGACAAATGGTTTAATTTTCTTCAGGAAAATTTTAATTTTTCCAAAGAGCAGCTCCGTAAAATTTAAAAGAATTTAGATTTCGGGTTTTAGATAATTGGCAATTTGGTTATTTTCACTGCCATTTCTAAAGTAATGAAATCAGTAATTTTACAGATTGTTGAAAATTAGAATTAAACAATGAAATATTATTTGAATTAGATCTAAATGTAGTATTCGTCAATTGTGTAGTGAACTGTTGTCCATATATTTCTAAAGCGTAATATTTGATAAAGAAGATTCTGTTATCACCTGGATAAATGAACATCACGAGTGGTATGTATTTTTTCAATAAATTACAAATTCACTTTAGCAACCATCTCCAGCCAGGAATAACATAATGTATATTTCACTTAAAATTTGTCGTGCCGTAAATCGTTTCATTTTTATAGTAGTAGTATTTTATAAGTACTGCGTTTTAAATACAATCTAAACATTTTGTTGGATTGGGAATTTTGCGTGAACGTGAAAATCTGATCGTTTATAATAAGCTTCAAGATAATAGCACGAAATAGTAGATTATTACATTTATTTGTATATTTTGGTTGAAAACGCGAATGCATGTCTCCTTGTTTTTATTATTATTTCTATTTTTATCACAAAATTATCTTATTTTACTGGAAATTGATTTTGAATGATAGAATTATATTATTGTTTAATTGACAGGCAAAACATTGACCTAATTATATAAATTTCTACCTGAAATAGTTATAAATAATTTTAATTTATGAAAATAAAAATAAAATGAACAATCCTTTTATTAAGTGGTAATTATACCTTAAAGCTTAAATCATTTAAACATTTCATAATTTAAAAAAAATCAGTGGTACATATTTCTTCTTTGTGTACATTTTAAATAATCACTTCCAACTCTTATCTGAATAACAAGATTGCATTTTTAATAAAATTTGAGTAATTGCATGTTTAACCGCTTTTCTTTAAGCAATTTTACACATTTTTTATACGAAGAAAGTAAAAGTATAAGAGGCAAAAGTATTTGTCTTTTTTTTTTTTTTTGTTATCAAACTGCTAAAAAAAGTTATGAAAATAAACCGCTGAGCTTAATGCTTCTGATATTAAAAAAAAAAAAAAACAAAAAAAGAATAAGATACACAGAAGGTGTAGAAAGACGCAAGTTAATCCAAAACACTCAGCACATGCTCTCGGCAGCAGATAAAGTAAAAGCAGGAGAAAGACAAGCCAAAGGCAGATGTTCATGATTAATGTACTTCATTGATTGGATATTAACTGTTTTTCGTAACTATTAGATCAGTAAACGACAGCTATTAACATAATCAAATATTTTGGCAATCAATGTTAGGGCAAGAAACGTTTTTGAGGAGCACAACATTCTTTTTATTTGCTTTACTTTCTGGCAGAAGGTATTTTATGTTTATTTCTACTTTCTAAATAAAACTCCTTAAAATCATAGAGTATTTTAACAAACAAACAAACAAAAAAAAACAATTGTTTTTTTTTTTTTTTAATTTATTTTTGGCTATTTTGCTAAATCGAAAAATTTCTTTTAGCTGAGCAAATTGATTTGGTTTATTCCTGCATGAATGATTTTTGCCTTGATTGCTTTCATTAATTTTAATCTGTTTTATTTGTCTTTTTTTCTGAAAAGAAAAACAAAACAAACGAAAAATGGGCGAAAGTGATTAAATTTTTGGAGATTTCTTATTTGTTTGCCCTGAAATTGCTTGATTTTATTAACTTTTCCTCGATAGCGAGGGAAGGAGTCCCATATTCGTTTTCCCCTTTTAGATACCTCGTGTTTTGCCTGCCAAAAAATTATTTTCGTAGCATAGCGATTTTATCGTTAAAATACTGACCAGTTACGAAGTGAAAAATTGAATATAAAAGAAAAAAAAATTTAAAGCAATTAAACAAAAATGAAGAAATGAATGAAATTTTAACACACTGCCTCTGGCTTTTTTTCTCTTGAAGGTTTAACGCCTCGTGTCCGTCATATGAACACTTATACATCGATGTCATCAACGTCAGCTAAGAATTCGGGTTCAAATAGTAATAGACAAATTCAGGGTGATAGTGGTACTCGTGGATATCCTTTTTCTTCGTCTAGGGCGCAGCAATTTGATATCAATACAATTATGATGTCGCCACAAACCCAGCCAGCCCGATCGGTTGTGCTCATTGAAAAGGTTGTTAATCCCCAGGGGACGGTAACGACTATAACCAGATCACCGAATGAGAATGAATATGATCCCAACGACCCGTACGCTTGGCTTGATACTGATTATGTTATCCATGAGAATTTCGATGAAGCTCTGTTTCGGCCCGTCGTCACGATATTTTGTGATGATAAAAAGAGCCAGGAGGCTTCGAAAAAAGTTGCAGATTTCGAATTTGTACCACCTGAGCCGATTAAGACCGATTTGATTGTACCGGTTATTGAAGGAAGACACCCGGATTTCGAGGGTGGTAAGCCACCTGAAGCTATTAAGGCTGAATTGGTGGTGCCTGTCGTTGAAGAAATTAAAGACGTCCGGAAAGAGGGCAGATCTAAAACCTTTGAAGCTCCTGTGAAAAGTCTATACGAACTTGACGAAATACCGACAGGTACCACTAAGAGTAAGAGTAATAAGAAGAATACCTCAAAAGGTGCCTCTAAAGAGAAAACGCCTCCAAAAGATCTTTCTGCAGATTTGCCTGGTCCTCCGTCTACTTTAAGATATGAAAATGAAAATTACACTGGTGAAACGAGGAAAACGACTTCAGGGGTTGTTAGCCGAAAAAGAGATAAAGAAGTCAATTTTGAAGCTAAAGATAAACGTGCCAAAGATCGTGTTACTGTAACGTTCGAGACGCACCAATCAGAACTTGAGGTCACTGTAAAGGAAGACACGAATGACGAAGTTAGAAAAACTGGAACCAGCGAAGAAAAGGATGTTAAGATATTAGAAAAAAGTACCTCAAAAGGAAATAATAAAATTAGGAAAATCTCTAGAGAAGAAACAGCCGAAGTGGTTGTTTCGAAGCAAAGTAGTGGCGAAGAAGGTATAAAAATAAAATCTGAGAGACAGGTTAAGACAAAGATATTGCAAGAGATTGATCAGAAAAAAATGACACGTGTTTCTTCTGACACTAAGATAGTTAAAGCAGAAAGTACAGAGAAACAGAACAAAGAAATAATCTCTTCTAGTGCGAATAAAGTTTCGACGCCTTTAGATGAGCATAAGGTGGACAAGAACGCAAAATCTTCTAGAGAATTTGAAGAAAAGATAATGGAACCATCAGGCAGTGATGGCGGGTTACAATTTTTTGATAAATTCGGGAAAGATAGTCCTAAAACGATCTCCAAAAGAAAAACTGAAACTTTGACAGAATCAGAAATTGAATTCCCAAGTCTTGTGGAAAGTTTGACTGAAAATAAGAAAGGGAAAAAATCCAAGGGGACTACATCTTCTACATCTCCTCCCCAAGCTTCACCGAAAGTTGCGAAGAAAACATCTCAGAAAATGGGAGATGTTAAATTTAGTGACGATGACGTAACTGAAGTTGTAACAATCACTTTACCGAGCAAGAAAAGGCAAGCAAAGGCGAAGAATGGTGGAGGAGACAATAACACTAAAAAGTGCGACAATGAATGCGAAAAATCTTCTATAGATTGCAATCGCTCGTCCATGGATAAAACAGATTCTACTGATCATACTAGTATTGAAAAAACTGACAAAGGGTATGAGGCAAAAAACGGAAAAACGAAAGAATTCCCAAAACTGGCTTTAGAATCGACAGCTATATCTAGCGACTTCACAGAAGCTTTCTTACCACCATTGTCACCCTTGGAACCTTTCGAATCCAATTTTGAAAGTTTGCATTTCAAAGAGCCAACCGGCGACACCGATAGTCTAATCAACTTTGATAGCCCGCCACAAGAAAACAAGTCGAAGAACAAATCTTCAAAGGGTTCTTCCTCCTCAACCTCGAAGTTAATGGATGAATCTTCAGATTTTGCTGAACTAAAAAGTTTTCACTCGGGATACGAGAATTTGATTTTTGCTCTTTGTGGTAGTGCCCATGAGTCTACGCATGATTTGCATGACGAGCCTCAACTTTCATCCTCACGAACCAGTGCTTCAGACACAGTATCAGTAGTCAAAGTGAAGAAATACTCGAAAGAATCGCATCGAAAGAGTTTCGAAAACGACGAGCAGTACTTAAGCTTGGATCGGAACTACCATGAGAATACATCGTCCTCCTCGGAGGATATTGACGAAACGAGCTGTATGCGTAAGAAGACGCAGAAATTGTTAGACGACGACGAAGAACTCCGACCCCTTATAAGTGGCGCCAATTCGGCATGCTCGATGGCGTCTTCGACAAGTGGCAAGAAGGAATACGACACCCCATCAATAGCTCTTGAAATTGCAAAAGCGATTGTTGACACACTGCCAGATAACAGCAGCAATCAGAGTGATTCAAGCGATCAGGCGAATATATCGGATCCGGAACTGCAAAATGCGGCGTCTTCGACGTCGGGAGCACCAAATTCGACTCCCGTGACTGGGACCCTAAGTGACCCAAGCGACTCGACAAAAACATCGGCACAATTAAATCTCACCGAGAATGGGACTCCCGTTGCAACACATCAAAATGGAAAGAAGAAGCTCAAGAAGAAGAAGAGATAAGAATTATTGATTTGTTTGATTTGTGTTTTTTGTATTATTTACTATTTGTACTTTCTGTTCTCGTTAAAATGAAAAACAAAAATTAATAGGGAGAAAACACATTAAGCTGCTATGAAGTATTGTTGTCGCGTCTTTTCTAGGACCAGTTCCACATTAGTTCCTTCTCTAGCACTGTTTTTTAAAAATGTTATACAATTATTCATACAATTTATATCACGTTGATTTGGATAATAATTCTAAAAAAAGGTATTTTTTACTTTCATATTTGTAAATTGTGTTTTGGCCAAGAAAAAGACAAATTAGTTTTAGAAGAATTTATTACCTTACGTAACGTAACAATTTCTTTGCATGTATTCTTAAAGTTAAGTATTAAAAATCTACTAAAACATCGTTTTACCTGCTAAAAAAATATTTTCTATATTTAGGCATTAGTTTACCTTAGGCATTAGCTTACCTTTAAAAATAACGACGATTGTTTGCTCATATATCTGCAAATTAATATAAAATTAAAATATTTATACTCATGCGCGAAAAACTCGCAGTTATGGTTTTACGCATTTTCAAAATTAAACATTTTTTTGCATAAGATAATTCTTAAATTTCAAAATTACCATTATTCAATTTCGAAATTCGATTTTCGTTTTAATTTATTTGATATTTTACTAGTTATAAGTGGAATGTTGGACGTACGTTCAGAGCGATTTGTAATTGATTCTCTTAGTAATCAGCTAGCTCTCTATCTAGTTCATTCAAGCAGTGTTTTTGTAAGTGAAAAGTCCGTGGTCTTAATCTAGAGCCAGTTCAAGATTTCGTTGCTTGTGGATCATTAAAATGCAGAATATCAAGCGAAATAATATAGTTTAAGAATTTAGGTACGAAAAATTGGTGATTTAAAAAAAACGAATACGAAGAAAACGAAAAAGAGAAAAAAAATTTCGTTTATTAGTTGAATTTGAACTTTAGTTTTTAGAATTTTCTAAACATTCATGAAAGTGTTGTAGTTTGTTTTTATTATAAAATCAATTAAACACATTTTTTATTTGGTTTAATTTCATGTATTAGGGATTCATTCTCCCTTCTATATCATGTTCAAAAGTTTAAATAATTTCTCCATTTGTTAAAACATTTCGGTTAAATTGTTTCTGTACTTTTGAGGAGGTTTTACGTAAATGAAAATGTTTTTAATTTAATTTAATTACCATCTCAAAGAATAATTTCAAATAACTTATCTTTTATGCATAACATCCCTCATTTAAAACATAAAACAAGATCTCCGAACAGTGTAGGGAAATGGCCAGAACACAATTTATACAAAAAATACAAATTCAAACAAATCGAACACCAAAATAATGAAGTAATTACAAAAAGAAGAAATCCTCTTGAATTATCATTAAAGGAATATTAAAAAAAAACGATGCAAAAAAAAACATGTAGTGTTTCGCCTGGAATCGCGCATATATAGAAAATTTTAATGAAAAAAAAATGGTTGTTGTTGCAATTTATATATGTACATTTTTAATTTAAAAAGATAATGTTTTTCATATAAAAGTAATTTATTTTATTTATCACGTAGTTAAAATTTTTAGTTAGCATACATTATTTTTCTTTATTTTTTTTTTTTAGCAATTTTATCTTTAAGCGAAAATGAGAATATAAAAGAGATTTAAGTGAAATTTGGAGAAAATGATATATAAAAATAATAAAAGAACTATAAAAAATTATTATGTTTACACTTGTCTTATTACTGATTAATTAGAAAATTATTCAGAAAATAAAAGTTAAATGCATAAAATAATTAAACATTCATTCAGTTATTTTGGAGAAATGGCATACATCTTTTCTATTTCTTGGCAAATAAAGGTAAATAAAGAAATTAATTTGAGTGAAAAAAGTCTATAGAACTTTTCGTAACATAAACCGATTTTTTTTCGGGACGGAAAAATGAAACTAATTTTTAATGGCGTTATCGATTACGTTTTACATCACAAGCAGAACTCAATGCCCATTTCGCACGTCCCTAATAACTCACAGGTCCTTCAGAGCTTCTTAGAGGGTAATCGACTGTAAAAATTGTACAGGTAATTCAAGAAAGAGAGAAGACGAGGAGTTGTGACTTAGAACCACGATAGTGGTTTTAATAGGTGAGATGGACCGGGAAATGGTTGAAGGGTCAAGAACAAAAGGTCCCTGTGCTATGTTATGGAACGTTATAGATTACTCTATTGAAAACTAGTTTCGCTTTAGTATCGCCTCGAATAAATTAAAATCATGCTTTTTATTTATGAAGCTCTGAATGGGCACGAGCCCCTGCTACAATTTTAATTTTATTCTTCTTTCTTTTCACTTATGTCTTGTGCTAAACAAAAAGTATTTTCCTCTAAAGCCGAACTAAACTTCATTTTAACACGCTACTAAATTGCATCATTCATTATCCGTAGCATAACCGATAGCAAAGAGAACTCCAAATAAAAAAAAATCTCACCTCATCACTGGTCATCAATTAAACTAATCATGAATATGACAATAGTTTGCGTTTAATTCCAGGATCAGGAGGCGGAGCAGGAGGAGTCTGTGTGACTGGTGGAGGCAGTCAGTGCGTTAGTATCGATGCGGAAGAATTGAGCTCAAGTAGTGTTAGCTCAGCTAGTCGCGTATCATTAGACCCACCGTCTTCATCACCAACAAGTTTTAGTGGTGAAAATCTAATGCATTTTCCTGGAGACTCGAGCGGATCTCTGTAGAAAAATATTATTATGAAAATTTGAGTAAACACAAGAAAAAACAAAAATTATTGAGAAAGAGGGTAAACTTCATTTAGTACTATTGCTACTTTTTTTTATATAAATACCTAAATTTAGAACGTTAACCCAAGAGGGAATTTTAATGAAAGTTTTTTTCCGGAAAAAAAAATAATAGTAGCTGTCGGAACGAGTTTGACGGTCAACAGGATTCTTTTGTACTTTTGTATGTCTCTAATTGGTCAAAGGAAATAGTACAAAAATAGTTGAAATTTTTCAAAGTTAATTTTTTCTTTATTTTATAATAATATACTGTTTTTAAAACAATACCAAAAAAAAAAAAAATTTTTCAATCTCTTTTTTAAATTCTTATTGCATATGGGAGGGAAACAGGTGAGAAACTAGAACGCGTTTAGTGAACAGTAATAGTGTATTTACAAATTAAACATTTTTATCCAATCGATCAGAAAGAATACTTCCAGATCGATCTTTTGAAATTAAACGCGCTATATCTAGAGAAAATATTACTAGATCATTGTTTAATTTAATTATATTTTTATTTAATGCATGTGAATGATAAGGTAATGAGAGTAGGCAAGTTGACGCGTCTTTTAAGGCTTAAAATGTTATGCTAGTGCTGAAACTGTGTGATTAGTAGAAGTAGTGATAAACCAAGGTATTTAAGCCGAGTACACATTTTCTACTAGGAGATAGTCTGAATAGGCGTTCGTATGTTTGTATGGACATTTGTCGATAAATATTTTCCTAAAATCGTTTATACTTTTGTAAATTGCTTTTATGAAAAAAAAAAAAAACAAATGCTTCAGATGTTTGAAGGGTTTTGGCCACGATAGCTTTTTCAATTTTTATATTTCAGGGAACAAAAAAAAAGCGATCAGCATAGTATTAAGCATTGTTACAAGGTGAGTATTTGTAAGGTATATAAAGTACTAGAAGTAAAGACAGGTACCACTATTAAGTGACTGTAATTTGGTTAAATACATTAACAATTTAAAATCCAGATTAATCTTTCTGATAGTAAGTCTGTGTTACGAAGAATATCTTTGTGCAATTGCTTTTTATAATACGAACAACTTTTAAACTCTCGCACAATTTCGAGGAACTCACAATATCTCTTTCAGTTTAATTACAGTGTTTTTATTGGTGAAATATGTACAAAGACTTTAAGAACAACTGTTTTATTATAGTCAGTGATAACGACACATCATAAATGGAGAAAGAAGTGAATTACACACTTATTAATCAATAAAATAAATATTTAAAAAATAAATATCCAAATAATATCTTTCCAAATCTTTTCTTCCATTGTTTAAATTATAGTAGAAATATTTTGTTATAAAAGTGCTTACGACTATGAAAGCGCTGAAACTGATGATTAATCTTTTAATTTCGATTAAATTGTGTTCTTATAACGAATTTGTTTTTGAATTTGTATGTCTTGATTTAATTTTCTTTTAAGGATCATGTTCAGTTCTCTGATCGACAGAAAAGCAAAGACCAAATTCATGTTTTCGTTTATTTTATAAAACATCAAACGCAATATCGTAATAATTTGCTAGAATTTTTATAAAGTAAATACCGGAAATATGTAAATTTTAAAGTCACTGGATGCAGTAATTTTTTAGATATTTTCAAAATATGTTTTTGAGAATTTCGAGTTTTATAATGGAAACGGGGGTACGTTTAATTCTTTAATAGAAATTTTTGAAAAACTTTTTTTGGATAGTATACTTATAAAAATATAAATTGTTTACTACAATCTAACTGCATATGTCTCTTTATATTGGTTTTTGCTTATTATAATTTTTAATTGAAATTATACATTGTTTTAAAGAATTTTAATTTTTATTAATAACGTCTCTAATTGAAATAGTGTCTTCTGCGTTGTGTCTAAAAATTTTAAATATCAAAACAATAATAAAACAGTTGTTGCAATAGACCAAATTTTTCATAGCTGCAAGGATAAAAGTGCTACATTTTAAAAACTATTCTGTTGTTTAAGAAAAGTATTTATATAGATTATCTTTTGGCTTCTATAAATTATGGTTTAAAAAAAAAATTTTTAAATATCAGGGTATACAAATAGTATTTATACATTTTTAAGGAATTTCAAATATAGCCCCAAAGTTGCTAAATATATACATGATATAATGGGGGGATATCGTTTGTTAATAGGATAACTCATATTTGTGTACGCATGTTAAGTAAATATGTGGCTGTCGATATACCCGAAATGTGCATGAAGTACGGCTTAAGTTATAACACAAAAATTCTTTTATTGTACGTAATATTCAGAAGAGTAATAAGAGATATAAAATCTTAAACGAAGTTTAATTCGGTTATACGAAGTCAAATACCTCTACTTAGACTTAGAGCAGACTTTGGAGAAAAAATTTTTAAAGTTTTTAATATTCCGTGGAAAAATTATTATTTTATTATTTGCTTCTGTTATAATCTTCAATAATTCAAAATAATCTATTAGTAAAAAAGGCATTTGTACAAATTTATAAAAGTAGGAAAATAGTTACTCATGTGAATATCAATTGAAAAAATATTTGTACAATAGTAAAAAGTGCGTGGCTGGAATCCGCACTTTTACACATTGAGAAAACAGTTTAATTATAATAAAGAAAAAAACTTGTGTATGCTTCTAAATTTTATATCGTTTTTTTCTAGTTTTATACCTATTAAATATTTTCAAAAAACATATTTTAAATAAAATTTTATTAAATATAAAATTGGCTTCAACATATTTCTAATAGAAGATTTTCTGAGAAATATGGAAAGAACAACTCAATGTTTTTAAGTAAAAATTCCTAACAAAATTCGAAAGCCACATGACAACTACGTTACATTTAAAAGTAAGTGTAAAATATTTAAAAGTAAATAAACGTAGAATCAAAGCAAATTCTTTTATGGAATTA
Organism: Proctacanthus coquilletti; assembly: GCA_001932985.1. Classification (NCBI taxonomy): domain Eukaryota; kingdom Metazoa; phylum Arthropoda; class Insecta; order Diptera; family Asilidae; genus Proctacanthus; species Proctacanthus coquilletti. The sequence goes on along the minus strand of MNCL01000106.1, from coordinate 2,094 downwards.
TTAAATAAATAATAATCCTAGTAATTAAAAAATCAAATAAAATATATTTTACTGTGCAATTTAAAAGTGGAATACAAAATCTTTTACTAAATTTAAAACAATCATAATCCTTTCTTCTTTCTTACTTTTATGTAATTTTTATGTGCAAGCTTTTAATTCAAAACAAATGTCCATAGTTAAAAAATGCAACTGGAAATTTTGAGATACATTTAAAACAATTCGAACTATGCACCACTCGAAACTTTCTCAACCACCCCTACTTGAATGATTTTATAAAATGTTGATAAACTACCTGAATGAATTTTCAAACGTTTTTTAAACTTTATAATTAGATTTTCGGATTTTTTAAGAAAATAGTTTTAACATAAGGTTGTTCAGTACACCATGCAACCTGGTCTTCAGGGAATTTTTAGTTAACGCTTAGAATGCACGAAGTAACCATGTCTAGGGAGTGTTCCATCCAACGCGTGGAACTTGATAACTATTCTGTATCAAATATTTTTTAGATGAAAAAATTCAGACTAGCAGATTTCTTCGTAGTATTTATTCTTTAAGGCATTATTAAGATGCCTTCAGTTTTCTGTCCTCAAAATATCAACGTTTTCTCAGAACATGTTAAAGGTAATTCTCTTCATTTTAATTTTACAGCAGATAGACTTTTTAGAAATGAAAACTTACAAAATCCTTCCGTATTATTCTAAATTTAAAAACTCTTATCAATTTTGTAAAAGTCTTAAATTCTAAAAAAATTACTAAAATTACCTTTTCTAATAAAAATCAATAAAATACTTTTTTCTGTTGTACAGTACATTTAAATGATCTCAATTTCGATTAAAATTAAGGTCATGTTTTATCCTCTATTATTCTATAAGAGAAATTGCTTTGGCGACAGCTTTTGAAAACCAAATTGGACAAAAAATTAAAGATCCGGGAAATACACACCCCAAAGAACTTAGCTGGATAAAATGGTCGCTACAGACTTTCTAAACTAAGAAGTTTTTGTAAGGTGTTAGTGTGTATCTAAAATAAAGGGCATTAGACTGTAAGATATTCTATAAAGTATAATATTCGAAATCTCACTGCGACACTAAAATTTTGTGTTGAATTAGGTGCTTTGTATATCAAAACTAAATCTAAAATATCTTGCAATGTAGGAATTTATTTAGATTTTTTTTTTAGTATGTTTTCATTAAATAGCAGCGAATGTAGCAAATAATACCATATCCTATTATAGAACTGACCTCGAACTGTCTTCTCGTAACTCTTAAAATTATAATACGTGTTTTATTCTTCGAAAGGATTTTACACGCTTTTATAAAGGATGGTCTCGTGGCTTCTATTTCTGTAATAAGGCCAATTCTGTTAGTCAAAATACCTATTGTGTTCGATTTCCGCATTATTTGAAAAATAAAAGTGAAACATCAGACAGTAAAACATGTGATTCTCAACGGAAATAATAGTTATAAATTTAAATAAAAAGGCTTTTGATAAGAAAAAAAACAAAAAACATTTTGAAATATTGTAATGTTATTGTTTTCATATTTTATATTTTTTTATACAGTTAAAATATAAAATGTCAGTAGGAAATCAATTTAAACAAAAAAAAAGTGTTAAAAATCAAAGTTCAACCTAAATTTTTCGTTGTTTAGCAATTCTGTAAGTTATGTTCTATATGTCGATGTCTATAAAGTTAAATTAAGTAATTCTTAAGATATAAAATACCATTGGCTAATGTTCGATATATGCTCGTATCTATTTTGGTAGAAAGAAGAAAAGAAATTAGTCCTTAAAATTCGAAAATTTTGCTGGACGGTATTTTTGTATCGTATCCAGGTTTCCAGGCTTTGCCGGTGAGACTCTGCGGTGGTTTTATTTCAGAAATTTCAAAAAAAAAAAATTTAGAAAGAAAGGCATTCAAAAATATTTTTTATACTAGAAGCTAATTCAAATGGGGAAAATTATGAACTGATTATGTGTCATATATTTTCAAAAATGTAAACATTATTTGGAGTTAATTTCAAATATAAAGATTTCCAAATTGATTTATGTATTTTATTTAATATTCCTATTTTTCTCAATTAATTCTTTATTTAC